>CM061531.1:69995434-70733724 GCA_030545055.2 Neoaliturus tenellus | reverse complement strand
ATATCGGCCGCCTATATATTTAAGTTACCCTTTGAGTTCGTCCCGAAGCTTCGCGTCCGGAGTTTCGGTACGAACTGATTCTAAAATTCTCAACAGAATATTCGTAAACTTTCAAGATGGTGGGGGGAACTCGTAGGGGTTTGAGGGCTTTACAACGTTCGAAGTACAACTTCAATAGGAAATTTCCAAGCAACACTGTTTCATACACGTAGCGGCGATTATTACGAGTAGGTCATCGATAATTTAAGTGTAGTGTTGCGGCTTTCAATAATGTTGGCCAACATTTAATTATAATCTCCACCTAATCGAACCACAATTTTCCTTATAGCATTACACCATAGTTGTTCACTGCTATTAATTTAATAACAGTAGGAAATTATGTGTTCCCTTTCGCCGCTCAACTATGATTCTTATCTATTGCCAACAGCAGACCTAAATTACCGTTACTCTATCAGTTTAATTTATCTTAAGTATATGTTGTATTATCTTAACCACAATAGTTACCGTTTGGTAACACCAAATTAGTATTACACAAGCTTAACTACTATTACCATTTCAACATAAAATAAAAGTGAAGGAGGGGGGGGTTAATTACCTATTGGGGGGGGGGGGGGGGTCACTTTCATAATAATTACCACCTGCTGTTATAAATACCGTTACAAACGAGCAGCTTGCGCCTCTTTTCACTCGCGGGACCCACAGCTGACACAACACCTCGGTAAGTCGCTACCGTCTAATAATATTATATATGCTTTCTTTTAACTTACTCCAATTAGGTCTACTTGTTTTTAACACCCCATGCATAACTTAGTTTTCAACTATTTCTTTTTTATTTACTATAAACACATATTACTCTCCCATTACCAATTTTTTTATTACTGCATAAATTAACGTCACATCAATATTATTTTTTGTTATTATTTAATATTTATATTCACCCTGCTGCTAATTATTCATATTCACATCTGCTTTTTTTTTAAACCTCTTAATTATATTTAATCCTTTTAAACATTTATAGTATTACATTACTGTTAGTCTTATCCATGGTGTTAACTTACCATTTTTCACATTAATAACACATATAATTATTGCTGAACTATAATGTTTGTACAAATACTAGTTCTTACCGCATCAACTTATTAACAGATTGTTGTTTGCACTTGTGCAGCTCATAGCCAATTCATACAGAGTAACAAATTCCTTTTTTTTTCAACTAGATGTTATCTTAATATTTTTTAACAAAATAGTTTTAAAGTATTTCCCTCTCCCTTTAATACAAACTATCGCAACTCTACCGAACAAATAACCGGGGTGACCGCAATCCCACCCTTTTTATCCCATCGGCTGAGGGGGGAGGGGTAGAGGAGGGGTTGTTCGTGACTCACAAATTGCTTAAATACGGGGTCGGTACCGCGAGCGTCTCATTTATTCGCCGGGTTTCGTAGGGTAAAACTTCGGTCTTTACTTTTCTAACAATTTTCTAATTTACATTTCTTACTCTAAAACATGTGTTCGCGGTTAATATGCTAATCACTCTCTATATATTCAAACACATTTACAGACACTAACCATTTATCAGTTTTTTTTTTTTTACGCAGTGCACATTTAGTCACCACTATTACAATGGCTTCCCACACTTTACAGCTGAAACTTTTACGCACCAAACATATTTTACAAAAACAGTCTAACTACACAGTTTCAAGACCTCGTAATACATTCGCTAAACTTAAGAAACAGTTCAGCTTTCACCCCTTGTATTTTACAAGATCCAACCTTCGCAACAGTTATTCTACTGACACTATTTTGCAAACAGTCTTAACTGATATGCTGAAATATCAACATTACAATCTTGTCACACCTATTGATGATGCTATCCAGTTATTCTTATTCACTATATTACCGGGTTTATATAACCGTTCTTCATCACACACATCTCTCATTCTACTCTATCAAACTCACAATATAACCATCTAGCAGCTCTTATTTCTTCAAGTTATGGGACACACGGCAGGGTGCACCCATACAATCTCCAATAGTGACATCCACTACTAACGATAACAATGGTGGTGTTCCCACACAAAATTCGCCTACATACACTACCTCCACCGACTCCCGACCCGTGCAGAGCAATGAAATCAACAGTACGGCTGCCAAACGATGTAGAAGCCATCCTACGATCACTGGTAGGCTTTGATGAATGAATAAATTTATTTCCGGAGCCCCACCCGTCCCCAGACTCCCCACCTTTTTTAAAACCCCTCCGAATGACCTTGACACACTTACCAACCCCCTCCCCAAACCCCCCAAAAAACCCCCCAAATCAACAACACACACCTGCCAGTTACAACCGCTGACCTTGACCTGTGCCAGAACCGGCTATTCCCTTCTACTTAAGTTAACAATCTCCATAATCCATGTGTTCCATTATGTTTTTTATCATCAATTATTAAATCATCATTATCAATTACAGTTATTTTATCACCAATCATAAATGATTTTTTATGTTTATTCCAATATAAACCAAATTTATCATCTTTTGTTCTTGGTAAATATTTTTGTGCTAATGGACCAATAATTTTATCTAATGTTTGAGGTGAAATTAAATTTGGGTCAATAAATGTCGATTCTTCTTGAATTATTGGTTGTCTGATTGGTCTAAATGGAGTACTTGAAGGTAAATTTAATTCTTCAGTTTCTGGTATTGATATATTGGCAAAATTATTAACAATAGGTACCAATTCCATAAGATTTTATTTTCATTTAAGACTTCACCAATTTTATTTTCAACTTTACCAATTGCTGATGTTATAGGTTCATATGCTTTTTGTTTAATTTTTTCATAATTATCTTCAATTTTAATTTGATTTTAAATTCTTTTATTAATTTTTTCTCAATATCATCTAATTTTTTAGCTTCATTAACAGATATTTTATCCATTTATTACAAAGAAAAATTTAGGTTCAACACAAATCATGTTAACATAAACACAATCATATTAACCAAAACACAAATCATGTTAACACAAAAACAAATCATGTTAACACAAACACAAATCATATTAACACAAAACACAAATCATGTTAACACAAACACAAATCATGTTAACATAAACATAAATCATATTAACACAAATACAAATCATGTTAAACACAATTCATTTTACTTTATTCCTGTAATTTTCATTAAATATATAAATACTAATGAAATAAATAATACTAATAAAATAAATATTCTATCAATTATTGAATCAAACATACAACAAGCCATTATCATTATTTAATATCAGAAAAATTTTTCATATATTTTCCATCATTTGATTTTTTCAATAAATTAATAGTTAAAAATCCATAGTCTTCTTTCCAACAATCATTACAAATAGTTTTAAATTATCAAATTTCATATCTGATCCAACAAAATTATTATATATTTTTTTCATATAATGTTCATTTTGTTTAAAAATGCATAACATATTTAAATTATTTCTAATTAATTGCATATCAACTTTTGAATAACATTGTGATAAATAAATACATGATATATTTTTATGTCTACCCATTATAAAATATTCTTTAATTTTTATCTTGTTTTTCTAAAATACAATCATCAAAAACTACTAATGAATTTGGTTTACATTTATTTAGTGGAATCATATCATCACATGAAAAAATAAGAAATTTGTTTATTAATATTTGATTCTATATTTTTAAATCTTTTTTGTAATAATTTATAAGATGGTTGTTCTAATGATTTACTAAAAATATATAAATTTGAATATGGAATTAATCTTTTGTAATAAAATTTAATAATAATGTAGTTTTACCAGATCCACTTGTTCCTATAATTAATAATCTAATAGGTTGATCATTTTTATTATTTTTATCATATGATTCTAATTTTATATTATCTTTTTTTTCTAAAAATTTCTCCATTTAAATAAGATGAAATTATTTAAAATAATTGGTCATTCATCCAAACTAGAATTAAGATTAGAACATCCAATACATTTAGATGGAAAATATAGTATTGGTTTAAGTGGATTTTATTCAGATAAATTTATATCAAATATACCAAATGATTATAAAAACTATTATGGATATTCTATTAAAGATGAAGATGATAAAATTGTAGATCAATATTTTGATATAAATAAAGGAAATTATACAATTGAAGAAATAAAAAATATTTTTATAAATAGTTTAAAAGAATTTAAAAAGAAATTTAATAAATTTGATGAAAATGATTTTATATTGAAAAATGATGGACCATATATTATAATAAAATCTCCTGTTAAAAATTATAGTAACAACAATTATAATTGATTTATTAGGGTTAGATGATAAAATGATTGAACCAAATGTATTAACAAAGGAATAAAACTACCAAAAATTAGACCTTTTGATGTTATTGAAATACATTGTAATTTAGTTGATCCTAGTTTGAAAATCATAAAGATTATTCACATTTACATAAAGAATCAGAAATTTATAATTCATTTTATCCAAATGTGAATATGGATCAAAAATTAGTGAAAAACCAAATGAAATTGATTATATTCCTTTAAAAAATATAAATAAAAATTCAAAATATTATAATATCTATTCAAGATAGTGATGGAAATCTAATAAATAATAAAAATATTAAAAGTATTATATATTTAAGATTAAAACAAAATTTGTAATATAAAATTTGTCTACATAAATAATAAAATAATTGATTTAATTAACAATAATTTTATATTTAATAATAAATTAATTGTATTTAATAAACAAAATAATCCTTGGTTTAAAGGAAAAGATATTTGTAATATTTTAAAATATAAAAATTCTAGAAAAGTTTTATTTGATAATGTAAAAGAAAAATATATAAAACTTTAAAAATATCAAGTGTAACCAACAGTTACACTTACATAATGATGATAAATTAATTTACATAAAAATTATAGATGTCACAAATTATGGCACCCTAAAAATTGATGTACAAACATGTTTTCAGACGCCCTAAAACAGGGCTTCAATAAAGTAGATAATAAAACAATATTTAATAATGAATCTGGTTTATATTCATTAATTTTAAAATCAAAAAGGTAGATAAACAATAAGGATAGATGATGATAAATTAAAATTTATAGATATTTTTAGAGGGGACAATTTGTCCCCCCTATCATATAATGAAAAACATACAAAACTTATTAAAATTAGGTAGGACCCAAAATGGGTCCCATATAAATTATAATATTTATTTTAAAAATTTTTAAAGGAGGTAACCTTATCATACAATAAAACTTAAGGGTAACAAAACGTTACTTTTCTTAAACATTCAAAAATATTCATAAATATAATAAATTATATACAAATTTGAGACCCGTCTTAAAGACGGGTCTTACTTATAATGATAATAAAGTAAAATTTATAGATATTTTTAGGTTAGATATTCAATAAATTATAAAAAATATTTAAATTTATTAAAGAAAATATATTAAAATATAAAATTAGGGGTAGCAATATGCTATTTTAAGAAAATATTTAAATATATACATAAATTATAGTATAAATTCAATATCATATGGTTATAAATTAGTAATATAATTTGATCATTTTCTTTAAAACTTTCTTTAACATAATTTTTTATTATATTTATAAATGGTTCTATTATAAAATTAAACTTATAATGATATACAAAATAATTTTTATATTTAAAAAGATATATTAAAAATTTATTTGATATTTTAGTTTTAAAATAGATATAATTTTATATCAAAATCATTATTTATTAATTCTTTTGGAACAATTAAAATTTCCATTTATTTATAATTATTTTTATATCCCCAAGGTAATGTATCAATTTTATTTTCACAAATAAATCTTTTGTCGTCTCTATTACTTAAAGCTAATTTATTTATTGTAATTGTATATAGTTCATGTTTAAAACTTCTAATACAAGTTTTATATTTAAAAAGATATATTAAAAATTTATTTGATATTTTAGTTTTAAATAGATATAATTTTATATCAAAATCATTATTTATTAATTCTTTTGGAACAATTAAAATTTCCAATTTATTTATAATTATTTTTATATCCCCAAGGTAATGTATCAATTTTATTTTCACAAATAAATCTTTTGTCATCTCTATTACTTAAAGCTAATTTATTTATTGTAATTGTATATAGTTCATGTTTAAAACTTCTAATACAAGTTTCTCTACATTTCTCTATATTGTTCTTGATCATCAAATAAACATTTCTTAAAATCATCCATATGTAATGTTTTATCAACAACACTTTTCTTGATTCCTTTACATTTTACAGGATTTTTACTATTAAATTCATAACTATATAATTTTGATCTTAAACCACAATATTCTTCTAATATTTCACCATTTAACTCATCTTTAAATTTACCAATTATTTTTTTATTCTTTTCACTATAGCATTCATGTTCTTTCTTATAATCACTTGTATCAAATTCATTAATATTTTCTTTAATAATTTTATATGGATCTTTTTTAAATTCTATAAAATAACTGTCTGTATCCATATATAATAACCTTATATTTGGATCAAACTTCTTTAATTTTTCATAATAAAATTGATACATATGTAATTTTGATAAATCAAGTACTGAAAATCCTATATAGATTGGTTTATCAAACTTAACCTTTTCTTTTATCATATGTGAAGCAATACAGTCTTTATCAAATATACTAAATGTTTTAAAATTAGGTTTTTTTGCTTGTTTTAATGAAAACTTTTCATCACCTAATTTAATATCACATCTATTTCTAACATTTTCCATAGTTTTTTCCAAAAAAACTATTATTCATCAATTTAAAAAAGTCTTTTTCAAAATCTGATGTTGATTTGGATCTTAATTTGGTATTTAATTCAATATATTTTTTCATATAATCATCTTGATCAAATGCTATAACTCTATTAACTTTCTTTAATTTTAATCCTTTTTGTAGATAATATTTTAAGTTTCTTGAATGAATTACATAATCTTTTTTATCAAATAATGTTGTGCAAAGCTTATTATTATAATGTTCAGGTGCTAATGGTAAATCTTTATGGCCATCATGTAATTCAATAGGATATTCTAAATCAACATCTAATATATATCCATATTCAGCATTTTCATCTAATTCTAATATTGTTTCTTCCCATTCATTTAATGTATATGTATTAGGATTCATCCAGTTATATCTTTATAAGGTAATTTTTTACTTAAAGCCCATCCATATAGATTATTTGCATCTATATATAACATATAATTTTCAGGTTTTGTTTTATCATAATTTTTTGTATATTTATTGTTTGCTTTACAATATCTAGTTATACATTGTGAAATACCACCTCTAATACCTTTTTCAATCATTAAATACATATTATAATCACTTATTAATTCTAGTTTAATTTTTGTTAATTTTAACATAGAATCCCAAGCTAATGATGGTGATGTTAGATAATGTGCTGGATCTAATTGATAATTTTTCAAACAAACAGATCTAAAATTTTCAAATATATCAGCTAATAAAAGAACATCTTGAATATTATATAAATCTGAATAATTACCTAATGTTTTTACTTTTAGTTTATTCCAAACTTTTATATAATGTTTATAATCATCATCACTTATATTTTCATTTGTTAAACAACTATAAAATTGATCTTTTTCTAATATTTTATCATAGTTTAATTTTTCAACATTATCAATAAATTCATATGGAAATACACCTTTAGAAGTTAATATTTTTAAAGTATCATTATCATATTGAATTATATCATTTTCTTTTATAAATTTATTTATATGCTTAAATTCTTTAAGATTTTTAGCTAATTTTTCAATTGATGTAGCCATAAATCTAAATGTATCTACAAATGAGAATTTTATAAATTTTCTAGGTTTATCACCTTCAAATTCATAACCATAACCAGAATTTACTGAATAGTTTATATATTTTTCATCTGTATTGGCTAACAAATCAATTTTACCATATTTTTTAGCTAATTCTTTTATAAACAAATGTGTATCATAATTTGAACTATTATGACAGAATATAGGAATATTTTGAGGGAATTTTAGATTTAAATTACAATTTAAATGTGCAGCACCTCTAAATTTTCCTGTTAAATGACAATGATCTCTTACTTTTATTCTTGTTTCATTATCAAAACCACTATTTTCACAAATATGACAAATATTTGTTTTCTGATAATTAATTTCTTCTTCATTAGTTAAATTCATAGGCTTTTTATTTTTTTAATTATATTTTTTAGCTATATATTTTGAAATTTCATCTAAATATTCAAATAATTTATTTGGTACATTTATTAATTCCTCTTCATTTTTTGCTCTATAACAAATAGGTTTATACATTTTATTAGTTACTCTAGATACTAAATAAATTGTAAATCCATATGGTTTATGTCTTTGAATTTTATTTGTATATGAACAATTTGGATTGTTTTTACAATTATCAATCTTTTCTAATATACTTTCAAAATCCATATAAATTACATATGGATGTTCAAACTTTTTATAATAATTTTTAAAACTTACAGTTTGACCTTTAAATGGCATTATAGGTCTACAAGGTTCTAATGATTTACATATTTCTAAATGATTATTTAAGTCTTTGTTTTTGTAGAAATGAGTTAAACATCTTCTACAAATATATTTTTTGTTTGTATTTTTTTGTGTTAATTGCTTAGATACTAACTTACTTAAATCTGTAATCAATATATAATGAGAATTATTACCAATTTTATAATATAATAAATCAATTTCTAGTTTTGTATTATAATGTTCAGATATTTGTAATGGCACTATTTTTTCATCTTCATCAATTCTATAAATATTTATTGACATTGATGGATAATTATATTTAGAATCAAATGATCTTTTTTCAAATAATTTAATATCTTTTAATGTTATTGGATAATCAAAACCTTTAAAAATATCATCATTTATATATTTTTGGTATTGTTTAACTCTTTCAGCATTTTTGTTTGGTTTATCAATAGCACATCTAATTGCATAAATAAAACAATATTCATCTTTATTTTTAAAATTTACACAACATTTTTTATTCTTAATTTCATTTGGTAATTCTATATATGATCCAGCATTTAATGAATTATTTTTAGATAATTTTACATTTAATTCAACACATCTTTTTAATGACCAACCAGAGCCTTTTGATGGTTGATTTAGTTGTTCTCTAACAATTAATTTCTTAAATTGATCATCAATAAAATCATCTATATTTAAAATATCTGAACTTTTTATACAAAAATACATATTACTATTTTGAATTTCACCATTTATTAATTTTCTTTCATATTCACATTCTAAAGCCATCTGTCCTTTAATATTTTTGAATTTTTGTTTTTCTATCAATTTTTTTATTTCATTTCTTTGAGTTTCTAAATAATCATTAATATCTAAATCATCATTTGAATTTGTTAAAATATAATCTTGAAAATATCCTTTTAATGACGAAGCTTCTTGAATATTTATTATATTTTCTTTTGGAATTGGTTTATTTTTAAAATAATCATTTAATAATCCAATCAATTCATTTCTAGTTTTATTAACAATTTTAATACTATTTTTAATTGCTAAATTTTGAATATATTTTAATGATTTATATCTTAAATTATTTGGATTTTCTTTAATTTTGTTTAATCTTTTAATTAGTTCATCTCTAGATAAATTTTCATAATTTCTGACAGATAATTTTTTTGCAATTTCATTTAATTTTTCTATATTAAATAATGAATAATTTGTAAGATCAAATGTTTCTTTAATATTTGTCAATTCATCTAAAGTTTTATTTTTATAATTATATATATTATTATTTTTACACCAATGTTTTAATTCAAATATTTTATTATCATATTTTTGTTTATTTAATAAATGTTTAGTTGAGTTATAATGTCTATCATAATTTTTATATAATATATTTTTATTACAATAAGGACAATTAATATTTTTATTTGTTCGTTCCATTTATTAGAAATAATTTTTACTTAGAAATAAAACTCTTAAAAATATGAGAAGTTTTTCCACTTTTTTCTACGTAAATTTATAGTTTAAATTGTAATTTTTCAATCAATAGTCAACTTTTCACAAGTTAATTTAAATTTTCTAGAGTATTTTTTCAATAAAATCAATAGTCAACTTTTCCCAAGTTAATTTAAGTTTTCTAGAGTATTTTTTCAATAAAATCAATAGTCAACTTTTCACAAGTTAATTTAAATTTTCTAGAGTATTTTTTCAATAAAATCAATAGTCAACTTTTTATAAGTCAATTTAAGTTTTCTATAGTATTTTTTCAATAAAATTTAAACTTTTTTAAAACAAGTAAAATTATTATTTTTATCATATTTTTAAATTTTCTAATTTTGTTATATTTTTGTCATGAATTTTAGTTTCTAAATGTCTTAAATAATTATTAGTCCATTTAATATTTCTTCCACATTCACAAAATTGTGGTTTTAAAAACATTTCTCTAATACATTGTATACAAATTGTATTTTTTCTATCTTTACTATAATGATAATTATTAAAATTTGAAATATCTTTAATTTCTTTACATTTATGACATTGTTTTTCATTTAATTCAATAACTTTAATACTATCATATAATTTTTTATAATACACATCCTTACATTCTTTACAATAATAATATAACCCATCTTTAGTATTTTTGTCTTTATAAAATTTAGATATATCTTTATATAATTTACACCTTAAACATATCTTTTCCATTTAGGCTATCTAAAATAAAATTTACAAATTGGTTTTTTTCAATTCATATTCATAAAAATTTCCAATTATATCTTCATTATTTTGATCTTTTATACTATAAGTAACTGGATTTGTGTTATTAATTTTAGAAATTATAAATATTTCTCTAGACTTATTATTTTTATATTTATTAGAAAATGTTGATTTTTTATTTCCAATTCTAACTCTATCATTTATTTTAAATTTTGATTTGGTTATTATTTTTGGTGGTTTATATTTAAAAACAGTATCTAATAAATCCTTTTCATTATTTTTATTTACTTCAATTGGTTTCATTTTAATTGTTGAATGATATGAATTATTATATTCTTTAACAATTTTTGGTAAAATATTTATCCATCTATAATTTTTATTAATTTCAAATTGTATTTTCATTTTTTCATTTTGTGTTCTATTGTACCTTTCTATTTTACTTGATTTTTCTTCATTTTCTGTATGATACAATTTAATATCATATTTATTTAATATTTCATTAAAATCTTTATTGATAAATTCTAATCCTTTATCTGTATGTAAAAGATTAGGTGATTTATGATTAATTTTAATTGCATCCTTAATGATTTCTTCAAATGCTTTAGAAACTGTTTTTCCATCTTTTTTCTTTAATGGTTTTGACCAAACATATTTTGAGAAAGTATCTATAACATTTAACATATATTTATAACCATCATTTTCTTTTTCATAATTTTTCATTATAATTAAATATGCTGCCCATAAATCATCAATACCTAATGTAATTATTTTTCTTTTTAAAAATTTCTTTCTAATTGGAGCATGAATTTCATTTGCTTCAATTATTTGTTCATTTTTAGTTAATTCTTTTTTAATTATAGGTTTAACTTCTTTTTTCAAAATTTTACTTTTATTTGTTTTACAAATTGAACATTTAGTAGCAATTCTATATAATCCATTTTTCATTTCAACAATTTGTGGATTAATATTTTTAGTTTTTTTCTTACATTTGTGACAATGAATTGGTTCATTCATTTATGTATAATTTTTTTTAAATAAATGGATATGTGTTATAGATGTCATAATCAAACTAATTTTACTATTATTGGAAATTATGTAGGATGTAATATATGTAAAAGAATTATTTATGAAAAAAAGATTAAGAGAAAAAGTAATAAGAATAAACATCTTAAACATATTTTAAGAGAATTTAACCATTTTCAACCATATAAAACACAACAAATAATTAATGAATTATATATTTTATGTATTTCCAATCATTTTGAAATGACACCTAAGAATATAAAATTATTTTTAAAACAAAGGAATTATACAAATTGGATATTTTACTATCAATTTTTAAACAAAATATACAATATTGATTTTGAATTAAATAATGAAGATAAAGAAAAAATTACACTATTTTTTAATAAATATTTATGTTTTAAGAAAAGTAATATATCATACAAAAAATTATTACCTATGATTTTTAAATACTTAAATATGGATTTTTGTATAAAACCTAATTATGATAATGACTTTTTAACATATCTATCACAAACAAGTTTGTGATATTTTTTCCTATATAAATGGATCTGCTAGAAGAAATTAATAATGTTGGAGAATTAAGATTTAAAGAATATAAACCATTAAAAAGTTTAAATTTAAATGAAAAATATAAAATTGAAAAATTTGAAAGAATTAAAGATAAATATGGATATACAATTATTGTTGAATTAGAAAAATGTAAAGTACATTTACCAAAAAGATTTACTAATGTAATTGATGATAAATCGATTAAAGAATTAAATAAAAAAGATTTACATTTAATTGTCACTGATATTAAGACTTTTGATGATAAAGAAACTGCTTTAGTTAAATTTGAATAATTATTACAATATTATTGATACTAAACCTTAATTTGACTTATTTTAAAAAAACTCAAATTTTATTGAAAAAAATACTATTAAAATTTTAAATTACCTTATGAAAAGTCGACTATTAATTTTATTGAAAAAATACTTATAAAATGTGATAATTTTACTTGTTTTTAAAAAAATTTTATTTTGTAGAAGATTTTAGGCATATTTGTTAAAAATTTCATTAAATTTGCATATTTTTTATGACAATTTGAAAAAAGCTGGAAATTGGCCAAAAAATGGCAAAAATATTGCATAATTGTATTAAAAAACTGTGAAAATTGTTTGATTTTTGATTGTCTCCAAAAGTGAGCCAGAACCAACATGATACTATCTACTCTCATATATATATATATATATATATATATATATATATATATATATATGAAAATGAACGAACGGTGTTTTTGGCTTCTGGGGACCTCAAAATGAAAAAGTAAAGTGGTCCCGGGCTTAGGTCTTACCATGGCTACTACCGTAATAGCGTATTCCCTATAGGGAAATTCGCTAAAAAGGGCGTGTAATAAACTTCATAGTACGATTTGGTTTGAGTTTATATCATTGTAAAAATTGTTTATTAAAAAAAGTGGGTCCCTAAATTTGTTTTATTATAATAATAATTTTTATAAGTAAAAAAAACACAGGAAAATTTTTAAAATTGAAACGTTGAGGTCATGTGCTTATGCGCAACAGCACAAAATGTACTACCTAAATGTGCTTATGCCTGGGTTTCATCCAACCCATTCTATCCCTCGTTACAAGTAGGCCTATCTCGCAAATAGCGATAGGATTAATAACATTGATTAAACATTCAGATTAATGACAGTGTTCTTTAACAAACAGACGGTTAACATGCTTGAGTAGTAAATCGATGTGTACAAATTGTTAAATAATTAAAAGGAAGTTTCTAAAGAACTTAAATAATTTTAACCTTTTTGTATAAAACAGGTATTGATTACTGTATATATTTGTTTATGAGTGTTATTAATTAACGCTTCACATAAAGGCGACACTGGTAGTCTTTATTTTGTTCCAATATTGTCCAGTGATGCAACACTGATAAGATCGGTGCTTTAAGATACAATATATACAATAACTAACAGTTAATTGTACCGGTAACCTATACTGGGTGTTTCCGAAAAACCTGGAAATATTTGTGTATTTGTTCCTTAGATGAAGAAAATAAAAAAAAACATCTCATGAACATGTGTTCTAAAATGCTTCGTTAAGCTGCTAGACGCCATATTGTTTTTTACACATAATATTTTTTTGTTTTCGAAACGGATGGTTGTATTAAGTTCATATTTGGTATTAATCTTACGACATTAATATCCATTTTCAAGAATAAAATTATTTTTGTTTAATGTGTATTTTCAAAATGGCGGCCATTTACAGTTTTTTTTTAACCCAAATATATCAAAACAGGTAAATTTTATCAAAATTGTACAAGAAACAAAAAGGTTGTAAAATAAAATTATCTATAACTAATAATAGTCTAACAAGATTGCAGGGATCGGACGACAAATAACGTAGTTATTGGAATTTTTCTGCAAAAAAAACTTTGATTTTCCTTTAAAATTAATGCAAATTTAGGTTATTTTGGTCCGTTATTGTTTGTTCGATCCTTACAAACTTGGTATAATTAGTACCAAGTTAAAATTTACTGATTTTGAGATATTCGAGTTCAAAAACTTTAAATTGCCGCCATTTTGAAAATACACATTCGACGAAAATATTATTTTCCTAAAAATGTAGCTTGATGCCGTAAAGATTCATACCAAATATGAACTTAATACAACCATCCATCACGGAAATAAAAGTTATTATGTGTAAAAAAACAAAATGGCGGCTAGCAGCTTAACGAAGCATTTTATGACTTATGTTTATATGATAATTTTTATTTTCTTGACCTGGAGGCAGAGCGGCTCGCGAGGAAGGGGGAGTGTGAGGGGAGGGCTATCACGTCCTGGTACCACACACAATACTTGTCCCTCGACCTTGAACTTGGCAACAGAACTTTCCTTACTGATAATCTGGACATTACCATGATTTCATGGATCATCAGAGCTCGAGCAGAACTTATTCATTTAAATTACAAACCATGGAATCATGACATAATTTATTTATGTTCACTTTGTAATTACAGAAAAAATGAGACAGTATTCCATTTTGTAGCTGAATGCCCAATTTTAAAACAAATTGAATACTTTTGGTTAAAAAAAATATGTTTTAAATAAAACTGAATTTTTTGAGTTTTTATATGGCAAGGATTGGCGTGCTATAAGAAATTATCTGAAAGAAGCTTGGAAAAAAAATATGGGATTTAATTGAGCAATTTAATTTTTAGCCAGTATAGGGACCACATAGTATGTTTAGGTAAATTTTGTTTCTATTGTGTTTTTGGTTTGTTTGCTGTCGAACCTCACAATGTTTGGCTGTTAGAAAAAAAATTGTGTTTCACCGTTGTGTTTTACCACAGTTGGTTTATTTATTAAAATTTTTTATATACATTTGTCAAGTAGCAAACGTTTCTTATGTATTTCTCGGTCAAGAATTTTATTAATTTTTAAATTACTTTTTATTTTGTATATATGCATTAATTATTTATTATTTAAAGTTATGTTTATAGTTAAATAGTTAGTTTACAGAGTGTCAACCAAAACAGACGGTTCTAGACCATTGTTTTTAGTGTGCAATATGTAAATAGTCAATTGTAAACTGAAGAAAATGAAAATAAATGCACTTTTGATTGATTGATTGATTTTCTTGACCTAAGGAACAAAATACAGAAAATATTTTCAGGTTGTTCGGAAACACCCTGTATATATGTGTACACGACAATGTCAGTTGATTATAAACAGAAGAGTCGCTCCAACGCCAACTCCGCTATCAATAAACGAGCTGGACCACAACCATCCATAAATTTCCAAACCACTAATGAAACTGTCGTTAGTTACTAGGCCGTGTT
Source organism: Neoaliturus tenellus (assembly GCA_030545055.2). Classification (NCBI taxonomy): domain Eukaryota; kingdom Metazoa; phylum Arthropoda; class Insecta; order Hemiptera; family Cicadellidae; genus Neoaliturus; species Neoaliturus tenellus. Next base: position 70,718,073 of record CM061531.1, on the reverse strand, counting down.
GTTGTAACTGGAGCCTTTTTCCTGTTAAATCGTCAGTTGCTTGTAAAACAATATTTTTGTCTCAAACACTATAACCATTTTTTATTATATTAATTTTGGATTGTATCAAGTTTATGTAATCTATTTATTTACATCAAACTATAGGATACAAACACTGATCTGTGAGTAAAACTTGACATTGAGACCTAAGGGAACAAAATTAGATGAATTCGATGTTTGCATTATTGTTGTATTAAGTTTGTATTTGGCATGGACCTTTGTCACAACAATGATCATTTTCAGAAAAAAAGTTTGTGAAAGAAAGGAGGACATGAAACGTTCAATATTGGAATCGGCATCCTTGTTTATATATTACTGTCTAAGTATTATTCAGACATATTAATAGCTTTGATCGGTTATTCTTATACTCTAAAACAAGCTCCGTTCGTACGGGCAAAGTTTTTTTTCGCTCCAAGGATTTTTGATTTTTTTATTGAGTATGGGAGTTTTGGCCACCAGAAATTGATTGGAGCTGGTCCCATAGCTGGGAAAAATCCTGTTTTTGCGCTAGAGGCCTTCAAAGTTTCCATGTTATTCTTATGGAGATTTTATTAACTGAACAAAAATCAGCTGATAACTGTAGATATAAACCAATGTGTTACAATGTTAACCTGTAGTGTAAGAAAATTATACCAAAGTGCAGCACGCTTCGGCTTGGCGAGTGAGCGAAGCGAACGAGCTCTTCCTTAAAATGGAAGAGGGCGAGTGAGAACGAAAGTAATAATTTTACCGAGCTTAAGCTCGGTCCCCCTGGTACTATAAACAAATTTGTTATCATTTAGCCTGAAGATGAATCACGAAGGTGATTTGAAATGTAGCATTTTTTTAAATAAGAGTGTTTTAATTAATACAAGCTATGACTAGCCACGAATACGACAAATTAGATCCAACCATCACTAATATTTCAACTTTATATATTTATATATAAAGTTTAACTTAACTTTAATTTAACTTTATTTATATATAAAGTTTAATTTATATAATTTAACTTTACCTTCAATATGATCCCTTGCTCCGTCAAGCTGTATCAGTCACATCATCATAAATAGCACACAAAAGAACACAAAAAAAAAAAAAAAAAAAACCAGAATTTAAGCCTAGTCAAAATTCTTACACTTAGGTTTTGGACATCTTAGGTTAATAGCCTACCCAAGCAAAATGTAAACAAACAGAATGGTTGACAGAATGGCTTATGCTACAGCTGATATTAGTAAACAAAGATTACGGTAACGAAACAAATACAAGTGCCAGCTGACTGTCACTCATGTTCTTTTTAATCTCTCTTTTAAGTGTTATTCTTATGTAACTAACGTTAGCCCCGTAGTACAAAAAAGTTGAGTTTTCCCTAGGTAGAAAAATCAAGTATTCAAGTCACATGGGGTAAAAACTAGTACTTTAGTACTCTATTCCAATGAGTAAAATACGGCTTTAGATAGTAGGTGGAGGAAAAAATGTTTTTGTCTTCAGATTTTTTTAAATACGTAACAAAACTATTTTCTAGCAAAAGATATTTGAATTACTATTTCAAGGTAAATTTCATATTTTTATAACCAGTTAAATGCATGTTTATATCTTCGCCGTTGAACGCAATTTAATTAATAACTGATTTTTATATCCTGAAATTTGAGAAAGTATAGATCAAATTTTAACCAATAACGATGACATCAGTTACAAAGATTTATAAGAAATGAACCTAATATCAAAAACTTAAACAGAAAATATTGACATACATATTATCGCTCTATATTTTGGAAATCACTTGTGCACCGTCAATAGCTGTTTGTGACTAAGTTCAACTTAAAAGTAAAATTTTAGCGCTGAGTGTTAGCTTGAGATGTATTACCAAGAAAAAAAGGTATTTCGAATCCAGACTACAGGAAAGAACTAACTGGTTCTTTCCTAATCTTTTCTGATCTTCTAATGATAGCAGGGTAGGAATTCGAGAAAAAAATGTACATTACATCCGGAAACTAACACACTTCCTACATCACCAACTCACCACACGACATTCATTGGTAATTGAAGTACGTATGATCCTTAAACTATTTTAATATCGGGATCGTTTTTAGAAAATATTAATATAAGATCAAAAGAAACCCACAAACCACCAGCTTCTATACTTTCAAATTGTTGGAAAAGTAGGGTGGGTTGTTTATAATAGAAAGAGTCTTTACAAGAAAATTGCTTTAGTATTAGGTTCCTGAGCTTTCACTTGAATCTCGGTCCGAGCAGCTGAAGATACTTGTTACGTTATTTGTTGACTTTGTTACCCAAGTTTGAACAACTCAATTATGTTGCATATTTCTGCGAAACACTTATCAACTCCCCGTATTCTTATTAGATTCTTTACTCAGAATTATAACCATATTTAATTCTTACATTGAATTTCCTTTTAATAATGGTATCACTGTAACACAAATGGCAAGGCTTGCAACAACGCTCCTCAACGAATTATTAACAACCACTTATTTTCTCTGTTGTTCCAGCCGCAGTGTAGGAAGTAAAGTAAATATTTATTGATCCCTAAAATAAATTTCTCTGTTAAATAATCGTTACTTCTCTGTCTCCTACACAAATTCCATATCCCCTTCCTATGACCTATATGTGTTGTGGGAGTCTACATTTCAATAAAAAAGTAATATATTCCAAATTTTGACTACATTAATGCGGAATCCATAATTTTCTTCTGAATTTAACGATAGATAAAGTTTAGTATTTCTTATATGTAACCCGAAATCGATTCGATGCCACTGAATTATTTTTTATGGAACCTGACCTTGCATAAAAACCCTATGAGTAACAAACGAATTATTGAATCATTTTTTTCATGTTTTGTATTTTTATATTACTATATCAATACTTAATATTTTTTTATAAACAAATATATGTATATAATTTATTTCTATGAAAATATGTAGTTATAAAGTTATAAGACTCCAATAAATTTGATATTGCAATCAATAGATGCAGGAAGATTCTTACTAAAGAATAATCTCTTTTAATTGGAAGTCAGATATTGGGTATTATTAAAATTTGTACTTTAATCAATAAATGCAGTAAGCTTCTTAGGGGGAAATCAAAGAAGATAATTTAACTTAAGACATCAGAAACTACGGGAATCATTAATGCTTTATAACATTTTGACTTAAAATTATATACCAGGTTTGTTCTTATGACATCGTAGTCATAGCAACTCCTGTATTCAACACAAATTTAATCTATAACGCGATCCTCTCTCAATCGATATTTATATGATCATTTGGTATTTGAAGCAATGTTTGGAAACCGAAGTTATAAGTAGCGACTTATAACCATTATGCCTTTCATACCTATCTTATTTCGTCCCAACCACTAAAATATTGCTTCATCGTAACACAATGTCTTGAAATTTTATACTTCCAATTTAATCACTTATAAGTTTAACATTCTATATTCTATAATGTTTTTCTAGACAAAGGAAATTAGTAGAGAGAGTTTAATAGAGAGTTTTGGGAGCATACGATAAATATTTGTGATAAAAGCTAACTCTATTTTAAAATTATTGGAAAATTTATTTATTTAAACTGTGTGAATAATGTGTAATGCTTACCATTGATCACTTTCCAACCAGTTTTTATTACTCCAAGCAGAACAAATAGCTGAACCACCATTATTTAAATAGCGTTTAGAAATAACCTATATTCATACCGTATGTGAAAAAAACTCTATATTAACTTTGTAAATATAAAATAAACCCATGTAGATTAAAATTAATAAATTGTTTAACAACTCTGCTTAAAAAGTACACTTTAAGCCATGTACGAAATTAAGGATACATTAAAATTAATTGATACATCTTTCAACAGTACTGTTTGAAAAGTATTTTTAAGCCATTTAAGAATGAAAGAAGGATGCATGTAGCTTTGTTCGTAACAAAGACTTTGCAGTTAAATTTGTGAATATCATCAATTTATCACCCCAAAAACCAAAATCAACTGGATTCAGTTTCAAAACTTCTAAAAGCTACTCATTATGCTCAGGATTTTAAAACGGTTAAACTGTGATCTATTAGGCTACAGTACGATATGTATATATGCTTATAATAATTTTTTGAAAAAAAAAAACAAGAATTTGTATTACTAATGCTTCTTCTCAAAATACGCGATCAACATACATAAATGTTGCAACTTTCATGAGAGTGTAACCTATCTAAATACTCGTATATTATTTTCCCGAATCATACCTTTCAATCTACCATCGTAGAGCAAAAAAATTGTATGAAGTTCATGAAAATTACTTAAACGTTAATATTTTAGAGTAATAATTTATGGGTCTGTAACGGTAATACGGTAATAATTTTAGGGTCACCAGTTATAAAATTAGGAAAACTTCAATACTATTTCACAAAAAAATATATCTATACTTATTTAATACGCTAAGGTTTTTTTTGCTAAGAGAACTCCTCCCACAATTCTCCTCCGATTTTCAAGTTTTTTGTGTGGTCGATTAGGGCTTGGTATGAAGTTGTTTTCGCCAAAAATTGATTAGAAACAGCCTGAAAACAATGGCGTTATTGACGAATTAAATTTTAAATCCTCCCATTACAATAACATTGTGATTGGGTTGAGAATTTCAATCATTTGCTGATTTACAACTGCAAACAAATGTAGTTTTTTGGCGATTAGTGATATTCACAATATTTGATTGGTCTAATGTCACTGATTTAGAACAAAATGGAACTTTTGTATTGTATAATACCCCCGTCGCAGCAGACCTGCGTACTCAGCAAATTTCCAATGTGATTTTAGTATATTTTCTATTTCCCCATAAAATCCATGAGGATGAGAGTATGTAGGTTTGCCACCGAATGGATTTTTTCGGTAAATATAAGTTAAACCCTACCTAGTGAATGTACATACCAAATTTTATCAGGTTATGGTGTTCCTTTTACTTTCCCCGTAAACCCCATAGGGGTGAGTACGTAAGTTTGGCGCCATATGGATTTTCTAAGCAAATATAAGTTAAACGCTTCCGAATGAATGTACTTATCAAATTTTATCAAGGTATGTCACTAATTAAGCAAGATAGAAGGTATTCTTGATTTCCCATAAGAATAACATGAAAAACATAGTTTTTGGATTTTCTCCATTTAACCATTTAAGCTAGGTAAGAAATTCAAAATACTAGATTGTTTGTTTTTTTAAGCTTTTTTAAATGGTTTAAGTTAAAATTGTTGAATTTTATAAATAAAAGTAAAAAAAAACAATTTTTTACTTTTTTGAAACCCCATAAAACCCCGTTCCCATGGTCCGATCATTCTGGTTCGCGAACTCAATCTAGTAGATGCTGGCTTATACCCCTGTACCAAATTTCATCAAAATCGGAGGTTCCGTTCAAAAGTTATCGTGTTCACGGACACATACATATATTATATCAATTTGAACGGACGGTGTTTTGGCTTCTAGAGACCTCAAAACGAAAAATTATCATGGTCCCGGGCTTAGGTCTTACCGTGACTACTACCGTAATAGCGTATTCCCTATAGGGAAATTCGCTAAAAATAAATTACTCGATTTCGAGCAACAAGTAGGCCTACACTATTATTATTATTTTTTTACAAGGGTTTTTAAAGAGAACTCCTACTACAATTTTCAAATTCTAAGTTTTTGGTGTTTCTGGATAGGGCTTTATCTGTAGTTGTTTCGGCCAAAAACCGATAATGGTTGGACTTCATATAAAAACGCTATCCATTATTAAAATTTGAAAATTTCCCATTAGAATAACATTGGGCTTGGATTTAGTTTTTTAGTTGGATTTAGTTGTAAATGAACAGCTGTAATTAAGTGTATTTTTTGCGATTGGGTACCCATAATCACAATATTGGATTGGCAGTGTTATTTATTTAAAACTAAATGTAACATTGTTAGCAATTACATGGGATAGTCCAAATTTAATTTCTCGAGTTCGAGCAACACCTCACTAGTACTTGTAGCCCACAAAAAGATTAAATTAATGAAAAATAGCCAACAACATAAAGTGTATTGCAGTTTTTTTTAGATTCACTTGCTGTCTGTTATGACGGGCGTGTGTAGGGGCTGATACCCGGGTCGTGGGGTGGCCATGTCAACGTCATCTCAGCGTCAGCAGCTGAGCGGAACTGCGATAACCGCCAATCCGACGTTGTTGTCTGCTACAACGAGAACAAAGAGAATTTTTGCATCCTTTAATAATTACACAATGAGTGAACAAAACAAATAGGAGTTTTGCTGTTAAAATTGTGCCATTTGACCACAGTTTTTTAATAAACCTTCTTCTTCATTTTCTTTCTTCTTTTTGTGGGGGGAGGTATTGTTAAAATTCACATAAATGTCAATAAGACAATGCTGCACTTATTACATTTATTACACTTTACATTTACATACGCTTTACAGTGTAAGAATAAGATAAATAGTTCCCTCACGAGCAATTAGTTGAAATTACTGAATAACCACCAATAGCAATTCTAGGAAGATTACAGAGTGTTTCTAGTTATATTGGTGCTGTTAGTGTATGTGTATCATAAAGTTACAACGTGTTAATTATATTGATGTAGTTCATAGGTCGGGTTAAAAGTGATATTTCATGCATTGGTAACTAAAGTTTTACATGTCAAAAGTCGTTCTAATAACTAAAAAGTATTTAAAACATGTAAAAAAAGGCGATACCTTTTAAGATGCTTAAGTAAGGATTATGTGTTGTTTGCTTGTTAACATTAAAGTTGTAGCTAAAATATCGTCAAACACTAAAACTTTATAACATCACCAATGGTTTTATTTGCAGTAAAGGTTACAGCACAAAACCATTAGTGATTGTTTTAGGCTACTAGTTTTGAGAATAATTTCAAAATCATAAACAGAAAATTTTTAATATAATGGAATCTATTTACTTATCTATGCAACTATGGATGTTGAAAAGATGAGAGAGATGATAAATACAGAACGTGATGTCTTTAATAGCTAAAGTATATTATAAATATCTCCCGTCTCAGCAGGCCTGCGTATTCAGCGAATTTTCAACAGGATTCAATTTTCTTTAGATTCCTTCATAAACACCATGCATCAAATTCTGATATTTTTCATTTTCTCCATAAACTCCATAGGGTTCTTGGGGGTGAGTAAGTAGGTTTTCCGTATATATGGGTGCTGTAAGTAAATATAATTTCAAATAAAATCCACCCTAACTTGTGAATGTACTTACCAAATTTAATCGAGTTATGTCAATAAATATGAATACCTTAGTATGAAACCTTTATTGTAACCTTGGTATGAAAAGTAACGAATGGTATTTTTGGCCTCTGGGGACCTCAAAATGAAAGAGTAAAATGGTCCCAGGCTTAGATCTTACCATGGCTCTATCATAATAGCGTATTCCCTATAGGGAAATTCGCTAAAATTGAATACGATTAGTTTTCCACTATATTCATAATAATAATAATGATTTAAACTATGAAATGTATCATTCTGCTCAAGCTCTTCTTCTTAGAAATAAATAAATAAATTTTAAATTAAGTCTTCAGAATAAATTGTTACTAACATTTATTATTATTAGAAATTTGAAGACTTAATTTAAATTGATCTTTGAAATGTACTTTAAATTTTAATTTTTAAAATCATTTATAAACCTTAAGTGTTTTTATAACTTTCCACATATAAAGATTAAACATTTACATTTCTTAAGCATTCGCCGCATTATCAAGTTCTGTATTTAGCTGAGATTTTGTAAATCTTTTACATTTGTTCTAGCCTTAAGAACCGTCTCTAATGTGTCTGATCAAGACAAATTGATCATTATTCGGTGCTAATGAAACGGATCAATTATTGAACTGACCTAAATAAATAAACACGTGGAGTTGGTTGGAGGGTTCTTTGAAATAATACATTACGCCACATAAAAAATACATTTACCGAGAATTTTCCAGGAATTAATTATAAATTTTAAAAGTTCGTTTGCATGCTTTAGAACTGAATTTGCCTTTAGTTTGTTAATACCATGAATTCATCCCCACTTATACGAATATTTCTAAACCGGCTCATTATACTCTTAGGTTATATCTTGAGACAACCTTGATGTTTTAAAACGACCTCAGTGAAACATTGCCAACTTTTTCAGAATGATTGAAAATAAATGCGAAAGTAGAAGGGGCAAGAATTTATTTAAAGGTATAGATTGAAGGGAAACACATTTAATGAATTAAATCATTTAAAGTTAAAATCATTATAGCTTTGTAAAAAACGACTTCCTAAAGAGGTCAGAAGACCATATTGGCTAATGAAATTTTAGGTTTGTTAATCGAAACAAATCTTCACATAACTATTTCAGTGAAAAAACATGGAAAGATTTTGTGTATATTTAAAGAATTATAATTTTACCGAAATGTGTATTTCAAAGAGGTAGCTATTTCCATAACATAAGCTATAGTCAAATTCAAATTCTAATTTAAAAAATCTTTATTCAAAGAAAATTTTATTTTACATATAATTTTGTCTCATGTGCACACGCACGTGCAAGACAATTAAATTAAACACAAAAAAATTTAAATTATCCTTCATCTGGCTGGTATTTACATGTTTAGATAATAATGTTTAAAAGTTTATTTTTAGCTTCTAGATTCCTGGCTTTCCAAGATCTCAATGAATACGCAATACAATACATCAAGGACAACAGACATTCTGTCAGACAATAACAATACCAACAATAAATAAATATTTAACAATAAAGACAACAGTTTATATAAATTAATTTGGATAACAATAATAAATAAATAATCAACATAGAAGGTATAAATAAATCTCTGAATCAAATAACACAATAACATGAAAAACTACAGATCTGCACATTTTTATACAGAGGATATGATCATATTTTTAAGTTTGTTTTTCAAGCTTGCAATGCCTGTTGCCTCATTGAGAGCTTCATTTATTCTACCATAATATTTATTAAATATATTTACTGACGAGTAACAAAGCTGATTTCTAGATGTGTCTCGTTTAAACGGTGGTGTGACCAAAGTATACACTTGAGAGGCTCTTGTATTCCTTTGATGAATTTTACTGACACATAATTTATGGTTTTTTAAAACAAAACTTAATACTGATAACATATACAACTGTGTAACATTTAACAAACCCAATTCCCCAAACATAAATGATATACTGTCAAATTTTCTTACATTACATCACAGAGTAAGTAATACATATTACTTCTCTGTGATTACATATATCCCTTAATGCAAATCTTTGTGGCATAGCTGTTGACATAAGAGTTGTTGGGAATGTTCCACCCCAGTGAACAATACCATACCTCAATGTAGATTCAAACGGATACATACAGTCTATACAGTCCATACAGTCGTAGATACATACAGTGTTTTCAGGTGTTCTGGTTTTACATAACTTTTTATAAAAAACAGTAAATAATTTATCTTCCTTTATTTTTTATTTAAATACTCAACATGATGGTTCCATCTCAATAATTTTCTATCGATCACCAAGCCTAAATATTTTATTTGGTCACTTATATCTATCGTATTGCAGGTACAATCATAAATACAGTGGTGGCCGTGACACTTAAGTTGGGGAATAACTATTGTTCTTTTACAAGAAAAGTTTATACATTTAGTTTCATAGCGATAGCGATTTGATTCAGTTTTATAGTGATTGAACACTGACCTTTTGAATAAGAAAAACTGCTTTTCTAGCCTTTTTAGTTAATAGAACTGGAGTGTCATCACAAGTTAATTCAACAGCATTATCACGTGTTCGCGAAAGGAAGCCGTATATTACTTAAGGTGTCATTTATTGCCAATTTTCATCCATACAGTAATACTTAGAGTAAATATTTAAGACCCTCTCATACCCAACATAATCTATAAAATAACTCAATTTTAAAATTATTTTCCAATTTTTGTATGATCATATACTTTACATTAATCAATATTCCATTGTACTATGCTATACTATTTACCTCTCATAAATGCTGCAATGCTTAAAGTAATTATCTAGTGTTATTATTTATTAGGCTCGCCAGCATCTCACCAACCGTAATCAACATGAAGGAGGGAAAGAGAAAATTAATACAGAGTGAAACTATAAGCTGGAAAATGACAGATAGAAATTTTTTTTTTTCTTAAAGATTTTCCGAAGCACAACTTTAAGAGCAAAACCAACTTTTACCTTATTAGATAGCTTCCTTCAAGTTATCTCTTTTCTTGCTTGTATTGCTACGGAATAGGTTAAATTTAGTGTATGTTAAAAAAGTCCACAATTATATCATCTCCTGTGCCATTTATTCGTTATTATAATTTTAATTCAAATATACTGTTTGCTACTTCAGCCAACAATATGCGAGATTTTTAGTCCATTCTTAATTTAAAAATTGTGCCTTTAATTTACAAGAGTCCCATATGTTTACATATTGTTTTATTTTCTTTATTGAATTTTTTTTGTGTAATTGTTGTCCATAAAACAGTTCAAGATAAAATGCTGGTAATGAATCGTTCAGTATTTTACAAAACAAAACTGAGTCTTTGAAATGACAGTAATTAATTGTTACTCAACACTTCTTTGACGGCATATCTTTTGTTGGAAGTTAGAATATCACGGAAAATCTTTGTGATTGAAGTGCAGTTGAGTCAACTTGTTCAGGTTGTTCGCCTATTATACTTTAGTTTTTAATATGAAATTTTTATGTGTTAAGAAAATTATAGTTTACTACAGATATTCTAATACATTAATCAAGTAATTATTAACTAAAAAAGTTATAGATTATCGATTTCTACTTCAGCCAGAAAAACAAAACAAAACAAATAAGTTACAGTACCGAATTCAAAATTGAAGTAAACATCATAAATACCTCCAAGATTATATTTAGTATGATTGCTAGTACTACAATGGTGTCTACTGGATCAATATATTAGTAATTTCTATATATCTTATTATTTTATGTATATAAATGAATTTAGGTTTTATATTGATGATTTAATGTTTGTGTAAAATATTTCAAATAGTTTGTGCAAAGTAAAGAGAAGAGAAATGTAAACAGACGACAATCATAGTTCCTAGTATCAGTGCCGTGTCGATGGAATGGTCAATTCGGCTGACATATTGTAATATACGGCTTCTATTAAATGCATTACATACATTGCTATACCATTCAAACTACGATCCACAGGACACATATCTTGTATTGAATATTATACTCGAATATTATATTTCATTGCCACCAAAGTACTACGGTGTAAATACCGTGATAGTTTCGTTACTTTTATTAATATGTCGGGTCTCCCTCATTTTCAATCATGCAGTGAAATGTTACTGTATATGAGTGGGGGTTTTTCAATGCGCCATTTAGAAACAGAGAAAAATTATCTATTCAGTTGTAATTTTAAATGTATTTATTTTGGACATTTTAAAACTGTTTTACAATAAAAGTAAACAATAATTTTAGGTTGAGTCTAACACATTTAATGGCAAATATTTTATGTTAATAATTTAAATTTCAAAACGGATTTTTTATAATAAATTACAGCGTTCACAATATTTTTCAATTTTATTGATTGGTTTGACATAAATTATGAGCAAAATAATATTAACATTTAATATTTAGACTATTATTTATCCTACTAACATTCGCTATCTATTTAATAATGTCTTAGGTATTTTTAATGATGAACAGTCTTCTTGTAATTTTACTATGATGGACTAAGCTAACCAAGTTCACCTGATCTCAGAGCTAGAAGCAGGATTTGCCTAACCTTCAGAAAAAGTCGCCTCAATTAATAACCCTCCCTCAGTTTGTCTTCCCCAGCCAAAGACCATACTATTTATCAATCCCATTATTAGTAAGTTTGTTTATTAAAAAGCGAAACATAAAGATGCACGTATGATTTTTTTTATCTCCTTCTCGAACAACTAAATAAACCGTATACCATTTGTAACTTCAGGACCAACCACAATGATGGAGATGTAAAATTTAATCTCATTTCTGCGTAAATTCAAACGCTACATAAATTGATATTTTTCCTCCCTTCTGCTTTCACTCTTCATTAATAAACTATTTACTCTAATATAATTACAAAAAGTAAAGTACTATAACTGCTTTTACCTATAAGCGAACTATAGCTGTTAACAGTTATAACTATAACAGTTATTTGTATAGTTATCACACGTAATTATTTGTAAAACAGAGAGAAAACTGAGTAATTAATCATCTGTTTTAAAAGAATAAGTTTTCAATAATTTTTACATTTCCTAATTATAAATATAAAATATGATAAGACAATCTTCCTCTATATTTATTTCTAATCAGTATACAAAGGAATTAAGTTTAGTGGCATTTAATTAAGCTATCTACACTAACTGAAATATTTCACCAATATTTATTTGATTGATTGATTGATTTATTTATTTATTAATCCAACAAATTTATACATTGTTTGGCCTCACCAAGTCAATCATGACTTGACGGTGATGTCCACTATATTAAAGAAAATTACGTAACAAAACAAGCAACGAATTCAACTTATTTATTACAATTAATGTTATAAATCAATTAGTATCAATATTTTTAGCAGCTTAGGCAGGCACACTATTTTTAATACATTTACTGTGGTAATATAAAACTATCCTACTTTTATTATTCTCTTTTACATACAAATAAATAATGAACTGTTACAAAACAAATCTACATTTATTATTACTTTTTTAAAGAAACTGTTTCCAATTTACAATTAATCACATTGCAAGACAATATTACTCCCGGTTGGAGAGCAAGAATCTTCCTGCCAATGAGGTCGGCAGGGGTGTAATATATCACAGGAACAGTCAATTGAATATTACCAATCGGTGCCTTAATGTATTTCCGAATAAATTTTTTTGGTAATTTATTACAATTTGACACCGTTCTAATTAGAGCTCCAACAAGAGAATGACAACTTTCACAAGGTTGAATACTTTTAATACTATGATTCTGCAAGTTTATTTTGTTGTCAACTTATTCAATAGAAAAGCAAATATAAGAGTTGTTTAAAACAATGTATAAGACTCATAAGCATGAATGAAGTGTAGTCGATTTATCTTCTGATATAAATAAGAGTTCGTTACATCCATTTTTTCCTCAACCTGCCTAACCTTCAGGTGACTTTTTGAGTCGTACTGTAAACAAAAATAGATCGTCTGCAACTGCACAATCAACATAAATATTGTTTGAAAATCTATACAATATCTATATATTAATACGCAAGCATGTTTCATTTCCTCCTTTTTTCTCAGCTCGTGTTCACCGTAGGATAAATCCGAGCATACCGTTAGAAAGGTATAGTCCTGTAGATGAGCAGAATCACGTTTTAATTCACATCGGCCCACGGGGCTACAGGCTTCCAAAGTTTCAATGTTAATCTTATGGGAGAAGGATAATTGATTGAATCATAAGACAGGTGTTGTAATAACAAATCCTAGCAAATAATGAAGAACATATGTTTGAAAAAACATAAAACAAATCAAACATTTTAAAATTAATTTGCTCAAAATCAACTGAATTTTTGGTCGAATTTCGACCAGTGGGCGATCTCTAATCTATATATTAATACGCAAGCATGTTTAATTTCCTCCTTTTTTCTCAGCTCGTGTACATCGTAGGATAAGTCAGCTCGTACCATTAGAAAGGTATAGTCCTGTAGATGAGCAGAATCACATTCTAATTCACATCGGAATCCAGGGCTAGGCCCCACAGGCTTTCAAAGTTCCAATGTTAATCTTATTGAGAAAAGAAAACTGAATGAATCGTAGACAGCTGTTGTAAAAACCACTGCTAGAAAATTAGGAAGAACAGATGTTTCAGTTCTAAAGTGTTTTAAGCTTCTTGGGTCCAGATCAACTGAAATTTCGATTGAATTTCGATCAGGAGGCGATCTCTAGTCTATACTAGGAATACGCTCCGATGTCCGTCCCGTACAATAATTTTTTACTCACTTTTTGAGATATTGGTTGACGCCTATTATATAGGTTATTTTTGTTGTTTTGCGTTATATTATTATTATTATTATTTTGTTTTTCTTTGTATTATAGTAATACTGTCAGTTCTCCATTGAAACTTCTTTTGTAGTATTGACATTAACCCTTTTTATTGTATTTAGATCCACAAGTTGTTATAAAATCAGTGATTGCTAATTCTATTGATATTGTAAGCCTTATAAAATTAAAGTAATAACAGGAAAGGAGTGATGAGGTTTTGGCATTTGGCTTTTTTGCGAAAAAGACATAATGAAATATTATTTGGCTAATCCCAGAAAAGAAAAAAATGTTATTGTGTTTTTTTATTTTTTATTTTATAATAGTGAAATATAGTTGGTTAATTATGACCTCAGACTATGACAAACATCAATTATATATTTCACCACCAAAAATTCTCACAAAATACTACTTAGTTAATTTAAATTTTTATTTAATTTTATTACATAATATAAGTTGATTACCTAATTTTTAATAAATTAATTAACTGTAAACCAAATAAAACCACATGCTCATAAATAGGGAAATAAATGTCTATTCTCCTTATGTTACAGATATCGCAGAATATCTTGGCCTCTGACATACTCCACTTCTGGATTCAAATTGGTAAACACATGACACTAAAAACAGTCTGCGACAATCTGCAATTTCAACGGTCATCACAGGCCAAGATATTCCGTGTTATCTGTAAATTTAGGGAGAGTATGCAGGTATGCTGCCATAGGGAACACTAAAAGTAGGTTTTTATAATAAAAAAATTATTTCGACCATATGAAGCATTTACTAAGTTTCATCAATATCTGTTCATTGCTAAAGAAGTTTGCCTATTCTCCATATGTTTAACATGGGAAAATAGTCGGGCAGGCTTGCTGCCATGATAAGCATAAAAACCGAGATTTTTTACCATAAATGGATGAATCTCAACTAAATGATGCTAAATACCAAGTTTCATCCAAAAGTATTGGTTAATAAGTGAAACATTAACACATCCTTGTTCTCCTAAGATTAACATTGGAGCTTCAAAATACAATGTACTGTCTTTAGACTTTTTAATATCTCAGTAACCAATGGAGATAGAGCAAAGCTTCAAAATACTAAATTGTGTGTTTTTTGAGCTAAATCCAATGGTCAAAATAAAAATTTAAAATTTTTAAAATTTACATATGAAAAATGCAAAAAACCCAATTTTGGGGTACAAAACAACCCAAAACTACCCCTTCCGGTAGGTCGATATGTCTGGTTTACGAACTCATCCAAATAAACGTAGGATTACACATATCTACCAAATTTGGTATCGATCGGACCATTTTTACGAGAGTTATCGTGTCTAGGGACACACACATATATATATACTAGCAGTTACCCGGCGCGCGTTGGTGCGCTCAAATTAAGTTGTTTTCATAAATAAAGCTATTTTATTAGTTTTTTTAATATAAAAAAGTCAATGGAATAGAAAGTAAGTATATTAATATTATTGTAAGGCCAAAGAATAGACAGGCATTTTGCAAATTTAAACCCAGAATTGTCAAAGTTTGCTTTATAGAGTATAGATCGTAATTGCTAACGCAAGAGCACCTATGAGCAAAGAGGCCCTAAATTAATTTTCAAGTCCAGTGGAGCGCAACCCTAAATTGCTTAAAAAACTATCATGAGCAAAGAGGCACGTCCAAGTAAAATTTCAACACTGGTGGCCCTAAAATAATTTAAAATCCAGTGGGGCGGAGCCCTAAGGAGCTTAAAAAACTATATTTGCAAAACCGTTTCCTAGTGAGTACCTATGAGCAAAGAGAATCGTCCATGTCAAATTTCAACCTCGGAGGTCCTAAAGTAAATATGAAGTCCATTGGGGCGGAGCCCAAAAGTGCTTAAAAACTATATGTGAAAACAGTTTCTTAGTAAGCACCTATGAGGAAAGAAGCACGCCCATGTTAAATTTCAGACCTGGTGGCCCTAAAGTAATTTTAAGTCCATTAGGGCAGAGCCCTAAAAAGCTTCAGAAACTATATTTATTTGCAAAACCGTTTCTGAGTGAGCACCTATGAGCAAAGAGAATCATCCGTCACATTTCAACCCCGGCGGCCCTAAAGTAATTTTGAAGTCCAGTGGGGTGGAGCCCTAAAGTGCTTAAAAATTACATTTGCAAAACCGTTTCTTAGTGAGCACATGTGAATTAAAAGAATCATCCATCAAATTTCATCCCCGGTGGCCCTAAGGTAATTTCAAAATCCAGTGGGGCCGAGCCCTAAAGAGCTTAAAAAACTATATTTGCAAAACCTTTTCCTAGTGAGCACCTATGAGCAAGAGAATCATCCATGTCAAATTTCAGCTCCGGAGGTCCTAAAGACATTTTTATGTCCAGAGGGGCGGAGCCCTAAGGATATTAAAAACTTATATTTGGAAAACCGTTTCCTAGTGAGTACCTATGAGCAAAGAGAATCGTCCATGGCAAATTTCAACCTCGGAGGTCCTAAAGTAATGCTGAAGTCCAGTGGGGCGGAGCCCTAATGTGCTTAAAAACTATATGTGAAAACAGTTTCTTAGTAAGCACCTATGAGGAAAGAGGTCCATGTTAAGTCCATGTTAAATTTCAACCCAGGTGGCCATAAAGTAATTTCCATTAAGGCGGAGCCCTAAAAAGCTTCAAAAATTATATTTGCAAAACCGTTTCTGAGTGAGCACCTATGAGCAAAGAGAATCATCCATCACATTTCAACCCCGGCGGCCCTAAAGTAATTTTTAAGTCTAGTCGGGTGGAGCCCTAAAGTGCTTATAAACTATATTTGCAAAATCGTTTCTTAGTGAGCACATATGAATAAAAATAATCATCCATCAAATTTCATCCCCGGTGGCCCTAAGGTAATTTCAAAGACCAGTGGGGCGGAGCCCTAAAGAGCTTAAAAAACTATATTTGCAAAACCGTTTCTTAGTGAGAGTACCTATGAACAAAGAGAATCGACCATTTCAAATTTCAACACGTGTAGGCTTTTAGAGTAATTGTGAGCTTCTGTGGGGCGGAGCCCCGACAACACAAACATCAACATTATACTTCACACCTGGTTACTTCTATGATCATAAGTATATGCTTGAATGAAACTTTCATTTTTTAATTACAGCAGTTAATTTTGTAAACACTAAATTTATAAAACCTGACACTGCACCATTGTATGCCCTCTGGGTCAGAGCCCTTTGGACAGATTTGCACTAAACTTCACACAAACCATCCTTGAATAATGCTTAATAATGCCTGAAAGTTTCATTCAAATCTGTTTAGCGGTTTCGGAGTCTATAGGCAACATATATATATATATATATATATATATATATATATATATATATATATATATATATATATATATATATATACAAAATTTTGAATGACTATTATTTTTGGTCTCTGGGCACCTAAAAACGAAAAAGTAACATTGTCGCAAGCTTAGGTCTTACCATGAGACCTACGGTAATAGCTTATTCCCTATGGGAAATTCGCTAAAAAGCAATTAAACACAACTGAAGACTTGAAAAAGTTTAGAGTATTAAATGAATTAATTAATAATGAATTATCTTGTTGAAAAATCTGGAATTGTTAGTTTTAAATTGTGAAACAGATAGAAAGACTTTTAAATTCCCATACAGTGTAAATTTGTCAGCGAAATAAAATTTATTATTATTATTATTATTTCCTTAGTACAATTGGGAAAAATTACTTTTTTATTCATATTTGGCAGGTGAAGTTTCTTAACTGGGCTACATACAATACTATCAAATGAAAATATCGAACGATCCGATCGATATGGTACTTTGTACCGGCATTCTAATCCTAATGGAACATAAACTAATCTCCATGAATATGAAGTACCAACCTATGGCCAGGAAAGTTAAAATGTGAGAGTAGACCACACATAAGTATGATAGCCTACATTGGAAACTGTTTTTCTTATATGTTATTTAGATAAAATTAGGCCTGAATTGTTATTATCACTATTAGTATTTTGATTTTGTTGCAATAATTATATAGAGCCTATGTTAGGTTATATTTTTTTATGTAAATATTAATATAAAAAGCCAAACAAAACAGGGGTACCGTAGTTAGTTACAGTGATTGTCTTAGTTATTTAGGTCTAGATTGAATCGATAGTTAGTACAATGGATATGTCAATCGGATCGATCAATATTTGCATTCGATAGTATTGTACCCGTATGAAACTGCACACAATAATCTTGGACAAAAGAAGTAACTTAGAGAATAATAGTACGAAATACCAACATCCCATTTTTGGAGGGATAAAACCTTGTTCATAGTCGGCACAATTTGTCATTGAATAGTACCTGGACTAATTTCTGGAATAATTCAAGTAGGCTTAGGCCTATATGTATACAGGTAATAAGAAATTCCAACATACCGGTAACCGAGATTGACCAGAAGTAATTTTATTTCAAAAACATGGATAATTTGTAAATACATCCTAGGCCTATAAATAAATGCATACAAACAATGATTTTGACTAAGACCTCAAATCAGGAATCAAGAAGCTTATTATTCCATACGTTAGATAACATCATTTGGTACATTTGGTACAAAACAAATAAGCTTATAGGCCTACCATTAAAAGTAGATTATAGAGAAAAAACAAAATCAATACAAGTAACTAGTTAAAATTCATTATAAAAAATAAAATTGATTGTAAAAATTCAATTACCACATGATTGCAAATGAATAAAAAACCAAGTATGAAGAATTTATAAGCTTACTTAACACATAACGTATATTTTGTTACCTGAGACATAGGATACAATGGCACAACACTTTCTAATTATTAAGTTACTTGTTCCATTTAAATTTTTTTCCAAATATTAGATGTATCACATAAATTAGTTAATCGCATAATTCCGTTCGACAGTAATTCATTCCACAACATGCCTATCTTTTGGCATAATTTAAAACTTCGGCAAGTATACATCGGTGTTGATCTACTTAATTTAACAAATAGGTCTGTCAAAATATCAATTAAATTTTATTTAAAAACGTATCTTAACGGCGAGCAGATGTAAACAAATCTGAAGAGGTTGAGGTTATATTGTTTTCAGCATACACAGCGACATCTCAGCTTCAGCTGCGATAGGGGAAAATAAACTGATCATAGCAACTACATTAGTCAAATCATGTAGCCTAAACAACTAAAGTTCTGTCAAAAATTCCGGAAAATAAGCTTTTTTAATACTTGAAAATAATTGCCCGATTATAGTTTATTACCTAGTTTAAAATACATAAAATCTAACTTGAGAATTTCATTGAAATCAAATCAGTAATAAAAAAGCCTTTTGGGGGTCAAAAATTCGCCTAAGAGAAATTTAAAGTCGCTCTAAAAGAATTTTTTATTCTCTATGTTCCATAGAGTAAAAAATTCAATTAATAGGCAAGCATGTTTCTTTTCCTCCTTTTTTCTCAGCTTCTGTGCATCGCAGGAGAAATTTGCGCATACCGTTAGAAAGGTATCGTCCTGTAGATGAGCAGAATCACATTATAAATCACATCGGTCCCCAGGACTACGCCCTACAGGCTTTCAAACTTTTAATGATAATATTATGGAGGAAGTTTGATTGAATTAATCATTAGACAGCTGTTAACGTGGTAATAACAAATGCAAGCAAACGTCCGATGTGTCGGATTTGTGGCCTTTTACTCCAAATGCAAAGACTTTTAAAATTATGTATGATGTGACAAAGGCCAAAGAAGTTTTAATCCTTTAAGGGATGTCACCTAGGAAGGCTTACAGAAATCTGCTGTGGCCTTTGTCAAATCATACATCATCTTTAAAGTCTTTTCATTTGGAGTAAAGCCACAAACCCGACGTCAAAAGGTTGAGTATTATAAATGTATTGCATTTTTAAGTTTTACCCATATGATTTTAATAGAAACTTTGTCTGCTGCCATTTCCGTCTCGATCATCCATTTGAAGTCTAGTTTACGGCATTGTACTCTGCTAAATGAGACATCTAATGTGAGACCAAACTCGACTGCTATTTAAGAATTTTGTCTGACCTCTTAGGCCGTCAAACTAAGGGATAAAAAAGTGATAATAGCTTAAAATATTAGACATTTATGGCTATTATTGATATACCAAGTCTCATTACTTTATCTCTAATCGTATTAAAGTCAGTGAATATCGTCACCATAAAATCACCTATCCTAAAAAATCTTTAAATTTAACTCTAACCTGGCTCTAAAATGAAATTGTATTTATATTTCAATTATTACATTTCAATTATTTATTTATTATTTCAACATAAGTGATAATAATATGTGAGGGAAAGTGTTCAATATTTATATTTTCCATGGAAACAATAAACTAATTAACCTTGATGAAAATCATATCCACATAATAATCAGGGTTGCTTCACTGATGCCTGTTTAATAAGAGTAGAATATGCAATATTGGTCTTTCAGGTATATTTTTTTGTAATTTATAGAGATTTAATACTTTTTATGAATGCAAATTATTTTTGCACTGTGCCCTTCTATCTTATCAAACAATGTTTTAGCTATACCGTTAACTAACTTCCAATAAGAATTTCAAATACCCTGAGTAAGAAAAAAATGGTAACAAGTAGGAAACATGGGTTTTCTACTTAGAATTGATTAGAACAGTGTCTGAAGAAGGTATGTAAATCTATTTTAATTAATCTATAAAATTCTGGAGTCATCCAACAATGAACATGAGTATAAACTACTGATATGATAGGCCTACTATTCAACTTAAAACACTATTTGCAAAAGTACGATATGAATTCGAGAATTTTATTATTGTTATATATATTAACTGTTACCTGCACTTCCATTTTATAGTTTTTTTTTTTTTTTTTTTTTTTTTTTGTAATAAATTGTTCACTTAACGATCGTGAAACACGCAAATTTAGCATGTAGGATAAACTTTGTAGGTAGAGTAACGTAACAATAGTTTTTACTCGCTTCGGTCTCAGCTTAACGACAATGGCGTATTGTCATGCAAATCAATGGATGCTACCAATTTAGCTGTGAATAGCGTAACTTTGGCAATCAAAAACAATCTTACAAAAGCCTTAGTTTATTGTATTTTGATTACCATTACAATTACATTTAAAAAAACAGTTCCATTAAATAAATGTGAAATTAAAATGATAACAAGTAGTCTGCGATAGTGATGGTTCAATAGGATATCTTTCGCAATACAAGAATACAATGCAATGTTTAAAGGGAAAACTACTGAATTGATCGTGGTCATCGTGGAGTCCCATTGGTCATAATCCCATTATTTGTTATAAACGCGAAAACCGTCCCACTAGTTATAAAAACGACTCATTCCCACTAGTTATAAAATTTATAACTAGTGGGACAGACTGATGTTGGTTTATAACTAGTGGGAAAATCGTGGAGTCCCATTGGTCATAATCCCATTTGTTATAAACGCGAAATCCCATTTGTTATAAACGCGAAAACCGTCCCACTAGTTATAAAAACGAATCGTCCCCACTAGTTATAAAATCTGGCGGGAAAATGAAAAGTTTAAATATTCCCACTGGTTATAAAAGAACCGTTCATAAAGAACAGTTCGAAAAGAGTCGTTCACTTCAGGTTGTTCCCTGCTATGCGCAAAGTTGATGCGCAGTTGACCGAGAGGCACTCGCCTGCTTGTAGGCCGGCCACACACTGCAACAGACGAGGCGAGGCGAGGCGAGGCATTTTGACTAAAGGCGTCTTGAGTGACAGAGAAAGCATTGGCGCTTATGGAGCCCCACACACTACAAGAGGCGAGGCGTGAAGACGCGGGCAGGCGTCTTTAGTCAAAAAGTGCAGCAGGCAAAAATCTTGTTTCGTCAACAGTCACTAACAGTCAAAGCGTCCTGCGCATGCGCAAAGTCACGCGACACCCCGCACTCACCTGTCGTCTGTATGTTTACAAGCCGTTTTGGCTTGATTGTTTTGGATCAACATTTAGTTGTAATTACCTATACAGTTGTAATTAATTATATTTAACTATAATTCTAGGCTAGTTAACTATAATTATTATGTCTTAGGCGAGTATTTAATTTTTTAAAAGTAAATTTAAATGATATCTTCTCATTTTACAATTTTACACATAATTTCTACGTAAAAAATAATAATTATCTCCAAATTCAGCCCCAAATTTGCAAATGTAAACCCCTATTGAGTGACCTCTCATTTTAAACAGTTTATCGAGAAAAATTGAATGGCACAAATCGGAGGTCGATATCTCATCTCTAACTAAAACGGCAGCCATTTTAAAATTCGAGATTGGTTGATTGACATTCGTTAAAATTAAATAAAAAAAAAGGTTTTAAAAAAGAAGAAAATCTGGAATTATTTTAGAATTAATCCAGTAGCAGGAATGAATTTGGTTCAATTTGGTATTTTGGTTCAATTCAAAATAATTCTAAAAATTTGTATTCCTAAAATAGCCATTTTCAGATTAAATTTTATTGAATGTCAATCAACCCATCTAAAATTTTAAAATGCCTGCCATTTTTGTTAAAGATGAGATATCGACCTCCGGTTTTGGCCATTCATTTTCTCTTGATAAACTGTTTAAAATGAGTGGTTACTCAATAGGGGTTTACATTAGAAAATTTGGTTCTGCCCCCAAAATACCTCATTAAGAAATATATACCCCAAATACCCCATAAAGAATTATTAGAGGATTAGCTGAAATTCGACCGCATCTGATCACTTTGACCAAAAATGTATGCAGGCCCGTTAGTTTTCGTAGGCCCCGCCCAGACACAGATCATGTGTTGTCAACAAATGGGTGTGTCAACAAAGCTTTATAGTAAAAGTGAATCTATATATTAATACGCAAGCATGTTTTATTTCCCCCTTTTTCCTCAGCTCATGTGCATCGTAGGATAAATCCGTGCATACCGTTAGAAAGTAATATAGTCCTGTAGATGAGCAGAATTATATTCCTACGAGGTGGCCCGTGCGCAAATTGCGCATTTTATGATCCTGTATGAGTGAAACTCGCCTACAGTACGTGAATGTTGATTATGAAGTGACAGAGATCTATTTTTGTTTACTGTCTGGCTTTTTAAATTCATCTGAAGGTAATCAGCTGATAAATTAAAATTCATATTGAAGAACTTACAATAAAAGTTGGTCAACATTTTAAAGCGCCCTCTAGAAATAAATCAAAAGGCAGGGGGGCGAAGCTCGAAACAATATGACCTTTTTAATTACGATTCGTCACTGCGGTATATCCTAAGCTTTAAAATGACACCTCAATCTTAAAAATCGGTTAAGTAGATCAAGAGAAAAAGGGACGTAACAGACGAAACCCTTATAGAAATAAGAAGATAGATACACACCGGACTCCAGGACTATAAGTCACGCCACATAAGTTGACGAATGGCAAAAAACACCTGGATAGGGCGAGGGGAGAAGAGGAGGTACTTTTCCAAAAACATCGAGATTACGTTGCATGCAATTTTTTATAGAACAGCTGATTATCCAATCATTTTAACTGAATACTAGTGAAAATTCATTCGTCAAGTTATGTGGCGAGGGTTATACTCTTGCGCTCTGAGTAATTTTGATTAACGATGCCTTATTGTGTCGCATACGGGTGCAATAATAATTTAAGAAAAAAACTGTATGTGTGTCTTTTCACAGGCACTTAATTGATTAGTTGCAAATGTTTTAAATAGTTACTAACTAATCAATTTATTTTAGGCCTACGGTAAATTTGTTTTTCAGTTTGCTCAGTCAATAACTTACACCAACTGTTGAAACTGCATTATACTTTAACATTTTATCACTGTCTACTTAATGTTTACTACACACTCTATTTATGTTAACTATAAAATATAACAAAATATGAAATACTGTATTGCTTTAACTTGTTTGGTAAAATACACTGTTTCTGCTTTTTCGAGGATTTTATACTGTGGTAAGAAGCGTTATCCATCATTATGACTTAGGGTTTTGTCAAATAATTAGAAATAATGAAATCCTTAAACTATTTATAAAATGTTTTACGATGGAAAGTCATTAGCTTAGCTGCAAAGTGGTACGCCCGTTCCAACTAAATGATGATTTTGCTCTTTTATTGGGCGTGTACGTGGGGACGTCCCAGTTTAATACGATTTCCTTCCATGACAAACCATAAAACTATAGATTGTCATAAAATTACTGAATACTTACTACCGACACAATTTAGACATACAGCATATGGACAACTAACTGTTGACACAACCAGTACATATAAAAACAACAATAGGCCTACACGACGCTTATCTAAGACACGTGTGCGAGACAGTGTCAGAATTGCCAACTTTTTGGTGCATGGCAGGGTCATTTGATATTACCAGATCATTTGTCGTTATGATAAGTGTGGTTACTTTTTAAGAGAAGGGGCAAAATTAAACCTTTAATGTCAGTTTATTCTTATTTTTATTTTTTTTAGTTCAAAACTTGTTTATATCATAAAGTTGCTGAATATCAACTATTTTTGTGGAAATAATTTTTATGTAAAAATATTGATAGGCAGGTTTTAACAGCCATGTTATACAGTCAGTAAGGGAGGCTATTTTTCTGTTTTAAAAACAAACAGTTTTTATTTCTAATAAATATCTTAGTAAAATTTACAGTATCAAATATCAACTAGTTGTTGCCCGTCGATACTCGACGGATATAGTCCATTAGTGGTAAATGAAACGCTATAATAGTGCAAACATGTAAGGTAGTCTATAAAATGTACTTCTTTGAACTGCCATACCAAGAACAATAATATATTTTACAGAAAATACTACGATTTTAGTTGGAGCGTCGGAAAAGTAGGGCTATTCCTTTAAAACCAATAATGTTGCATCCTTGTACTTATAGGCCCTACTATTTAGTATTTTATAAACATGTCAATTTGATTGTTTAGGTAGGCGCAAACCTAATTAGCCTAAGGAAACCGTTCTATTAGGTTCAACAACATCAGAAATAAGTAGACCAATATCCACTTGTAGGCCTATTGGATATATTGTTCTCAACAGTTTTTTCAAGAATTAGGAAAGGCTTAGAGTGTTGTAACTTATGATGGTTGGCTTTAACAAATATTGGTGTATTAGGGTAGGATAGAACGTAGAGAAACCATTTATAACCACTTTCATATCGCAAATTTATGCTGTAGTGTGCAAGTTTCAATAACTATCCAAATTTAAAGAATACAAATTTATTTCACAGAAAATTACATAATTTTAGTTGGAGTGCCTGTCAAAGTAGGCCTATAGGCATATTCCTTAAAAACAATAATGCTGCACCCTTACTATGTAACACAGACACTCTATATTAGTATTTTATAAACATAAAAAATGGATCGTTTACTTAGGCCTAAACCTTAGTAGCCTAATCAAAGCGTAATATTAGTTAAAAACATAAAAAAATAAGCAAGCCTAAACTATTAATTTGTAAACTTGTTAGTTTAATAAATAAGTTTTTTGAGAGTTTGAACAGGCCTATAAATATTTGAATGTATCTATTTTGCTTAAAATAAATATCGGTACCATCATTAAAACATTTATTAGTGACGCCGTTATTGGACACATTACAAAAATGTATACTAGTGGAGATCGGTCTTGAACCCGGGCCGTATGATTTGGAGCAGGTCACGCTATCGACTGCGCCACAAATACTGTTATTCAAATGGAAAAATGTAAAGCATTACAACTTTGCAAACGACAAATTGATTTCACAACGAATTATTGATACATCCGTTTCTTTTAATACAAATGTGAGCAATTTATTCAAACTAAACCTTTACAATTTAGTCTTAATTTTAAAGCAAAAAGCTATTTTACATTATTAAGCAACTTTCTTTCAATTTAAAGGATATAATACATCATAATAATTGTAAACGTTTTTAGGGACTGACCAAAATAAACCAAATCCTTCATGAGCTTTTGCTCATTAACTGTATTTAGACTAAATACCTCGTGTGTTTACAATCAGCTGATTGAAAGCGTGTAAAATGATTAAATTGTAAAGGTTTGAAAATGTCGGTATTTTTAATTAATGGAAGTAAGATAACGTTTAAGTAAATAAAATATGCTAATATACAAAGGTTTACGTTTTATTTGGTACAAACTGCGTGTAAATTGGTCCAGTGGAAGTCTCAGACGAACTGTCCAAAGGATTGGAAATGTTGGCTTTTTCCCCATGTTAAATCTCCATAAGAAAAGTTTATTTTTAATTTTTGACCGATTTAACGTAAATATTTTTGAAATACGAATAAAACCTGCTAATATAGAACCGAAAACGTTTATTTTGGTACAACCCGCATGTAAATCGGTCCAGTAGAAGTCACAGACGAAGTGTCCAAAGGTTTTTTAACTTAGTGTTTTAAATATATAGATTAAAACTTCAATTAAAAATACACCGTATATATCTATGTATTTTTTGTAATATCTAGTGTCTTATTATGTTTCTATAAGCTTTTTTTTGTTTTAAATAACTATGTATTTTTAAAATCATACATATTTAAATTTTATTAATAGATCTTGTCGTTTTTAAGGAAATGTTTTTCTTGTTTATTAATGCCTTTTCTTATTCATTATTCAATAATAAAGCGTTGCAGTAATTATTTTGGATACAATCACCTTTAAAAAATAATAATTCACAAAATAATAATAATAAAGTAATAAACTATCAAAGTTGTATACGTGCGACAAGTGCTCCGAACGGCGCGGCGGGACTTAAACTATTAACTTTGAATTAGAATAAAACCAAAACAAAGCGTTCTACAAAAAATTTTAAATTACAAAGTTGCGATTTAAGTCTTTTCCAACAACTTTCCCGCTGACAAAATTCACCTGACCAATAAATAAAAAACTTCCTCGCTTACTAACTTTTTGATGTCATGAATTTCAAACAAAAGTGCTTTGCTATAATTTTGTATCTTTTTCTTCGTCTTATTATTTTAATTTCGATATAAAAACATTACCATAGGCACCGTTATATAGTAATGTTCATCATACTAAAATATCAAAATTTTATCTTTACCATAACTATATTTTTTTACAGTGTTAATGAAACGCGGCGAATTCCTTGGTCGCTGGAAGGCGCTTCCTTTCAGCACGAGCGGACCGAAGTGAACGACTCTTTTGAACGACTCTCCTCCACGAACGGTTCTTTTATAACTAGTGGGAATTTTCAAACTTTGGCCTTTCCCGCGCTAATTTATGAACAGTGGGACTGTTTCAAATTTATATCTAATGGTACGAATAAACATTTAACTAGTGGGACGATTTTGTCTCACTAGTTATAAAACTCAATTTATAACAAATGGGACGATTTGAGAAATATTTATAACCAGTGGGAATATTTAAACTTTTCATTTTCCCGCCAGTTTTTATAACTAGTGGGAACGATTCGTTTTTATAACTAGTGGGACGGTTTTCAAGTTTATAACTAGTGGGATTATGACCAATGGGACCTCGCCGTGGTCATTAGGATGCCAATTGCTGTTTTTGCCCCTGGATAAAAGCGAAAATATGTTATCTCGGAGAAAAAGTGCTTAACTACTCCTTAAAATTAAAATTACCCTTTTTAGTATCGTCTTTTGTATATTAGTTCCATTTTTGTTCCAGGTAATTTAGCAGATTTCCAAAATGATCTCACTTTTATTAATTTATTTTTTATAATGGAGATATCTTGGAAAACACTGAAAGGCTACCTCGTATTCAAGCCAGTAAAAATTTTGTTACTATATAAATAAAACTTATTTAGTATAGGTTTATTTAGTTTAAGATAATTTTTTTATAAATTATGAACGATATGAATAAAGTTGTTGTGTTCGCTTATTATTTATTTAAGGAAGCGACAAGACAGATTGCTCCTATAACATTTCAACATGTTTTAAATTACACGGAAAGTAGTTTGGGATTCCACAAATATATGAACCATCAGAAAGTTTCAGATATAAAATATTTTAAACTAATTGTGTAATGTTGATATCTTATTTGACAAAGTCTATCCTGAAAGGCTGGATGGTATTATAGTAAATTGGTGTAAACAACTGAAAATTTTGTCAAATTTAAACCAGTGGGTAATTTCTAGAATAAATTAATAGTTTTAAGTTAACTTGAAAATGTATAAAAAAGTATATTTATGTTTAAATATTTTGAATTTTGCATTCATATCCGGTATTATTAAATAAGGGACATTTCTTATTTCTCAACTTACTTAACTCAACCTAAACAATATATCCCAACCTATTTTTAGGTCAACCATTCTGAACATTAGATCATTTGGTTTTTGTGATACTTTTATTATTAAAAGTTAAATTTTTGTGAAAGTTTTTTTTGGGCTGCTTTTTAGTGGTTAATTTAATGAACCATCAATTCCATTGCCCTAAATTTCTGGTATCAAACCTAAAATTAATATTCTTTACGTAGAGAAATCTCATTAAAAAGAATGTATTTTAATTTTAAAGGAGATAGAAAGATAATGCCACTGTTTATCCTCTGTGAATAGACACTTTAATGTAAACGGCATTCACTTACAAGCCTCAAAACAATCCCGCACTAATGAGGGTTTAATTATTAAATTTTCAACCCCAACTTGCATAATACGCAATTAAAGTAAAATAAAATCAGTGGCTCCTTATCTTTTGTTTCTATACCTAAATCATTTATCTTGAAGTATTATTCCCAACTACAGATTCCACCACTATCAACTTCACTTTGTGTTTAATACATAATTGTTTTGTAATAAAAATAAAATTACACTCATTAAAGTTAAAAACACATTTTATTTTTAAGCATGTATGTGATAACCTTTATAAATCAGTATATACTATACGTGATCAAAACAAACCCATTTCCACTGCTCGGTAGCATTATTGCATTGTGTAATAACATGAGCGAAAAATTAATGTAAAACTATTAAAACGTCTGGTTTAGGTTCTTATTACTTAAAAACTTAAATACTAAAAACAAATTTAACTTTGTTCTTGGATTTCATGTATTCACATAGCATAAAGGAATCATATTTCAAAAATTATAGTAAAACTATAATATGTTTATCATTATTACAAAATAATATAAATATATATACCTACAAAAAAAAACATAAGTAAACAAATTAATTTAAGGGGAATCGTTCAAACAGATTTTTAAGCCCAGCATGAGCATCCATAAAACGTACCAGAATGCAATCCCTAGCAGAATTTTTTTTAAAGAAAGGTTTTATTATAAATAACAAATAAACTGTACTTTTTAGTTTGGACGAAACCCATAAGCAAGGAGAGTTTTCATAAAAGCGTTAATGGGTTTAGTATTATTTATCTTATTTTCGTCCTATACAATATACAAATAAAATGTCCTTTTCCACCCCTACAAGTTGGACAGATAAAAAATTAAATTCATCTCTGCATGTGTATGTTTATTTATTTTTATTTATTTCTTTAAGATCTAATTTCCATATAAATTGATTTATATGGTTAAATCTTATCAAATATACAGTATAAAAATTTAAATTTATAATTCAAACTAACTTAGTTTAATAATAAAACCTTCATCTTCTTTCAAATAAATCTTCAATTTCTCAATTGCAATTTTGTATCAGGTCTCTTTCAAAGTCTTCTTAAAAGTTTTATTACTCTTAGTAAAATACAAGAGTAAATTCTAAAATATAATTACAGAGCTCTCTTAACAAAGCTAAATTCATGATGTTGGGTCTTTTTGCCCACTTGAGGTCCACTCTGCGGCCAGTTAATGGCGGTGCGCCCCCAAAGGGACGTCCGTAACTGTATGATCCTCCTATATAGTTTGATACTCCACCCCCTTACTATTTAATATACACCATATTTACCTGTAACAAATTCATTTTCATACATCAGTGCAGAAGGTGTTTCTATGATACCACCTACAGAAATGGTTGAATGGCTATTTACAATATGTTCATACATTGAACAACATCCCAGTGAGAAGTCAAGTGAATGTGTGGACAGTGAAGCTAGTATTTCCCAACAGGGAATATGTTTTATTTATCCTTAATTTAAATCCCACGTGAAACGACAATGGCTTGGCTCATAATATCTTTGGACATGCACTGTTCGACAAAGCGGAAGCGTACCACTTTAGCAGTGGTAAAAAATCGGAGGACTTGGGCGTTGGGCTATCCAAATAGCTCCGTTAAATTTATAAACAATATTCTCGCCTTACCTTCTGTCTTTTGAGTAACTTTTTTAGATCAGGGATCTATATAAATTGATTCTCAGATACTACGGAATGTCGCCAGTTTCCACATGGTGTAAAAACTGCAAGAAGAAAACGGGTTTGTTTTTCGTAAAAAATGGAAACCCGATGTACTTCATTATTAACGATAATTCGAATACCGGATTTGAATGAAAATCTAGAGTTCCTTTTTGTAAGAAGCCAATTAATAGTAACTTATTAAATGTATCAGAGCTTCTTATTATGAAGCAAGATAATGTACAACACATTGAAAACTTTTAACTAAACCAAAGCTTTTACTTTAAGAGTCTTTTTATAGCCTGATAACTTTAAAAATGTAAAACAAAAGTTAATATGTTACACTTTTCAAAATCTAAGCAAAACTTTCCAAGTTCTAACTTCATTAGAGTTTTTAATCGTTTTTAATTACGAGTACGTAATTATTATTTAGCTAGAAATAATTCTTTATCATTCCTGCTTTACTCCAAACTTTTACTCATCGTTAAAACTACCAGACTTTAGGCAATTTCTTTTTGAAAAAAAGTAAAAAATAAGTAAATCCTAACCATGGGAATTTCTACAAACCAATGTTTTTAGAAATATCTTAACATATTAGCTAGAAAAATTGTAAAAATATTTTGTACTACATTATATTCTTGCTAAACTACTTTTGTACAGCTCAGATCATTCGGCCGAAAGTTTCCAAATTATTTTAAATTATTTTCAATTGAGATTTATTGTTTTTATAACCTAAAATCAGCACCTGATTTTTATATTACAAAAAAGATTTGAAAGAATCAATAGGTAATGAAATGTTATAAAATTATAGAATAAATATGAAAACCATATTTTTATTATAACGGATTACACTAATTTGCAAAAGATTTCCAGTTGATTTAAGATGGCAATCAAGTATGCACATGCAAATATGTAATATATGCACAAACTTAAGTCTATAAATGCAGAGTAAGAGCAAATAACAAGGAAATATCGTTACAAACTGAAGCAATACATCAGATATTAAAATCTAACAAATAACGATTAAAACCAACAACTGACGGAAGGACACGATATCAGGTACATATACAATGATTCAAACAATAACTACAAGTAGAATAATTGATAATAAATAGTAAAATAAATTTGGATAGAAGCACAAAAAGCTAAGATAGTATAATATGCACTGCACAAGTTACTAATCTAAACATTATAACTTATAATAACACATGCATACCTGAACCACAGGAGACCGCTTAAGGGATGATGGGAAGATTCCAAGAGAGAGCAGGGCGGTAAAACAGACTGACCGATTTGGGGCTAAAACAGTGGCGCAGGGACGCATTGGGAATGGCATCAGGCCCAGCTCACTTACTAGGGTTGAGGGAGTTGAGTTAGTGTTGTACATCAGAAGCAGTAATGACACATTGGGATATGGAGAAGTTCCAGCCAAAGTCAAAGTCAGCTTTGAAAACACAGAGGAAAAGTAGTTTGAAAACAATCCACACTTATCAGCAAGGCTTTCAGCTTCTCTTCCGTCAAAAGTAAGTTTGGCAGGAAGGGTGTGGTTGACGCTGTTGACGTGAGACCAAAAGGATTTCATATTGTGAGGTATACTGTCCTCAATTCTACTCTTAGAATCTTGAAGACGCTTGGTGGCCAGAGTCGTTGACTGACTTCTCAAACTGCAAAATATTCCACGATGATGAATATTTCCTGTGGTTTTGAGAAGTCGATGGACGGCCTTCTTCCTGAAGACTAGGCGCTTTAGGTCTTCAGTGAACCAAGCTGGAAAACTTATGTCAAGAGTTGCAAATACGTGTTGGCAACAAAATATTGCCGATTTTTTGTTTCGTAAATGAAAACAGCTCTAAATTTGTCTGCAACAATACAAGTTGCAGACAGATTTTTGACTGATTTGGAGCGTCTGGAACTAAATTTTTTTTCCACTCTCGGTGGAAAAAAGTCGGCAACAAAATGTTGCACACAAACAATTGCAGACTAATGTCTGCAATTCCAGTGTAATTTGGCTTTACTTAGCAAATATACGTGATATGGCACTGAGAGATTATGGTATTTAACTCAAGATACGAATACACAATTAGCTTTAATAGATTTTGTTACTTGTAGAGGATTATTAAAATGTAAGCAGCGCTTCAACATCATATTAACATATTTATTAAAATAGAATATATTTCTGTCACTTTCAAACATTTCGTAATTATTATTTATTATAGGGTACTCTAAAACAAGCTCCGTTTGTACTGGCAAAGTTTTTTTTTCGCTCCAAGGATTTTGGATTTTTTGATTGAATATGGGGGTTTTGGCCACCAGGAATCGATTGGAGTTGGTCCCATGGCTGGGAAAATTCCGGTTTTCGTACTAGAGCCCTTCAAAGTTCTATGTTATCTTTATGGATATTTTATTAATTGAACAAAAATCTGCTGATAACTGTAGATATAAAAAAATGTGTTACATCTTTAACCTGTAGTTTAAGAAAATTACACCAAAGTGCAGAACCCGTCAGCTTGGCGAGTGAGCGGAGCGAACGAGCTCGTCTTTAAAATGGAAGAGGGCGAGTGAGCGGAGCGAACGAGCCTTGTGTGAGAACGAAAGTAATAATTTTACCAAGCTTAAGCTCGGTCCCCCTTGTACTTTATACTTTAAAACAAGCAATGTTTGTACGGGCAAAGTTTTTTTTTTCTCTCCAAGGGTTTTTGATTTTTTGGTTGAAAAGGGGGGTTTTGGCCATCAGAAATCAATTGAAGCTGGCCCCATGGCGGTGAAAAAACCAGTTTTCGTCCTAGAGCTCTTCAAAGTTTCGTTGTTATCCCTAAGGAGATTTTTTAATTGAACAAAAATCAGCTGATAACTGTACATATAAACCAATGTATTACATCTTTAACCTGTATTTTAGGAAAATTATACCAAAGAGCAATATTCTTCGGCCTGGCGAGTGAGCGAAGCGAACGAGCTCGTCTTAAAAAGGAAGTGGGTGATTGAGCGGAGCGAACGAACTTTGTGTGAGAACGAAAGTAATAATCATACCGAACTTAAGCTAAGTCTCCCTGGTACTTTTACATTAACTTGTTTAAATAAAAAATAAAAAAAAAACAAAAAAGAGTTTTGTTCTAAAAATAAATTACTAGCAATCTCTACAGATTTTTAATCCTTCATAAAACATAAGATTACTTCCTAAGATTTTTATAAACATAGTTCAAAATTACCTTTAACACCCAATTCCCCTTCTACCCAATGTCATCCCTTTGCTTCTTCAATAAAGAATTAGTTTGTAGCTTGAATGAAAGTTCCGAACTTAAATCCATTATTCAGTTAGAGTTATAAACTTAAAAATTAAGCCTTTAGTCTAATTTTTTATTTATTTAAGGATAAATTTAATATAGGCTAATTCTTTTTAATGGGAAAACTATTCTGTAATACTTAAAAGGTAGAAATTTACTTCAATAACCATTCAATTGTTTTTAAAACAACATCACAATAATTAATTTTGGATGCAATCATAACATCTTAATCCATGCAAGCTTAATGAAAAATAGTCTCATCATATTCTCTTGATTATATAAACTGTCAAATATTAAATTACATTGGTCTATAACATTCAACATAGACAGCTTTAAACTGACACAAATAAAATAATGTCCACTTTTGGAACTCGGCCAGTTTCGGTCCAGTTGAGGGCACTGCTAGCTGTGCTCCTGTGTCCAGATGACTCCTCCAACACTCGTTAGGCTTCGCTAGTGTTGTTCAGCCCTTAATTGACGGTCGGGTGGTGTAAAATGTCAGTCCGCTCAGGGCAAACAATAGCCTTATCTACAGCGCTCTGTTGCACTCCACATTTATCTAGTGACAGTTCTATTGCGCAATTTAAAAAGCTCCGTAACCAATCAGTCAATTATTGTTATTGGATACTGAATTGTCTTACAGCAATTAATTAAAACTAGGATAACCTGTGCAGCATAATGCACGGCATTTATCAGAGTACCCCGGAAAATCAAACCTTGCTCGGTTTTAATTTTCTTAGTTATTTAGCATAAAAACTAAAAAATAAGCCATAGTGGCAATCAACTAACGTTAGTTAGGATTTGGAAAAACGTTATCTTTTTCCTTTCTACTGTTATAGACTGTTTAAATTTGGTGTGTTTCTTTTAGGCCGAAATTAGGATTCCATAATGGTTCCCATCCCGATCTGTCTCAGCGCCTCTGCCTAAAAATCCCATAATTAGAATACATTCACAGATGTTTCATCTAGGTACATCCCTTCTACAACGAACAGAAAAGCAGGAAAATTTAAATTCACTAAAATAATATTAATATTTAACTACATCAAATATATCATTTACAACTAGATACCATAAAGACACATGAAATATTATTATCACAGAGCTTAAGGATCACTCTAGGCACTTACCGGCGGTATCGTTGATGTGGGTGTGACTCATATCCTCAATATCACTGTATCATTTGCGATTTGCGTCGCAGATTTCTTCCTCGTCATACTAAACATATCTTGTTTGAAACATCTTGGGATTAGGCTCTAAGTTGGCTAAAAATCATTTATAGGTTTAAAATCTACCCATCTCAAGATGAACATATTTTATTAGATGAGGCTATTTAAATGTATAACTTAAATGGCTAAATGTGAGCAACCTTTTAATAAATAATAAATAAAAAATGAAACAAATTTAACAAGCAAAGACCTACATTTACAAACATTTTGTAAAATAATGCATTGTTTGTTAAATTAGTTTCATTTTTATTTTTTATTTATTAAAAGTTTGCTCACATTTAGCCGTTTAAGTTATACATTTAAATAGCCTCAACTAATAAAATATGTTCATCTTGAGATGGACAGCATCTGCCAATGGACAATGAATGGTTGCACGAATGTATCTCTTGACACAAATGTATGGGACCGGCTGCCTATCTCTTGTCATATATTAGCCATCTCACCAGCGGCAGGTCGACTATATATATATATAGTAACGAAAACACTATATATATATATATATATATATATATATAGTGTTTTCGTTACTATATATATATATATATATATATATATATATATATATATATATATATATATATATATATATATATATATATATATATATATAGTGTTTTCGTTACTTGTTTTGTTACCTTCAACATTCTGTTTTTCATGTTTTTATTTTTTATTTATGAGTATTTTATTTAAAGTAAATTAGAATATTTAATCGTTGGATTGGAATGCCAGTTTCAGCCTTTAATTAATTTACATTAATAGATAATTCATTGAAAAAATTAAAAATCTTTTTAAACAATGTTAATTGCTGTAAAACAAAGAATACTGTTACAAATCCATGCAATTATTTGCAGCTAATTTGTTTGGATAAAGGACAACAAAGGGCCTTTTGAATTACTCTTTATGTGCATCGGCAGATTGGGGGATCAGTATTATTTGATTTGGACCCACTATAGCTAATATATCTTGTCGATGTTCCATGCTCGATCCCCTCCTCAAACTCAACCCTAATCCTATTACAAGCCTACCTCTAGCACTCCGACTGTCTTTGTTGGCATCATTACGTTATCCCTCTCAATGTAATATTCCAATGTACGCACTGCTTAATGTTATTCATATAAAATCTAAAATGATTCATAAAATTATAACAGTGTTTTTTTTAAGTTATATATGAAATCTCATCCAAACTATTTGTAAAAGTTATTCAGCATAATGTAATTTTTAACTACTTTAGTTTTATTATTTATATCTTACTTTATCTTACTTTCATATGAACAATTTCAATAATTTGTTATTTATTTAAAATAAATTCTTTTATTAAATTATTTGTAATATTGAACTAAAATCTTAGTTTTCAAGGTTTATATAAAAAAGACCTTAAATGACTATCTATACATAATGAAACTCAGAATCATTGACAGATAGAAGTCCAAACTTACGTAATACTAATACTTTCATTTTTTATCGACATGGTAGTTATTTTACGTTAAAACTATCCAAGATTTTATCCAAGGTTTAAGCTACGATGCTCTAAATACTAATATTGTTGTTAAAATGTTGTTATATTTATTTGAAATATGTTACTTGTTGTAGTTAAGATTTATTTAACTACTGAAAACCTTTAAGATATATTTACTATAAATCTAATATATTTTTAACTATAAGATATATTTATTAATTTAATTTATAAACCGCATGTCATTTTGATCTTCAAGTTATACAGTGATTATTGGGTTTAAGTTCCTTTTTCAATGAATATTTCCCTATAAAGAAGTGAAAATTTCCCACAATGGCCTTTACTGGTATTAAGAACTGCTTAAACGTAATCGGTTGTATTTCAGCATAGGAATAGAATAAAATGAAATGCTCCTAAAGCTATTACTCTAACTAAATATAAAAAGGATGAGAAATTTTGTTGAACACTTACATGTTATTGGTTTTATTTCCATTTTATTTATTATTTCCATTTTAAAGTGCTGTGTATGATGGAGCTTTCTAATGAATATTACAACATCGAGCCACCAAAGTGTGGCCGTGAAACTTTTACAAGTTTAGTTGGAGGAACTTGTTTGCAGCTTCGTGACATGTTTCAGTTCAAATCATAGGTTTTTAACAACTCATCTTTGTACAACACAGGTTTTACAGGTACACCCTTGCACTTGCTTTCTATTGATACAAGGTGATAGCAATTCTATTTAGGGAATTAGATTGTTGTCTCAATGGTTTTTTACATAATTTATTCCTGAATAAATATTTTTATTCATTTATCACTTAATGATTAAAAGGTACAAAATACCATTGTGCCTTTTATAAATGAACGTAAATGAAATATCTGTATATGTGCCAATTTTTGTTTTTTGTTTTGTTTTGTGTCTATCTATGCCTTTGGCATTTTTTAAGGTTTTGACGAGAAACTGTCCAAACCCCAGTCTTGTTAATTATAAACATTAAAAGACATCTTTGTTTAAGATCAAGTTATAGTTTATTTACTATAAATCTTTTTACTAATAAGTGTTATTATTCTTGAATTTCTTGAACACGTACTTTCTTATTTGATTAAAGTATTGTTTATAGTTCAAAAGACAGTGTTTACTCAATAGTCTAGAACAATAAATTATTAACTTACTGTTTCCGCTCTGTTTCATTGTAACTATGAGAGTAAGCAGAACTTTTAATCTGCTGTAAGAAGATTGTTAGTTTTCATTTCAATTAATTCAATTTAAAGCCTATTAAGTCAATTCTGACACTAATAAAATTGTTAAAAGATCTAACATTTATTATCGAACGTCAATTTTTTTTTTTATAAATCTAATCCTAACTTTTATTTTTTGATTTATATTGTATAAAATATTCATTTAAAATTATTTATTAATTATAAAATATTTATTTAATTTTAGAAGTAAATAACACAATAACATAACTTTTTCTTATGAAAACAAACTTTTTCAATTCTTTAATTCTATTACTAAATAATTCAGTAAATAAAAACACAAAAGCTAAAGGTATAAAATCTTTATTACATATTTTGTACATTTATACAAAGCACCATAACTTTGGTATCGTGCAAACGGTCACTAAAACACTTAAGTTAGTTTACATCTCTGTTAACACCGTTTTCCCTAGTTTAATGACAGTCAAATCATGATTGCTACCAAAGCTTGTTAACTTAACTAATCTGATCTAATATTTGTAGATTGTGTTAATGACTACCATAAAGTAGTTCTCCAGGACTGTAAACATCTAATTTACAAATTTACTGTTGAACTTGGACATCTTCCTACTCTGTAGTTCTAGCATTAAAAAATGCAGTAAAAATTTGTTTGTTTCAGAACTTCCGACCATATTCCGCTTCCTCCACATGATTTGTCTACAGTAATGGGAACTCTGCAGAGAATTCTATTAGGAATTCCCTCGAGTTTTTCCTAACAGATTATTTTAAATTTTTAAGCTAAGGTAGCAAAATACACGATTTAAATTATATATCTACAAGTAGGAGTACCTACTTTTAATAAGTATAAAAATCCTAACACCAGTTGTTTTGTATAGCTATCAACAACTATTTTACATTTAAAAAGTACACTTTGGCTATCATGAGCCGGGGAAAGATTTAGAAGGAATTATTGCCTCCTAAAGAGAATCCCAAGTCCAAATATTCTCTCCTGAACTACTTCACATTTTCAAGCTAAAGAATGATTGTTTCAGTTTTGTTTTGAGCTTGATGAATCACAGATATGTGTTTTAATAGCCGACATATTGGGAAACGTCGGTGCTGACTTTGTTGCCGACGACTGAGGGGTCACAGACAGTTCCGGCGATGAGGGCTTCAGCGGGAGCGAAGAATATCCTGAAGTTGACGTCCCTGAAGTCCAGGGTGGCCTCGAGATGGACGGGCATCCTGTCGGATATGACCCACAGGGTGCCGGTCCTGTCAACTCTGACGTCACTAGGGAAGATAAGTCCCACGTCGTCCTTGGCTACCACCGCCAGGTTCTCTTTCGTGTAGGGCTTTCGTGTGTCCCAGCATCCAACGGCGTTCTGGTCGATCAAGTTGAAGAACATGATGCCGTTCTGGTCGATCAACTGCGAAGTAACGTGACCACCCGGTCCTCTGGAGGGAAGCACTGAAAAGTCGTGGTAGCTTTCGTCTTTCTTCGCCTTGTTTCTCAAGATTTCAGTTGACACAAAGAACTCTCGGTTGCTGGCCAGAGCGTGGAAGAACACAGTCTTGAACCCACTGGGCTGCGGAGGTGAGAGTGCCATTCCGAAGATACCCTCGGCGCTCCACTGGAAGTTGATCCCTCCGATGTTGAAGTCTCCGGCGAGCGGGTCGGGGAAGAAGAAGCCGTGCTCGAACCTCCAGGAGTCGTCGTTCTTGAAGTCGTACACGATGAGGCCGTAGCCCAGCTCGTCCGAGGCGTAGACGAACGTGTCGTCGCATGTCTTGCCCACGTCGACGGCAATGTTGGCGATGAACGTGTTGGCGTTGATGTCGTCATCCTTCAGCGTGTACTTGCGGATTCGTCTGTTGGTGCGGAGGTCGAACACGTGGTATGCGTAAGGGCACACTTGCTGTGTCGTGTTGCCTGCACACATAACAGGTTACAAGAAAATTATGAGTAGGTATAACCATCACAAATCAAACTATCCGTTAAAACTAACCGTTAAAAGCGTATTTTAACCATTGGGTATTTAAATTAATATATCGTCCTAAATCAGATTCACTACTGTAATCAAATTACGAGTAAAATTTTGTTTTATCATTGTGGTCTGGTTAAACACACCTGCATTGAAACGACTGATACAGCAAATGGTATTCTCTCATGAGCGCTTATGATTGCAGCCATTAAGGTTGCCACTAGGGCAATGTGCAACCGCTAAGCATTAAAACCGCTTTGAATGCACTTTTTCTTTCCAACACAATATATTTCCAGTTAATTAAATTATTTTGTTGATTTTTACAATATATTATGCAGTACTTCTACTGCTTTCATTACCTGTACTAGCAGGAGGTATTACTATACTATTAACGAACCAATATATTAATAGGCTACCGTACTACATATTTTCACCCATCAGGAGGAGGTGACCAATTCTACACGAACATTTATTTTGATTCTTAGTACACCCTGAAGGATATATTTTAATTCTACCTGGATTAGGGTTAATCTCTCATATCATTAGTCAAGAAAGAGGAGAGACAGAATCATTTGGAATAGTATATGAAATAATGTCAATTGGAGTGCTAAGATTTGTTGTATGAGCTCACCATTTATTCACAGTTTTAATAGATGTAGACACACGAGCTTACTTCCCATCAGCAACAATAATCATTGCATTCACGTGTAATGACTTACAACTTAAATTTTTTTACGCACAAAAATGTTATATTTACTATACATTTACTATACATGTTATATTTACTAACTACAAATAGTTTTAGAGGAAAACATAAGCCAAGTTCAACGCTTATGCCTATAATTTCTCAGAGGACTCCCGAAGGCTAATCCTCCTCCTGACATTAGTCTACACATCTACAGTACTACAACAGTCACTCACCGATGCCGACGGTGCCGGAGTCGAGGACCCAGAGGCGGTCGCACTCGTCCACGCGGATGCGGTAGGTGGTGGTCAGGGCGTCGCAGTCGTCCTCCCGGTTACTCGCCCAGTCGGGGTAGGGGATGAGCCGGGGCTCGTCCACCGGGGCGGCGTCGATGGGGAGGTAGTTCAGGGTGGCGGGCACACCTGAGGAAACCGAAGAGCGGTTAGTAAACGTATATAAACCTAACTAGTTTATTCAGATTTTTATACTTGTATATTTTTAATTTTTAGCGTTTTAAAACTTGGTAAATTATTTCAAGAAAAATGGTGTGGAAGACTGAGTATGCCTAACCCTGCATAAGTAAATAAGGCGTTCATTTTTTTTATTGTTAATCACGTTACAAGGTAAAAGCTATGGTTGCAAAATCTTTTAAAAATGTATACTTAAACATTTATACATTTGCAACTATACGATTGCAATTTATATTGCTATTTATTTCATATTGCATCTAAATTTATTGCAATTTATTTATATTGCAATTTCATATTGCAATTTATACATTTACAATTGCATTTGTACATTTGCAAAGAAACAATTTAAATGGCTAACCACCGACATTGTGCAATGCATGAATTTAAATAAATTCGTTTATGAAGATGTTTACGATTACTGTACGCTCACCGCAATAGCCTTTCCATTTTCACAACCTGCTTGTTTCTGAGAAAACTCTCATTAAAAAAAAAAATTAAATGTTGTGTTGGAGATGTGTGTCGCTTCCACAGTTGAGTGAACTTTTCATCGCCCGCTCTCGCCCACACGAGGTGACTACCGCCCACACACGCCAGGACAGCGCAACTCCGACACGACATCCGTGTGACATGACGTGACATTTCAAACGGAAGATTACGGTAGGGATTGTATTCCGAGTCGATTGTATTCTTCTTACTTATTGATTCGTGATATTTGCCTCCTGGATTCATATGACAATGTCAAATAAGAATAAATAGGACCCTGACATGCAATTGTCGCCAATCTTTTTTTTTTTAAAGTTATGTTAAGTTAATTACGGGGGGATGTATAATACATACTGCATTCTATGTATGTGTTTTGTAGCGTAATAGGGCTTCATTCAATTCTACAAAGTCACTTTTGATTACCGTTGCGAAGGACTCTCATAAGTATATCCCATCTGAGTAGATCACGACCAAATAACATATATCAGGGGCTGTTTCGTCAATTGTTTTGGTATTATGCATTACGTCATTAGGATCAAACCCTTTCACCTTCAACCATGAACTGGATTGTCCCGGGATACGCTAAGTAGTTGGTCCGTAATGATATGCTGATTGGTGCAACCACGGTGGTACACTCAGTAGCCCGCGCCACGCCCCCTGCCGTTGCATTATTACTGCGCATGCGCTGTCACCGCGCAGGCGCAATGTCACCAGTCCGCCGCGCCGGTCGTCGCCCCGCCACGCGCCGCCCTACACACCCGCTCTCTGGGCCAAGTTCAATGCGCGGCGCACGTGTGGACGGGTTTTTTCAAACAAGGTTATCGCAGGCACATCGTACTTCCCGTTACTACCAGTTTGCTAATTTTGTACCACTCAGCAGGCTGCTATACGGTAACGTTCTTACTTTCCCGACGCTAATTGACTGATGTAAGTGAAGTGGAACTTTACGATTGAATGGCCACCTTGTGTAGGGAAAGTGCGGTCAATAGTAAACTCTGCTAAGCGTTTCCGATTAACGTTTTATTGTGGGACCATTAAAAACGCATAACGATCTATGCAACGATACCAATCAATTTATCAGAGCGGATTACATTTCACAAATTTGTATCGGTCAGTTGGAGTTATACCTAGTTTATATTCATTTACATGGTAACCAGAGGAGCCAAACAGTTTTATGTATTAAGCATTCTAATCAACTTATTTTTCAACATTGCATTGGCCTATTTATAGTTTGCTGTTAACATTGCACAGGCCTATTTATAGTTTACTGTTAACAATATTTACTAATGACTAGTACCATTCCTATGAACCCACTATGGTATCATATATTCATATTTCTTATCCGAGAAAAATTTATTTTGGATTAAATACATACTTATTCCAAATACAAGATGTAAAAACAAACATTTTTAATTTACTGGTATAGAGTTATAGTCTTTATATTTGATAAGATTGATATCAATCTTTGATTAATTTTACATATAATGATGAAAAGCCTTGTTGTAATGATACCAGTTTGTTTATTGATATGATTTTAAATCTAAATACTTTGAAGCACGATAGTTAAAATTACAGTATATTTTTTTATTAATAAATACATTAAAGAATGAAAGATAGCAATAAAATTCATAAGTTTGTTTTACTTCTGACTAAACACTAAATTTCGGAATCTGCTTCTCACCATTACAACCATAACAACCATCAACCTTAACAACCATAACCATGAAAATACTTCGAATGCTGCTTCGTTTTATACGGTGCATTATCTAATTAAAAATGTACACCATTAAGATTCGCAGGTGCCTAAAGCTGCGTCATCTCAGTGAAAGTAGTTCACCATGACCAACGCGGACTCAACTACAGTAGTGGGATTCTACCTAATCCTGTAATGTAGCGACCGCGCCAACACTGTCATTAGCCTTTGGAAACGACTTTTTTTCGTAAAAACATTACCGGTGACCCAGATAAGACTCGTTAAAACTAAGGTTTTCGCCGAAACGATGTCCCAACACCACTTGATTAACCGATTAGATACCGAGCTCCGAGACCCGAGGGCGTTATGTAAGTGACCACCGCGGGGCCAATTAGGATTCCAGAGTGGGACTGCAGAACACGCATGTGATGCAGCTGCAGCGCGCTGCGTAGTGCCACAGAAGCTGCGCAATGGACGTGATTCAGCTGCGCAGTGCCAGTGTTCTTTGGAATGGACGCATTCAACATTCAATAGCCATGTTCTAACAGATCACTACTCCAATGTACTGGGAATTGAATAATCACTTTGTTACATAG
Source organism: Neoaliturus tenellus (assembly GCA_030545055.2). NCBI lineage: Eukaryota > Metazoa > Arthropoda > Insecta > Hemiptera > Cicadellidae > Neoaliturus > Neoaliturus tenellus. The sequence continues at coordinate 70,674,714 of CM061531.1, read as the reverse complement.
GGGAATGAACTTTATTGCACTACAGTATCTTTATGGGTAGCCTACTTGACATTTTTATGCGGTCCTTATTGCGAAACCGTTGGATATTGCAACAAGGAAGGCTAAATTGAGCAATTAAGATATATATCTTATACTCTAAAACAAGCAATGTTTGCACAGGCAAAATGTTTTCCTCATCTAGGACTTGTGATTTTTCAGTTGTATATTTGGCTACGAACAGTCGATTGCAGCTGAGAATAAATGTCTGGTAAAATCCGGTTTTCGATCTAGAGCCCTTCAAAGATTCCATACTATCCTGATGGAGATTTTTTTAATTGAACAAAAATTAGCTGATAACTGTAGATAAAATAAACCAATATGTTACATTTTTAACTTGTGGTTTACGAAAATTATACCTAAGTGCATTAGTCTGGCGAGTGAGCGAAGCGAACGAGTTCGTCACAAAAAGGGAGAGGTCGAGTGAGCGGAGAGAACGAGGTTTGTGTGAGAAACAAAAGTAATATATTACCTAGCATAAGCGCGGCCCCCCTGGTACTATCTTCAAATTCTCCACAAAACTTCTATATAAAGTTAGAAATTAATTTATTTAAATGTAAATGCTGTATGTATATTTACAAATTAAAAAAAAAAACGATTATAATTTTATATTATATTAAACATCCTAAATTTAATATATACACAGAACCCTACAAAGTAGTAAGAATTGGATACGGATTAAATAGCTTATTTAACACATAAATTATTTGCCTGCAATCTATCTAATGATTATTGTGAGTGTTTTTGTTAAGTCGCGTAGTCAAAATTGTTATATTTATAACAATGTTTGTTTTTATTCCAACACTTTGGTTTTTATTCCATCAACAGAGGTTTGTAATCTTATGTTTTAGGAAATTTTTTTATTCTGTTATAGAAAATGTTGACCTAGTGACTTACTGCAACTTGTTCATAATGAGTAAACTTTGAAAAAAAACTCTTATAAAATAATTAATAAAAGATGTTGAACAATTTGTTACTGTAAATATATTAAATCAAATCTTAAAGTAATAGAAATGGCGATAGGTCAGATGTGTAATCATAAACACTAAGCATATCATAAAGGAACTAAGTGTGTACCTCCGGGTGTTCTGGTTTGGGACTTAACATTACACACAGGAAACTGCTGAACTAGAACAAACATCCGAACACTCGATGCAATTTACCACAAACCTGATAATCATTCTTTTAGCTCTTTGCTCTTTTAAGGTTAAATTGAATATTTATTCGTCAGCCCTCTCTGCAAACGAGCCGTTTTTTACAAATAGGACACAGAATAAACTATTCTTTTCCGCTTGTTTTTGTTCCTTTGAAAAGGTAATTTATCATTTTACATTGTCTAATTTAAATTACGTAAAATGTAAAGAACTACAGCATAACACTTCCATAAAAAGTAATGTGATTCAAACACGTTATAACATTATTTTAGAACTGTAATTTTTTCTTCTATATTGTACTCTTGGACCACATAGAAAATTGTTTTTGAGGTATTGATATTTTTCGCTTGATTTCACTCTACTAAATCATTTTGGGACATTTTGCATTGTTTAAAAGTGTTATATCAAGCCTTTTGAATTAAAAAATATTATTTATTATGTAAATGCATTTCCACATCCAAATGCTTTATATAAATTTTATATTAAAATGTTTAACAGATTTAAAAATTTGGCAACATCTATCTGTGGTCAATCATGTTTTGGGCGTTCCTAAAAGATATTAAATTCGTTTATTGGTGATATGACCTACATCATGTTATGAAACTGACATTTTCATAACGAGTCCCAAATAAACAAGACCTGATTTAAATATCTCCATAAATATTCCAAAGGAGCACATTGATTATATTTTTTAACACTTAAGAATAAAAATGTAACCGACTGATAATGGATAAGTTATACAACTTCTTATACCGTCTTTTTTTGTGTGTATCTACGCCAGTGGCATTTTTTTATGTTTTGTTTGACGGGGAACGGCCCAAACCCCAAACGTTACAATAGAATCGTACCTACGCAATATAAGTAAATCGTATTAGAGAATTATTTACAATTTACACTATAGGCACGATACAAGTCTAAGTATGTCTAATACTTAAGAGGTTTTGAATAATATGGCCTAAGTTAACGGATTAACTCCTTTTTACTTTGTAATAAAAATATAAAAAACACTATGAATAAAACTAGCTTACTCTTAATTATTCTTTAACAAATCATACTCTATAATGCACACGTGCAAATCTAACAACTGCGGAAAAGTTTTACAATACAATTTTAAATACCTAGCCGTTGTACTAATGACGATTTACCTGAATATGATCAAGTAATATAAACTTCCAGAAATACTAACGACCAATTAAACACTAATGACTTTCGTTTCGGAACAGTTTGGTACAAGTTTTGTATTGAGTATTGACAATTTACTGGTTAGTTATAGCATTTTACTTTTTCTTAAAAAAATGTTTTGCTGAAATTTTGTTTTTATTCATATTTTTAATATTGTTGAAATACGGTATTTGTATTCCAATGCTAATCGATAGTTATCACACTAGTATATATAAATCACGTCAAAAGTAGTCATAGCATAATAATATTCTAGATTGGAACATTTTAAAATTTACAACATATTTTATGGCATTCTTTTTAAGTAGTACTTCTTTTTTATTAATGCTTAACAAGATATCTATTCATAACAAAAAAAGTCACAAAAATTGATTCAATACACATACAGACAAAATTTCCCTTTCGCTAATATTTTCAATAAAAATAAATAGCATAAATTATTATTAAATAGCATAAATATTACACACCAACCCAACACAACCACGATCTGTCTTTGTAACGACATGACCTCACACGCACACGAATGGAACACAGAAGTACAACCGTACATTATGTCTTTAAGAATAAAAATGTGAATATGTCATATGTTCATATAATGAGTATGTATATGTGCATGTTTGTTTTAAATAGTTCTATTGTTATATTAACTGTTATTTTTGTGAATGTGTTATCGTTGGAGATTTTATTAAACAATTCGAAATGCCAAATTTGCATAATAATTTATACAGTAGCTTGTTCCTTAAGCTTTTTCATAGCATTCTGATACCAAAGGAGAGTATATTTTAATAATATTATTATTATTATTATTTCTCATATTTACTGGCTTTTTGTTTTTTCATAGTCAACAATAAGAGCGTCTGTACTTGGTGAGGAAACGTCTGTAAATCAGTGCATAAATAAATCATTAAATAAATTAATTAGCCTTTGAAAATTATATGAAACATTAATGAAAAACTAGATATTTCAAAAACGATACTCCTAGTTATTCTTTAAAATATAAAACATATATGTTATAAGATAACTGTTGTTGTATAATATGACATACGTGTTATACAAATTGCACGAAAAGGGTGGTTTTTATTTCATATTTAACAGAAACTTAAAGGTGCGTTTACACCACGTAGGTTGACGACCTAAAGTTGTTGACGTTTACTGTTATTTATGGCTTTTTAAATAACCGGTAGGCTGATGCTTCTATATAGGTATTGGTTATATTCAAGTATTGGTTTTCAAAGTTGCTTTGAAAACCAATTTTATAACTTGAAAGACGTTTCAAAATAAAGGCATTTTTATTTTTTTTAAGAGGCAACGCAATTATGGCTTTTGTTTGAATACGACTAAAAATATGGCTATTGTCGACAACTTTTGGCTGTCAACCTTTGGTGTAAACGCACCTTAAGACAGCAATATTTATGGTTAAAAATCGTTTTTAATAAGAGGTGGACTAAGTGGGGTGATTTACCTGCGGCCCAGCGGGGTACGGAGACGAAGATCTTGTCTTGCCACACCTCTATGCCGACGGGCAGGTTGTTCTCGGGGATGTACAGACCCTGGGCGATGGCGGCGTACCGGGCCTCCTCGCTAGGGAACTCATAGTCGACGAACCTCCAGCGGAACCGCTCCACCAGGTTGCCGGCCTTGCTGGGGTAGCCCACGGGCACGGCGCCGAACTTGGACGGCTGGACGGCGGCCAGGGGCGGCATCTCCTCGAACACGGGCTTGGTGGCGGGGGCGGAGGCGGGCCCGGCGGCGGGGTAGCCCCGTGGAGGGTAGCCAGGCAGCTTGTTGGCGGGTCCCGAGTAGCCCCGTGGACCGTCGTAGTGCAGCTTACCCCTGTACCCGGGCGAGTAGAGGGACTTGCCGCCGAAACTGGGGTCCACAGAGTAGCCGTGGCTGCTCCCTGGAGGGAAACATGGCGGTGTTACACTGATATCCTCAACTTAACAATGACTGTTATTCTATGTTTTAAAATTTTCATTTTTGGTTGTTACAAAGGGTTTAATATGAACATTTTAACTAAGCATAAATTTATCACAAAGCTATTCAACCACCACACATGAATGCTACAATTATAAGTAGAGGAAGCAAAATTTAATAAAGGAGTCATTTTAAAGTTTGTAGAAAAATGCATTCATAAAATCTGTTCAATCAATTGCTTGCGTTTTGAGAACAATAATAACACTCCGCGACCACTGCAGAAACATATTTTAATAGAGATAGTAAAATTATGAGTTTACTTTGGTTAGATACTTAATCAAGCGAAATTTTAGTTTTAGAAGACTTTTGTTCTACGCAAAAGTAAGATGTTGAACTATTTGTTTCTCCGAAAAAAGGAAAAAATTAATTACATAGTGGAACATGGTGGAATATATAGGGTTAGGCAAAAGTCTGGATACCCCCAGTTAACTTTTTAACGCGTTGCAGTAGGAAAACCAAACTCGGCACATGTTTACAACATCAAAAACTGCACTTTTTCATCAACTACACAACTTTGCCCCTGCCCCCAAAATGGGGTATTTTGGGGGCAGCCCCAAATTTTCAAATGTAAACCCCTATTGAGTGACCCCTCATTTTAAACGGTTTATCAAGAGAAATTGAATGGCACAAACCGGATGTCGATATCTCTTCTCTAACCAAAATGGCAGCCATTTTAAAATTCGAGAAAGGTAAATTGACTTTACATTAAATCAGAAAATAGCTTTTTTAGAATCGAGAATATCTGGAATTATTTTAGAATTGAACCTACTAGTTCATTTCTGCTATTAGGTTCAATTCTAAAAAAATTCAAGAAATTATAAATTCCAAAAAGCTATTTTCCGATTTAATTTTAACAAATGTAAATTTACCCTTCTCGAATTTTAAAATGGCTGCCATTTTGGTTAGAGATGAGATATCGACATCCGATTTGTGCCATTCAATTTCTCTTGATAAACCGTTTAAAATGAGGGGTCACTCGATAGGGGTTTACATTTGAAAATTTGGGGCTGCCCCCAAAATACCCCATTTTGGGGGCAGGGGCAAAGTTGTGTAGTTGATGAAAAAGTGCAGTTTTTGATGTTGTAAACATGTGCCGAGTTTGGTTTTCCTACTGCAACGTGTTAAAAAATTAATTGGGGGTGTCCATACTTATACTTGCTTGCCCATGTCAAATTTTGAAATGGCTGCCATTTTGGTTAGGGGTGAGATATCGACCTCCGGTTTGCGCCATTTGATTTCTCTTGATAAACCGTTTAAAAAGAGGGGTCACTCGATAGGGGTTTACATTTGAAAATTTGGGGCTGCCCCCAAAATACCACATTTTGGGGGCAGGGGCAAAATTGTGTAGTTGATGAAAAAGTGCCGTTTTTGATTTTGTAAACATGTGCCGAGTTTGGTTTTCCTACTGCAACGCGTTAAAAAGTTAACTGGGGGTATCCAGACTTTTGCCTAACCCTATGCCGTTTCATAGCTCAAGCCTGTTTATATTGTCGGTACAATATCAATTCCAATGATTATAAAAATATTGTTCATTTTACAAATTATATTATTAAATTATGGTTACAGTAACATTTTGCTTTTATTATTATTATTATTATTGAAAACATTTTATGAAAATATTTTACAAAACTGCCATTTTTATAAAATATACTTAAAACATAGATAGTTAAAGTAATTTTCATTATTATTTTTTTAAATAAACTATTTCAAGGCATGAAGTTATTTATTATAATATTCGAATTAATAAACCGATAAAGAGTAACAAATTAACATAATGATTGTAGAGAGGAATGTTCATAATAAACATTGTACAATTTAATCTAAACAAAAATTGTTTTGGTTATAAATATCTTATTTTCTAACTTAAGTTCCATTTTCAAATGTGGTCTCATGAATTAAAATATAAATATCTTAAAAAGTAATGTTTTCAAATAAGATTTCTACTGTAACTAGATTATGAAAAAAATATGAGCTTTGAGCCAATATTTGGAATAATAGGTTGAGACTTTAAATCCGTTTAAAAGAGTTGAAGTAGTTATTCAATTCGCATTGACGTTCAGCCATTGTTATTCCAGCCGCAATAAAAACTTGTTGACCAACTCGAGAGGATACTTTTAGAAACAACCGACGACAATTTCGCTGTTTTTCAATGCTATTTGTTTCTGCTCAGGTAAAATGTAAACAAGTACTTTTCGTGAAGTAATTAAGATGCTTTAACAATTATTTACTTCGTGTTCATTTAATTTTTTTTCTTTTTCTTCCATTTTTCCTTCTATTTTATTATTGGTTTATATTGCATATTATAGATAGTGACTGATTTTATTAGTTTTATTTGTACATTTTGTTTTATGTAGAAAGTATTATTCTAAATTTATTACATTTTAAACGAATTAAACAATTAGCAGATAAAAATAGCTTGTTTCACAAGTGATGTTTTTATTTAATATTTGTTACACAAAACATGTTTTTATAGATATTTACACTAAAACTACAAACGCATGACGACCAATTTTTTATGCAAGAACATAAGTGTAGTGTAGTATATGAGACCTTTTAATGACCAAAATACGTATGAATGTTATCAACTGATATAATCTAAGTAAAGTTTTAAAGTCTGTTGGAGACAAATTATACAAATTTTAGTAATTATACTATGTTGTAAACACATGTTAATATACTAATTTGTGTACAACCGACGCGACGTAAAGTTTAACTGAACTGCTTTGAATAATATCAGTTTGGACAAACTACTTCCTGCTCTCCAACATGGCACATGGCAATTATCAAAGTTTGAGTGGCCTACCAATGTAATATCAATTAACACTTTTTATAAAACTTTTGATAAGTTTACGGCATATAATTATTAGTTTTCAAACTTCGCCCGACATTGCGACCTCCAACTAAATTAGTAGCATATGTTTTAGTGTTGGAAAAATCTTGCGTTATATATTTAAAATGAGTGATTATGTTTGAGTTAATTTATCTTTACAATTAATCACTTAGTATTGCTTAAAAACAAGCCGGAAATATATTACAAACAGTGTTTACTGATTTAGGGTTCCAAAATATGTTTAAAAATAATTTATTCTCAATTCTACCGTATGAAATTTCTAGTTGAGAAAAAATTATTTTGTTTTGGTTATGGAGAAAATAATTTTACCGACAGACTTATTCGTACTTACAAGAAGGTTATCAATAATTTGAACTTGTAGGAATAACAATTCAAATATATTCAAAGTTTATTGGTTTTGTTTAAATTTAGAGATAGAAACGCGTTATCCTTAAAAATATATTAAAGTCTGAAATTTAAAAAAAACCTTTGAGGTTCTTGAAGTATTTATTTTTATTTTTTATTACTAAAACTGAAACTGCAAACACATGATTATTTAAATGTTATACTAAATGTTATACTGTTTAAATGTTATACTGTGGAGTTTTGTACTTGAATTTTAGTCCCTTGCAACGAAACTAAAAATTACTTGACATTATGTACGATAAACATAATGTATATTTTCTTAGGTTGTAATTTTGGTGAATTTTGTATTTTATTCAACTAAAAGTAGAGTGCCTACCTGCGAGGGCCAGCCAGAGGAGGCACACACGAGCCACCGACGTATCCATCACGCACTGCAGTGCGGAGTGCGCTCTCTCCTCAGCTTATATACAACGTTGGCCGCAGGGACCGCCGGTCAAGGGCCGCGCGGGCTGCCAGCCCGGGAAAGGCACTCGCACCGGCTCACATTTTGGTACACCTTTTAAGGTTTTTTGGAACAATTAAGTCTACAGCAGAAGTTTCTGGAAAGAGATATTACCGGTTAAAATTTTAAACTGCTTCATTTCCTTTTTTGGCATTTTTTATAAGTTTTACGTCGCAGTATGTGAAACTCCATCCTGCTTTAACATTTATAATAATTTCTTATATAGACATCCTAGTTTTGGAAATTTTGGATATTTGTTTAAGTTTGAAACTGAGAAAAAACTTTTAAAGGTGTGAGATTTTAAATGCGAAGATTACAAAAATTCTTGTTCAATCAAATTATAAATTCCACTCTGCCTTGTAAGAGGTTTTGTACAATTGGCAAAGAGAGGCTGTAAACTCTCAACATTTATACTTTAGTAATATATTCTTGTGTATTGCCAAGGTTTATAAAATGCAAAACAATGATACAATTTTATAAAAGTCTAACGTTATACAGTAAGAAGTTCGCAGGGTTATTTTAAATACAGTTTATTAATGAAGCTTGAAAATATTATTAATAATAATGTTATTATTTAAATTGAAATGGATTATAACAACTATTAGAGTTTACCTGTGATATACCACTTGATGCAAATACAGTTTAAGTTTATAAAGTTAGTAATTTTAACAACGTATACAAAATGTTATGTAAGGTTGAAATTGTGTAAATTTAATTTGTTGCACAAATTTAATTTAGACTGTAATATAATCCTATAGATTAAACATATCCCGATAAACGTGTTCACAAGTAGAGAGGGATATTACTTACAGTTCAGCGCAGGTAGGCACGAGGGTGAAGTATGAAAAGCGTTCTTTCAGCCGTTTTGATGTTTTTAAAAGAAAACCCACACAAATCGAGTAGCCTAGGTTTATCCAACTATTGTTTATCTTAATGTATAAAATTATTCATTTTGTAATCTGAAAAACAATGTGACCTTTAAACCTAATCTATGCGAAATTAAATATTATTCATAAACTTTGGAGTGATTTAATTATATAGTGATTTAATCACCATATTATTATGTAAAATGTTTCAATGCAATTTTTTTTTATTGTCAAAAAGCATCAAACATTAAGTTCATAGAACTTTCACTATCATTGATAGTTTTATGCCATAGATCTATTATCACATATCTTTGATCTAAAATATTACTGTGTAATGGATCAAATATTATAATAGTTCACCTATATAATATGTTTCTGATCAATATATTCTACTACAGAAACCACTTTTTGAAATTGATTTTACAGACAACCTACCGATTGTAATCATCAACGTATAAAATAATAAAACCCAATAAAAGGTTTGTTTTATTCATTTTATCACAAAAATGTGAAACCTCTTATAAAGTGCAATTGAAGAACAGTTATAATTATATTTTGTTTCTATCAAAGTTATATTATCAAATATATTATAATAGGTAATATAACTTTGATAGAAACAAAATATAATTATAACTCAATGTTTCAAATATATTATAACAGATATAAGTCATAGAACTATGATAGTGTAATACCAGACTAAAGTACATGACTATATATAGATATTTTATATTTATATAGATATTAATATTTTATATTTATATTATATAGATATTTTTACAAAAGCTTTAGATCCATACTTAAATATCTATTTCTATATTATATACTATTTATTGAACAGAGTTTGTCAATAAAAATTAAATCTAGTTACAAGCCCATTTTTTAAAGATTTGTTTTTAATGTGAACGTTTAACCCCCTGATAGTTTAATTAAAAATATTACATCGCTAATTTAATAAATTCTTTAGGTTCAAATTTACTTTGTCGTCTGTACACAATGTAAACATGTTCAAATGCAGTAAATAGTAGATATTTTTCTTAAATCTTCAAAAAGCTACTTTTTTAAAGTTTTAGGTGTTACAATTGACCACTCTGTAAAATTGAATATGCACCTACAAAATCTTCAAAAACGAGTCAGTTCTTCTATGTTTGTAATACGCGTCCTCAAGTCAACTTGCAGCAGGGATGTACTCATTGATGTATATTGTGGGTATTATGATAGCATCTTGCACTATGGTATTGCAATCTGGGGATTATCTTCATATTTGGAAAAAATTCTAAAGGTCCAAAAAAGGTAGTAAGAACTGGGTTCGAAATAAGTCCATTCCATAAGGAATCTAGTTTTTTTTGTAATTTATCAGCTAACTTGAGGTCCCAGAATAGCTCTCCGTCCTTTAAAAAGCATTTAAAAAGTTACCTCTTATCAAAAGCTTTTTATTCTGTTTCAGAATTCGTCCCGTAAGACTTGTTTCGAGACTTCAATTAGTGCCTTGTTTTTATTAATCAAATTATCGCTTTAGTTCTTTAGTTTTTTTTATTTTTCAAATTAGTAATAAGTTTGAGCCATCAATGGTTTATGTTAATCGTGTTATTATTTATTAATAAGACGATACATTATATTTGTTACATTCCATTTATGTAAACAAATCGTATTATGTAGGCTACATAAAGAATTATTGACTATTGAATATTCTACCAATATTTACTATCATCTCATATTCATATGAATAAAAAAGTCATGTAATTTTTTTTTCTCTGCTGATTCCCTAACTAACATCTCCGTTAATCTGCAGGGAAAGTCTTTTACTCATTGTCAAGGGTTCTGAATGGTTCTGTGGATAAATATTTGTAAATAATTGGTGGATAAATTCCATCGATAAATAATAAATAAGTTGTGAAATCAGTGGTTCAGAGGCTATCCATAGTGAAAAAGAGACAAATAATTGAATGGAGGTGTGACTAATTGATAAATTTTATTGAATTGAATTAGTGAATTATATAGCATTATAATGATTTAACATGAATTAATTGATTCACACATGAATCATTCATGCTTAAGTTCGAATATTTCCAAAAGTATTTACTTTTTATTATATGTAAAAAGTTATTTAGAGTTTTTTGTTTGTGCTTTGCTTAGAATATTTGAAAAGTGAGGAAATTTAACATTATTATTACACAAAATGCTTACCTCTTATATTGGAAACATTAAATTTCCGATTGTTTATGTGTGTAGGTGTGTGTGTGTGTGTTTTGTGGACACACACAAAATGGAGCTAGTGTTCCATTTTGCCCGAATGTCTGAGATAATTAGCATTACTGGATTAAACTATATTTTAGCTCAGTTTTGCATAAGTAGAATTTCAGCAGCACATGCAAGACAAATACATAGGATTAGCATTTTAAAAGTTATAATTTTTGCCCATATAAAACACAACTTTTAAACTATACAAACGTCGTATAGTTGAGGATATCCTATATTGCCCATCATCAGACAACATAATTTTGACCTAGAGTGCGGAAAATCCATTTTTTAGCCTACATTTATTTGGAGAATAGGTTCTACATTAAAACCCACATGCATTTATAGCATAAATTAGCTAATTTAAACACTTAAAATAAGTAATTGATTTTAATACATTTCTCATGTTTAAATTATTCCAAGTAAAAAAAAAATTTAATACCTTGAATTGAACGCAGTAGTGTCAAATTGTTGGTGCTGGCCCAGTTCAAGGTCACCTGAGGGATGACGTCATCGAGGTCAATGACCTCACCGATGACGTCATCGATGACGTCATCGATTGCATCATCGATGACGTCATCACTAATGACGTCATTTCTATGACGTCACACCCATGACGTCACAGAAATGACGTGCTGATGACGTCATCACCCCTTACGTCATCAAAATGACGTCACCGACGCCACTGAGGTCAAGGTCACGCCGAAACTTAAAATTTTTTGGCACTTTTGCCGTTTCTTGCACTACGCTCCGAGTTTCAGTCAGAGTCCCCGTGACCTTGACCACTTGGAGCGAATTTTCGACGAGAAACGGCAAAAGTGCCAAGTTAAACTCGAGTTTCTGACATGACCCTGCCTAAATGGGCAATTGGTTATCCCTCAGGTGACCTTGAACCAGCACAACACCAACAATTTGATATTACTGTGACCTTGAAAAACCTAACAACGGAGCGCCGACACCGATGCGCACCCCACGACAGCCACCGAGTGACTGACTGTCAGGCTCTGTGTACTCTAGGTATATTGGCTTGAGAGACTAAGACTCTAAACTGTCAGGAATGGGAGTAACTAACTGAATTTTGCAAGGAAAAGTCATTTCATCCAATATATTAAACAAATCTTCATCAGTAAAACTGACATTAGTCTGTTTGGTATAAAACTTAGGGTGTCCGCGCAACAGTTTGCGCCACTTAGCTAAAGTTGAAACTCTCTTAACTTTGAGTGGTGGACAGTGAGCAACTAATAAAGTCTTAACACGGCTAAGTTTCTTACCTAAAGTGTCCTGCGACATGGCTTCACCTCACAAAAGTCCGCACAATACTGAGAGACTGCTTGTAGCGCATGAGTCAAGGGAAAAGAGGTGGGGGAAACAGCAGGAGTGGGGGAAGGTCACAGTGGTGGGGGAAGGTGAGGTGGTACGCTGGAGTATCGCATCACTTCACCATGAGCTGTCCTACAGTCAACACACTGTTCTCTTGGCCCGAGTTGGCACTAGAAGAAACATTTCTGTACAGCTTAGGCTGTGAGAGCCGAGGAAGCAAAGTCAAAGTGGAAATTGTGTTAAACTCCAAGATGAAGAGTCTCCTAAATAAACTAATTGTATCCCTGCAATCTCCTATAACTTTAGAGAAATACCACTTTATTAAGCGACACCTTATACTTTGGCAAAACGAAGCGGAAATGGAAAAGATTACAGTAAAATTAATCTAACTTAAAACTTGGACTGGACACTCATGGCGATACCACGTGGCGTGCAAACGCCACCCTAAACATTACAAGTTAGGTTATTGAGCACCTCTGGTACGATAACCGATGTGTTAGAGTTAAAGTGTGATGACCTTGAGTCAAAACACTGAAATACTACAAGTCGATATCGTCCCAGAGTTAAAGTGTAGCGACCTACATTCAGAACTTGTAAAATTACTTACATATAGAGAGCTAGAGAACAGCGAGACGCACCGCATGGAAGCCGGAGACATACTGGCGAAGCGGTGTTGTGCAGCCTAGGGACCCAGTTGTGGTGGGGGTATAGCCAACACTTAGAGTACAAGTGTTGTGGGTGACCTTGACCCACTTAACTTACCTGACCCCCCCCCCCCCCCCCCCGACAAAAGTGCGACCCCCCCCCCCCCCCCCGACAAAAGTGCGAACCCCCCCCCCCCCCGACAAAAGTGCGAACCCCCCCCCCCCCCGACAAAAGTGCGAACCCCCCCCCGACAAAAGTGCGAACCCCCCCCCCCCCCCCCCGACAAAAGTGCGAACCCCCCCCCCCCCCACCCCCACCCCCACCCCCACCCCCACCCCCACCCCCACCCCCACCCCCACCCCCACCCCCTCCCCCACCCCTGATATCCTGGGCGTGGCAGCCCCGGTGGGGATATAAGGGGGTCCGGCCAGAGCCAGCTCGCAGTCCGCTCCCGCGCGTTGAACGTGAACGACCGGGACGGACCGCCATAGGCATCACTAAACATTGAATGGCGCCTTCAGTGTTTAGCGAAGTCTACTCTAACTTTAAGACTTGTATTAGTTGTAAGATATTGCGCTTGCGTTTGGGTATTGCGAATTGTTTTATATGAGAGTGTTTTACTTGTACCCTATGTCTCCTGTGTCTTTTATCCTTTGTGTCCTGTTTGTTATATGTGTTTAATGTGTATGTGCTTGTTCCAGCATTGACTACGTTGAGCTCAATTGTGTGTGTTGTAAGTGTGTTATATGTTTCTAAAGTGTATACGCTTGTTTTAGCAATCCCCCCTTGAGCTTTTTCAATGCTCAAAGTAAATTGTAAAGTCAGGGAACGGGAGTAGGCCCCCGTGTAAAGCCACTTTTAATAATTGGTAGGCTCCTTGCCAGGCATGCAAAAGGTTGCGGATGGCATTTGGGGAGCATGTCCGTTTGTAAGCTGGCAAGCAAAAGGTTGTGGCGGCCTCTGCACTCGGACCGAGGACGTAAGCCATTAGGGTGTCCTCAGTATGTTTCCCTTCTGGAAACTCAAAATTATGTAAATGAATCTTTGTTAGCTATTTGTGTTTTTAGTCCCCAAGGCCCCCGAACATTCGTGGTTCGCCATGGATGTACGGGGGCCGAAATTTTTTAATGTCCGTGTGGCCTTGACCTACAAAGACTTGTAAAAATTCAATGCATTTTAAATGAAAAATATTAAAGATAGGTTACGGGAGTAGGCCCCCGTGTAAAGCCTATTTTAATTATCGGTAGGCTCCTGCCAGGCATGCAAAAGGTTGCGGATGGCATTTGGGAGCATGTCCGTTTGTACGCTGGCATGCAAAAGGTTGCGGCGGCCTCTGCACTCGGACGAGGACGTAAGCCACTAGGGTGTCCTCAGTTTGTTTCCTTCTGGAAACACAAAATCATGTAAATGAATCTTTGTTAACTACTGAAAAGACAATGCAGTAAATGTTTACAAGTCTTGCGTGGCGAAGGGTACACGACATTGGATGTTGCCTTGTTGTCATAGTTGGGTCTCTTCGGAGGCTACAGCGATGACAACCCAAGTGCCTCACACCCCCAAAGGGGGGTGTGGGGCTTAATTTTTTTAAAGTTTTTTGGTGACCTTGACCTAAATATGTAAAATCTTTCAAAGTGTTTAACAGTCAGGTCTTATTAACACAGTTAATACATTAATGTCTGTTAAAAAAATATAACAGTTAGGTATTTGTAACCCACAAGTTTGGAGTTGTTAATAGTTGGGTCCCTTGGGAGGCTTCAGCTATGGAAACATAAATGCCTCAAGTGGGGCTTATTTTTTAAAAGTGCGAACCCCCCCCCCCCCAAAAAGTGCGAACCCCCCCCCCCCCAAAAAGTGCGAACCCCCCCCCCCCCCCAAAAGTGCGAACCCCCCCCCCCCCAAAAGTGCGACCCCCCCCCCCCGCAAAAAGTGCGACCCCCCCCCCCCCACCCCCACCCCCACCCCCACCCCCACCCCCACCCCCACCCCCACCCCCACCCCCACCTCTAATATCCTGGGCGTGGCAGCCCCGGTGGGGATATAAGGCGGCCGGGCTGCACGCACTTCTCATTCCGGTCCAAGCTCCCATACGGACAGGTACTCTCTCTCGCTCTTGAGACTTTTGTTTTACACGTTCAATTCTTTCTTTACATCTCTTCTTTTCATTTATTACAATGGGTAAAATGGGTCTGAAGCTAAAAAACTACCCATCAACTTCAACCTCGACCGACGCGTCTCGACCCTCATCATCCTCGACTTCGATCCTGGAATACCTGATGACTGCGAACATCCTGAGCTGCCTGACGATGCCGCCACCGCCGCCGCCGCCACCACAGCCCGCCTCAATGCCCAGCCTGTCGCCATTGCCGGCGACAGTGGAAGAGGCTGGTGCACAGCCATCGTCAGGAGAACTCGTCAAGTCGTCAGGCCGAGTCCCGGTAGCCTCTCCAGCACTCTCGCTGCTATCGGACTCAGGATCGGAGTCTGCGGCTTTTGAAGAGACGTCTAGGTCGAGGATCACCCCATACAGCAGAACCCGGAAAATCCTCTCATACACTACATCCCAATGTCCTTCACCTATATCCCCCATGCCACCTACACCAACCAAACCACCCCGTAAATCCATCTTCTCCCCTGATCTTCCCACCATAGACCTAACACGCTCTCCTACCCCGCCCAAAATTGTTTGCTCCATCCCGCTTGAACAATCTTTGCCCCTTCTACCTCCTTCCAACCCCATCCCTTCTAGCCAGCCTAATTCAGAGAAGCTCCAAGACACTCCGCTAAAGAGTCCAACACAGAAACGTAAACGCGTTAAAGCCCCTGCTGGCAAGGGTAAGAAATGCGATTACGCTTGGATGTCTAGTAAGTTTGGGGTTTTGTGTTGCCAGAAACTTGCTTGTGCAGAAGGGGATCGCTGCCAACGACACCTCAAAAGTACAGTCAAATTTCGGCAATTCAAACCCTATACTCTGTACATTAAGCCTAAAACGTTCAAGTTCAGACATCCCCACGGTCCGCAACCGCGGGATATTAGAAGGCTAAAGGTTGATGAAAAATACTATTTCATTGGTCAGACATATGGAGCAGGTAATAAGAAAGTAGAAATCGTTGTAAAAGGTGAAGGCCGCCTTTGTACAATGCAAGTACCACCTCGTATGGTACAAAGAGAATTTTTCATACCTAAAGCCTATCTAATACGAAGGAAAGGATGTGAAACCGTGTGGGAAATGGACTAGGACATGGGCCCACCAAAAAAAAACAAAATTGTTAGGCTGTGTTGGACAATATTTAAAAAGTCTTTTTCCAAATTATTTTTCCAAATTTAGTCTTAACCCTCTTAAAGTAAGGGAGAGGGGTATTATACAAGTCAACTAATAAAAAAAAAAAAAAATACTTGACTTGTATAATACTTTAACCTGGCGGTGATGTAAAGTCACTGGGACAATCTCAAACCGTGTCCTTGAGGGTGAAGACTAAGTTACAAATAAATCATTAACAAATAAAAACTTACCTCCAAACACTTGTAGCTTGCTACAAGTGTTTGGAGGTAAAAATTTTTCAAAGTTTGAATGACCTTGACCCATATAAATTACTTACAACTAATGTTGTGTATCACGTGATACCCCCACTCTAACGCTCTTACTAAGCTTGTATGAGCCGTTCATTTGCTTCAGTCTGTTTCTGTGCTCCGTGTAAACATGTCACGGTACAATTACAAAGGTGGTGACTTCTTGATAGATCAACACAATGCTTGGGAAGTACTAAACCAGCATAGAATGGAAGTTGAGTATTGTATAAGACAAGACGGGTCTACATTTTATCTATGTATTATAAACAACCAAACTCATAAGTATGAACACTGGACAAAAATTAATTATAACAACATAGATGAGCTGTTTGCTTGGGTGTTTGAGGTGTGTAAAGTTATTGAAGAAACCAAAATAATGGGTGTGCTAAAGGTATGTAAAACTGATGACCGGGAAGACTAAGCAAAATTTCTTTTAACCCCCCCCCCCCCCCAGTGTTATCCCCACCACTAAAAATGGGTATATATAGGAGTGGTGATCAACCGTCCTCTCATTCTGCTTTACACCGTTAAGCTGAACACCACCATGTCTGCTATGAACGTCCCAGCCTCTACCTCTGGCCCGGTCGCCTCCAACTCCAGCCCGAGCATTGGACCAATCCGATCGGCGCCTTCGTCAAGAAGTCGTGTCCGATTCTCCGGCTTTGGTCCTGTGAGGAAGGAGTTGCGGAGCAGCGGAGCGTCTCAACCAACCACGACGGATGCATCAACTCAGACTCCACCAAACATCATCGAGTGGTACGACGAAGTGATAGAGCAAAGGGACAGAATGCTAGAGAATACTCGCAGGGAGCTACTTTATGTCAGGAGTAAATGGGAAAAACTGATTAAGAAGTGTGAAAGCCTGTTGGACAGTGATGATAGTGAGGATGAGAGTGGATAGGTGTGTGGGTAAAGACTTGGACTGGGACTTGTGTGTATGTATGAATGTGTGCGTGAATGTGAAATACAGAGCGGGGGATAGATCACTCTGTGGCAATGGACTAACATGCCACTTAGTGATCTATCCCCCGTTCTGGTAATGTTTTTGGATGGCCTTGACCCACTTTACCAAGGCTAGCTAGTACCCCCACCACTGATAAGTGTATATATACGGGTATTGATGTGCAGTTTGGTTATTCTGCTTTGTATCGCTTAGCTGAATACCTCACTTCAACATGGCTTCCAACTGCAAAACTTCTCAGGCTTCCTCTTCTTCTTCAAGAAGGCGTGCTGCCAACGTCCTGCCTGCTACTCGTGGACCTGCTCGACCATTCCACAGCATAACTGTTGCTCGGGCAAACGCCTGCAAAGCTCCAATGCTACGGACCTTGCTGGAGGTGAGCCAAGACGGGCAAGGCTTGCTCAGTCCTGGTCAACGGCAGGAGCAAGAAAGGCGTATGGCGTACTACAGGCTGCAGGGTGTAGTTCCCAGCTTGAAGTTAGGCGATCCGAGAGTAGCAAGCATCAACGAGGCAGCGGACTACATATCACACCTTCACAGTGTTTTAGAAGTAAAGGACCAACAAATTGAAAACTTAAAAGAACAATTGAAACAATTTAACTTTAATCCTGTGGAGTTTGTGGAAGCAGTGATGAGTGATAGTGATGATGAAGGAACTGAATATATATTGGGTATGTAATGAAAGACTTGGACAGGGACATGTGTGTGTGTGTGTGTAGAATACAGAGCGGGGGATAGACTACTTTGCGGCAATGGACTAGCATGCTGCTTAGTGGTCTATCCCCCGCTCAAAGGGTAGCATTGGATGACCTTGACCCACTTTACAGCAAGGACAACCGGTTAACTGGTATAAAAGAGGGGGGTCTGTACATCCCGACTTCATTCTGCTTTGAACCTTCCAGTGGAACGCTAGAAAATGAGTGGATCACTGATCATTGGTAAGGAGTGGGAGTATGTAACCATAAACTATTTAAACTGTAGAGGGATGTTGAAGAAGGTGTATGATAATGTTAAAAAAATGGTTGTTGAAGAAGGTAGGGTAGTGATTGTAGCGTGGAAGAAGAAGCAGTATACAGGACAACAAGTGAGAGCAAGTGACTTTGGGGGGAATAGTGTGTTTCAAATTGGACGAGCGAACTTGGTTAATTTGGACATTGTGTTTTGGGACTTGGAAAGGTTAATTGAAAATAGTGGCAAACATGGGGAACTCTTAATTGGCAGGGAGGACAGAGTATATGAGTAAGTGTAAAAGACTGGGGGGCTTATGTGTGTGTAAAGACTAGGACTTGTGTGGAATACAGAGCGGGGGATAGATCACTTTGCGGCAATGGACTAGCATGCTGCTTAGTGGTCTATTCCCCGCTCAAAGGGTATTATTGGATGGCCTTGACCTATATAAAGGTAGAGGGGGAATAGGTAATAGGAGGGGGAAATTGGTATATATGTAGGACTAATGAATAAAGTATTTAGTCAAGCATTTGTCTAGACACTATCAACAACAACAATGGAGAGCTTCAGTGTTGAGTTCATCCTCTTGGAAGAAGACATCAACGAAGTGGTGGAACTTATAGAGGATAAGACCAGCCAGGGCACATTGGAACTTGTGAATTGCGAACCGTTGGACAATGCCGCAATCGATAAGATTGCATATTTCATGATGCATTTGTATAACGAACAAACAACCAATATGGAGTTTGTGCAGTACCTTTATCAAAACCAAGTAAATGTGCGAGTGACAATTACTTGGTGGCAGTAATAATAAAGTGTAACATATGGATGTGGACTTGGATGTGGACTTGGACTTGAGTGTGGTCTGCGGAATAGAGCGGGGGATAGATCACTTTGCGGCAATGGACTAGCATGCTGCTTAGTGGTCTATCCCCCGCTCAAAGGGTATCTTTACGTGACCTTGACCCACATAAATTGTA
Source organism: Neoaliturus tenellus (assembly GCA_030545055.2). Lineage (NCBI taxonomy): Eukaryota > Metazoa > Arthropoda > Insecta > Hemiptera > Cicadellidae > Neoaliturus > Neoaliturus tenellus. Next base: position 70,655,147 of record CM061531.1, on the reverse strand, counting down.
TAGTTGGTGGGGGTATAAAAAGGGTAAGCAAATTGGATGGATACAACACTTCCATACCATGGCTCCACTTGACAACACCGTGTTCCATCGCAACAGGATTGTCTCTATTCTGGAGGTAATACCTCTAGAAATTATAGAAGTAGAGGACCAACTACCTGCGGTTGATCAAGAAGAGGAGGAGGAAGAGATAATGGATATTGAAACGGACTCTGACGAAGCTGGTTCAACGGACAATGAGGTGGACTTGCACGCCTACGAAACATTAGAGTCGTCATCTGAGTCGGAAATGGAATTCCAATTGGAAATCGAAGAAGAAGAACAAGAACAAGACACTCCCCATCGTCCAATGGATAGGATGTTAGTTGCCAGAAGAATTATGTATTGTCATCGCTGCCTATTCCGTGATGAGGATGATTCCGACTCTGATGGTGATGTTTCACCCTTGTAAAAAGTTTAAACAAAAAGTTAAAAAAGAATGTGAGCGGGGGATAGAGCACTTTGTAGTAAATGATGCTGCTTAGTGCTCTATCCCCCGCTCAAAATAATAATTCCAAATGACCTTGACCTATATAAACTTGCTCAAACAGACATCTTTGAAAAAACTTGTACAAATTATTGAATCTAGACCAAATATCATCAATTTATCAAGCCTACTGATAAATGTATTACAAACGGTTGTGTAAAGGCTAAATTTAGCACATGAGTGATAACCTGTTTCCATATGACGTCACTTTCCCCACCTATCTGCCTCGGATATAAAGGGTCCCGGTGGAGTGCGCTGCTCATTATTGCGTGGACATTCACAGAGTGTGCATTCAAAGCCAAACTGTTTGAAATGGCTCTTTGCGACATTTGTGGGGAAATCTTTCAAGACGAAGATCTTTTCATCATACACAGAGAATTACATGAAGACGAAGATAGAAAAGAAGATATTACCATGGATGAAATAGACTTAGACTCAATTGACCTGTTTTTGGAAGAGCATCAGAAGCAGATGGACTACTACGACAGCTATCTACAGCAAATGCAAAGAAGAAGACCTAGTGTGATCCAATTTGCTGGTGCTGGACCATCTACTGCTACAAGACCTATTGAAGAAGAGGACACCGAAGAAGAGGACACCGAAGAAGAGGATATGGAAGAAGAAGAACTGGAAGATGTAAGACAACTGCGCACCACAGCCTTGCCAGGACGAGTTGTAACACATTTCAAAATTAATAACGTTCAATTGGAATTGGAAACATTCATAACCCAGGCTAAGGAACTTGTTGGTCAAACGTTGAGGGAAGAATTACAAAGGCTAAATTTTATTAAATTTGGAATGGTGTTAGAGGCTATGTTTAACAATACTGATGGTGAAACAGCATTGAGAGCATTCATTACCAAAAACCGAACCCTTACCTTCACCTCCGACATTGATGATATTATTGAAGAATGCTTGGAGGAACTTATAACCAAACTCCAAGAACATGAAGGAAGAGGATCTGGATGGACTTTGTCATCAATCGAAGGTATGGATGTTAGGGTTCATAAACATGGATATGGTTTAAGAGGTAGTAGTTTTATCCCTCTACCAAAGAAAATCCAAAACACTAACTCGTGTAGAAATGTTCAAAATGAGGGTAATGAATGTTTCAAGTATGCAATGTTAACCAAGTATGTTAAAGATCATCCTGAAAGAGTTGGTAGAGAATATTACGAAAATGAACACCGCTACAACTTTCAAGGTCTTACTTACCCAGTTACTTTAAAAGATATTGACAAATTTGAAAAGAAAAATCCTGGCGTTTCAGTCAATGTTTTTGGTCTGGATGATTCCAACAACGTTTATCCTTTGCGGGTAGTAAAGGTTGAGCAAAGAAACCATACGGATTTGCTATTGATAACCAAGGGTGAAATTTCCCATTATGTATGGATAAAAGACTTTGAAGCGTTAGTTGTAAAACAATTGACCAAAAGAGTAAATAGGATTACAGTTTGCAAGAGATGTTTCTGCTTTTCTTGGAAAGATTCAAGACGTGGAGGATTGGACTGGTTATTGGAACATAAAAGACTTTGCAACGAGAACTATGAAGTAAAGATAAGTCTTCCACCGCCTACCCGAGCTTCAATACAATTTAACAAGACAGTTCACCAATACCGAATTCCAATAGTGGTCTATGCAGATTTTGAATCAACGTTAGTACCACAGGAGCTGCCGGACGGCGAAGTGACTAGAAGAACAAAATATCAGTTGCATCAGCCCAACAGTTTTTGTTTACTAGTTAAATCAACCTTGTCTGAAAACCAATTGCAAGACTATGGTTTAACATCCACTCCAATACTCTACCGTGGTGAAGAAGCCGCTAAGTATTTTGTAGACCAACTGTACGATATTGCTGGAAAGGTTCAACGCTTGTTCGGTAATATTGTACCTATGGAACCTTTAAACCAAAATCAACAAGAAGAATACAACTTAGCGACAAGATGCTATTTATGCAAGAAGATGTTCAGTGAAGAAAACCCAAAAGTAAGAGATCACGATCACCTGACAGGGTTATACAGAGGAGCTGCTTGTAATTCATGCAATATAAATTACAAACTGCCAAACTTTATTCCTGTCGTTTTACACAATCTTAGCGGCTACGACTCCCACTTTATTATCCCGGAGTTAGGAAGAGATGATGGTAAAATTGATGTTCTTGCTACAACATTGGAAAAGTACATCAGCTTTTCAAAAACAGTAGGTAAAATTAAACTTCGCTTCGTAGACTCTTACAGATTTATGGCATCTAGTTTAGCCAAATTGTCAGAAAACCTAAGAAGAGAAGACCTAAAAGAAACCAGAAAAATTGTACCTGAAGATAAATTAGACCTAGTATTACGGAAAGGAGTGTTCCCCTACGATTACATAACTTCTACAGAAAAATTTGAAGAAACCAGTCTACCGCCGATTGAAGCCTTCAACAGCAAATTAAACGAAAGTGAAATCTCCGTTGAAGACTACAATCATGCATGTAATGTTTGGAACCAACTAAACATTCAAACCTTAGGGGAATATTCTGACTTTTATATAAAATTGGACGTAACTCTGCTGTGCGATGTGATGGAAGAATTCAGAAACACCTGCTTCTCCGCCTATGGACTGGACCCTCTACACTCGTACACATCTCCAGGATTAGCATGGCAAGCTATGCTAAAGTCAACCAACTGTCGACTGGAACTTCTAACGGATATTGATATGGTGCTCATGATGGAATCTGGTGTACGGGGCGGTTTGACACAAGCTGTAACACGTCATGTCAAAGCCAACAACAAGTACATCCCCGGCTTCGACGAGCAACAACCATCGGTCTACCTAGGCTATTTTGATGCAAACAACCTTTATGGTTGGGCAATGTCAAATCCGCTTCCCTACGCTGACTTCAAGTGGATCGACCCGGCCACCATCGGAGACATCTCACAGATTCCAAAGGATGGTCCAAAAGGCTATATTTTGGACTGTGATTTTGAATACCCGGAGCACCTTCATGACCATCACTACGACTTGCCTCTCCTAGCCAAGACTGAAGTTTCACCGACAGGAAGATGGCCAAAATTGATGATGACCTTGGAGAATAAGGATCGCTATGTGGCTCACTACTGGGTAGTTCAACAGGCTCTTGAATTGGGTCTACGTATAGTGAGAATTCATAGAGCAATTGAATTCACCCAGTCTTGTTGGTTGAAACCATATATTGATTCCAACACTGCAAGAAGAGCTGCAGCGACAACAGCATTTGAAAAGGACTTCTATAAATTAATGAACAATGCCATCTTTGGGAAGACCTTGGAGAACAAAAGAAAACACAAAAATGTAAAATTAGTGAGTGATCCTAGGAAATTGGAAAAATTAGTGCAAAAACCAAATTTCGGAACATCCATGATTATAAACGAAAATCTAGTCGCTGTCAGTATGAAGAAAACAACAATAGTCATGGACCGTCCGTTATACATAGGTATGTCGATTTTGGATATAAGTAAAACCCTGATGTATGATTTCCATTATAACAAAATGGTTAAACATTACGGAAGGGAAAACATTGGAGTCGCATACATGGATACGGACGCGTTTATCTACTGGATAAAGACGTTGGACATGTATGAAGACCTAAGGACTTTTCCATACAAAGAAGATTTCGATTTTTCTGACTATCCGAAAAACCATCCAAATTTTAATGAAAAATATAAAAAAGTAATTGGAAAATTCAAAGATGAAGCAAATGGAATGCCTTTAGAAGAAATAGTGGCGCTGATGGCGAAATTGTATTCATTTAAGATGTACCACGAGAACAACACACCGACAGTGAAGAAAGCAAAAGGAGTGAAGACATCTTATTTGAAAAAACACGTGACATTTGACCACTACAAGACTTGTTTGTTTGAAGATACTACGATATCAGCAACATTCAACAATATCCGAAGCTTCAAGCATCAAGTCTACAGTGTCACCGAAATTAAAAAAGCGTTGTCAGCTCGGGATGATAAAAGACACATTATGCCCGACAAAATCCACACTCTTCCTTTTGGCCACTACTCTCTAAACCCTATCAACTAGTAACCTATTCTTCGTCCTTCTACAACTACGACCTTATTCCTTTCTCCTTCCGTAAAAAAATGGGGAACACGGCAAGTCCAACGCCGTGTTCCCCATTTTTTTACACAAGTTTGGATGACCTTGACCCATATAAATGATGTGAATATTTAAAACAACATTCATTGTGATTATACATGTGATACAACAAACATTGAAACCTGCAATATGAAGGACTTAAAGCAACAAATTGTCAACGAACTTCATAAACCTGCAAGAAGAAAGTTTCCACGAAGAAATACGGTGATAAAAGGAATTAATGATTTATATCAAGCGGATTTAATCGAAATGATTCCTTATAGCAAACAAAATAAAGGATATAAATACATATTGACTGTTATTAACTGTTTTTCAAAAATGGCAGATGCTTTACCACTAAAAGATAAAAGTGGCAAAAGTGTTACAAAAGCAATGGAAACAGCTATACAAAGAGACAAACATACTATTAAACATTTACAAACAGATGATGGAAAAGAATATTTTAATAAGGAATTTGCAAATTTAATGAAAAAACACAATATAAACCATTATTCAACCAATTCAGAAGTAAAAGCCTCAATAATCGAAAGATTCAACAGAACTTTAAAAAGTGCAATGTATAAAATGTTTTCCAACAGAGGATCGCACATATGGATTGATATGTTACCAAAACTTATAAACGATTACAATAACAAATTTCATAGGACTATCGGGATGAAACCAAACCAAGTAACTAGTAAAAATGAAAACCTTGTATTAAAACGTATAAAAACGAATACTAAACCAAAAGTTGAAAAACTAAAGCCTAAAAAATTTAATGTGGGTGATAAAGTGCGAATAAGTAAATATAAAGGTGTATTCAGTAAAAGATACCTGCCAAATTGGACCAATGAGGTTTTTACTGTATTCAAAGTACAACCTACAGTACCTGAGACATATATTTTAAAAGATAATAAAGGACAATTGCTTGAAGGAGGGTTTTATGGACATGAAATGTTAAAATCAACAGTAGGCGATGTATATTTAGTTGAAAAGGTGTTGCAACGGAAAAAAGATAAGGTCAAAGTACGATGGTTAGGATTTAATAAGACGGAAGATTCTTGGATACCTAAAAAGGATTTGATATAACGATAGAGAATCATTTTAGGTTGAACCATTACAAAGGATGGAGATAGTACCACAAAAAGAGAGTTTTACTATTAATAATATAGATGAACTCACAGTGGATAATTCAGAATTCAATAGTGGGAAGCATGGCGATTTGTTACCAAACACCGTTCGTTGTCTGGTTACCGGACCTTCCAACTGTGGAAAAACTAATGTAGTATTCAATTTGATTACAAACCCTAAAGGATTACGATTTAACAATCTATATGTATTTTCAAAATCACTACAACAACCAAAGTATCAATTATTGGAAAAAATACTGACTAATGTGCCTGAAGTTAAATATTTAAAGTTTAGCAAGCGAGAGTGTCATGCAGCCACAAGAAGCTAAACCATTCTCCGTGTTTATATTCGACGATGTATCTTGTGAAAACCAAAACACAATAAGGAATTACTTCGCTATGGGTCGACATAACAACATAGATAGCATTTATATTGGCCAAACTTACAGCAAAATACCTAAACAACTCATTAGAGACAATGCAAACATGTTAATTGTATTTAAACAGGACGAAACCAACCTAAAACATATATATTTTGATCATGTAAATGCGGATATGACATTTGAACGATTTAAAGAGTTGTGTGGAAAGGCTTGGGCTGAAAAGTATGGGTTCGTAACAATTATGAAGGAACAACCGCTAAACAATGGTCGATACAGGATAGGATTTGATAAATTTATATTAATACATTAAACGTGGTATAACACGTTCATTGTTGTACAACACGTCTTGCTACAAACATGGTTAACCAAGAAAAATTAGTAAAAGAAATAAAATCACTTAGTGATTCTATTCGGGCTAAAAACAGAGCATTGAAACTAGGTATTAGCGAGAGGGAGAAATTCCTTGAATCTACTTTTAAACCTATTACTGAACCCTTGAAACAATTAAACAAAAAATTTGCTAAACCCGTATTGGAAGGAGATGCGATTGCACCTATTACGAAGTTTGAAAGAGAAAATGTAAAATCAGAAGAGTTTAGTGATGAAGACCCGGAATCCTCTACGTATAGTGGTTTTACCGGTGGAGAACCCGAAAGAGAGCTAGAATCACCGGACTATAGCGGAATAAAAGAATTATATGAAGTAAAAGCCAAAAGAGGACATGAAGTTGTATCAACTGCTAGTGAAGAGGAAAAAGAAGAAGAGACAAGGGAAGGTCCGTCAAACATAAGCTTGTTGGGTGAAAACATTCATAACAAAGGACCTTTAGGAAGGAAATACATGGTAAAAATGTTACTCGGAACAATTCCTAATAAGGATTACCATAGTTATGGAGCGAGATTAACAGAAGACGGTTTAATGATAGGTAATAGCCCGTTAAACGTTGACGAACATGATAATATTGTCATTGGTGATCAAAGGTATAAGGGCACAAAAGGATTATTTGAATTATTATTTGAAAATAAGCCTTCAGTATCGGTAGTGAAAGAAAAAGACATGGAAGCATATAAAAATATTTTGGAACAGACAAATGCATATAGGAGAAAGTATTTACCTGACCAGCCTCCTTTTAGATCTAAGTCTTTAAAGTATAAACAATTTGTATCCAAGTTAATACCAACTAGAAGACAAACAATGCCGTTAACACAAAGAAAACCTGTAAAACGAAGATTTATGGCATCCACTTTGGATGTAAGTGCTCAGGAACGAAGAAAAAGAAGTAAGTCCGTTACGGGTACAGGTTTAATGAAGAAACTATATAACACAAATGTGATTTATTACAATAATATCAATAAATTGGTGGATAGAATGAAACTAATACATGAAGCTAAAGAAGCGGGTCATACTGGATTGGAAAACGAATGGGTGGCTTTAGTGGATGAACTCCGAAACCGTGGGGTAATCTCATAAAAATGCGTTACTCCCTAGAATACTATTCAGTTGCACCATGAGTGTCGACAAGTTCGGACGTTACTCCTCGGATGGGTTATATTATGCCAATAGTTTAAAAAGAAGTGCTGGTTTACCACAAACACCTGATGGAGATTATGATATGAGTAATAAAAGGTTAAAAAACATAAAAGATCCTACGGATGAAAACGATGCAATAAATCTAAAAATATTAAAGGAAAAGATATCGCCAACATTAAAACTACAAAATAACACATATGACGCGCGGAAAATCATAGAATTATCAACGTTGGTAAACCAAATGAAAATGGTGATGCGATAAACAAAGGTTATTTGTCATCTGAATTAAAAAATACGTTAAAATTCAATGGGAAAACGTATAGTGCCAACAATAAACGTATATCCAACGTAGATGACCCTAAAGATGCAAAAGACAGCGTAAATAGACGCTATTTACATTCTTTGATACCTGAAAAGACAAAAGATGGATTTTCTTTTTATAAATTTGTTATTAATGATATAGGCTATCCAAAAACTGAAAACGATGCTGTAAATCTAAAATATATTAAAGATCATTGCATCATACGTGATGTAGGGGTTATAGATTGTTTTAATAATTGTTTAGCAAATGTTAAAGATGGTTCGGCGCCATCAGATGGTGCAACAGTGGGTCAAATGATGGAAACCTTAAAACAAGAAACAACCTCTTTTGTAAAACAAGATCAAGTAGTATCGAAGCAAGGGGATGAATTTGTTCAAGGTAATGAAAAATTTAATTTATTAACATACAAAAATGATGCTTGGGATTGCATGGATAAAAAGTTATCAAATATGGGATGGGGTTATGAAAAACAAGATGCAGCTGCTTTATCACAAACCGTACATCTAGATCCAGATCGATATTTTAGATGGTTTACATGTAAAAATAGAGTGATAAGAGACTTGGCACAAGGAAGAGAAGCAAATGATGCTGCAACTGTAGGACAGACTATTACAACATCATTAAAGGATAGTAAAGTGTATAATTGTAATAATAAACGTATAACAAACCTTAAAGACCCTGAACATGTAGATAATGCTGTCACTGTTAATTTTCTTGTAAAAGTTTTAGGTAATGCGATATTTGATTTACACAATCATTTTACACCAGATATTCTTCAAGGAAAATCAGGTCATAATACTTATGCTGAATCCATGAGAGGTGAGTATATTAAACGAGAAATTTATAATAAATACTTTATTAACCCTAAAACGAAACAGTTTAGATCATCAGATTGGGGTGATATTGATATTTAAGTAAATAACTCAATAAATGACTTCATTTATGTGCAACCTGTCATAGAGTTAACACATGAGTTGCACATTGCCATTATAAAAGGACAATAATGACGTTCAAGTACATCAGTCCATATCGAGACACTGCAAGAAAAGGAGGTGGGATCACGTCCACAGCGGTTTCTCTGTTAAGTAAAGCTTTAAAACAAATTCCAGTAGGATCCATAGTAAATAGAGCAATAGACGCATTACCATACGAATTTCATATACCAGGAGGTTATCAGTATTGCGGACCAGGAACTAAATTGAAAAAACGACTGGAAAGAGGCGATCCTGGCATAAACAAGTTAGATCAGGCTTGTAAAGAACACGATATCGCATATTCCACGTTTGCCGATTCAAAAAATAGATCAATAGCTGACAAAAAGCTTGCGGACATAGCTTGGCAACGAGTAAAATCAAGTGACGCTAGCATAGCAGAAAAAGCAGCAGCTTTAGCAGTAACAGCAGGTATGAAGGCTAAAACAGCAGTAGGAGGTGGAAGAAGGAGGAGAAGGAGAGTAAAAAGGAGGTCAACCACAAGAAAACATGGAGGAAATATAAAAAGAAGACGACGATCTACAAGAAAAGGCAGGAAGAAGCCCACCGTATGGTCAATGGTAAAAAACGGGGCAGGTCTTTACCTAAGACCTTATCGTGCATATTAAATGAAAGAAATCAATTGGTCATACCACATAAAGCATTAACCAATATTGAATTATTTAAATATATTTCCTGTTTAAAAATACCATTTTTCCGCGGTGTGTTTATGAAAGACAGTTTACCAAAGAAAATGTGGCAAAATGAGACTGGAATTGTAAATTTGGATAATACTGAAGGGCCTGGCACCCATTGGGTTTGTTATAAGAAACTAAATAACAATGTATATTATTTTGATGGTTTCGGTAATTTGCCACCACCAAAAGAACTTCAAAATTACTTTAAATCTGCTAAAAACATATATTATAACTATAAAAGAGAACAACCTGATAATACTTCAATATGCGGCCATTTATGTTTGGAATTTCTAGCTAGAAGTATCAGTCACTATTGAGATGTCTTCCTATACGGTATCATTAACAGGAAAATCGTCCACTTTACGAAGTATCCTTTTTCCAGCGTTACGCTTGCAAAAAGGAAGGTTTTGGGAGGCGGCACTATTGGATTTTACAACTTACAACTCTATCCCCAATGTTACGGAAGGTAAAAATAACGTATTGCATTATTATAAGGGAAAGGATGCCAGTGGAAAATTTACAGACTTACAAGAGTGCAGGTTACCCACAGGTTCTTATGAAATTGATCATATAAATGAATTTTTGCAAACTAAAATGGGAAAAGACAATATAACATTAAAAGGTAATAATAATACGATGAAAGCTGAAATTACTTCCAAATATTATATAGATTTCACTCAACCAAACTCAATTGGTGATTTATTAGGATTTTCCAACGATGGGCCTGTATTAGAACCAGATGTAACACATTCCGGTAAGAAAACAGTAACAATATTAAAAGTCAATAGTATAGACATAACTTGTAACATTATACAAGGTGCTTACAGGGATGGGGCTAACACCCACATCATACATACTTTTTACCCAAGTGTACCACCTGGATTTAAAATTGTTGAAAAGCCACAAAACCTGGTATATCTACCGTTGAACACCACTTTCATTTCAGACATCGTGTTGAGCGTATTGGATCAAGACGGTAACTTGGTAGACTTCAGAGAAGAGCCTATTACGATTAGATTACATTTAAAATCGACACTTTAATACAAAACCATGGGTTTAACATTTAAAAGCGAACAACCTACGGGAAACCGCATTAGTAGCTCTTCAGCTGTGGAGGAGTTAACACGCGAGAACATTCGTTTCTTAGAGAGAATTGGATTAAAATTAACCGAGTATGGATATACTGGATATAGCGCAGGGTCCAACATTCGACGAAACCCTATGGGAAAAAGAATATCACACCCACAACCCTTACACTTCATCGAAATTAAACAATAACGATGAAATTCGTATTCCTATACAAAATCAAGACATTTACACACTACCATGTGAAAGTTACTTATATATTGAAGGACAAGTTACTAAAAAGGACGGTACTACTGTTGGTACAACAGTTCCATTTATAAATAATCCTATGGCTTTCCTATTTGATGAAATTAGATATGAAATATCAGGTGTAACAGTTGATTCCACTAAAAAAGTAGGTATTACGACAACTTTAAAAGGATTAACATCTATAACACCCAATGAAACCAATTTACTTAAACCTGCCGGATGGGTATTACCTACGATTGACACGATCACTCCAAATCCAAATGGATATTTTGATTTTCATATTCCATTACGTTTGCTGCTTGGTTTTGCTGAAGATTATAGGAAAATAATATTAAACGTTAAACAAGAATTAGTTTTGTTGAGATCGTCTAACGATAAAGACATTATTAAAGCTGCAGATGCTACTACAGATGCGACTTTAGAATGGAAATTAAAATTAGACAAAATTGTATGGAGGGTTCCACATGTTAAATTGGCTGACGAGCATAGAATGCTACTTTTAAGAAAATTAAAAGCCGATCGTGATATTGTTATTCCATTTAGAAGTTGGGAATTTCATGAGCATCCCAGTTTACCTACTACGGATCGACACACTTGGACTGTTAAAACATCGAATTATGTAGAACGAGCCAGGTATATTATATTTGGTTTACAAACAGGTAGAAGAGACGCCATTACTAAACATGCAGGACAATTTGATCATTGTGACTTGAAAAATATTAAAGTTTATTTAAATTCACAATTCTTTCCATACGACAATTTAAATGTGTCATTCACTAAGAAGAAATACAGTATATTGTACGATATGTACGCGAGATTCCAAAGTTCATATTACGGTAAAACAAATACACCTTTATTACCACCTGACAAATATTTCGATGCCTACCCAATAGTTGTAATCGATTGTTCTAAACAAAATGAATCAGTAAAGTCTTCAAGTGTGGATATAAAAATAGAAATGGAATTCAACGATGCTATACCGGCTAATACAACTGCATACTGTTTAATTCTACATGATAAAATCGTAACATACACACCTTTAACTGGAATTGTTAAAAATGTATTGTAAGAACCGGTTTTGTTTCATTCCGCGAGTATAAAAGCAGAGCGTACAGACCGCTCCTCATCAGTTTGTTGCCTACTGTTGTATGGGTAGCATCGTATTCAATATGGCTTCTCCTAGTGGTACACCTGAAAATGTGGTAGATATTGAGAAGGAGATATCTGAGTTTTTAGATCCTCAAGGTCACCAGGAAGGAGGTGAACAAAACGTTTGCGGACAACTTCACGCCAGTAATAATGTTGAAGAAAAAGGTAAAAGAAGAAAGACTATACAAAAGAGAAAAAGGGATATTGAAGATAATATTTCTCCAAACATATTGAGTGAGGTATTTTTGCGAATATTTTACCCAATCTCTTCCAGTTTGGATAAAAGTGTTTTAATCGGTGTTATGAAATCTACAGATTATTCCCCTACTGTAATTTTAACTCATGGACCCAAAATGATTTTGTTTACGGACAGTGCTTGGGAATCGTTTATGAAACATTTGCATCTACTAGAATGCTATTTAAGTAGTAACATGTTTGGAAGAAAGACAAGAGTAGGACTTTTGGATTCAAATGTGGAAATTGATATCATTAAACAACGTGGTGATCATCAGCTACGGTTTAGAGACACAACAAGACATGATAACAAAATTCAACTTAATCGAGAGGAGTTTTTTATTTTAACTTGTGCTACTGAACCTATAACAAGATACTTGAGACAACTGGTGTTTTCAAGTTCGATTATTAAAGATTATCTGGAAGACACTTTGGACAAACAACCGGACGCACCTATATTATACGGACCTGTGGATACTTCTATATTTAATAGAGTTCCTCATGAAGTACAGATGTGGAGACAATTGGAAAAGTACGCTCAACTACATAAGAAATCAGTAAAACAGGAAGAAGAGGAAGATGGAGGAGAAGAATCAAGTGTTAGTGATGAAAATGAAAATAAGGAAAATATAAAGATGGAAACTTAAATGACAATGGTTAGTTTTTTAAAACAATAACCAACATTTTGTGGGGTTAGGCCTATTGGGGACGGTGCCCACGTTAAATATACACCAACGCGCCAACAACTGTACGGCCTGGTATAAAAGTAGTACCTACCGTGGTGTGGAAATCAGTTGACCTCCTGACTTCGTAATGAGCAGACGTGTGACCTTCAAAATGGACAAGGGAGAAGAACAACAAGTAAAGTCCAAGCCTGGTATTATTGAGTTTCAAGCGTTTCGTGGTAATGATGATAGATTCATTATAAAAGAACTTGTGTTTTTGGACATGAATACAAGTGTTCCTTATTCGTTTTTATTTAAACCACCATGTTCTTATTCGTCTTTAACTAGTAAAGCCGCTACTACCAACAGATGGATTTCAAAACACTTCCATCATATCGATTGGTATGATGGTTTTACAAGTTACACGGACTTGTATCACATTATGCATCACTTTTCAGACAAGTTTACCAATATTTACACAAAGGGGCTGGAAAAGAAAAGATGGATCGAAGGATTTACTCATGTTCCGGTTAATGATGTGGAATTGGATAAGAATTATCAATACATGCTGGAAACCATATGTATTTGTACAAAAAGCCCAGAACATGATAAAGATAGACATTGCGCTTTGAAAAATGCCTATAAACTCGCCTCTTACCTTCAAAGTGGGGAATTGGGGAGTGGTGGGGGTAACGGAGAGTATATAAGTGGGGAGCAGACAGGGACCTGGCATGAGTATTACTCGAGATTCCGAGACGACAACATCTCCGAGCAAGAAGACGATCTGTAACCTGACCATGGCATCTCACCAGTTCCTTCAGACTTTGGTCGAGCAGTTCAATGCTCACTCCAAGTCAACAATATTACCTGTAAAGAAGTGCTCGGAACTAAAAGACGAGAAGCACTACATAATCCATGCTATGAAGAAGATGGAGACTACAGTTGGGGAGGCCATCTGCTGCAGTCTCAGCGAGGCACCGTTTACTCCGGGGGATGAACCAAAGTTCCAGGTGTACCTGCCCAAGAGATTCGTCCATCTTCTACAAAACGAGGATCTTCGCTCTATTCAACCCGGGTGTCTATACCTGGTGTCCCACGGCTGCACGGGTAGCAATTCTACAGAGTTGACCATCCACATCGCTGACAAGCAGCAGTGTTAGATTTAAGTTTTAATGTTGTACATATGTTGTTGTTGTAATGTTTTATAAATAAACGAATCATAAAAGACAAAAATAATAAAAAAAAAAACAAAAAATGCAACATATCAATATGTGACAGACTTCACGTATTGATATGTTGCATTTTTTTTTTAAACTTCGCGGGTGACCTTGACCTTTGACCTTTGCATTTCACAATTACCCCCACTACTGTAATTACCCCCACTACCGCACTAGGATTCAAACCTGCTTGGATGCGAAAAACGGTCAGTCTGTTGCCAACTAGCAAACGATGAGCACCTTGTACGAGCTTTGCATACAACGAGTTATAACTCACAAGGACTTGTTCCCAACATGTTTACAAGACAACATCCCACTAACAATAAAAGAAGATGTCAAACGCTACAGGAGGGAAAATAAAGGGTATTCGGAATACTCCTGGTATAAGTTCCACGACGGGGAAAAGTTTTGTAGGCCTTGTGGCGAGGCCGCCGTCAGAGACCTTCGGCGATTCGTACAGGATGGTGGTATAAAACAATTCGGATTTCTAGCGCCACTGTTTCGATTTGAAAATTACAAGGACACCTGCGCTATTTGTTCCATTCCATTGTATCGATGGAAAAAGTTTAGAACTGTTTAGTTGGATTTTCTATACCCCCACCACTATTACCCCCACCACTTTTTCATGTACCTCCAAGCGCTGTGCCTCGGCTTCATTTCTACTCCAGCAGCCAACCTAGCAACATCAAGATGTCTCTGAACGTTAGTTGCGCAAGTTACGAGGAGGTGAGCATCAAGACTCAGCAGGAGCTAAACGACTTATACAAGGAGTTGCAGCTGATGGTGGCACGAGGCTACCGTATAAATGTGCAAGTTTACGCTTGCAATATACGGAACACCCGGCAGTCAAAGGAAGAGCCTGGACACTCCTCGACGGCTTCCTCACCAGCGTCCATGAAGACCGAGCCAGACAACTTGGACTACTTCAGCTGACTAGCAGTTGTATTTCTTGTCCTAACCATTGTAGAATATGTATATTTTTTCATTATATTAAAGAAGTAAAAGAGCAGAAACACCTATCTTGTTACTGACATATAAGCTCAGTAACAAGATGGGTTTTTTTAAAACACAATTTGGATGACCTTGAAACTTCCCCCTCCACTGCTTTGTTACCCCCACCACTTGACTATTGGTGTACATGGCACATCGCGATTGGAAACCTCATTCCATCTTCAACAGCCACACCGACAACATCAACAATGGCAAACCTACCAACAGATGAAAGATGTCCTCACGCATGTTGTGACTTCGTCCACGAGTTGGAGAAGAGGATGCAGGAGAGGGCGATAAGAAGAAAACAGATCCACTCAGAAAATATCATGATAGTCAACGGCTATCTTTTATTGTTCGGCCTTATTATGGTTGTACTTTTCATACTGTACGGCATAGTCACATGTGTCGGCAAGGTTGCAGAAGAAAACGCTCGCCACCATCAATTGGAAAGTTTCAATGTTACTTTGTAAGTTTTCCTTTTTTTTAAAACTCCGTTTGGATGACCTTGAAAATTCCCCCACTACTCCACCACACCCCCCACCACTTCACCATGTTCCTGCATGAGCATTACATCAACCGTCATTCCTTGTCCGACAAGCAACCATGGCAGACAACAACACCATCAGCCAAGCTGACTCCACTACTGATGTCGGTACAAGTACGGGTTGGACACTGTCGATCGATAGTGTACACTATTTGGAAACAATTTGCGAACGGATGAAGGAAATACTGCGGGACAACCCTGGAATCATAATACAAATGAATTTAAATTATGATTGGTCCCAAGTCAGAATGCAAGGGGACGATAATAACGGTCAACAATCACCACAATATTCGCCCATGTCCCCGATCTACCCTTACGGCGAGTCTGACGTTGATGAAGATGAGGCTAATGAGGATGTGGGGGACAACGAGGCTGAAGAGGAGTAACCTTCATTCCTTTTTTTTTTAAAACCCAAATTGGATGACCTTGAGAATTCCCCCTCCACTATTTCCTTTTTTTTAAAACCCAAATTAAATGACCTTGAAAATACCCCCTCCACATACTTTTGGTTTACCCCCTCTACTTTTCAATACTGTTACCACAGTCTGTAGCTCACATCATTCCTTGCTTAGCTATCATGGCGGACAGCACTCTTTCTCGAGTTGACTCCACTACGGATGAAGAATGGCCATTTTCCTGGAATGTTCATCTGCAAGACTCGGCAGAAGTGGATATGTTGCATGAGAAATTGGTGTATGTATTAAACGAAAACCCCAACATTGAATGTAGAATGACTATGGATTTCGATGCGACAGGGGTCCACACTCAACCTTCTACTTCCAGCCAGCCTGAACCTCAGCTACAGCCGAAGAACTTTACACATCTTTACACTCCAATACGGCCGGAGGATGTGGTTATCAGCGAGGCAGACTCTACTACAAGTTATATTGAACCAACGAATTGGAAGCTTGTTGTTGACACCTTACACAAGGTCGACTTAGTATGTGACAAATTAAAGGAATTGATGATGCAAGATCCTGGTCTTCGTTTTAAAATTGATTTGTTTTTCATCTGGGGAGCACCTGCACGGGGCTCTTCGTCTGACAGCTCTCTAAGTACAACGGATGAGGAGGAGGAGGAGGACGACTAGTTATCTTTTTTAAAACTCCGTTTGGATGGCCTTGACCTTTCCCCCTCCACTGAGTTTATTTAACGTGCACTCTCAATGACTGCAACATCATTTCATCGCGCACCTTCACCACAGCAACATGGAGAGTCAACTCAACTACTGTTGCGAACGGAAATGTTTTTCATGGCCGAATGACATTGATGTTGCGGATGGCCTGGCGTGTAGAAAATGTGAAGCTTTTGGTCAATGCATGTGTAAGTGCAAGTCTTGGAAGAAGCCGAAACCGGAGTTGAAGACATTCCATGTGTACCAGATGAGAGGGCATAAGTACACTTGTTGCCCTGAACGTTGCATTGAATTCACATTAAAACAGCTAACTGGCTGCAAATTGTGCAACAATCATTTTGCAGGTTTTTGCAAACATTATTTAGGAGCCTGTCAGTACAGATCAACTTGGCATACAGAAGCACTCACTATCAATGAAATCGCTATAGATACACAAGAGTAGTCTTTCTACTCTTTTCTTTTTTTAAAACTCCATTTGGATGACCTTGACCTTTCCCCCTCCACTCACCTTAGTTTATATAAGCTCCATTCCCGCTGACCACGGCATCACTTCATCTTGCTCCCTCGCCGAAGCAACATCAAGTATGGAAACTAAGCG
This sequence comes from Neoaliturus tenellus, assembly GCA_030545055.2. Lineage (NCBI taxonomy): Eukaryota > Metazoa > Arthropoda > Insecta > Hemiptera > Cicadellidae > Neoaliturus > Neoaliturus tenellus. Next base: position 70,637,613 of record CM061531.1, on the reverse strand, counting down.
TGTCTCATGTTGCGAGCATAAGTGTTTAGAGATACAAGGCGTCATCCATTGTGCAAAGAAGCTTTGGGAGGAAGAGACAGGGACAACCTATTGCTGCGAGGGCAAGTGTTTCCTACTACCAAGATGGCAAGTGGACGGGCTGGCCTGCCGGCAATGTGAATGCTTCGGATGTTGCAGGTGTAGATGCAAGAACCAACAGCTGCCACCACCGGTACTACAAACTTTCAAAATCTACAAATCCAACTACTTTTACACTTGTTGTCCGCAGCGGTGTATTAAATTTCACTTCTCCAATCTTACCAATTGTCGGAAATGCTACGGACAACCTGATGGGTGGTGCACCTGTTTTCTGGACTCCTGCCGCTACAGATCGGATTGGTTTACAGATCCGTTGGAAATTAATGAGGTAGCCCAGGAAGCACAAGAGTAGTCTTTCTACTCTTCAACTTTTTTAAAACTCCATTTGGATGACCTTGAGATTTCCCCCTCCACTTCCCCATATACCTAGAGTACACAGAGCCTGATAGTCAGTCACTCGGTGGCTGTCGTGGGGTGCGCATCGGTGTCGGCGCTCCGTTGTTAGGTTTTCAAGGTCACAGTAATATCAAATTGTTGGTGTTGTGCTGGTTCAAGGTCACCTGAGGGATAACCGATTGCCCATTTAGGCAGGGTCATGTCAGAAACTCGAGTTTAACTTGGCACTTTTGCCGTTTCTCGTCGGAAATTCGCTCCAAGTGGTCAAGGTCACGGGGACTCTGACTGAAACTCGGAGCGTAGTGCGAGAAACGGCAAAAGTGCCAAAAAATTTTAAGTTTCGGCGTGACCTTGACCTCAGTGGCGTCGGTGACGTCATTTTGATGACGTAAGGGGTGATGACGTCATCAGCACGTCATTTCTGTGACGTCATGGGTGTGACGTCATGGAAATGACGTCATTAGTGATGACGTCATCGATGACGCAATCGATGACGTCATCGATGACGTCATCGGTGAGGTCATTGACCTCGATGACGTCATCCCTCAGGTGACCTTGAACTGGGCCAGCACCAACAATTTGACACTACTCACTAAAATTAACCATACGCATTTATAGCATTCAAGTTCATATTAGTTAAAACTACTTACAAAAATGTTATTCTTATATTGCGTTTACTTATACCATACAATAAAAATAGGGTGTCTATTTTAAAACGCAAACCATGATTGGAAATGATAATATGGCAATATAACACATATTTAGGGCTTATGTTATTGTTAAACACATTTATCACAAATATTTACGAGGTGATCATGATATTTTGTTCAGTTTTGGAGTTGAATTGACGACCATTCACATTTATACAATAATATGTTCTATTTAGTATATATTCAGACCCCCTTTTTTTAATTGGCTCTTGTTATTCCACTTATTAAAATATATATACTCTTTTTAAATTTTTCAATATTGTGTGTTTTTATTTTCACACGCCTTATTCTTTTATGTCACTAAAGTAATTATCCAGGGGGATTGAGTTCTGGAGATATCGGAAGGATTTCTCATGAAATTCAATTTTATGGAGATAGATGAAAGGGAAAAGAAACGCACCTTCATTTCAGATTTAATCTCTCTAGGTGATTTACTTTAGGTATATGTGAATAATAACAAAAATATATGGAAAAACCCACAAAATATTGAAGGGATTGAGACGGGATTGGGATTAATACACGTAACAACAAGAGCTACTTTAAAAAGACGTCTGATTATTTATTAAAAAGAACATAAAATTGTATGACTTTAAATATGTAGCTGTAATCTGTTACATAATGGTGTAACTGTAGGTTTGTTTGAACACCAAAACAGAACAAACAATTTAAAATCATTTTAATAGTTGTACTAAATGTAAATAACAACAACATTTATCAAAGAAATGTGTTATTTTTGGAAATGTTAATTTAAAATTGTGTGCTGCGTTTTAAAAGAAACATCCTGTTCTTTATATCACTACGGGGTGGAAAAGATAATATAGTCGTGGCACTAAACTGGTTGAGCATGCACTGAAAGTCTAACAAAATTTGACTTTTGATTATTTTTGGGGATATTTATTATGTGTAAAAAATCAATGTTGCCACATTTTAGTGGGCACAACACGGGGGACGCTCCTTACCGGAAGTCGTAGAGGAAACTGTGCTGGCCTATGTCATGTTGTATATAATTTTAAAGGTCTTTGAATGTAGAAGAAAATTCCACAAACCTGATCTCAAAAGGTCGAGTATAACGTGAGTTATCGGGTATGCAATCTGCGTCACTTACATGAGAACACTTTTGTGAATTGGTTTAATCAGCCATTAACACTGTGTATGTTAATTTTTATAAGGGACATAATAAATCAGTGTGGCCTTCAACTTTTTTTCAATTTTAAATTTCTATAATACAATTAGCTAATTATCTAATCAGTAAATATAAAAGTTTAAATTTAAATTAACAATTAAATTGCAATATTTAAAATATTATTCATTACACCTTATTAATATTGTTTTAGTTAACACATGTTTAATTAAAAGCAGTCCTTATACCTTTTAACTCACGTCATTGGACTTGGTGTTTTAGATCGGTGCGAGAATATAATATTTTAAAACAATGTTGATGAAAAAATATTTTTAAAACAATCTCGTCCTAGTAAATTTAAAAGTACACTAAGGAAGATACGCGTTGTTTTATGGAGGTTATTGTCGGAGGACGTGTACACGTACAGCTGGAGGCGACATTACGGCATCGGCAAGGGCGTTACGTGGTCGCTCGGGGCGCGTGTAGCAAACATCGTGCTCTAAACCGCTCAGGGCGAGTTGGTTGAGAGGGGCCCGTTTGCGTCTGTTTCCCATAAGAACATGTTAAACTGCAGGCTCAGCAACTCTTTAACTTGAAATGAGAAATTACATAAATGCAGTTCTCATTAAGAAGGGTAATGATGTTTATTAGGAATGTCATGACTATTATTTATTTTACAACGTGGAAAGTAAATATCAAATATTTAACAATTTAGTTAAACTATTTTCAAGTTATTAAAACCTTATTCAGAATAGATGTCGCAAAAAATTAACTTAAATAAGATTCAAGCCAGTTAATTCGGATTTTGATCCAACGAAAAAATAACAATATTTTGTGTCGGGAGCAAGTCTAACGTTATAATGAGGGGAATGAATTTTTTTATTGGCATGCAAAATATTCAACAGATACTACAAAAAACATTTACAAAAAGTGCATCTAGAACCAAATAAAACACTCTTAAGTTATTCGTATTAAACACTCTTGTATGTATTCGCTTATAAACAAGCAAATACATACAAGTTTTAACAGCTTGATTGTCCATTCCCGTGCAGTCAGTTTCACCTACGTTACTTGAATGGTAATAAAAGATTGTATGCATTTTCTAGTTCTAATAATACCTCTGACTACACGAGTACTATTTATTAACATAAATGTGGTTTTGTAAACAAAACTAGTCGATGCCGCGCCAAGAATCTCTGATGGAAATTACATTAACGCCACGGCTCCGTTGTGGAATAATGGGCTCGAAAAAACAAACAGTACGGGAATAGACTAGACGGTTAGTGATTATGCAGATGAGGGACGGGTTGTGGGTTGTGGAAGGACGGAAGCTCGTGGATGACCTCGGAGGACCTTGAGCCTAGAGCCTACCTTAAACTGGTCCTGGGTCGGGGAGGTTAACGGCTAGCCGGTGTCCCCACGTGTCAGCTGCTGCTCCCGCGGCCGCGCCTCCGCCACCACCGACACCCCCGCGCCGACATGCTGCTCCCACCCGCCCCGCGGCCGCGCCTACGCCACCACCGACACCGCCGACATGAAATAAAGTCAAAATATTCGGGGTGATTGATATAAGTTTGTCAGCTGTTTTACTTGAACATAGGAAGTGATTATCAAAAGTTAAATGCTAACTCCAGTGGAATTTTGGTTGTGCAATTTTATGGTGATTTATTTTTTCCCCAAAATGTCCGCCATTTTTCCATCTATGAAGATCAACTTAAAAATTTATAATACGAATCCCCTATTATTATCATCATTTTTAGATTGCATGCATAGCTTTAAAAGCTTTTACATTTACTCTGACATTTCCTCCAAAAGCTAAAGGTTATGGATCTGGAGGCAATTGAATTGAATTTTTAGTCTCATAAGACTTACATGAAACTAGCTTTCGTCGAGATTATCTCATAAACCATTTAGTAAAATAAAACATGCTTTAATAAAAATGTCTTAAAACAATGTTTAAAGATATTTCAGTCATAAAAATTACGGAATTTACGCAAAATAAACTTATTTATGGCGCTTTTCATTGTTTTGAAATTGGAATCATTAGCAATGGAGTTTGTGGCTTTTGTTACAATAGTAGTCGCATATCAAATACCGAATGTTTCAAAACTACCTACCAAAATCTTACAAATAAATAACGGGAGTTAGTCCGGAGGTCTTTAGTTACTAACACAGCCTCCATTTTGTTTTCTTCACATAATAATTTTTATTTTCGTAAGAGATGGTTGTATACAGTTCATATTTGGTATGTATCTTTATCATACCAATTTACATTTTCAGGACCTTGGTAGCCATTTAAAAAAATTTAACTAAAATATATCAAAACTAGTAAATTCTATGAAAATTTTACAACACACCAAAAAAACTGTCAAATTAAATTATCTAACCAATAGTACCACGTTTGTAATGATCTGTTGAGAAATAACGGAGTTTTTGGATTTTTCTTTTCAATGGCCTTAATTTGCGAACAATGTTTTCATGGACAAAAATTGGAATAACTCCGTTATTTGTTCTCAAATTCTTACAAACTTGATGCCATTGGTTAGATAATTTAACTTTGTTTGGCTCAACTTTGTTGAGCCTTGTAAAAGTTTTAAAAAATTTACCGGTTTTGAGATATTTGAGTTTCAAAATTATTTAAAATGGCTGCCTTATACATTGGAATATAAAACATTGAAAATATACATTGGAAAAATTAAATTTTTGACTGAAGATGTAAGTAGTGGGGTTTGGTTACTTTCAAAACGGAAGTCGTGCCAATTGCCAGCCGCTGCCGGCCAGCTGCCATCGGCCAGCTGCCAAATCAGTTGCTGCCGCCATATGCCATGCCATATAGCTTCAGGTGGGGAGAGGCTAAATTAAATGAAGGGGTGGAGAAGGGGTGAGCAGATGGTGTTAATTTTTAAAGTAGGAGTTAGTGTATAAAGGAGAGGGGATAATTGCTTCAAGGTCATATGGAGGGGGTTTTAAAAAAGACTGAACTCTAAGAGTTCAGTTTATCGGTGATCATAATACAGTTCAGTCGAAACCGACAAGGGACTGAAGAATAGCTTCTACATCATTTATTGTTGTAGAAGATACATCTGGAACTTGTACAGGGTTCTGAGGAGTTGTTGAAGTTGAATTTCTAGAAGGATTTTCCCTTGGATGAGTTGTTGATGATATTTCATGAACTTGAACATTTTCTTGGTTGGTTTCCATTATTATTGTAGTGTAAATTAGAGTGGAGATGTTGTTAGCTGAAGAGCATAGAAGATAATGAAGTAGGAATTATTGTCGGGGCCCTTATATAGGGAATGGTGGGGGTAAAATAAAAAAAACTTGTTGAACACAGTCGATAGGTGTAACAAGTTCAAAGTTATTGAAGTGTAACATAGAACGTAAAATGTTGTAAATAACACTATCATCAACATTAACCTGAGAAGTTGTCGAACAGTATAATGGGTTAAAACTGTACTTCTTCCTAACTCTATTTAAATTAGTTTTACACTTTGAAATTGAAGGTTTAGAAGTACTTCGTAATATGTGTTGTGTTCGCAAAAGCTTTAATTTTAAACATTGTGTATTCATTGTAACCGATGTGTTACATTTAGAAGTTAAAAGAAGACTGAGATATAATATAAAGTGTAAAAGAAAATGCCGGAGTAGTAATTTTGTAGGTTAGAATTAACCTACAATATGAATGCTAAAAGTAACGAAGTTTATTCCATGGATAATTCTAACCTCAAACCTAGTTACCGAAGTAGTCATAACGTAAAACTAATGAGAGATGATGACTGAGCGGATGCAAGGCAATGAATGTTTGTGGCGCGATAAACTACCCACTTTTATAGAGGCAATAACTCCAGCCAGATGGCGGCAGATGGTGAGCAAATGACTGGTTGACCGACTTTCACCTGAGTAGTAAGAGAAGTAAGGTTCCGTGTCCATCCCTACTCCTTGGGGTCAATGACCGACCGGAAAGGGCAATGACCCCCCCCCCCCCGAAAAAATGGAGCCCCCCCCACTCCTTCCCCCCACTCCTCCAGGTCAATGGCCGGTCATCACAGGTTGTTGACTTTATGTGGTGAAACCAGACTAAATATGGCAGCTGCCATGGATAATTCTAACCTCAAACCTGCTGCGCATGCAAAGAGTTGTCCGGATCGGAATGAGTCTATGCTATGCGCATGCGCCTAGTCCTGTATTACTCACTTTAGCGCTACTGCACATGGATAATTCTAACCTCAAACCTTGGTTTTGTGTTGTTGCGCATGCGCCGCTCCCCACTTCTTTACCTTCCTTTTATACCGCTGTGAACTGGACTGGATTAAACACTGTACTGGAGTGAAACAACTTCCCCCACTCCTTGAAAACCCGAGGAGCGATAGGAGCTATATCTTTGCTTCAGTCGCCAACAAACTTTCATAGCGAAAGGTTGTTGGCGACTCAGCAAGAGGTTTCAAATATATAGTAGGCCTATATATATTTGAACTTCTTCTACTATGTTGCGTTTTTTAATGCAATGTGGTATGTGTATGTGTGTGTGTTTAGTTTTAAGGTGTATTTAATTTAAGAAATAATTTGCGCATTGCGATGTTAGTTATAAGTTGGGTTTAGCATTAAGGTGTATTAATTTTAAGAGGTGTTTAGCATTAAGGTGTATTAATTTTAAGAATAATGATGGTATTTGGTTGTGTTGAATTATTTGGTTTTTAATAATGATGTGTTGGTACTAATAATTTATGTTTGTTTTGTGCATTTGTTTTGCCTTACAGCTAGATGTTAGGGGGTAGATTAACTGTAAATTCAGAAGTTCAGTTGAACTTCATTTAAAATGGGTGGGACATCCGCAAGCCGGACTTTTTTTTGCATTTTGTTTAGGAATATGATGGGTGGGATTAGTTTGGGTGGGGTTAGAGTTGCGTTTCTGCATTAACTGTTCCAGTTTCCCTGAAATTAATGGTTACGCTTTGATGCGGACGGGAAGTTACGCTTTGATGCGGACGGCCCAGGGACCTCCCTTGCAGAACGTAACTAGTGGGTTGGGAGTGGGAACCGCTAGGCAAACAGGGTGGTGGGAACAGTATTACTGTTCCCATCACCTTGGATCATTATAAATCTTGAATGACCTTGACCCACTTTCGGAAAGGTCAATGACCCCCCCCCCGAAAAAATGGAGCCCCCCCCCCGAAAAAATGGAGCCCCCCCCCTTTCCCCTTCCCCCACTCCTTCCCCCACCTCCTTCCCCCACCTCCCGGGCCAATGACCGGTCATGACCGGCTGCTAACCCCTCTCATTTGCATACCGTTATAAAAGCCGAGCCAGCCGCGGCCAGTGTTTCATTCTGATTCCAGACGTTACGCTGCGAACTTGGAGTTATAACCATGTCTTCTCTACCGACTACTATTTCTACTACTTCTACTTCGACTTCCATTTCTACTACAGCTGTTCCTGCACCTAAGAAAACTCTTCGCCTCAAAAACCTTCCTGATTGCTACAAGAACCGACTTGCATCTCAACCTTCAACTTCTAGAGCTATTCTTACACCAACCAACACTTCTAGACTTCGTAGTATTTTTTCACCGCCTTCGCCTTCGCCTTCAAAGGACTCCGCACCACCATCAACTACTATGCCGCCACCGCAGAAGCCAGTTCACCACCATCCTAATACCCCTTCCGTTGAAACCATTGTTCATCGTCTTAGCACACCCATTATCCCACTATCACCATTGCCTCCTACCCCACCACTTAGTACACCTGAAGATCATACCTATCACAAAACTGATTCCTCTCAATCTGCTACTAAATCATCTCCTAAATCAGCTCCTAAACCAGCTCCTAAACTTACTCCTAAACCTACTCCTAAACCCGCTCCTTCAGAGCAATTTCAATTATTACAAGAAGAGCGTCGTAGGGCATTTAGCCGTCCCACTACTTGCCCTGAAATGCTTACTAGGGGAATTAAGAAAGGATCACCTTGTGGGAGGAAATGTGTAAAAAACGAAAGTTTTTGCCGTGTACATGTCGTAAAACACATTTCTGAACCACAAGTGACAAAAACCCCCACAGTTGAATACCAATCCAAAATTATTGGTGTGAAAGGAAATAGGCTTAAGAGAGGTTGTGTCTATTTTTTTGAAAGTGTTATTGACAACGAACACATTTTGGCAACTTGTAACGGCTTAAGATATAATATTAAAGTGATTGAATCCTTGCGCAAAGAGAAATCAGTTTATGAGTTAGACTCTAAAGACTATCTCCTCAGACACAAACTGGATGGTATTACAAGGTGGGGGCGTAGCAAGTAAATTCACATAGCTTTTTCCAAATTATTGCTTAAAAAATACTGGGGGAGAAACACAACGCGTTATAGCGTTGTGTTTCTCCCCCATTATTTTTTAACACTCTAAGTCTCGTGACCTACTTTCATGTGAGTAGTGAGTAAAGGATGGTTCTGTGTCTGTCTGCATTCCTTCGGGTCAATGACCGGACCTGAAAGGTCAATGACCCCCCCCCCTTTCCCCCACTACTCCTTCCCCCACCAGTCCTTCCCCTACCACTCCTCTGGGTGAATGGCCGGTCATGACCGGTTGTCTACTTTCATTTAACCGTTATACTAGCTACTCCAGAGTCTTCATTCCAATCCGTGAGGCCACTGCCGCAACATGCCTACTCTATTAGAATTATGTTTGCGACAGATAGTTTCAAATATAGTGTTGGCGGAACTTGCATTTGAAGATGGAAACCTTCCACTAACACTACGTCAAGAAGTGTATTCTTTTTATAGGGAAAATTTTGGAGTTTTTCATTACCTTCAGTAATAAATTTATGGATGGAACAAATATGTGTCCAGAATGCGGTTCGGCTGCAATAGGAAATGGATTATTGGATTTTATAATAGATGGTGGAGTTTATGAATACAAATCTTACTTGTCATACAAGTTTATGATCCAGAAGAAGAAAAATGCGATATTTGCGCACTTAATTTGTACAAGTTTATACAAGCCGATCCTGCTGAAATCCATTTGGAAAACAACATTGAAGTCCCTTATTTTTTTATGCCTTAAGCTCCATAGCAGTCCACCAAACCCAGCCAAACGGCCCTTTTCAGGGCCACCTAAGACTTGAATTTAGGGATGTAAGCTATTTAGCTTACATGCGACTTAGCAGAAATAAGTTCTGCTACATGGCTAGTTTAATCCATGTAGTAGTAGGCAAAGGAGGGTTCTGTGTCCGTCCCCACTCCTTAGGGTCAATGACCGGACCTGAAAGGTCAATGCCCCCCCCCCGAAAAAATGGACCCCCCCCCACTCCTTTCCCCACTCCTTCCCCCACCTCCCGGGCCAATGACCGGTCATGGCCGGCTGCTAACCCCTCTCATTTGCATACCGTTATAAAAGACGCGCCGGCTATGGCTAGTGTTTCATTCTGGTTTCTTCCACCACTCTTGTTGCTTCGCCGCTCTTGTTGCTTCGTTTCTGCCAGTCTTAATATCTTTATTTTTAAAATGCTTCCTTACTTTAATGAAAATTTTAATCCTTCTGAAAATGCAGATGTTTTTCAACCACCTGAAGATGGTTTCCAACATCATGAAGAAGATGCTTTCCAAGAACATGAAGAAGATGTGATAGAAGACATGGATAATAGCAGTGAAGATGAAAGTGAAGATGACAGTGAAGATGAAATTGAAATTAATGAACAATTCAAAGTATATTTTATAGAAACACAATTTCCTTTTGATGTAGTTGAAAGATTTATTTTTGAAGCACATAGATGGCTAAATTTAGGATTCAACATTATAATTGGTTCACCTATTGTCTACAATAACAGTAACTTCTTCCTTCTAACTCCAAATGATCGAGAACAAATTCTTACTTGGCAGGACGATGTGATGAGATCATACGAACTGAACATTGGTGTTGGGTACTTTGTTGCAAGAGTGGCTTAATAACCACATTACCCTTCCCCCACCTCCACCCTATCCCTTCCCAATCCTTATTCCTTCCCCCTCCCCATATTTAAAATTTATAAAAGTGGGGCTATGAACCTTCAGGTTTCTAGTCTGTACTCGCACTTTGTGCCGTCAAGTACATCTCTTGTATTTTTTTCTCCACCTTTTAAAATATTATTTGTTTGAAAAAATGCCTCCTAATGTGAATTACCATTTTAATTCTTCCGAAATTTTCGATGTTTTTGTACAACCTGAAGACATTTTAAATAATGGTAGTGAGAGTGAGAGTGAAGACGATGATGATTATAGTGTTGAACTTAGTGAAGAACGTAAAGTTATAGCAATTCATCCACAATTTCCATTTGATACAATAGAACAATTTTTGGTTGAAGCTAATAAATGGTTAAATTTAGGATGTTATATACGAATTGACTCTTTTATATTGTATGGTGATAGTCATTCTTTACTTGTCACACCAAATGACAGAGACCGCATGTTGCAGTGGGCACAATCTATGATGGAGTGCTATGAACAAGGTGTGGACACTGGTGGCTATTTTCTTGCACAAGTAGTGTAATAACAAAAATTACCTTTCCCCCACCCTACACCCTATCCCTTCCCAATCCTTATTCCTTCCCCCTCCCCATTTTTAAAATTAATAAAAAGGCGGGCTATGAACCTCCAAGTTTCTAGTCTGTACCTACACCTTGCGGCATTAAGATGCTTACCAGAATTGATGGTTTTATAGCCAATGATATTAATATATGGAGTTTGATAACAAACTTACGGATGAAAATTGAAGAAAAAATTATGGCAAACAATGAGCTAGGAGTTATAGTTTTTGTTTCATTAGTAGAACATTTTGAAATTTTGTATAGTATAAAAGTAACAATTAACAATATTAATGAACTATTTCCTTGGACAATTTTTATTCGCAATAAAGTTGAAGAGCAGAAAATTATAGTAGATGTGACAGCAATGAAATATAACCTAGATAGAGAAGAATAGATATAAACCCCCTCCTATTCCTTGGTTTTGCAAAAATAGTGGGGGTAGGAGTATATATAAGACTAAGTAAGCGATGCATAGTTTGTTATTTGAAGTAAAAGAAGTAGTAAAGAAACATGTTGTCTAGAGATACTCCATTTATTAATTATTCTCAAGTTAAAGATGTTTTTGAAAGCACAAATGAAATACAGGAAGAAAACATAGAGGAAAATTATGACGAAACTGATAATGATTCTATGATGGAAGAGGAAGAAATGGTACAGATTGAACAAGAACTATTTGAAGAAATGATAAACGATAGTGATGAAGATATAATTAAGGAAGCTATTGAAATATTTATATTGGATTCATCATTGGAATCACCCATATCACCTTTACTGTCTTCTGAATCTGAATCTGAATTGGACTAAGGTACCCCCACTATTTTGAAGAAGTAGTGGGGGGAAAATATCCCCACCACAAGTTAAAAGTTGGTGGGGGAATGTTTATAAATGTGTTAAATATTTGTGCAGGAGATCAGTCTTAAAGAGACTAGTGACCGAAGATGTTTCGTAAAATACCTTTTGATCCTTCATACTACAATCTGTTTGATATACATCGTTTTCCAGACATTGAGGAGAAATTGTACAAGAAATTTTGTTCTCTACTGGATGAACCACAAAAACTACCACCTAATACTTTTACCTACAAGCTACCTATCATGGACAAGGACGATGTAAGCAAAATACCATTAGTTCAAGTCAAATTTTTGGAAGAAAAAATTCTTGTTTGTGTGAGGGAAGTATTTCACAATGATTATTCAAAAAAATTGGCTTTCAACTTTATTCAAGAACATGCGGGATCTGAAAGAGAACAGTATCCCGAACCATATTACAAATATCTTTTCGAGAATGGAGCGAGTGTAACGGTAGAAATAACCATTACATTAGTATAACTCTCCCCACCATTGACGTCTCCCCACCATTGGCATCTCCCCACTACTGACTTAAATTTGGTGGATAAATGTGTTGACTATCTGTGTAGAAGCTCACTCTTCAAGAAATTGTTGATCAAAATGTTTCATCATGTACCGACTTCTTCCTTCAGGGAAAAACAAAGATTAAAACGACTAGAAAAAGAAAGACAAGACCGAGAAGATATGAAGATGGAATTCAATAAACTACAATTTCAAATACCAGGAATTGAACTTGGAGCACCAAGATTGAAAACTCTCCACTGGGCTGGAAGTTATATCAAATTTTTGAAAGTACAAGTTGAAGCAAGAGATCTAAAATTGAAAAGATTAGAAATGGAAAATCGAGAATTGAAGAAATTAATATCACACATGTCTGGTAATACAACTGTTCAAGAAGGTGAAGAAGAAGGAAAAGAAATTTTAGGAATCTAAATTATCAGCACCCCTTTTAGAGAATAGGGAATAGATCACTTTGTGGTAATGTAATAACATGCCGCTTAGTGATCTATTCCCAGTTCTCGCTTAATATCCGATGACCTTGACCTACATAAAAGTGGTGGGGGTAAGAGCATATAAAGAGATAGTTATGGATATAACTTTCAGTACAAGTCTAACACTATGGACAGCTTGTTAGTTTTGTGTTTACAACAAATTATCAATAATGGGTTTCTTTACCGTTATATAATAACATCAAATAAATGTGAAATACCTCAACCAATTCGTGAAATGGTCATGAAATTTAAGAAGGACAATAGTGGATTTGGTATTTATCTTGCTTTTATTTTTGAAGATGGAACAAAAATGTGTCATGATTGTGGAAAAGCATCTGTTTTAGACTTTGAACATGATTTGAAGATGATGGAGGTAAATTAGTTCACCTTGTAAAAGGCCAAGTGATGAAATTTGAAACAGTCAAGAAAAAATGTAACATTTGTGCACAAAACTTGTTTGAATTTATTAAGTATAGTGCATTAAAATCATGATACCCCTTCTACATATGAAGAAGGTGGGGAAGAAAAAGAGTGGGGATTATAAAGTGGTGGGAGAACTTGTATAAATGTAGGTTGTTTGAAGAGACTTTTAATATTGTTGCAGCATTTGTTGAAACAACATGCAGTTCGAAGTTTGCCATTTTAAAATTAAATATGAAGATTGGAGCTCTGTTGCAGGATTTGTCAAGTCTAAAGAAGATAATCAAAAGTTGCTAAATGTACATTGCTATATTCACAATGAAGAAAGTCATGACAAAATAATGGCATATTTAAACACACCTAATGTAACATCAGAAAGCTCTGCATTTATAAAATATTTAAAAGAAGAAGATTTGGATGTGACCCTAGAAGTTTGGTATCTAATTTAAATTATTGTGGTGGGGGAAATGTAGAAGTTATTGGTGGGGGAAATGAGATAAAACCAGCAAAATTGTAGAACAGAATTCACTCTATACAACGATGGAGCATCCTTCCACAACACCTGTATTGGCATCTGTGGATTGGCATCAAAATTATCAACCAAATACTTCAAGTTCAAATTGTTATGAAAATCATCAGCCTAGCACTTCAAATTCAAATTGGTATGAAAATCAGCTGCCTAGTACTTCAAGTTCAATTTGGTATGAAAATCAGCAACCGGCCACTTCAAGTATAAATTGTTATGGAAATCAGCAAACTATTACTTCAACACAAAATTTCTATGAAAATCAACAGCCGACAACATCAACTAATTTTTGTACATCAGTATTTAAAGTATCAAAACCCCATTTGGATTGTAATAAGTTAATATCAGCTCAATCAGGAAGAATCAGGAAAAACACATACATGAGAGAAAGGTGCAAGAAAGAAAGGATAGAATTTACAAAATTACAGTTAACAGTTCCCTCTATTAAAGTGGGATGTACTAGAATACAAACTTTGCAAGCAACCAATGCATATTTGTTGGAATTGTTAGAAAGAATTGAAAAGTTGGAGAAGAAGAATGAACATTGTAAAAAGTAAACACTCATTCCCCCCAAGAAAAACAAAAAAAAAATAATAAAATAGTAAAATGAAAAAAAGTAGATGTAGAATAGAGAGCGAGGAATAGATCACTTTGTGGTAATGGACTAACATGCCACTTAGTGCTCTATTCCTCGTTCTCGCGTTATATTGGATGACCTTGACCTACATTAGTAGGGTGGGGGAAATTGAAAATGGTGGGGGAAAGTGTATAAAGGAGAAGCCTACTGTAGAGGAATCACTCTGAAAGTAAACTTGTCAGAAGTATGGACTTGACCACAAGCAAAGAAGAAGATAGAAAACAAAGATTTCGAGAAATGGCTAAAGTAAGAGAGTCAAGAATAAGGTTGAGATTTTACAAACTACAGAGATTGATTCCTGGTGTTAAGTTAGGAGAAATAAGATCAAGAACGGTAGACATGGCGGCTGATTACATCAGTTACTTACAATCGGAATTAATGATAAAGGAAGCAAGAATAGAAGAGCTGGAGCACAAGATAAAACAACATATTGAAACATCGAACAATGAACCTATAAATTGTGTAATAAAAGAAGAAGATGTAAAAGACTTAAATTAAACAAAACAAAAAAATGAACTTGGACTTTGGTTATTGATTGGACACTTCTTAGAGAATGGGGAATAGATCACTTTGTAGTAATGAATCATCATGCTGCTTAGTGATCTATTCCCAGTTCTCGCTTAATCAAAAATGACCTTGACATACTTAGCAAAATATCATATAAGCCGGATCAAAAACAGTTATTCCTCATTTACTGGAAATGGCTCCTGTGGACAACACCGATTATCCAAGGAAATCTATGATTGAAATATTGTATAAAATTCAATTAGAGGATTTAAATATGGAAGAAGATGAAAATAATAGCGAAACTTCAGAAGTAGAAACTATAAATGATATGGATGTGGATGTAACAACATCAGAAGAAGAAAATGCCAATGATGTGGAGAATGAAAATTTGGATATGGATGTAGTAATATCAGAGTCTTCGTCATCATTTGAATATGAAGAAATACATATTGAAACTCCAATTCATATAGAGAATACTAATGAAGAATCTGTTTGTAGAAGATTAATATTTTGTCCAAGACGTTTGTTTTCTTCTGAAAGTGAAGAAGAAGAAGAAGAAGATGAAATAGTAGTGGGGGAACTATTATAAAAGAAGGAAAGGGAGAGCTCATTTCATTTCTTGGCGAAATTTTGAAGAGTGAACACCACCAAACATGTATCATTGCGATAAATGTTTGGAATCGTTTAATGATGATATTCTGTTAGAAATACATAAGGAACTAATTCACAACAACATAGAAGAACAAGAAGAACAAGAAGAACAAAATGAAATAACAGCAAGACCTACAACAACTTTACCAAATTTACAAGTATCAGCTTTACCCGGAAAGGTAGTAATGCATCATAAGATTCAAAATGAAGATTTAAACTTAGAAGAATTTATTAGAGAAGCAAAACCAATTATCAGTAGAACTTTAAAAGAAGAATTAAAAAGATTAAATTTTCTCAAATTTGGATTACTACTAGAAGCTATGTTTATAAATGTACAAGAAGAATTATCACCAAGAGGATTTATAACTAAAAATCAAACTATCATAGGAAGTTCAGACATTGATTCAATAGTTGAAAAATGTATAGAAGAAATATTAACTAAAATTCAGGAACATGAAGGACGAGGATCAGGGTGGAGTCTTATAAGTATTGAAGGATTAAATATAAGAGTTCATAAACATGGATATGGACTAATGGGATCTAGTTATATTCGTTTACCAAAAATAATTGAGGATACAAGATCATGTGTTAATGTGAAAAATCAAGATAACGAATGTTTTAGATATGCGATGACATGTAAATTTGTACCAAATCATTGTAATGAACCAAACCAGCACTATGAAAATCAAAGATATAGATATAACTTTCAAGGAATTAGTTATCCTGTATCACTAAAAGATATATCAAAATTTGAGAAGAAAAATCCCGGCACATCTATTAATGTTTTTGGATTAGATAGTTCAAATAAAGTTTATCCTTTACGTATTGCTAAAGAAGAACTAGCAGATCATACAGATTTACTACTACTAACACAAGGAGATGTATCTCATTATGTGTATATAAAGAAATTTGACTCTCTTGTTAATAAACAACTTTCAAAAAATCGAAACAAAAAGCTGATCTGCAAAAGATGTTTTAATTTCCAACGAGAAGGAAGACAAGGAATGGAATGGTTACAAGAGCACAAAAGATTATGTAACAATAATTATGAAGCAAAAATTATTTTACCTTCAGAAAGCAGAGCATTTGTTACATTTCAAAAAGTTCATCATCAATATCGTATCCCTATAGTTGTATATGCTGATTTTGAATCAACACTAATTCCTATAGAAGATGAAAATTGTGAAGCTAGAAAAAGTGTCAAATATCAAATGCATAAACCAAATAGTTTTTGTTTAATGGTTAAATCAACATTATCAGAAGAACATTTAAACCAATATGGATTAACTTCAGAACCTCTAGTATATCGTGGTGAAAATGTGGAAACAATATTTCTTGACCATTTATATTTAATAGCTGAAAATGTACAAAGATTATATACAAATATCATACCAATGAAACCGATGGAGGAAGAAGAGGAAATTCAACATGAAAATGCAACTCATTGTTTCTTATGTAAAAATGAATTTACCATTGACAATTATAAAGTTAAAGATCATGACCACCTTACAGGTTATTACAGGGGTGCTGCTTGTAATAAATGTAATTTGAGCTATCGTTTACCACTATTTATTCCTGTGGTTCTGCATAACCTCAGTGGGTATGATGCTCATTTTATAATACCTGAATTAGGAAGAGACGATGGTTCGATAGATGTGTTGGCTGAAACTTCAGAAAAATTTATAAGTTTCTCTAAAACAGTTGGAAATGTCAAATTAAGATTCTTAGACTCCTACCGATTTATGCCGTCGAGTTTGTCTAAACTTTCTGAAAATTTAAGGAAACAAGATTTTATTGAAACAAAGAAGACTGTAAGTAACGACAAACTGGATCTCGTACTTCGGAAAGGTGTTTTCCCATATGATTATATAGACAGTTTAGAAAAGTTTAATGAAACATCACTTCCGCCAAAAGAAGAATTTAAAAGTAAACTATACGACATGGACATATCTCAAGAGGATTATGATCATGCATGTAAAGTATGGAATGAATTAGGATTTACAACATTGGGAGAATATTCAGATTTTTATGTTAAATTAGATGTAACTTTATTATGTGATATAATGGAAGAATTTAGAAATACGTGTTTTGCAGCATATGGATTGGACCCTCTTCATTCATACACTTCACCTGGACTAGCATGGCAAGCCATGTTGAAAGAAACAAATTGTAAATTACAACTTCTTACTGATATAGATATGGTTTTGATGTTAGAATCAGGAGTTCGAGGGGGATTGACACAAAGTGTAACCAGACATGTTAAGGCGAATAACAAGTATCTGCCCGATTATGATGTTACAAAACCAACGACATTCCTAGGTTATTTCGATGCAAATAACTTATACGGATGGGCAATGTCAAATCCCCTTCCATATGATAATTTTAAATGGATAGATCCAGAATCGATTGGAAACATTATGGATATACCAAAGCATGGTGAAACTGGTTACATTTTTGATGTTGATTTTGAATATCCTGAACATCTTCACGATCATCATTACGATTTACCACTTCTTCCAAAGACTGAAATTTCCCCTACTGGAAGATGGCCGAAATTATTAATGACTTTAAACAATAAGTCAAGGTATGATGGACATTATTGGATGATACAACAGGCTTTAGACTTGGGATTAAAAATTACAAAAATTAATAGAATACTACAATTCTCTCAATCTTGTTGGTTGAAACCATACATTGACAACAACACAAGAAGAAGAGCTGCCGCTACGTCAAATTTTCAAAAGGATTTCTTCAAACTGATGAACAATGCAATATTTGGCAAGACTTTAGAAAACAAAAGGAAACATAAGAATATCAAATTAGTAACTGATCCAGTAAAATTACAGAAACTAGTGCAACAACCAAACTTTGGTTCATCCATAATTATAAATGAAAATCTTGTCGTCATTTCTATGAACAAAAAATCAGTTCTATTGGATCGTCCTTTATATCTTGGAATGTCAATATTAGATATTTCTAAAACACACATGTACGAGTTTCATTATAAGAAGATAGTTAATCATTATGGAAGAGATAACATTGGTATTACATATATGGATACAGATGCACTTATTTACTGGATTAAAACAAATGACATGTATGAGGATTTACGAACCTTTGTATATAAAGATGATTTTGATTTTTCCGATTATCCTAAGGACCATCCAAATTATGACTATGACAAAAACAAAAAAAGTATTGGGAAAATTTAAAGATGAAACAAATGGTGTGCCAATGATGGAAATTGTAGCATTGATGTCCAAACTGTATTCGTTTCAACTGTACATAAACGAAAGGAACGAACATCAAGTCACGAAGAAAGCCAAAGGAATAAAGACATCTTTCCTAAAGAAGAATGTACAGTTTCAACATTATAAAAGATGTTTGTTTGAAAATGTTGAAACAACTGCAACATTCAACACTATTAGAAGTTATAACCACCAACTTTTTAGTGTCAAACAAACAAAGTGGGCATTAAGCTACAAAGACGACAAGCGATATATTTTAGAAGATAAAATTAATACTCTACCATTTGGCCACTATTCCTTAAACCCTATCGACCAGTAAACCTATTCTTCGTCCTTTACCTTCTTCCTTTTTCCTTTCCGTAAAAAAGAGGGGACATGGCAAGCCCAATGCCATGTTCCCTCTTTTTTACACTAATATTAAATGACCTTGACCCATATTTCAACTATATATATAAGAGAATAAACCATTGTATGGATCAGTATTTCTACAAACAGTGTGCAAGCAACACTTTAAGATGGAAAGTGTAAAGGATAAGATTGTAAATGAACTACATAAACCAGCAAGAAGAAGATTTCCAAGAAGAAGTACAATCATTAAAGGAATGAATGATCTTTACCAAGCTGATCTTATTGAAATGATACCACACAGTAAATTAAACAAAGGATTTAAATATATTTTAACAATTATAGACTGTTTTACTAAAATAGCTGATGCTTTACCGTTGAAGGACAAGACTGGTAAAAGTGTTACCAAAGCTATGGAGACAACAATACAAAGAAATAAATTTAAAATTAAACATTTACAAACGGATGATGGAAAAGAATATTTTAATAAAGATTTTGGAGCTTTGATGAAAAAATATCAAATAAATCATTATTCTACAAATTCTGAAGTTAAAGCTTCAATAATTGAAAGATTTAATAGAACATTAAAAGGAGCTATGTATAAACAATTTTCAAAACGAGGATCATATGTGTGGTATGACATATTACCACAACTTATAAAAGAGTATAACAACAAATATCATCGCACCATTGGAATGAAACCTATCCAAGTAAACAGTGCTAATGCTAAAATTGTATTACAACGCATCAAAAATAATACAACACCAAAAATAGAAAAGTTACAACCAAAAAAGTTTAAGGTTAATGATAAAGTTCGTATAAGCAAATACAAAGGTGTATTTAGTAAAAGATATCTGCCAAATTGGACTAATGAAGTATTTACAATTTATAAAGTGCAACCAACTATACCTGAAACTTACATTTTAAAGGATAATAAGGGTGAATTACTTCAAGGTGGATTCTATGGACATGAGTTGTTAAAATCAACAGTTGGTGATGTATATCTTGTTGAAAAGGTTTTACAAAGGAAAAAGGATATGGTTAAAGTTAGGTGGTTAGGATTTGATAAAAGTGAAGACTCTTGGATTCCTTCAAAAGACTTGGTATAGTTATTAAATAGCTCATTATGTGTTTAACCTTTAAACAAGATGGAGATTGTACAACAAAAAGATCGATTTAATATTAATAATATTGATGAATTGACAGTTGACAATAATAAGTTAAATCATGGTAAACATGGTGAATTACTACCAAATACTATAAGATGTTTAATAACTGGTCCTTCAAATTGTGGAAAAACTAATGTTGTCTTTAACCTTATAACTAATCCTAAAGGTTTACGCTTTAACAATATATATTTTTCAAAATCATTGCAACAACCAAAATATCAATTATTAGATAAAATACTTGCAAGTGTACCTGAAGTGAATTTCTACAAGTTTAATGCTAGTGAAACAATAATGCAACCAGGTGAAGCAAAACCATTTTCCATTTTTATATTTGACGATGTTTCTTGTGAAAATCATGATACTATAAGAAATTATTTTGCTATGGGAAGACATAATAATATTGATAGCATTTATATTGGTCAAACATACAGTAAAATTCCAAAACAACTTATAAGAGACAATGCAAATATGTTGATCATCTTTAAGCAAGATGAGACAAATTTAAAGCATATATATAATGATCATGTTAATGCGGATATGCCATTTGATAAATTTAAAGAAATGTGTGGTAAAGCATGGAATGAAAAATATGGATTTCTCGTTATTATGAAAGAAGAAGATATTAAAAGTGGTAGATATCGTATAGGATTGGATAAATTTGTATTAATACGTTGAACTACCTATGCTACATCTAGTAACACGTTGAACTTCACAGTGTAAACATGGTGAATCAAGAAAAACTATTAAAAGAAATAAAATCACTCAGTGATTCTATTAGGATAAAGAATCGTGCATTAAGGATGGGTTTAAGTGAAAGAGAAGAATTTTTAGAGAATACATTTAAACCTATCACGGAACCTTTAAAACAGATATCAGAAACTATTGGTAAACCTCGTTATGAAGGAGATGTTTTACTACCAGTTTCTAAACAAGAAGTACAAGCATTAAAAAAAGAAGATGATGATGATGATTCATATACAAGTGCTAGTGAACAAGAAGAAACAAAAAATGAAGAAGAATCAATTGTTGAAAAGGAAGAACAGCCAATACCTGAAGCAGAACAATCTATTCCAAATTTAACTCAATTGAGTAGTGATATATTACAACATGGACCTCTTGGACGAAAATATATAATGAAAATGCTACATGACATGAAATCAAATCCAAATTTAAGTAAATCACATGTATATGGAGCAAGAATTGATGGAAATGAATTGAAAATTGGTAACTCTAAGCTTGAAGTAACTCAAGACGATTATATCATTATTGGTGACCATAGATATAAAGGAACAAAAGGATTATATGAATTAATTTTTAAAAATATACCAATAAAATATTCAGCAAAAGATTTAAATACTTTTAAAGAAATTTTACAAAATACTAACGCTCATAAAAGAAACTACTCAAAGGATGCAATGATTAATCGTTCACGTGCAACAAAATATAGTATTGTTATAAAAAAATTGTTTCCCCCACGAAAATTACCAACATTACGTACCACACCGGCTGTGAGACAACCTTTAAAAAGAAAATCTTTATCACTTATGGATTTATCACTTCTTGAACAACATGGTAAAAAGAGTAAAGGAGATACTTCAACATCTGGTAAAGGATTAATGAAAAATCTATACAATACAAATGTTATCTATTACAACGACATCAATAAATTAGTTGACAGAATGAGACTATTGCATGAAGCTATGGAAGCCGGTCATACTGGTTTAAATAATGAATGGGTGGCTCTAGTTGATGAACTTAAAAATCGTGGTATAATTGTATAATTGTCCGCAAATATAAAGAAGTTACAAGTATAAGATGTATCAGTTCTAACATGAGCGTCGACAAGTTCGGACGCTACTCCGCATTAGGAGTGCAAGTTGGAGAAGACAGAAAAAGAAGCGGATTACCGCAAACACCTGAAGGTGACTATAACATAAGTAATAAACGTTTAAAATTAGTTAAAGATCCAGAAGAAGATACTGATGGAGCAAATTTAAAGACAGTAAAAGAAGCTACTTCAACATCATTGAAATTACATAAGAATACTTATGATGTTAAATCACATAGATTAATTAATGTTGGTAAACCAACTGAAGGTTCTGATGCAATTACTAAAGAGTACTTATCATCTGAACTTTCAAATACTTTAAAATTGCAATGGGGTAACAACTTAAAAGATGGACAAACATATGATGCTGGAAATTATAGAATAACCAACGTGGGAAATCCCAAAAATGATAAAGATTCAGTTAATAAATAATATTTACATTCTATAATACCGGAAAAAACTAAACATGGATATTCTTTTTATAAATTTATTATAAATGACATTGGATACCCAAAGGAAGACGGCGATGCTGTAAACCTGAAATATATCAAGGACAACTGTATTTTACAAGATGGTGATGAAATCGATTGTCATGGGAAAGTGTTGTCAAATGTAAAGTTCGGTTCTCAACCAAAAGATGCTGTTACTATGGAACAACTATCTAAAGAATTAAAAAGGGGAACATCAAATTTTGTAAAACATGAAGATGCCGTGCTAAAGCGAGGAGATACATTTATACATGGAAATGAAAAGTTTGATTTAATGCAAGGAAAAAATGATGAATGGGATGCAGGACATAAAACAATAACAAATGGAAGATTTGGTATAAAAGATTCGGATGTACCTTTGATGGTACAAACATTAATTGCGAGTGGTGGTAGATTAGGTACATACGATGGTCGTAATAGAAGAATAAAAAATATTTATCCTGGTTATGAAGATGATGATTGTGTTACATTGAGACAAACAATAACTTGGGATAAACACTTTGGGACCCAATATGATGCAAAGATGAAGAAAATAATTAATATTTTACCAGGTGAAGATTCAAATGATGCTGCTACTATTGGACAAGTCATTAAAACATCAAAAAGTGATTCAACAGCTTACACATGTAATGATAAACGTATTATGCAATTACATGATCCTCAACATCCAAAAGATGCTGTAAATTTAGATTGTTTAATAAGAATAGTGGGCAATTTACTTATTGATACCCATAATCATATAGCTAGTACAACGAGTCATGTGATAATTCAACCCGATGAACGGGAAGCTTGGATTAAAAATAGAATTATAAATCAGTATATCATTAATTTGAATAACTAAGTGTTTAAATATATAAAATTATACCTAACTTATTCATTTATGTAAAGTATCTTGTGGAGTAAACACGCCAGTTTATATAAGACTACATAATGAAGGCTGTATCACTCAGTCATCATCAAGACAGCAACAAGAGAGGACGTGGTATAACTTCAGCTGCGTTATCCCTGCTTAAACGGATACCTGTTGGTGCTATTGTAAATCGAGCGATAGACGCTCTACCATACGAATTACATATTCCTGGAGGTTATCAATATTGTGGACCTGGAACTAAGTTGGCAAAACGTTTAGCAAGAGGAGATCCTGGAATTAATAAATTAGATCAAGCTTGCAAACAACACGATATAGCATATTCAAAGTTTAAAGATTCAACAAATAGATCAATAGCAGATAAAATTCTAGCAGAAAAAGCTTGGCAAAGAGTAAAATCAAGTGACGCAAGTATTGCAGAAAAAGCAGCGGCTTGGGCAGTAACAACAGCCATGAAGACAAAAGCTAAGTTTGGTGGTGGAAGACGACGTCGCAGAGGAAGACCTGCAAAAAGAAGAGCTCCCAAAAAAGGTGGAAATATTAGAAAGAGACGTCGTAGAACTCGTAAAGGAAAAGTAAAAAAGGCTTCTGTTTGGTCAATGGTAAAAAACGGAGCAGGTTTATACCTAAGACCGTACCGTGTGTACTAAATAAAAAGAATCAATTGATAATTCCAAATAAAGCCTTAACTAATCATCAGTTAAATGATTATGTAAAATGTTTGAAAATACCATTCTTTCGAGGAGTTTTTATGAAAGATGCATTACCAACTAAAATATGGAAAAATGAAACTGGAATAGTAAATTTGGATTCCACCTATGGTCCAGGCACTCATTGGGTATGCTATAAAAAGCTCGGACAAACCGTTTACTACTTTGACAGTTTTGGCAATCTACCACCGCCGAAAGAACTTCAACATTATTTTCAAAACTCCAAAAACATTTTTTACAATTACAAAAGAGAACAACCTAACAATACTGAAATATGTGGACATTTATGTTTGGAGTTTCTAGCTAAAAGTGTCAGTCACCTTTAAGATGTCATCGTATACAGTGTCACTGAGTGGAAATTCATCCACGTTAAAAAGTACTCTATTCCCAGCATTGCGTTTATCCAAGGAAAGATTATGGGAAGCGGCATTACTTGATTTGACTACCTACAATTCAATTCCTAATGTTACAGAAGGAAAAAACAATTTACTACATTATTATGAAACTAAGGATGCTGCAGGAAAATACTCAGAATTGAAAATAATTACATTTCCTACTGGAGCTTATGAAATTGATGATATAAACCAATTATTACAGAAAAACTCGGAGAAGATAATATCACAATCAAAGGAAACAATAATACTTTAAAAGCAGAAATAACTTCAAAATGTTATATAGATGTCGGAATGAAAAACTCTATTGGCAGTTTACTTGGATTTACAGATACAAAAAAGAACATCTTAACTCCTGGAACTACTCATTCTGGTAATACAACTGTTACAATATTAAAAGTAAATAGTATTGATGTAACATGTAATATTATACATGGATCATATAGAGAAGGAGTAAATCAGCATATCTTACATACATTTTATCCAACAGTTGCTCCAGGTTTTAAAATTGTTGAGAAGCCACAAAACTTGATATACCTACCATTAAACACCAGTTTCATTTCAGACATCGTACTGAACATATTGGACCAAGACGGTCATAGTGTTGACTTTAGAGGAGAAACAATTACTATACGAATACACATCAGAGCGGCGACATAAAAATCAACATGGGATTATCATTTAAACCACAACGGAAGAGTCGGGAGCTCAGTAGCTCCTCGACATTGGAAGAGTTAACATCAGACAACATTCGTTTTCTACAAAAGATTGGATTGAAACTTAACAACGATGGATATCCTGGATATATCTCAAGGACCGACATTCGACGAAACACTATGGGAGAAGGAATATCACACACACAACCCTTACACTTCATCAAAATTAAACAATAATGATGAAATAAGAATTCCCATTCAACAACAAGATATTTACACATTACCATGTGAAAGTTATTTGTACATTGAAGGAAGGGTATTAAAATTGGATGGAAAAACTGCTTCAACAGTTCCTTTTATAAATAACCCAATTGCATATCTTTTTGATGAAATAAGATATGAGATATCAGGGGTGACAGTTGATTCAACAAAAAAGGTTGGTATAACAACTACATTAAAAGGATTAACATCATTAACACCACATGAGAAGAATTCAATAGTCACCGCCGGATGGGTTGCTCCCGATAAAGACACTATAACACCTGCTTCCAACGGTCATTTTGATTTTCATGTACCTTTACGATTGCTTTTGGGATTTGCTGAAGATTACAAAAGGGTTATAATAAATGTTAAACAAGAATTAGTATTACTCAGATCTTCAACTAATAAGGACTTAATACTTGCAGACCCTGCAACTACGGAAGATAAATTGGAATGGCAACTACAATTGGATAAAGTTGTTTGGAGAGTACCTCATGTAAGATTGGCTGATGAACATAGAATAGTATTGTTAAAAAAGTTAAAATCTGACCGTGACATTGTGATGCCATTCCGAAGTTGGGAATTTCATGAATACCCTACATTACCTCAAACAGAACGACAAACATGGACCGTCAAGACATCAACTTACTTGGAACGTGCAAGGTACATAATACTCGGTTTCCAAACTAAGCGAAAAGATGTTATTACTGCAAATGCTGGTCAATTTGATCATTGTAAAATAAAGAATTGTAAAGTTTTCCTAAACTCTCAATTTTTTCCATATGACAATTTAAATGTCATGTTTAGTAAAAAACGTTTTTCCATTTTATATGATATGTACGCAAGATTTCAATCATCATATTATGGAAAGACTAATACACCACTATTATCACCTGATCAATATTATTCCAAAGCTCCAATAATTGTAATCGATTGTTCAAAACAAAATGAATCAGTAAAATCATCAAGTGTTGATATAAAAATTGAAATGGAATTTGAAGAACCAGTAGCAGATGGAACTTCGGCATACTGTCTAATTCTACATGATAAAATAGTTACTTACACACCTCTGACCGGAATAGTGAAGAATGTACTTTAAGAAGAATTAGTACAACTACTGCAAAATATTGAGGTTAGAATTATCTTCCTTTATTTTTAAGGTTAGAATTTTGTTTCTAAAAGACAAGTTGAAAATAAACAATTTTTGTAATTATATAAATTTCAAGGATTTTACAAAAAAATATAAAAGCAAGAAAATAATTAGTAGAAACTTCATTCTATCTTCAACCGTCGTATGGGAAACATCGTTCGCAAGATGAATTCTACTAACGGAGAAGAAAATACACCTCTAATGGATAAAAATAGTTCTGATATAGAAAAACAAGTTGAACAAGAAATGGATGAATTCCTCAAGTTTAACAAACATAAGAAGAGAGAAGAAGAAGGAGAAGCTGAAAAAGAAGTAAAAAGAAAAAAGGTTGAAGTTAACATTACAACAAATATTTTAACGGAAGTATTTCTTCGAATTTTCTACCCTATTTCTTCATGCATGACAAAAAGTATATCGGTTGGAATTGTAAAATCATTGGATTATTCACCAATTGTTATGTTAAATCAAGGAAGTAAAATGGTTATCTTTACTGAAACTTCTTGGGATTCTCTAATGAAACATTTACATCTTTTGGAATGTTATTTAACTAACAACACATTTGGAAAAAGAACAAGATTAAGTTTATTAGAATCAAATATTGAAGTTGATATAATCAAACATCGTGGAGGACAAGTTGTTCGCTTCAAAGATTTAACTAGACATGATGTAAAATTACATTTCACTAAAGAAGAATTTTACACTTTAAGTTGTACTACCGGTCCTGTCACTAGATACTTAAAACAACTAGTATTTTCAAGTACAATAATTAAAGATTATCTAATTGATACATTGGACAGACAACCATTTATTCCAATTTTATATGGTCCTGTAGATACTTCAATTTTTAATCGAATACCTCAAGAAGTGGATATGTGGAGACAATTAAACAACTATCACACCAATTTTAATATAAACGAAGAAACACAAGAAATAAAAGAAGAACAATCGTGTTTGTAATAACAGTCAGTTGTGGATGAGACTTCATCATGAACAAACGGGTTTCGTTTTCTACTGCATCACAGTTAATGGAAGTTAAAAGAGGTATAATTGAATTTCAAGCTTTTCGAGGGAATGATGGAAATTTCATTATTAAAGAATTAGTAATTTTGGATATGAACACATCTGTAATTTATCATTACTTGTTCAAACCTCCATTTCCATTCAATAAACTAACAACTAAAGCGAAAGTTACAAACAAATGGTTAAACAAACATTTTCACAACTTAAAATGGGATGAAGGTTTTATTCATTATAACATGATGCCGCATATTATGAATCATTATTGTAAAGAGTTTAAAACTATCTACACAAGAGGATTGGAAAAAGCAAATTGGATACAATCATTTACAAGCAATGAAGTGATAAATGCAATAATAGATAGAGATTTCCAATGCTACTTTAATGAACTTTGTATTTCATCAAAAAGTTTTAAACATCGAAGGTCACAGTGTGCTTTGAAGAATGCCTACCGCTTGAATAATTTCCTTCAACAAAGTGGTGGGGGTAGCGTCAGTGGTGGGGGTAGCGTCAGTGGTGGGGGTAGTCTCGATAATAAAAGTGAGAGCGCTACCATGACACAGCATGAGTATTACTCGAACCTCCGAAGAGACAACATCTCCAACGGATATTCTTATTAACAAGAAGATTAGCATCAGCAAAAACATTAAGATGGCATCAAACAACTTACTTCAAAATTTAGTTGAACAATTCAACGCTCATTCAAAATCAACAATTCTACCTACGAAGAAATGTTCCGAGCTGAAAGAAGAAAAACACTACATCATTCATACAATAAAGAAGATGGAAACTTCAGTAGGTGATGCTATAAATTGCACATTGAGCGAGGCACCTTATACAATTGGTGATGAAGCAAAATTTCAAATCTTCCTACCAAAGCGCTTCGTACAACTACTACAAAATGAAGATCTTCGTATAATTCAACCCGGCGCACTCTATTTGGTATCACATGGACCAAGTGGAAACAACTCTACTGAACTTACAATTCATGTAACACCTACTACTGATTAGTTTGTACATAAGCTTGTAAATATTTCTTTGTATTTGTTTCTCAATAAATATGATATAAACCTAAAAAAAAAAAAAAATAATAAAAAAAAGCAACATATTGTAATGTGCTTGTACATTACAATATGTTGCTTTTTTTAAAAATTCCATGGGATGACCTTGACCCAATTTTGTGTGATAATAAAAGTGAAAATCAACTTGTAAAATTCATCAGTCTACGACTACCTTTCGTACCGTACACATCTCGCTCTCTATAACTAAATACAAAACTTCAACATGTCCCTAAAGGTTAAGTGTGCATCTTATGATACCAACACCATAACTACTTTTCAACAACTTGAAGATTTAACTAATGAAATGCGAGTTTTACTTACTGGTGGTTATCACTTAACTGTTGATGTTAGTGCTACTAATACAAGGATGTTCACTAAAACAAAATATTGCGATGATGAAATATTTTTTTCTACACAACCTACAACTTCTTCATCGCCAGCTGGTCAACATAACGTCAAGTTCCAGAAGTATTACCAATGTTGAATAACTTTTAATAAATAAAATTACAACTAAGGAATCACGTGATCAATGTCAAGTTCATAAAAAAGATGTAACACTGATAAATAATCATTCGCTTCTCAGCTCTCGCCACGACAAGATCTATTCTACAAAATGTTATACAGAATGATGATTGAACTTGATGGGAAAATCTATGGAAAAGATTATAACACTGTTGAACAAATGACTCAAGATTTAGATGTATTAACTAAAGAAGGATATCAAGCTAAATTAATTTTAAAATTTCCTGAAGTACATCCACTATCAACAGAAGAACTTATTGCTATGGCTAAGGCAGAGAGAGAAAAAAAGTCTGAAGAAAACAAACAGAAACAAACTTCCTAAATTTCAATAATCCTTACACTTGTAAGGTATAATTTTTTAAAACTCCATTTGGATGACCTTGAAATTACCCCTACCACTTTTCATAGTACATAAAACTCGCTATTCATCACTATACAATCTTATTCTTTCACTAGACTCCGCAGCGTCAACATGGAAGAGCAAAAATACAAGTACAAACCTCGTTACTGTTGTGAACAACAGTGTACAGATTTAGGACCAATGATGGTGGATGGGTTAGCTTGTACTAAATGTGAATTCTTCGGATCTTGTTATTGCAAATGTAAAACAAAACAACTACCGCCACCGGAATTGCGAACTTTCAAATTTTACAAATCAAGATATTTTCATACATGTTGTCCTCAAAGATGTTTCAAATTTCACCCTCTAGATCTTGCTCATTGTCAACGCACCAAGTCTCATCAAGATGATTTTTGTACACATATGATAAAAAGATGTAAATACAGATCAGATTGGTATTCCGATCCTGTAGAACCATCAAATGTGTAATTTCAGTTTTACACTCTTTTTTAAAACTTCAATTGGATGACCTTGAGATTTCCCCCACCACTAGTTCTAATTTTTATATAATATTAAATCATTCCACTTCCAACACTCTAACTAACAACATGGAAGGAAAATTTATCAAGTTTGAACATATAATAACTGACAGGGAGGAGATGGAAGAATTGTTTCAAAACTTACTTTCTGTCATTGACGAATATCCTATAAGATGGTTCAGAATTGTAGTTCAATATTTAAATCCTGGCGAATTGTTTTCTTCATCGAGTGAAGAAGATGAAACAACTACTTCGGTTCAAATAATTGAATTAAAAGACGAAGAAGAAGAACTAAACGTTTTATTCAATCATAAGCTCAAGGTCCCCTATATAGAAGCCCCCTCCCTAGACAGCCCCCCTCCCTAGACGCCTGCTCAAGGTCACCATTATATAAGCCCCCTCCCTAGGCGCTTATCCTCATTCGATTGCCAACTTTCTAACCATGAACACCTCTCCATCGGCACGAATGAATGCTAGTTTTGAAATAAACTCAAAAGAAGATTTACAAGAAATATTTAATACTTTAAATGAACTTATAGATAAATTTAACACTATTACAATGAATTTGGAAATAACTTACGCTTGTCCTATTTGTGATAAGGTTGAAAGTTCTGATGAAGACAGTTTACTAAATCTTACTCCTCTTACCCCTCTACAGTCAGACACAACTTCTGAGGCAAATGATGAGCAGCATCTTTCCCCCACCACTTCTATGTAACAACGCTCTTTCCCCCCACCACTTCTTTATTTAACCGACATTTACCTCTTTCCATTCTCATTCCATCATCGCCTCTTCGACTATCAACATCGCTTGTTTCAAAATTTCAAAAAAACACAAACATGATGGATATGATGGATGAAGTTCCATTTGTAACAAGGATGGAAGAGGATAAATTGAAATTGGAAATCAAACGATTGGAAATGGAACGGGAAAACCAACTCGAGATGTTACGTTTGTTCAAACTTTTTAAATACATCATCTGGGGACTCTGCATTTACCTTCTCATCGTCGTCGGTGTTTGTGTTTACAACTCTGTAGTTCATAACAAAACTTCAACCTGTTTAAACACTGCTGTCACACATTGATTGTATGTTTTTCACAAATAAAATTCACAAACCTAATTCTATACCTATCCCGCTATCGCCAGAGTTAGTTCCACTCTCCGAACTATTACTCCGGTGGTAGCGGGATAGGGTTTTTTAAAACTTACTCTGGATGACCTTGACATACTTTCCATAACCCAATTGTCAAGTTGAATTTCAAATTTCAAATAACATCTCCTCCCCCACCGGAAGCTATATGGCATGGCATATGGCGACAGCAACTGATTTGGCAGCTGGCCGATGGCAGCTGGCCGGCAGCGGCTGGCAATTGGCACGACTTCCGTTTTGAAAGTAACCAAACCCCACTACTGATGTACATTGGTAAGTTAAAGATTCATACAGAATATGATGTGAAATAAAAATTATTATGTGAAGAAAACCAAATGGCCGCTGTGTGAGTAACTTAAGACTTCCGGACAATTTAAATATGATATTTAGATATGTTTCTATGTTGGTAGGGAGTTCTGAAACTCCCTGTATATTTTATAAAATCTTTAAAACAAAAGTCTGCAAGCACATGCGAACAAAAAGCAATGCACAGAATAAACTTTATTCATTTTTGTTTAATAGCATTGTTATTTTCTTAAAAAAGGAAAGGTTTTAGGCATCTACCATAGAAATTTATTGTATTTTTCTAATAATTTATTTTTTAAGATGTTTAGGTTAGTTTGGAGTTAACAACATGAAAAAATTAGATAAAAACTAAAATAAAGTCTATTGAAAACAAGAAAAAAATTAAACATTGTAAAATGAGAAAAATTTTTTTATTTGGCATTTGACAATTATGAAATCATGACAAACAAGTATAGCGCTCCAAAAACATACAGTGTGGTTGAAAAAAGTCCCGAAATGGTAAAATATTTTTTAAACCATTATATGTAAAGTAATGAGACTTAGTATATCATTAAAAGCCATAAATTACTCTTTTAAGACTCACACTTTTAAGCTTTTATTACTTTTTATCCCTTGATGGGGACGGCCCACGAGGAGTCAGACAAAATTCTTAAACAGCAGCATTTGGTATCAAATTAAAGGCAAAAAAAGTTCCCATTAAAATCATATGGGTAAAACTTAAAAACTGCAATAACTTTCTTTATACTCCGCCCTTTGACGTCAGGTTTGCGACTTTTTACTCCAAATGCAACTCGTAGTATGAAGTAACTAGGTTGTAATGCAAATAGACGGCGGAAAAGGGTGAACTCCATAGGACCAATGAGTTAACATTTCAAATTTAAATTTGGACTCTAATAATTATTTTTGCTTTGTAATTGATTTTCTTTATGAACGATAGTGCCGAAAACTTTAACTTATATTAAAGAAAATGTATAAAGGGTTTTGTTTTGTTTTGAATTCGGGATTTCAATTACATTACATTTTTTCCTTGCACAGAAACCAGTGAGCTAATAATTTTTACCCAAGAACTAAACTATTTTCAAGTTTTGGAGAGTATCGTTTGGGCCATTTTTGAGATCAATGCGCAAATGAACAACTTCTACTCATATTGGAGTATAGGATGACAATGAACAAGTGTTTTCCTTTAATGTTGGATAGGATGACAATGAACAAGTGTTTTCCTTTCATGTTGGCCATGTTTAGGGTGTGTGTTTAGATGTTTACGATGTAAAGGAACCTGACAGGAGCTCTTCCTAATCCTTATTCATCGTCTCAAACCTGGACAATAAATTCATAATAAAATTTGGAAATGTAAAAATTCATTTCTCGAATGTACTTTGAGCATCAATCAAGTGTCTATAATGCTTTGTCCACCATGTATATGATTGGAGTTCTTAATCATCCTAATTAACATAGTGTAAAATCAACATTAAATATTTACGTTTAAAATATATGCCTTGTATCATTAACCGTCAGAAAGAATTTTACTGCGGCAATAGTATAAACTTCTTATTATATTGCCTTTTCCCACCAAGTAAGTCTCCTGTAACTCCATAGACATTCCTACACTACTGCAATGTACTGCGGGTTTTGCAGATTTTCAAGCGAAGGCGTTTCAAAGGTGAATACATACTCGAACACTTGATAGTACTCGAACACTGAAAAATATACAATATGAGATTCAACATACTAAACAAAATTTCACTTTTTGCAATGAAATACACGAATCATTACAAATTTATCAAGTACCCACTGCACAAAAATGAAGGATACTAATAAATAACTTCTGAAGCATTTGAAAAATTTCAATTTTTTCAATACGAGATAACTTTGTTCTTCCTTACACGCCCTGATTGCAGGATACAATTTCGTCCTTTAGAAGGCCATAAAATATCAATATTTGATCATTTTTGCAGTATTGGTCGTAGCCTACATTACAAATATGACGTATTGTGGTAATTGCGATAGTAATCTACAAAAATCTTTAATCATCTGAATCTTTTCAACTTAATTCTTATATTAGAGCGATTTAAAACACGTTTTTCGGTTTACATATTTACCTGCACATTTCAAGCACATGTAAGACCACAAATGTGAAGAAACATTGTCTTAATAACTCCCATTAAAGTAATGGAAGAACTGGATCTATAGTTAATGAATACAAGAAGGTAGCCCAATGCAGAAACGTGAATATCTAGTACATTGGCTTATTGGTCGTTTTCCTATCAGTAAATGGAATATACACTTCTAGTGAATAAGAACAAAAAGTGGATTTTGGTTCATGATTTACTCTGAGCGATTCAGGGCCAACATCGAACTTAATTGTACCATTTATATTAGGTTTTTGTAGCATTACCTGCAAAAAATATCTTGAAACCCGGGTTTGGAATAATAATATGATAAAAAAATGGCTATTAATAATCATAGGGTTTTGCAACCCACTTTTGCACTTGTGATGCACTAACTACCCTATTTTTTACTATTACTTATCTTGGTTACTAAATCAAATATATTAATGCACGGTTCAAACGCTATGTTTCCAGTGACTACTGAACATATCTTCATGATTTACGTGTCAAATGAAAGGGTAGATTTGCAACTACCCGAAAGGGTAGATCGGCAAAGCGTAGATTTGCCGAATTCCCTTTAAATGTATGATCGGCATTAGGATTGAGTCCTATAGCCCTTTTTAAAGGTTAATGCAATAAATGGTTTAATGGTTAATGCTAGAGTTAAAACAGTTAAAATTTCCAGTTCTGAATTGTCAACTGCGAGTAGTTTGTTACTGTTTTAGTAACAAACTACTCGCAAACTACTACTAGTACAACAAACAACAACACTACTACAAACAAACAAACTACTACTATTTTGTTACTGTTTTAGTAACAAACTACTCGCAAACTACTACTACTACAACAAACAACAACACTACTACAAACAAACAAACTACTACTATTTACAAATAGTAAATACTATTTTTGTATTTGGCATATAAAGTTTTTACCACAGCGGCGCACGGCCATTTAGCAACTTTCATTGGCGTATTACGGGGTGTCCGAGCTGAAATTATCAAGAAATAACTATCTCGTACGGCATAAAAATATAATGTTGATTTAAAAATAACTAGTATGCCAATAAGTCATAAATACAACCAAGATTGGTATCTTAATTAGTTAAGTTCAATGCGATCATCATAATTTGAGGTTAAATCGGTAATAAATCTTCCGCTATACGTTTATGAGCACTTTTCCTCATTTTACAGTTGTTGCTCTCAAGTACAGTTGAGAGCAGTTATCCTCTCAACTGCAGCCACAATCCTGTGTCTTAGCTTCCGGAAACTCTGTATTTATTCTTACTTGGTATATAATGTACTAGCTGTTGTCCGTTACGGCTTCGCCCGTGATTAGGTTTATTTTATAGGTAATAAAATCACTTTACAGAGCAGCGAAATCTTCTTCCTTTAGAATTCTATTGAAGCATTGACGTAGTCTGAGCGGAGCCTGAAGGAATTTTGCAATACATTGTCTTAGGTACCACATATCAGTAAAGAGGAAAGTCCATGTTAAATTTCAACCCCACATAGGCCCTAAAGTAATTTTCCATTGGAAAATTGGAAAATTCCAATTTTCCATAAGAGGAAGGTCTATGCTAAATTTCAACCCTCTATACCCTATAATTATGGAGATTCTCTAATAACATGAGTGAGTGGTATTTGACAAATAAGCAGGGAGTCCAGCTTCGACTGACTGAAACTTTTTTATGTTGTTCAGCAAGAAGAAAAAACTAAAATGTTCATATAAACATTTTATATGAACCCGCTAGCCACCATTTGATTTTTTACACTTAATAATTTTTATTTCCGTTATAAATAGATGGATGGGTTTCTTATTTTGCGTGGACCTTTATTAAAACAATGTTTATTAAAAGAAAAAAATCTATTTTTCTTTAATGCGTATTTTCAAAATGGCGGCCATTTAAAAATTAAATATCTTAAAACCAATAAATTATAAAAATTTTCCATGACACTGAAAAGTTGAAATATTGAATTACCTAATCAATTGTACTAGGATCTGACGACAAAGAACGGAAATATTGCGATTTTTCTGAAAAAAAAACACATTGATTTTGCATTGTTATTGATGCAAATTAAGGTAATTTTAATAGAAAATATTCTTTCTCCCGCCGAGTAGTGCTTTTTGTTACGCTTGATGTCAAGAATGCCTTCAACTCGGCGAGGTGGGTCGATATGATAAATGCGCTTCGCAACACCTTTCGCGTTGCTGCATTCGTCGCCTGAGAAACAACACCGCCTAAGTGACAAAATGCAAACTTTTCAGGAGAGCCAAAAAACTCGCGAGGGATATAGGCGGTGTTGTATTACATGAAGAGTAAGATATAACTCCGCCTATCTCCAATAAACACTTTAAGCTATTAATTTTACTCTTAAAATGTTTGTTTTATAACCAATTCCAAAATTCAATGGAAATCAATCATAACGGTAAATAATTTTTACCTTATGCAGAGATCGGGGTTTAAAAGTTACAATATACAGCCCACAATATACCACAATCCATCTCTTGTTGACTACCATGCTAGAACAAAACTGGTTGAGGTGGACATAGGCAGTGTTTTTTTAGTTAGTGAGATAGGCGGTGTTAGAAGAATCACGATAGCAGCGAATTCTGTTGGATTTTCACTAAACTACGTCGCAAGGACGTGTAAAATGCATACGTTTCCATAGAGATACAAAAATCTCAATTTTGCCAAAAATGTCACTTTGGCGGTGTTGTTTCTTAAGCGACGATATCTGTTGTAGCTCATCTAGGATTATCTCCGCTCTCGAAGCCTGATTTACGACACAAGGCAACGCGGACGATGGAAGTCACTTCTGGTACCACGCAAGGTTCAATACTCGGTCCGGATCTCTGGAACGTTGCCTATAACAGCCTCTTGAGGTCCGAGATGCCTGAGGAAACCACTTTGGTTGGATACGCCTATGACGTCGCAGCTCAACGTTGAGCTGGCCCAACTAAAGTTGAACCAAGTCATGCGTGTGGTCAACACCTGGAAGTCCGATCACGGCCTCTCGCTTACTCTCAGTAAAACAGAGATCGTGATCCTCACCAAGAAGAGGATCGACACCGTCGTCCCGTTTCGAGTGGAAAGGGACATGGTCCTATCAACCCGTGCTGCCGAATACCTCAGGATTATGGTGGACCCCAATTTAAGCTGGAGGGATCAGATCTTTCGTTCGGCGGACAAGGCCGCCAATGTCACTTACCTTATTAGGCTGATGGCCAATGTCGGGGCCATCAAACAGAAGACGTCTATCGATGCCCGCGATCCAGTCCATGCTTCTTTATGGAGCAGAGGTGAGGGCAGACGCTCTAGATAAAGAGTTATACAGGTTGCGACTCGCACGGGTTCAGCGTCAAGCGGCACTCCGGGTGTTCCACCTACCGAACAGTGTCCGGGCCTGCCATCTTGGTGGTCGCCTAAATCATCCCTGTCAAGCTCTTGGCAGGAGAGAGGAAGGCGATTTATCACAGACAAGGCGATGTCGGCTAGGACACGGGGACACGGCAAGGAGAGAAGAGCGCTCCCGAACCTTCCAGCAGTGTCAACACAGCTGGGAGCACGACACCCGAGGACGATGGACTGCGCGATTTATAAAGCAGGTCCAACTATGGGTGGAACGGCGGCAAGGGTAGACTATTACCTGACCAAAATCCTGACAGGTCACGGCTATTTTCGGTCGTACCTTTACGCGATGGGCAAGACCGGTTCACCGGACTGCATTTATTGCCCGGGCGTTCCCGACTATGCGGAGCACACCTTCTTCCACTGTTCCCGTTGGGAAGGGCCCCGCCTGGAGGCCAAAAAAATTTTTGGTGAATTTTCGGTGGACTCGGTCTCCCAAAAAATCTTGGAGAATGAGGGCTGCTGGGGTTGTTTGTCACAGTGCGTCCGGGCATCCTCCTTAGGAAAAAGACTGATCTGGACCGCTAAGCGGCTCAGACCCCCCTGACCGTGCGATTGGTCAAGGAGTGAGCACAATGGGCTTAGGCTAATTTAGGCCTAGCCTGATGTAAGGTGACAAACAATTCCAGGCTAGAATCCTAAAGAGTAGAGGAGGTTTTTTAGTGGGTAACCCCGTTTTTAGTGGAGGCCCACAATACAAGCTGGCCACCCAGGACTGTCTCTACAGTCCTGCTGGCCACCTGTGTGCTCAATGCATTTTTCCCACCTCTCGCCAAAAAGAAATTTAAAAAATAATAATTATAATAAATGTTCAGTAACTCTCTCATTTTTGTCAGATCCTTAAAATTTCTTATCAATTATTATGTAATTAAGTTTGTACACTTCTTGTGTAATGTACAATTTACCGGTTTTGAGATATTTCATTTTAACATTTTAAAATGGGCGCCATTTTAAAAGTACACATTGAAAAGAGGAATTATGGTAAAGGTTCATGCAAAATATGAAACCAATCCATTTATCCGTTATGGAAATAAAAATAATTAAGTGTAAAAAACAAAATGGTGGCTAGCGGGTTAACGAACAGGACATATGTTTATATGAACTTTCTTGTCTCTTTTGGCTTGCTGGACAATATTGTAAAGTTTTGGACAGTCGAAGCTGAACACCCTGTATTGTAGATTTTGTAATCTCCCTTTGCAAAAATAATTCAGGAATTAGGATGTGGCAATATTCACATAATGGATAAGTAGTTGTTGTGGCCAGAAATGATTCAGCTTGGTGACATGGAATAATTTTCATTTTCCTAAACTTGTAGTTTTTAGGCATTTAGTCTGAAATATGACCGTTAAACGTTTTATAAACAATCTTGGTTGTATTTATGACATGTTTGCATAGTTATCTTAAAACTAAAATTCATTTTTTATATTTCACGTGATAGTTGTTTCTTAATACCTCAAGCCCGGACATCCTGTATAGTTATACCTAATGTGCCTAATGTGGGTGTTAATGATGTTTATTAATAATTATTAAAACTATTCACGTCTGTGTACGTAAATCATCTCACACATATAATAATACCACTTTATCTTTAATAAATAATTCGATAAAAATGTTAAGATAAGTCTATATGGGCTTCATATAACTAATAATACAATACACAAACATTTAATTTAGTTGGCTATTGCATTATTTGGCTCATCCCACATTGTTCGTCCCAAAAATGACAAATATTTCAAAGGAATGAAGCCAATGAACTAAATGATGATTGGACCAATCAAATTTGCTGTTCTCGTTCGCTGCGGTTTATCAGTGTTAATTTAGCATTGCAATTAGCGGGCGTACAATAGAACCAGCTGGACTCGTGGATGATTTACTTCGGTTAAACCCACTACATGAACCTAATCAATGATTTACTCTCTTTATGTCAGTTTTGTGTCAGCCACCAACTTCTGAAAAATATAAAACATACTATGCGGTGCATAGCACCTGCGTCAATACATTTAAAACTAAAATAAAAAAAAGGTTATGATCTCTCTTTATGAGGCTAAATCCAAAGCCATTGCAGCCCACCTTCACTTCCACAATGCAGCCCGGACAACCCTTCGGGGGAAGCACTCAAAGGGTACTCATTGACTATGTGAGTCATAGTCTGGAACACCGCTCCACAGCCGCATGACTTGTCTTCTGTCATTCCCCATTTGTAATTACATCTTCCCATTCCAGTGCGGAATCGATTTAGAACAGTCCACTGCTTCCGACCACTTACTGCTAAAATCGGGTCAGCAATTAAAAAGTGATCCCGACCTTGGAAAGAGTCCCAGGAGGAAGTCCAGTCCGTATGGGTGGAAAGGTTTGTGCCCGTCAACTGGAATGCTGTCCGCAGTGGTGGTCTTCGGGACCTCAATCTGCCCATCTCCTGGGGTAGGTAATCATGGATGGGTAGCTGTGGAGCAGATACGATCTTATTATATTCCCTAGTAAGTGCCTCCCTTCGTCTTATTTCAGGTGGAGCGATATTACACAGATCCGGGAGCCGGGGTACAGGGGTTGCCATGAGTGTACCACTAATTGCTCTCATAGTCCTGTTTAGCTAGACGTCGATCTCTCTGACATACACACTGTTCAACCACACGGGTGCACAGTACTCAGCAGTTGAGTAAACCCGGGACAAAGCAGAACTTGTGCATTAGCTCCCCATGTAGAGCCAGCAAGGTGATGGACAATGTTAGTCCTAGCTCTCACCTCGGCTGCTGTCTTTTGTAGGTCGCTTTTGAATGTGAGAGACAGATTTAAAGTGACTCCCAGGTACTGTGGGTGGTCATTTTGTTTTAGCTCAAAACCGTCAAATACGATTTTAAGCTTTTGGTGGCTAGTCTATTGTTCAAGTGAAAGCAAGAAGTTTCAGTTTTAGTTGGGTTTCGATGTAACTTCCAAGCCTTAAAGTATTCACCAAGGGTCTTGAGGTCATTTGTTAGTACTTCCTCAGCATGTCGAAATTCCTGGTGCTGATAAGCCAGTGCAATATCATCCGCATAGACAAACTTTAAGTAGCGTCTGTCAGGCATGTTGGGAGTATACACATTAAACAGCAGTGGGGCGGGCACTGACCCCTGTGGCAGGCCATCCTTTAGTTGTCTAAAAGTACTTTCCTTGCGCCCCGAATATACTTTAATCGTCCTGTTGGAGAGCATCGAGTTGAGGAGACGCGATAGGAAAGGGCAAGGAATCAAGTTATAGAATTTAATAAGAAGGCCTTTCTCCAGACGGTGTCATAAGCTGCAGTTTTCAGTTTTCGCTCAAAATTTTCGTTCTCGATGAAAGATGTATGAGGTAGAACCTGGTCACAACAGTTGCGCCCAGGCCTAAACCCAGCTTGTTCGACGGTGATGCTGGAATCGAGAACAGAGAGGATCCTGTTGTATATCAACCTCTCGAGCAGCTTATAACAGACACTAAGAAGAGCTATGGATCGGTAACTTTCTGGTGGTTGTGGATATTTATTTGGCTTCAAGACAGCTTTTATTTTTTATCTTATAAATATACCAGGCAAGTCGCTGGTTTCCATTATGGTGTTAAAAACTGCAAGAAGCCACTGTCTAGTATTTTTACCCAAGTGTTTTATGAACCCCGGGAAGATTTCATCCAAACCTCTTGCTTTGCTAATCCCCGCATCCATCTCATCGTCTGTGAAAGGTCTGGAGAAAACATACGGTGGGAGCTCAGCGTTGTTGAAGTTTCACCTAGGCACGAGGAAAAAATCTTACTAGTGGAATTTGAATTCCCACTGATATCAGTACATGCCTATTTTGAGAATGAGGAAAGGCATCTAGGACCTTCCTGCAAGTTGGTGTGGGTGTTGCTGACCGGTCACGAGAACAAAAGCACAAGTCTGGAGAGTACCCACGATGCCACCGGGCAGACTGGAAAGTGTGTGGGTCCATGGCCTTAAATACTAAGAAAAGGTTGTTATTTTCAGCCCAGCTTGTAAGACGAGTGCCATTTTCATCATCGGACGAGTATCCCCACTGTGTGTGATGACTGTTAAGACACCTAAACGTACCACAGGATGTTCAAATGTTGGGAGAGCTGTATCTGGCCACTGGATGTTCGGTGGTTTGTAGACATTTACAATGGTAGTCTCAGATACCTTCAGCAATCGTAAATATGCTGTTCACACAACTTTTGTGGGAGACTGATACATCGTCTATGTCTTGCCTAACGTAAGTCGCCACTCCATAAACCCTATGTCCTATTTCATCCACAAGCCTATATCCTGTGATGTTTCCCCTCGCACTGTTCTCTAAGTCTTCTAAATATGTAGTGCTACAACATCGACATTATTTTCTCGCAGCACCTTGCTGAGGCAGTCACTTTTGGATTTGCTCAGACCCTCTACGTTCAGATCACATATGTTTAAATGAACGGTATCAGACACAGTATCTTATATAATAAAAGAGTGCATTTAAGGGTCTATAGTCGGGGGCAATAGAACAGGCGGGTGAAGGTCAAGCTAATTAACATGTAGTTAAATGAGCAAAAATCAGCTGGCTTATTTAAAGACTTGACCTTGACACGCCTGTTCTATTGCTCCCGACTATAGAGAGAGAACTACTGAACGGATCGAGTCCGTTTTGGTGTCAATGGATTTCTAATGAACCCTAGATGATAGGAAAAATATGGTATCCCTCGGAAAATGCCTTATAAAGCCGCAAAATGAAAATTAGACCTTATTTCGACCAATCTAAGACGTGATTTTGTCGATTTGTTTACTGCTCCAGGTGATCTATATATCTTACATTGAAATTTGACACCACTGCATGCTGCTTTACAAAGTGTTTTTGTAAACAAAACAGACAACTTTTCAATTAATTCTATAGTAATTGACAGCTACAAATGTAATCAACGATACGTAATGTGCAGTTGTTTTTAAAGCAGTAAAATTAATATTTAACAGCTGATGCTTTAG
Source organism: Neoaliturus tenellus (assembly GCA_030545055.2). Lineage (NCBI taxonomy): Eukaryota > Metazoa > Arthropoda > Insecta > Hemiptera > Cicadellidae > Neoaliturus > Neoaliturus tenellus. The sequence continues at coordinate 70,595,643 of CM061531.1, read as the reverse complement.
TAAAATTGTGGTTGCTATACTATAAAAAAAGTTTATTTAATATAGATGATTGAATTTATGTATTTAAACTTACGAGTTATTTATTAATATTGGTTTACACATATGTTTTATAAATATCAACTAATGAGCTTTATGTTTTGAAATACATAAACATAATCTTTTGATTGTCAAATTCTCCCCGTCGTATTTTAATCCATTAATTTTTGTTATTACTAAGTCATGTAACGTCCTTATATTCTTATTTTTCACCCTTTTAAGGTCGTGTAGGCTTATGATTCTACATGTTTAACAGTTGGTTTATTGTTCTCACTGATATAAACAATGGAGTATAAAAATGTGAAAATGTGGAACTATGAACTAGAAGAAATAAGTCTTGAAATATACAAGAAGAAATACCGTACCAAGAATAAGAAAAGGTGATGGAAATAAAGTGAAAACAAAAGACAGAGAATAAACACTTTGAATAGTGTTTTAGTGAATAAAAAAAACTGCTATACAATTGACTTAGAGGACAATGCAGTAACACTTACTAGGAATATACTTCTATACCATTGCGTGAAAAATTCAGCTCAGAACTTGAAAACAAGGTTCAATTATATGCATAAACACTGTGGAAGAGCCTACAGAACGGTGCACTTAGCTATGGTGGTAATACCAAAACAAAATGGGGGACCTTAGACTCTGCGTGGATCTAAAAAAATTAAACAAGAACGTAAGAAGGCAATAATGCCAGAGGCTGAAGACACACTTAGTCAGATTGGTAAATCTCAAGTGTTTAACAATTAAGATAAAAATTCCAAATTCTGGCAAATTAAATTGGCCTCTGAGTCAGTTAAATTATACCAACTAAAGATCGCCTCCTGATCGAAATTCGATCAAAATTTCAGTTGATCTGGACCCAAGAAGTTTAAAAACATTTTATAACTGAAAAATCTATTCTTCCTGTTTTTCTAGCAGTTCTTTTTACAACAGCTGTCTAATGATTTAATCAATTAACTATCCTTCCTCCATAAGATTAACATTAAAACTTGGAAAGCCTGTGGGGCGTAGCCCTGGAGTACAATGTGAATTAGAATGGGATTCTGCTCATCTCCAGTACTATACCTTTCTAGCGGTATGCGTGAATTTCGCCTACGATGCACACGAGCTAAGAAAGAAGGAGGAAAAGAAACATGCTTGCCTATTAATATATAGATAAGTTATTTGGCCATACAACTGGAATAGAATAAATGGAAATACGATTAAAAAACCTTTAATCATTTCTTTTTTGTAAAGTCTCATAGGCCTACTAAATTGTAAAACCATATGGTAGTATTACAAACTATTTACTTATAAACTATTAATGACATAGGCCTACTAGAGATCGCCTCCTGATAGAAATTAGACCAAAGTTTTTGTTGATCAGGACCCAAGAAGTTTAAAAACATTTTATAACTAAAACATCTGTTCTTCCTGTTTTTTAGTATTTGTTTTTACAAGAGCTGTCTAATGATTCAATCAATTATCCTTCCTCCAAAATATTAACATTAAAACCTTGAAAGCCTGTGGGGCGTAGTCCTGAAGTCCAACGTGAATTAGAATAGGATTCTGCTCATATACAGTACTATACCTTTCCAACGATATGCGCGGATTTCTCCTACAATGCACATGAGCTGAGAAAAAAGGAGGAAAACAAACATGCTTGCCAGTAGTTAGATTTGGTCACTTCTGGCACAGGTCAGCTGCCCCGGAAGCCACGGGCCGGGGCACATAGCTTCCGGTCGTATATTAAATGAGGGGGGAGGAGGCGGGGTGAGCGTTTGAAGTAGAAGTACGCATAAATTAAAAGTTAGTTCAAAACCGAAATTCAACAATTCGGGGCTGAACTAAATGTGCGCATAAATTAACCGGGATCAACTAAAACATCGCATAAATTAAAAGTTAGTTCAAAACTGAAATTCAACAGTTGAACAAAAGTAGAAGTTAGTTGAAAAGGGAGAGGGGATAATTGCTTCAAGGTCATCCGGAGGAAGTTTAAAAAAAAACTGAACTTCTAAGAGTTCAGTTTAACATCGATCGTCGTACAGGTCAGTCGAAACCGACGAGCGACCGAAGAATAGCTTCAAGATCATTCTTCGCCGTCGAAGATACATCCGAAACTTGGACGGGGTTCTGTGGATTCGGTGAAGGCGAAGTTCTCGGAGGATTCTCTCTCGGGTGGGTAGTAGACGATATTTCGTGAACTTGTACTTGTTCTTGGTTTGTATCCATCTTCGTGTAGTGTGTAATTTAGAGCGGAGTAGTTGTCGGTCGAAGAGCGTATAGAAGAATGAAACAGGAATTGTCGTGAGCGCACTTATATAAAGAAGGGTGGGGGTAAAATATGAAAACCTGCTGAACACAGTCGATAGGTGTAACAAGTTCGAAGTTGTGGAAACGTAACATCGAACGCAAAATGTTGTGAATAACATTATCATCAACGTGAACCTGATAAGTTCTAACAGAGTTTCACTTTTGTTAAATTTGTTTTAGTCTTTGAAACCGATGGTTTGGAATTATTTCGTAATATATGTTGTGTCCGCAAAAGTTTCAATTTCAAACATTGCGTATCCATCACAAGAAGTATGTCAGACGTGTAGAAGTGAGAACAAGACTGATGAATGAGATATAACGTCGAGCACGCGAAGGTGATTCAAACAGGACGACATGTGCTGATGTAAATGAAATTTCAGGTTAGTAGCAATTAGACTTGTATAATGAAGTTGGCGAAACGTATATATAATGAGTAGGAAGGATGCGAACACCACAAATGCGAGTTAATTAATGGTCACGGCGCGATGAACAATCTCCTTTTATAATGGCTATCGCGTGAGAAGATCAGTCCCGCATGAGCGCCCAAGTGGAACCTCCCGTGTTCACTCAAGCGGAACCCCCCCCCCCCCGTGACTAATGAAGCGGAACCCCCCCCCCGTGACTAATGAAGCGGAACCCCCCCCCCCCCCCGGTGACTAATGAAGCGGAACCCCCCCCCCTCATAAAAAATGGAGATTAACCCCCCCCCCCCGGTGGTCACTCAAGCGGAACCCCGCCGGGTCGATGACCGGTCAATGGCCGGTCACGACCGGTTGCTAACCCCATCTACTTACCACACTTCACATCCCATGCCAGCCATGAACTACTATTGTTTGAATGAAACAGAATTAAACATGGCAGCCACCATGGAAAATTCTAACCTCAAACCTTGGTTTTACGTCACTGCGCATGCGCCGCTCCCACTCCTTCGTTTCATTTTTATGATGCTATAACTTGTACTGGAGTGAGCCAACTTCACGCTACGGCGCCTAGTCATGTATTACTCACTTTAGCGCTACTGCGAATGCGCCTGGTCTGTATTACTCACTTTAGCGCTGCTGCGAATGCAACGAGTTCTCCGGATCGGAATCACTCCTCGCTATTGCGCATGCGCCGAGTCCTGTATTACTCAATTTAGCTCTACTGTGCACGGAAAGTTCTAACCTCAAACCTTGGATTTTACGTCGCTGCGCATGCGCCACCCCCACTCCTTCGTTTCATTTTTACACTGCTGCGAACTGGAGTGGATTGAAGACCGTACTGGAGTGAAACAATTTCCCCACCACTGCATTAATTACCCCCACCACTCGAAAACCCGAGGAGCGATACGAGCCCGATTTTCGCGTCAGTCGTCAACGAGTTTTCATAGCGAAAAGTCGTTGGCGACTCGGTAAGAGGTTCAAATATATAGTAGGCCTATATATATTTGAACTTCTTATACTACGTTGCGTTCTTTAATGCAATGTGGTATGTGTGTGTGTGTGTGTGTGTGTGTGTAAATATTAGTTGTAAGTTGCACTTAATTTAAGAATTAATTTGCGCATTGCGATGTTAGTTATAAGTTGTGTTTAGCGTTAAGGTGTATTAATTTTAAGAATAATGATGGTATTTGGTTGTGTTGAATTATTTGATATTTAATAATGATGTGTTGTTAGTTTTAAGTGTTGGTATTAATAATTAATGTTGTTGTTTTGCCTTTCAGCTAGATGATAGGGGGTAGATTAAATGTAAATTCAGAAGTTCGGTTGAACTTCACTTAGAAGGGGTGGGACATCCGCAAATTGTAGGTAGCGGACTAGGTTTTTGCATTTTGTTTAGGAATATAATGGGTGGGATTAGTTGGGTGGGTGTTAGAGTTGCGTTTCTGCATTAGCTGTTCCAGTTTCCCTTCGAATTCACGGTTACGGATGGACCCGGACCGGCCCGTTACGGATGGACCCGGACGGGCCAAACAAAATTGCGTCGATGTCCCTCGCAGAACGTAACTAGTGGGTTGGGAGTGGGAACCGTTAGGCAAACAGGGTGGTGGGAACAGTTACTACTGTTCCCATCACCTTGGTTCTTTATAATTCTTAAATGACCTTGACCCACTTTCGGAAGGGTCAATGACCGACCCCCCCCCGTGTTCACTCAAGCGGAACCCCCCCCCCGGAAAATTAAAATGCCTATAACTCGATAATGGATTAACGGATTAGGACAAGCGATACATCATTGAAAAGGTCTATGTAAGACGAACATTTTAGTCAAAGAAGAATTTAGTTATCTTATTTTAGTCCAAAGTTATGCGAATTATTTGAAATAAATACCCCCTCTCTTTCCTTCCCTCCCACCTTCCCCCACTTAACGGCTGTTAACCCTTCTCATTAGCATACCGTTATAAAAGACGCATCGACCACGGCTAACATTTCATTCTGATTCCAGACGTTACGCTGCGAACTGCGAATAGAACTACCACGATGTCATCCCTGCCGACTACAACTTCCACTACAGCCTGCTCTTCTATTACAAGTTCAACTTCTACTTCTACTACAGCTTCAACTCCAGTCAAGAAAACTCTTCGCTTGAAAAATGCTCCCGACTGGTATAAGAAGCAACTAGACTCGAAACCTTCAACTTCTGGAGCTCCTCTTCCCCCGTCCAACAATACCATACGTCGCAACATATTTTCACCGCCTTCGTCTTCAAATGACTCCACACCGCCTTCAACTAACATGCCGCCACCGCAGAAGCCAGCTCCCCGTCCTAATACCCCTTCATTTGAAACCTTGCTTCATCGTCTTAGTACACCTGTCATTCCACTGTCACCATTGCCTCCTACCCCACCACTTACTATTCCTAAAGATCACACCTATCCTAAAAATAAATCTCCTAAGTCTGCTCCTTCAGAGCGTTTCCAATTATTAAAAGAAGAGCGTCGTAGGGCATTTAGCCGCCCCACTACTTGCCCTGAAGTGCTCGCTAGGGGAATTAAGAAAGGATCAGCTTGTGGTAGGAAATGTGTTAAGAACGAACGTTTCTGCCGTGTACATATCGTGAAACATCTTTCCGAACCACAACTGACAGAAATCCCCACTGTTGAAGACGATCCTGAAATGATATCCGTCAGAGGAGAGAGGCTTAAGAAAGGTTTGAGATATTTTTTTCTAAGTGTTGTTGACCACCAACACATATTGGCAAAATGTAACGGCAATAAATATAAAATTAAAGTTCCTGACAATTTGTGTAAAGAGAAGAGATTTAACAATTTAAGTTCTCAAGACTTTCTCCTCAGGGATAAAAAGGATCGTATTACAAGGTGGGGACGTAAACAGTAAATTCACATAGTTTTTCCAAATTTTGCTAAAAAAATAATGGGGGAGAAACACAATGCGTTATAGCGTTGTGTTTCTCCCCCATTATTTTTTAATACTGTAAGTCTCGTGACCTACTTTTCTAAGGTCGTTGTACAGTTATATGACCTGTCTGACTTGCATTGTTTGCTGGTGTAGCTTCATATAGCGTGCAAAGAATGGTTCCTAATGAAATCTCATCAACATTCAAAGACAGAGACTGTTGTTTTGCAAGTTAATTAGTCTTGAAATAATGAAGTAGGAAACGTATATGTAATGAGTAGGAAAGATGTGAACACCGCAAATGCGAGTTAATTAGTGGTCGCGGCGTGATGAACATTTGTCTTCATTATCACACAACGACTATCTCGTGAGAATATCTGTTCCGCATGAGCACCCAAGTGGAACCCCCCCCCCGTGTTCACTCAAGCGGAACCCCCCCCCGTGTTCACTCAAGCGGAACCCCCCCCCCTCCGAAAATTTAAATGCCTATAACTCGATAATGGATTGACGGATTAGGACAAGCGATACATCATTGAAAAGGTCTATGGAAGACGAACATTTTAGTAAAAGAAGAATTTAGCTATCTTATTTTAGTCAAAAGTTATGCGAATTATTTGAAATAAATACCCCCTCTCTTTCCTTCCCTCCCACCTTCCCCCACTTAACAGCTGTTAACCCCTCTCATTAGCTTATCGTTATAAAAGCAAAGCGAGCGTTGTTCACTCCTTCATTCTGCTTTCACGCGCCACACTTGTTGTTTCGTCTCTGCCGTTATTATTTGCTTTAAAATGCTTCCTCACCATAGTGAAAACTTCAATCCTTCCGAAATTGCTGATGTTTTCCAACAACCTGAAGAAGATGTGATAGATTATTATGATAGTAGCAGTGACAATGAAAATGATAGTAGCACTGACAGTGAAGATGACGGTGAAGATGTAATTAAACTTGATGAACAAATGAGACCAATCTACATCGATGAACAATTTCCTTTTGATACAATAGAAAGATTTATTACGGAAGCACACAAATGGCTAAATTTAGGATTCAATGTTATAATTGGTTCAGCTATTGTGTTTAATGACAGTAGGTTCTTCTGTGTAACACCAAATACTAGAGAACTATGTTAACTTGGCAGGATGATATTATGAAGTGTTATGAGCTCGAAGTTAGCATTGGTGGCTACTTTGTCGCACAAGTGGTCTAATAACCACATTACCCTTCCCTTACCCCCACCCTATCCCTTCCCAATCCTTTTTCCTTCCCCCTCCCCATTTTTTAAAACTTATAAAAGGCGGACTATGAACCTCCATGTTTTTAGTCTGTTTAAAAGAAATGGTGAACAAATATGCTGTCTAAAGATACTCCATTTGTTAATTATTTTGAAGTTAAAAATGTTTATATTAGTACAAATGAAATGGAAGAAGACAATATAGAGGAAAATTATAACGAAACTGATAATGATTCCACAATGGAAGAAGAAGAAATGGTACAGTTTGAACAAGAACTCTTTGAAGAACTGATAAACGATAGTGACGAAGACATAGTAAAGGAAGCTATTGATACATTTATATTAGATTCATCGTTGGATTCACCCATATCACCTTTATTGTCTTCTGAATCCGAATCCGAATTGGACTAAAGTAGTCCCCCCACTTTATTATTCAAGCAAGTCTTATAAATTGTGAGTTTTTGTCATTAGTAAGTCAGCATTTGTTGGAGCTACATGTATGGTTAAGAATGTCTCCTAGAGATACTTCTTTTATACAATTAATTGAAATTGTGAGACAACGAAATATTACATTAGTCCAAGAAGAAGATGAAGTCGAAACAATCGACATAATACAAAATCCTGTAGAAGAAGCGATGGAAGTAACAGAAATTGATCAAGAACCTTCAATGATGGAAGTGGTTGAAACACATAATGAATCTCAAGATGTAGAAGAGACTGTTTCATATTCTGTTTTTTGGGATTTTGCATCAAATATTTTTGTTGTAATTCAAATTGAAATTAATAATTCTGAAGAAGTGTTGGAGGAAAATTCTCCCCACCACTAGTTTAAAGTTGGTGGGGGAATGTTCATAAATGTGTTGGTTATTAGCGTAGAAGCTTATTTGTCAGGAAACTGTCGACTAAAAATGTTTAATCCTAACGAACCTTCTTCGAGTAACTATCAAATACAAAAGTTTCGAACATCGAAACGTTTTGCATCTTTGTACTATAAAATGTTAAATCTTCCTGTTATTACGAACAATAATCAGAAAATGTACAAATTCTTTTGTTCTCAACTAAATAAAACGTTAAGTCTACCACCAAATACGTTCACTTACAAGCTACCCTTGATAGACAAGGATGATGTAAGTAAAATACCATTAATTCAAGTGAAATTTCTGGAAGATGGAATCCTTTTTAATATAATAGAAGTATATCATAACGAATATTCGAAAAGATTGGCTTTCAACTTTCTTAAGGAACATATAGGATGTGAAACAGAACAGTATCCAGGACCTTTTTACAAATATCTTTTTGATAATGGAGCAAGTGTAACGGTGGAAATAAGTATCAAATTAATGTAATTCTCCCCACCACTAGCCTAAAGTTGGAGGGGCAAGTGCATAAATGTGTTGGTTTTCTGCGTAGACGCTCATTCTTCGAGATATCGTTGACCAAAATATTTCGTCATATTCCTTGTGATACGACCTCTTCGTTCAGGGAGAATCAAAGATTGAAAAGACTAGAAAAGAAAAAACAAGACCGACAAGATATGAACATGGAGTTCAATCGACTACAATTTCAAATACCTGGAATTGCAATGGGAACATCAAAATTGAAAACCCTACACTGGGCTGGAAGTTACATCAAGTATTTAAAACTACAAATCGAAGCAAGAGATTTAAAATTGAAGAAATTGGAAATGGAAAATCGAGAAATGAAGAAACTAATATCACATATGTCTGGTAATACTACAGTTCAAAAAGGTGAAGAAGAAGGAAAAGAAATATTAGGAATCTAAATTATCAACAATCTTCTTAGAGAATGGGGAATAGATCACTTTGTGGTAATGGAATAACATGCCACTTAGTGATCTATTCCCAGTTCTCGCTTGATATACAATGACCTTGACCTATATAAAAGTGGTGGGGGAAAATCATATAAGAAAAAGGTTTTAGATGTAACTATCAGTATAAGTCTAACACGATGGATAGGTTGTTGGTTCTGTGTTTACAAGAAATTATCAATAATGGGTTTCTTTACCATTACATCATGAGATCAAATGAGTGTGAAATACCTAAAGCAATTCGTGAAATGCTCATTGAATTTAAGAGAGACAATTATGGATTTGCTATCTATCTTGCTTATACTTTTAAAGATGGTACAAAAATGTGTCATGATTGTGGAAAAGCGTCTGTTTTAGATTTTGAACAATTCCAAGATGATGGAGGTAGGTTAGTTCATCTTGTAAAAGGTCAAATAATGAAATTCGAAACATGTAATAACACTTGCGACATTTGTGCACAGTGTTTGTTTGAATTTATTAAGTATCGTGCATTAAAACCGTAATACCCCTTCCACATATAAAGGAGAGGGGGAAAAGAGTGGGGGTTATAATTAGGTGGGGGAACGTGTATAAATGCAGGTTGTTTGAAGAGAGTTTTATTATTGTTGCGGCATTAGAATAAACATCATGGAATTCGAAGTGCGCCATTTCAAGATTAAATATGAAGATTGGACCTCTGTTGCAAATTTCATATCATCGAAAGAGGAAGAAAACAAGTTGATGCAAGTGTATTGTTATATAGAAAATGAGGAAAGCCATCACAAGGTGATGAGCTATCTAAACAGACCGAATGTATCGTCGAGGAGTCCTGAATTTGTCAAATACTTAAAAGAGGAAGACGCGGATGTCATATTGGAAGTATGGTATAAAATTTGAAATGTAAAAAAACAAGTATAAATAACTATGGTGGGGGGAAGAATATATAAGTCGGTGGTGGGGGGAAATGTGATAAAAGAAGTAAAACTTTAGAAAAGGGTTCACTCTGTACGACAACAGTGAAAGATGACTGATCCTTCTGCAACACCAGTATTTTCAACTACAGATTGCCACCAAAACTTAGAACCGAAGATGTATTGCAATACTCCAACAACAAATTATTATCAAGCTCAACGGCCGCAAGTATCTCATTGTACTTCAACATCAGTGTTGAAAATGTCAAAGCCATATCCAGATTGTATGTACGAGCCAATAACACCATCTTCGGCAAGACTAAGGAAAAACCTAAAAATGAGAGAAAGGTGCAAGAAAGAGAAGATAGAATTTGCAAAATTGCAACTAATAGTGCCTTCCATTCAAGTCGGATGTAGCAGACTGAAAACCTTAGAAAAAACCAACGCATATTTGTTACAATTGTTGGAAACTATTGAAGATTTAAAGAAGAAAAATGGACATTCTACCAAGTAATGTTCAAACACTCATTCCCCCCAGAAAAACCAAAAAAAAGATAAAAATAACAAAAACCCAAAGAAATTAGATGTAGAATAGAGAGCGAGGAATAGATCACTTTGTGGTAATGGACTAACATGCCACTTAGTGCTCTATTCCTCGTTCTCGCGTTAATACCGGATGACCTTGACCTATATTAGTAGGGTGGGGGAAATTGAAAGTGGTGGGGGAAAGTGTATAAAAGACGAGTGTACTATAGTCGAATTATTCTGAAAGCGAACTTGTCACGAGTAAGGACTTGAAGGAAAGTGTTATGGACTTGACTACAAATAAAGATAATAAAAAACTAAAGATTCGGGAAATGGCTAAAGCAAGAGAGTCAAGAATAAAGTTAAAGTTTTACAGACTACAGAGATTGATTCCCGGGGTTAGTTTAGGAGAAATACGAACAAGAACAGTGGACATGGCAGCTGATTACATTAATCAGTTACTTACGGAATTAATGATAAAAGAAGCTAAAATAGAAGCGTTGGAACAAACGATAAAACGGCACTTTGAAAATTCGAATTGTCAACCTATAAACTACGTAATAAAAGAAGAAGTAAAAGATTGAAATTGAACAAAAATGAACTTGAACTTTGGTTATTGATTGGACACTTCTTAGAGAATAGGGAATAGATCACTTTGTAGTAATGAATTAACATGCTGCTTAGTGATCTATTCCCAGTTCTCGCTTAATCTAAAATGACCTTGACATACTTATCAAAATATCATATAAGCCGAATCACAAAGAGTTATTCCTCATTTACTTGAAATGGCTCCTGTGGACAACACCGATATCCAAGGAAACCTCTTATTGAAATATTGTATAAAATTCAACTAGACGATTTTAATATGGAAGAAAATGATAATAACAGTGAAACATCAGAAGTAGAAAGTGTAAATGATATGGATGTAGATCTAACAACATCAGAAGTAGGAAGTGTAAATGATGTGGAGAATGAAAATTTGGATATGGATGTAGTAATATCAGAATCTTCATCATCGTTTGAATATGAAGAAGTACATACTGAAACTCCAACTGGAGTAGAGAACACAAATGAACAATCAGTTAGTAGAAGATTAATGTTTCGTCCAAGACGTTTGTTTTCCTCGGATAGTGAAGAAGAAGAAGAGGATGATGATGAAATAGTGGTGGGGGAACCGTTATAAAAGCAGGACCGTCAGAGCCCATTTCATTTCTCGGCGAAATTTCGAAGAGTAAACATCGTCAACATGTATCATTGCGATAAATGTTCGGAATCGTTTCACGATGAAATTCTACTAGATATACATAAAGAACTAATTCACAACAACACAGAAGAAGATCAAGAACAACAAGAAGAACAAGAAGAACAAGAAGAAATAACAGCAACATCTTCAACTACTTTACCGAATCTACAAGTATTTGCTTTACCCGGTAAGGTAGTAATGCATCATAAGATTCAAAATGAAAACTTGAACTTAAAAGAATTTATTAGAGAAGCAAAACCAATCGTAAGTAAAACTTTAAAAGAAGAATTGAAAAGATTGAACTTTCTTAAATTTGGTTTACTACTAGAAGCTATGTTTATAAATGCGCAAGAAGAATTATCACCAAGAGGATTCATAACAAAAAACCGAACCATCATTGAAAGTTCAAATATTGATTCAATAGTCGAGAATTGTATAGAAGAAATATTAACTAAACTTCAGGAACACGAAGGAAGAGGATCCGGATGGAGTCTTACAAGTATTGAAGTATTAGATATAAGAGTTCACAAACACGGATATGGACTAATGGGATCTAGTTACATTCCTTTGCCAAAAATAATTGAAAATACAAAATCTTGTATTAATGTTCAAAATGAAGATAATGAATGTTTTCGCTATGCTATGACGTCAAAGTTTGTATTAATAAATCCACAAAGACCCAACCAAGAATATGAAGATGCAAGACACAGGTACAATTTTCAAGGAATAACATATCCCGTTTCTACAAAAGATATATCAAAATTTGAAAAGAAAAATCCCGGCACGTCTATTAATGTTTTTGCTTTAGATAGTTCAAACAAAGTGTATCCTTTACGAATTGCAAAAGAAGAGCTACCAGATCACACGGATTTACTACTACTAACGCGAGGAGATGTGTCTCACTATGTGTACATAAAGCAATTCGATCGTCTTGTTAACAAGCAACTTTCTAAAGCTCGACACAGAAAGATAATTTGCAAGAGATGTTTTAATTTTCAACGAGAAGGAAGACAAGGAAGAGAATGGTTACAAGAGCACAAAAGATTATGTAACAATAATTATGAAGCAAAGATTAATTTACCTTCGGAAAACAGAGCATTCGTTACATTTGAAAAGGTTCATCATCAATACCGTATCCCTTTAGTTGTGTATGCGGATTTTGAATCAACACTTGTTCCAGTTGAAGATGAAAATTGTGAAGCAAGAAAAAGTGTAAAGTATCAAATGCACAAACCAAACAGTTTTTGTTTAATGGTCAAATCAACATTATCAGAAGAACATTTAAACAGAAATGGATTAACTTCAGAACCTCTAGTATATCGTGGTGAAAATGCGGAAAAAATATTTCTTGATCACCTATATTCAATAGCTGGAAATACACAAAGATTATATACAAATATTGTACCAATGAAACCGATGGACGAAGAAGAAGAAATTCAACATGAAAATGCGACTCACTGTTTCTTGTGCAAAAATGATTTTACTATTGAGAATTATAAAGTTAAAGATCACGACCACCTTACAGGTTATTACAGGGGTGCTGCTTGTAATAAATGCAACTTGAGCTATCGTTTACCACTATTTATCCCTGTGGTTCTGCATAATCTCAGTGGGTACGACGCTCATTTTATAATACCTGAATTAGGAAGAGACGACGGTAAAATCGATGTGTTAGCTGAAACTTCAGAGAAGTTTATAAGTTTTTCCAAAGAAGTTGGAAACGTCAAACTAAGATTCTTGGACTCCTACCGATTTTTGCCGTCGAGTTTGTCCAAACTTTCTGAAAATCTAAGGAAACAAAATTTAATCGAAACGAAGAAGATTGTAAACAGCGACAAACTGGATCTGGTACTTCGAAAAGTTGTTTTCCCATATGATTACATAGACAGTTTAGAAAGATTTAATGAAACATCACTACCTCCAAAAGAAGAATTTAAAAGTAAACTGTACGACATGGATATATCTCAAGATGATTATGATCATGCATGCAAAGTATGGAACGAATTAGGAATTTAGAACATTGGGGGAATATTCAGATTTCTATGTCAAATTAGATGTGACTTTATTATGTGATGTGATGGAAGAATTTAGAAATACGTGTTTTGCGTCATATGGATTAGACCCTCTTCATTCGTACACTTCGCCTGGACTAGCATGGCAAGCCATGTTAAAAGAAACAAATTGTAAAATACAACTTCTTACAGATATAGATATGGTGTTGATAATAGAATCAGGAGTTCGAGGAGGATTGACGCAAAGTGTAACACGTCATGTCAAGGCGAACAATAAATATTTGCCCGATTATGATGCATCAAAACCAACAACATTCCTGGGTTATTTTGATGCAAATAACTTGTACGGATGGGCAATGTCGAATCCCCTTCCATATGATAATTTCAAATGGATAGACCCAGAATCAATTGGAAACATAATGGATATACCGAAATATGGAGAAACTGGTTACATATTCGACGTCGATTTTGAATATCCCGAACATCTTCACGACGAACATTATGATTTACCACTTCTTCCGAAGACTGAAATTTCTCCAACTGGAAGATGGCCAAAATTATTGATGACTTTAACTAACAAGTCTCGGTATGTTGGACACTACTGGATGATACAACAGGCCTTAGACTTGGGATTGAGAATTACAAAAATTAATCGAGTACTAAAATTCTCTCAATCTTGTTGGTTAAAACCGTACAATGACAACAACACAAGAAGAAGAGCCGCCGCTACATCAAGTTTTCAAAAAGATTTCTTCAAACTAATGAACAACGCAATATTTGGCAAGACTTTGGAAAACAAAAGGAAACATAAGGATATCAAATTGGTAACTGATCCAGTAAAATTACAGAAATTAGTGCAACAACCAAACTTTGGTTCATCTGTAATGAAAATTAATTAATGAAAATCTAGTTGTTATTTCCATGAACAAGAAGTCAGTTCTAATGGATCGTCCTTTGTATCTAGGAATGTCAATCTTGGATATTTCCAAAACACACATGTACGAGTTTCATTATAAGAAGATGGTTAACTATTATGGAAGAGAGAACATTGGTATTGCATATATGGATACGGATGCACTAATTTACTGGATTAAAACAAATGACATGTACGAAGATCTACGCACTTTTATGTATAAAGATGATTTCGACTTTTCCGATTATCCCAAGGACCATCCAAATTACGATTACGACAGAAACAAGAAAGTATTGGGAAAATTTAAAGATGAAACAAATGGTGTGCCGATGATGGAAATTGTAGCATTAATGTCCAAACTATATTCATTTCAACTGTACATAAGCGAAAGGAATCAACATCAAGTCACGAAAAAGGCCAAAGGAATAAAAACCTCTTTCCTGAAGAAGAACGTACAGTTTGAACATTATAAAAGATGTTTGTTTGAAAATGTTGAAACAACTGCAACATTCAACACTATTAGAAGTTATAATCATCAACTCTTTAGTGTCAAACAAACAAAATGGGCATTAAGCTACAAAGATGACAAGCGCTATATTTTAGAAGATAAAATTAATACTTTACCGTTCGGCCACTACTCCCTGAACCCTATCGACCAGTAAACCTATTCTTCGTCCTCTACCTTCTTCCTTTTTTTTCCTTTCCGTAAAGAAGAGGGGACATGGCAAGCCCAATGCCATGTTCCCTCTTTTTTACACTAATATGAAATGGCCTTGACCTATATTCAAACTATATAAAAGAGAATGAACTGTTGTATGGATCAGTATTTTTACAAGCGATGTGCAAGCAACACCTGAAGATGGAAAGTGTGAAGGACAAGATTGTAAATGAACTACATAAACCAGCAAGAAGAAGATTTCCAAGAAGAAGTACAATCATTAAAGGAATGAATGATCTTTACCAAGCTGATCTCATTGAAATGATACCGCACAGTAAATTAAACAAAGGTTTCAAATATATTTTAACAATTATAGACTGTTTTACTAAAATAGCTGACGCTTTACCATTGAAGGATAAGACTGGTAAAAGTGTTACAAAAGCTATGGAAACAACGATACAAAGAAACAAATTCAAAATCAAACATCTACAGACCGATGATGGAAAAGAATATTTTAATAAAGACTTTGGAGCTTTAATGAAGAAATATCAAATAAATCATTATTCTACAAATTCTGAAGTTAAAGCTTCAATAATTGAAAGGTTCAATAGAACATTGAAAGGAGCGATGTACAAACAATTTTCAAAACGAGGATCATACGTGTGGTATGACATATTACCACAACTTATAAAAGAGTATAACAACAAATATCATCGTACCATCGGAATGAAACCTATCCAAGTAAACAGCGCTAATGCTAAGGTTGTATTACAACGCATCAGAAATAATACAACACCTAAATTGGAAAAGTTGCAACCAAAAAAGTTTAAAGTCAACGATAAAGTTCGTATAAGCAAATACAAAGGTGTATTTAGTAAAAGATATCTACCAAATTGGACTAATGAAGTATTTACAGTTTATAAAGTGCAACCAACTGTACCTGAAACTTACTTATTAAAGGATAACAAGGGTGAATTACTTCAAGGTGGATTCTACGGACATGAATTGTTGAAATCAACAGTCGGTGATGTATATCTTGTTGAAAAGGTATTACAAAGGAAAAAGGATATGGTTAAAGTCCGGTGGTTAGGATTCGATAAAAGTGAAGACTCTTGGATTCCTTCAAAAGACTTGGTATAGTAATTTAATAGCTCATTGTGTGTTTAACCTTGACACAAGATGGAGATTGTACAACAAAAAGATCGATTTAATATCAATAATATTGATGAATTGACGGTTGACAATGATAAGTTAAATCATGGTAAACATGGTGAACTACTACCAAATACGATAAGATGTTTAATAACTGGTCCTTCAAATTGTGGAAAAACAAATGTTGTTTTTAACCTTATAACTAATCCTAAAGGATTGCGCTTTAACAATATATACATTTTTTCAAAATCATTGCAACAACCAAAATATCAATTATTGGATAAAGTACTTGCAAGTGTACCTGAAGTGAATTTCTACAAGTTTAATGCCAGTGAAACAATTATGCAACCAAATGAAGCAAAACCATTTTCTATTTTTATTTTTGACGATGTGTCTTGTGAAAATCACGACACTATAAGGAATTACTTCGCTATGGGAAGACATCATAATATCGATAGCATTTATATTGGTCAAACATACAGTAAGATTCCAAAACAACTCATAAGAGACAATGCAAATATGTTGATCATCTTCAAGCAAGATGAAACAAATTTAAAACATATATATAATGATCATGTAAATGCGGATATGGCATTTGAGAAATTTAAAGAGATGTGTGGCAAAGCATGGAATGAGAAATATGGCTTTCTCGTTATTATGAAGGAAGAAGATATTAAAAATGGTAGATATCGTATAGGGTTGGATAAATTTGTATTTATGCGTTGAACTACCGATGTTACATCTAGTTACACGTTGAACTTCACAGTGTAAACATGGTGAATCAAGAAAAACTATTGAAAGAAATAAAATCACTCAGTGATTCTATTAGGATGAAGAATCGTGCATTGAGGATGGGTTTAAGTGAAAGAGAAGAATTTCTAGAGACTACATTTAAACCTATTACGGAACCTTTAAAACAGATATCAGAAACTATTGGTAAACCTCGTTATGAAGGAGATGTTTTACTACCAGTTTCTAAACAAGAAGTACAAGCATTAAAAAAAGAAGAAGATGATGATTCATATACAAGTGCTAGTGAGCAAGAAGAAACAAAAGAAGAAGAACCAATTGTTGAAAAGGAAGAAGAACAGCCAATACCTGAAGCTGAACAATCTATTCCAAATTTAACTCAATTGAGTAGCGATATATTACAACATGGACCTCTTGGAAGAAAATATATAATGAAAATGCTACATGACATGAAATCAAACCCGAATTTGAGTAGATCACACGTATACGGAGCAAGAATTGATGGGAATGAATTAAAGATCGGCGATTCAAAGCTTGAAATAACACAAGACGATTACATCATTATTGGTGAGCATAAATATAAAGGAACAAAAGGACTTTATGAATTAATTTTTAAAAACATACCACTAAGATATTCATCCAAAGATTTAAGTGTTTTTAAGGAGATTCTACAAAATACTAACGCTCATAAAAGAAACTACTTAAAGGATGCAATGATTAATCGTTCACGTGCAACAAAATATAACATTGTTATAAAAAAGTTGTTTCCTCCACGAAAATTGCCAACATTACGTACTGCACCAGCGGTGAGACAACCACTGAAAAGAAAATCTTTATCACTTATGGATTTATCACTTCTTGAACAACATGGTAAAAAGAGTAAAGGAGATACTTCAACATCTGGCAAAGGATTGATGAAAAATCTATACAATACGAATGTGATTTACTACAACGACATCAATAAATTGGTTGATAGAATGAGACTATTGCATGAAGCCATGGAAGCCGGTCATACAGGTTTAAATAATGAATGGGTAGCTCTGATTGACGAACTCAGGAATCGCGGCATAATCGTATAATTGTCCGCGGATATATAAGAGTACAGGCGTATAATGTGTCAGTTCTAACATGAGCGTCGACAAGTTCGGACAATACTCCGCGTTAGGAGTGCAAGTTGGAGAAAACAGAAAAAGAAGTGGATTACCGCAAACACCCGAAGGTGACTATAACATAAATAATAAACGTTTAAAGTTTGTTAAGGATCCAGAAGAAGATGGAGATGCAACAAATTTAAAAACAGTAAAGGAGGAAACATCTACAAGTTTAAAACTCGACAACAACCAACTGTATGATGCAAAATCTCACAGGGTTATTAATGTTGCAAAACCAGTCAACAATGGAGATGTTGTTAATAAAGGCTATTTTCTATCTGCGATGGAATACGCTTTACTGTTGGAAAAGACTAAAAGTGGAAAAAAGTACAATGCTTTAAATTATAAAATAACTAATGTAGCAGATCCAACCGAGGATACAGATACAATCAATAAGCGTTATTTGCATTCTGTAATACCAGAAAAGAAAAAAGATGGATTTTCCTTCTATAAATATACTATAAACGATATTGGATATCCTAAAGAAGAAAGTGATGGTGTTAATATTAAATACATTAAAGATAATTGTATTTTATATAATGGTGCTGTTATTGATTGTCATGGAAAAGTGTTGTCCAATCTGAAAGATGGTTCAACTCCATCGGATGCTGCTACTGTGAGACAAATGAATGAAAGCTTGAAGAAAGGAACATCCGCTTTTGTTAAACAAAATCAGGTGGTGTCAAAGAAAGGTGATGAGTTTGTGCAAGGAAGTGAAAAGTTTACCTTACTACAACTACAAAATAACAAGTGGGATGGATAAAATAAAAGATTGTCAAATATAAGTTTAGGCACGGAAGAACATGATGCTGTTATTTTAACACAAGTGCCACAACTATCAGCTACTGGTGTTAACTTTATATGTGGAGGTAGACGATTAACCCATGTAAAATCTGGTAAAGATGATAATGATTGTGTTGTTGTGAAACAAACTATAGTTTTAGATAAAATAAATAACTTATATGATGGAAAAAATAGAAGAATATCTAACATATCAGCAGGAATAGTTCCGAATGATGTTGCTACTATTAATCAAGTTATAGCAACCTCTAATAACGATCCATCTGTGTATACATGTAATGGTAAACGTATCACAAATCTTGATAATCCTACACGTAACAAAGATGCTACTAATGTAGAGTATGTAATGAATCTTGTAGGTAATGTAGTTATTGATATGCATAATCATTTGATTAATGCATCGATGAAACACAATAAAATCGAAGATTCTCAGAGAAACCAATGGATTAAAGATGAAATCATTGATAGATACTAGTAAAACTTATGAATATTTAAGTATGGAATACACAAAAAAAGGATTCATTATCATAAAGTATTTCATAGAGTGAAGACGTTGGTTACATAAAACAGCATAATGAAGACCGTATCGCTCAGTCGTCGTCAAGACAGCGGCAAGAGAGGACGTGGTTTAACATCAGCTGCATTATCCCTGCTCAGACGGATTCCAATTGGTGCTGTTGTGAATCGAGCGATAGACGCTTTACCATACGAATTACATCTGCCCGGAGGTTATCAATAGTGTGGACCTGGAACTAAGTTGTCAAAACGTTTAGCAAGAGGAGATCCTGGAATTAATAAATTAGATCAAGCTTGCAAAGAACACGATATAGCATATTCAAAGTATAAAGATTCAACAAATAGATCAATAGCGGATACAATTCTAGCGGAAAGAGCTTGGCAAAGAGTAAAATCAAGTGACGCAAGTATTGCAGAAAAAGCAGCGGCTTGGGCAGTAACTACAGCCATGAAGACGAAAGCTAAATTTGGTGCTGGAAGACGACGTCGCAGAGGAAGACCTGCAAAGAGAAGAGCTCCCAAAAGAGGTGGAAACATTAAGAAGAGACGTCGTAGAACTCGTAAAGCAACAGTAAAGAAAGCTTCTATTTGGTCAATGGTAAAAAACGGAGCAGGTTTATACCTAAGACCGTACCGTGTGTACTAAATAAGAAGAATCAATTGATAATTCCAAATAAAGCCTTAACAAATCATCAGTTAAATGATTATGTAAAATGTTTGAAAATACCATTTTTTCGAGGAGTTTTTATGAAAGATGCATTACCAACTAAAATATGGGAAAATGAAACTGGAATAGTAAATTTGGATTCCACCTATGGTCCAGGCACTCATTGGGTATGCTATAAAAAGCTCGGACAAACCGTTTACTACTTTGACAGTTTTGGCAATCTACCACCGCCGAAAGAACTGCAACATTATTTTCGAAACTCCAAAAACATTTTTTACAATTACAAAAGAGAACAACCTAACAATACTGAAATATGTGGGCATTTATGTTTGGAGTTTCTAGCGAAGAGTGTCAGTCAGCTTTAAGATGTCATCGTATACAGTGTCACTGAGTGGAAATTCATCCACATTGAAAAGTACGCTGTTCCCAACATTGCGTCTATCCAAGGAAAGATTATGGGAAGCGGCATTACTTGATTTAACTACCTACAACTCAATTCCCAATGTTACGGAAGGAAAGAACAATTTACTACATTATTATGAAACTAAGGATGCTTCAGGAAAATACTCAGAATTGAAAATAATTACATTTCCTACTGGAGCTTATGAAATCGATGATATAAACCAATTACTACAAAAACAACTCGGAGAAGAAAATATCACCGTTAAAGGAAACAATAATACTTTAAAAGAAGAAATAACTTCAAAATATTATATCGATGTCAGCTTCAAAAACTCCATTGGCAGTTTACTTGGATTTACAGATACAAAAAAGAATATATTAACTCCTGGAACTACTCATTCAGGTGATACAACTGTTACAATATTGAAAGTCAATAGTATCGATGTAACGTGTAATATTATACACGGATCGTATAGAGAAGGAGTGAATCAGCATATTTTACATACATTTTATCCAACAGTGGCTCCTGGTTTTAAAATTGTTGAGAAGCCACAAAACTTGATATACCTACCGTTAAACACAAGTTTCATTTCAGACATCGTACTAAACATATTGGATCAAGACGGTGTTAGTGTTGACTTTAGAGGAGAAACGATAACTATACGGATACACATCAGAGCGGCAACATAAAGGTCAACATGGGATTATCATTTAAACCGCAACGGAAGAGTCGGGAGCTCAGTAGCTCCTCGACATTGGAAGAGTTAACATCGGACAACATTCGTTTTCTACAGAAGATTGGATTGAAACTTAAACATGATGAATATCCTGGATATATCTCAAGGACCGACATTCGACGAAACACTATGGGAGAAGGAATATCACACACACAACCCTTACACTTCATCAAAATTAAACAATAACGATGAAATAAGGATTCCCATTCAACAACAAGATATTTACACATTACCGTGTGAAAGTTATTTGTACATTGAAGGACGGGTATTAAAATTGGATGGAAAAACTGCTTCAACAGTTCCTTTTATAAATAACCCGATGGCATATCTTTTTGATGAAATAAGATATGAGATATCAGGGGTGACAGTTGATTCGACAAAAAAGGTTGGTATAACAACGACATTGAAAGGATTAACATCATTAACACCGCATGAGAAGAATTCAATAGTCACCGCCGGATGGGTTGCCCCTGATAAAGACACTATAACACCGGATTCCAACGGTCACTTTGATTTTCATGTACAATTACGATTGCTTTTGGCATTCGCTGAAGATTACAAACGAATAATAATAAATGTCAAACAAGAATTGGTATTACTCAGATCTTCAACTAACAAGGACTTGATACTTGCAGACCCTGCAACTACGGAAGATAAACTGGAATGGCAACTACAATTGGATAAAGTTGTTTGGAGAGTACCTCATGTAAGATTGGCCGATGAACATAGAATCGTATTATTGAGAAAGTTAAAGTCTGACCGTGATATTGTGATGCCATTCCGAAGTTGGGAATTCCATGAATATCCTACACTACCTCAGACAGAACGACAAACATGGACCGTCAAGACATCAACTTATTTGGAACGGGCAAGGTACATAATACTCGGTTTTCAAACTAAGCGAAAAGATGTTATCACTGCAAATGCCGGTCAATTTGATCACTGTAAAATAAAGAATTGTAAAGTTTTCTTAAACTCTCAATTCTTTCCGTATGACAATTTGAATGTCATGTTCAGCAAAAAACGTTTTTCCATTTTATACGATATGTATGCAAGATTTCAATCGTCATATTATGGAAAGACTAATACACCACTATTATCGCCTGACCAGTATTATTCCAAGGCTCCGATAATTGTAATCGATTGTTCAAAACAAAATGAATCGGTAAAATCATCAAGTGTGGATATAAAAATTGAAATGGAATTTGAACAACCAGTAGCGGATGGAACTTCAGCATACTGTCTAATTCTACATGATAAAATAGTTACTTACACACCGCTGACCGGAATTGTGAAGAATGTACTTTAAAAAGAATTAGTACAACGACTGCAGATTTTTGAGGTTAGAATTATCTGCTTCAATTTTTGAGGTTAGAATTTCGTTTGTGAAAAACAAGTTGAAAACAAACATTTATGTGATTGTATAAATTTCAAGGATTTCACGAAAAACATAAAAGAGAGAAAATCATGAGTGGAAAGTTCATTTTATATTCGACCGTCGTATGGGAAACATCGTTCGCAAGATGAGTTCTACTAACGGAGAAGAAAATACACCTCTAATGGATGAGAATAGTTCAGATATAGAAAAACAAGTTGAACGAGAAATGGACGAGTTCCTCAAGTTTAACAAACATAAGAAGAGAGAAGAAGAAAAAGAAGAAGGAGAAGCTGAAAAAGAAGTAAAAAGAAAAAAGGTTGAAGTTAACATTACAACTAATATTTTAACAGAAGTATTTCTTCGGATTTTCTACCCCATTTCATCATGCATGACGAAAAGTATTTCAGTTGGAATTTTAAAATCATTGGATTATTCACCGATTGTTATTTTAAATCATGGAAATAAAATGGTTACATTCACTGAAACTTCTTGGGAATCATTTATGAAACATTTACATCTTTTGGAATGTTATTTGAGTAACAACACATTTGGAAGAAGAACAAGATTAAGTTTATTGGAATCAAATATTGAAGTTGATATAGTGAAACATCGTGGGGGACAAATGGTTCGCTTCAGAGATTTAACTAGACATGATGTAAAATTACATTTGACTAAAGAAGAATTTTACACTTTAAGTTGTACTACCGGTCCCGCCACCAGATATTTGAAACAACTAATATTTTCAAGTGCAATAATCAAAGACTATCTAATCGATACATTGGACAGACAACCTTTCGTTCCAATTTTATACGGTCCCGTGGATACTTCAATTTTTAATCGAATACCTCAAGAAGTGGATATGTGGAGACAATTGAACAACTATCACACCAACTTTAATATCGACGAAGAAGCGCAAGAAGTTAAAGAAGAACAATCGTGTTTGTAATACAAGTCAGTTGCTGACGAGACTTCATCATGAACAAACGGGTTTCGTTTTCTAATGCGCCACATATAATGGAAGTTAAAAAAGGTATAATTGAATTTCAAGCTTTTCGAGGAAATGATGGAAATTTTATTATAAAAGAATTAGTAATTTTGGATATGAACACATCTGTAGTTTATCATTACTTATTCAAACCTCCATTACCATTCAATAGACTAACAACTAAAGCGAAAGTTACAAACAAATGGTTGTACAAACATTTTCACAACCTAAGATGGGATGAAGGTTTTATTAATTATAACATGATGCCGCACATTATGAATCATTACTGCAAAGAGTTCAAAACTATCTACACAAGAGGATTGGAAAAAGCTAATTGGATACAATCATTTACAAGCAACGAAGTGATAAATGCAATAATAGGTAGAGATTTCCAATGCTATTTCAATGAACTTTGTATTTCATCAAAGAGTTTTAAACATCGAAGGTCACAGTGCGCTTTGAAGAATGCCTACCGCTTGAATAATTTCCTTCAACAGAATGGTGGGGGTAATGTCGGTAATAAAAGTGAGAGCGCTACCATGACGCAGCATGAGTATTACTCGAACCTCCGAAGAGACAACATCTCCGACGGACATTATTATTAACAAGAAGATTAACAATAACATCAAGATGGCATCGCAGAACTTTCTTCAAAATTTGGTTGATCAATTCAACGCTCATTCAAAATCAACAATCTTACCGACGAAGAGATGTTCTGAACTAAAAGAAGAAAAACATTACATCATACATACAATCAAGAAGATGGACACTTCAGTTGGTGATGCTATTAATTGCACATTGAGCGAGGCGCCGTATACAGTTGGTGACGAACCGAAGTTTCAAATCTTCCTACCGAAACGGTTTGTACAACTTCTACAAAATGAAGATCTTCGAGTTATTCAACCTGGCGCACTCTATTTAGTTTCACACGGACCGAGTGGAAACAACTCAACTGAACTAACTATTCATGTAACACCTACTACTAACTAGTTTGTACATAACTTTGTAAATATATATGTTTGTAATGGTTTCTCAATAAAGATGATATAAAACAAAACAAAAATAAAAGAAGCAACATATTGTTATGTCTTTGTACATAGCAATATGTTGCTTTTTTTAAAAATTCCACGGGATGACCTTGACCCAATTTTGTGTGATAATAAAAGTGAAAATCAACTTGTGAAATTCATCAGTCTACGACTACCTTTCGTACCGTACACATCTCGCTCTCTATAACTAAATACAAAACTTCAACATGTCCCTAAAGGTCAAGTGTGCATCTTACGATACCAACACCATTACGAGTTTTGAACAACTTGAAGATTTAACCAACGAAATGCGAGTTTTACTTACCGGTGGTTATCACTTAACTGTTGATGTTAGTGCTACTAATGTAAGGATGTTTACTAAAACAAAATACTGTGATGATGAAGTATTTCTTTCAACACAACCTACAACATCTTCATCACCGACTGGTCAACATAACATCAAGTTCCATAAGTATTACCAATGTTAAATAACTTTTAACAAATAAAACTAAGGAATCACGTGATCAATGTCAAGTTGATAAAAAGGGAATGATACTTGTATAACTAATCATTCGCTTCCCGACTCTCGCTGCGTCAACACCTAATTTTAAAGATGTTATACAGAATGATGATCGAACTTGATGGAAAAATCTATGGAAAAGATTACAACACCGTTGAACAAATGACTGAAGATTTAAATATATTAACTAAAGAAGGATATCAAGCTAAATTAATTTTAAAATTTCCTGAAGTACATCCACTATCGACTGAAGAACTTATCGCTATGGCTAAAGCGGAGAGAGAGAAAAAGGCTGAAGAAAACAAACAGAAACAGACAAAGTCTGAAGAAGATAAACAGAAATAAACTTCTTAAGTATAAACATTCCTTACATTAGTAAGGTATAATTTTTTAAAACTTCGTTTGGATGACCTTGAAATTACCCCCACCACTTTTTGTAGTACATAAAACTGACTATTCAACACTATACACTCTTATTCTTTCACTGGACTCAGCAGCGTCAACATGGAAGAACAAAAGTACAAGTACGAACCTCGTTACTGTTGTGAACAACAGTGTACAGATTTAGGACCAATGATGGTGGACGGGTTAGCTTGCACTAAATGTGAATTTTTTGGATCTTGTTACTGCAAGTGCAAAACAAAACAACTACCGCCACCGGAATTGCGAACTTTCAAATTTTACAAATCAAGATATTTTCATACATGCTGTCCTCAAAGATGTTTCAAATTTCATCCTCTCGATCTAGCTCATTGTCAACGCACCAAGTCTCATCAAGATGATTTTTGTACACATATGATAAAAAGATGTAAATACAGATCAGATTGGTATTCCGATCCTGTAGAACCATCGAATGTGTAATTTCAGTTTTACACTCTTTTTTAAAACTTCAATTGGATGACCTTGAGATTTCCCCCACTACCGGTTGTAATTTTTATATAATATTATATTAAACTTTAAATCATTTCACTTCCAACACTCTAACTAACAACATGGAAGCAAAATTTATCAAGTTTGAACATATAATAACTGAGAGGGAGGAGATGGAAGAATTGTTTCAAAATTTACTTTCTATCATGGACAAATATCCTATGAGATGGTTCAGAATTGTGGTTAAATATTTAAATCCTGGTGAGTTATTTTCTTCATCGTCATCATCACAGAGTGAGGAAGACGAAACAACTAATTCAGTTAGTATAATTGAATTAAAAGACGAAGAAGAGGAACTTAGCTATTTACTTGGTCACAAGCTCATGCTCACCAACAAATAAGCCTCCTTCCTAAACGCCGATCTTCATTCAATCGCCGACTCTCGCACGATGAACAACTCTCCGTTGGCACGAATGAATTCTAGTTTCGAAGTAAATTCTAAAGAAGATTTGCAAGAAATATTTAATACTTTACACGAAATTGTTAGTAAATTCAACACTGTTAAAATGAATCTGGAAATAACTTACGCCTGTCCTATTTGTGATAAGGTTGAAAGTTCTGATGAAGATAGTTTGCTGAATCTTACTCCACTTACACCTCTACAATCAGACACGACAACAACAAGTACGGAAGCAAATGGTGAGCAACCTCCTTCCCCCACCACTTCTTTGTGATTCAACTTCCCCCACCACTTCTTTGTAATTCAACTTCCCCCCACCACTTCTTCGTTTAACTAACGTTCCTCGCTTTCACTTCTCATTCCGTCTCCAACATTTGAACTATCAACATCACTTGTTTCAAAATTTCAAACACCAAAAAACAACACTAATGATGGATATGATGGATGAAGTTTCCTTCGTCACAAGGATGGAAGAGGAAAAGATGAAAGAAGAAAAATTGAAATTGGAAATTAAACGTTTGCAATTGGAACGGGAAAACCAACTCGAGATATTACGTTTCTTCAAACTTGTCAAATACGTCATCTGGGGACTCTGCCTTTACCTTATCCTCGTCGTCGGCGTTTGCTTTTACAACTCCGTATTTCATCACAAAAATTCAACCTGTATTGCACATTGATTGTATTTGTTTTTACGAATAAAGTTCAAAACTTAAATCTACCTATCCCGCTATCACCGGATAGTTCAACTCAGAACTATTTCCTGTGCTAGCGGGATAGGCTTTTTTAAAACTTACTCGGGATGACCTTGACATACTTTCCGTAACCCAATTATCAAGTTGAATTTCGGTTTTGAACTAACTTTTAATTTATGCATACCTCCCCTCATTTAATATACGACCGGAAACTATGTGCCCCGGCACGTGGCTTCCGGGGCAGCTGACCTGTGCCAGAAGTGACCAAATCTAACTACTCTTGCCTATTATACAGGGTGTTTCAGAACTCCCTACCAATATTTTAGGGCATTGTTCCTGGGTTAAAAACATATCTAAATATCATATTTAAATTGTCCGGAAGTCTCAAGTTACTCACACAGCCGCCATTTTGTTTTTTACACATAATAATTTTTATTTCCGTAACGGATGGTTGTATTCAGATCATATTTGGTATAAATCTTTATCATACCATTGTACATTCCCAAGAAAAAAATTAATTTTTTCAATTGTATATTTTCAAAATGGCGGCCATTTTAAATTTTCAAACTCAAATATCTCAAAATCTGTAAATTTTATAAAAATTTTACAAGACACAAAAAAGTTGCAAAATTTAATTACCTAACCTATGGTGCCAAGTGTGTAAGGATCTGACAACAAATAACGGAGTTATTGCGATTTATCTTCATAAAAACATTGATTTTGCTGTTAAAATGGCCTTTTTTGCATTAAATTGAATGCAAAATCCACGTTTTTATGAAGAAAAATTGCAATAACTCCGTTATTTGTTATCAGATCCTTACAAACTTGGCACTATTGGTTAGGTAATCAAATTTGGCAACTTTTTTGTGTCTTGTAAAATTTTTATAAAATTTACCGATTTTGAGATATTTGAGTTTGAAAATTTAAAATGGCCGCCATTTTGAAAATATACAATGGAAAAAATTAATTTTTTTCTTGGGAATGTACATTGGTATGATAAAGATTTATACCAAATATGATCTGAATACAACCATCCGTTACGGAAATAAAAATTATTATGTGTAAAAAACAAAATGGCGGCTGTGTGAGTAACTTGAGACTTCCGGACAATTTAAATATGATATTTAGATATGTTGTTAACCCAGGAACAATGCCCTAAAATATTGGTAGGGAGTTCTGAAACACCCTGTAGAAGACAAGGCAATCGCCCACTGGTCAAAATTCGACCAAATATTTAGTTGATTTTCAGCTAATTAGTTTTTAATATTTTTTTAGATAAAACAAACTGTCCTTCCTGATTTGCTATAATTTGTTATTACAACAGCTGTTTCATGATCAATCAATTATCCTTCCCCTATAAGATTAACATTGAAACTTTCAAAGCCTGTAGGGCGTAGCCTCGGGCTCGGGGGCCTATGTGAATTAAACTACCATTCTGCTCATCTACTTGACACTACCTTTCAAACGGTTTGCGCGGGTTCCTTTTACGTTGCTCACAAGCTGAGAAAAAAGGAGGAAAAGAAACATGCTTGCCTATTAATACATAGAACATAGCTGTTTACATTGCTAAAGTAATGTAAAAATCTTAGTTTTAATACTATGTTGCCTGTGTATTAATAAATTCTGTGACCATTTTCAAACGTAAACATCAAATTCATGAATAATCATCATGAAAATTACCCGTCATTTTTGACGGGCTGTTTGCTAGTCTAGAATAACTGACACATACTTTCTCCCAACAATATAAAATACCCCCGTCGCATCAGAGCTGCGTACTCAGCGAATTTCCAATGGAATTTTGGTATATTTTCTATTTCCCCATAAAATCCATGGGGATGAGAGTATGTAGGTTTGCCGCCATATGGGTTTTGTTGGTAAATATAAGTTAAACCCTACCTAGTGAATGTACATACCAAATTTTATCACGTTATGGTATACTTTTTATTTTCCCCATAACCCCATAGGAGTGAGTACGTAGGTTTGCCGCCATATGGGTTTTCTAAGCAAATATAAGTAAAACGCTACCAAATGAACGTACTTACCAAATTTTATCAAGATATGTCAATAAATAAGCAAGATAGAAGGTTTTATTGATTTCCCATAACAATAACATGGAAAACATAGTTTTTGGATTTTCTCCATAACCATTTAAGCTAGGTAAAAAATTAAAAAATACTAGATTGTTTGTTTTTTTAAGCTCTTTTAAATGGTTTAAGTTAAAATTGTTGAATTTTTTAAATAAAAGTAAAAAAGCCAAAAAACTATTTTTTGCCCTTTTGAAACCCCATAAAACCCCGTTCCCATGTTCCGATATATATATATCAATTTGAACGAACGGTGTTTTTGGCTTCTACGGACCTCAAAACGAAAAAGTATCATGGTCCCGGGCTTAGGTCTTACCATGACTACTACCGTAATAGCGTATTCCCTATAGGGAAATTCGCTAAAAGGTGTTAAAAGCTTCAAACATTAATGTCTTGATGACTCAGTCGGATAGCTACCAGCTGAGCAGCGCGAGTTTGACCCTACGCGCGTCTGTGACTTTTAAAAATGTACTGCGTTTCCTGCTAAACGAAAAATTGTATTTTCTCAAAAACCACTTGACGTAGAGCAATCATTAAAAATACTACATTATTTAGTTTTTTGAGCTTGGTTTATTTGTGATAAGTAAAATTTATTCAAAATAACAGCAATTTTGAAAATCCAAAAAATTTCAACACTTTTTATGGTATAACTTTTGAACGCGGATTTTCTCGAAAATGCGGTGGTGTCATTTTATTCAGCATTTTAATCTTCATGAACTGCAAAATTTTAATCAAAATCGTTGGAGCCGTTTTGAAGAAATTTTGATCTTTCATGGTTTTTAGGTTTTAGATTTTTTTAAGGTTTTAGGGGGTAAACTACCCTTAAAAATAAAAAAATTAAAAAAAGCCTGGAATTATAGTGGATATGGACCTATTTACCAAATTTCATTAAAATCGGGCCGTTAGGGCATTCTCTAGCTCTGTTTACATCCTGACACACACACACACACACACACACACACACACACACACACACACACACACACACACACACACACACACACACACACACACACACACACACACACACACACACACACACACACACACACACACAAACACACAGACATCAATCTGAAAACCACTTTTATGGACTCAGAGGGCACCAAAACAGATAAATTTACCAACAACTCAAATTTTAAAATGTTGACAAAACCAATACTTTCTTCATATATACATTTATAGGGGGAAAGGGGGCTCCAAAATGGATATATACAACATCAAACTAATGCCAAAATTTTTACGAAATCAATACTTTCTCCATATACTATGGTATAGGGGGAGAAAGTAAAATAAGCCTACATTTCTAAAATGGCCCTGAAAAGGGCCGTTTGAATTTGGTCTGGCAGTTGGCATAGCTGAGAGATCACTCGCGTGATAGTTCAGCTGCCAAAAATTGTTGTTCTTTTAGCACCAGCCTGGGAGTACGTGCAGCTTTAATGGAATGCTGCGGACGTGAACAACACCAACCCCAAAAGAAAGATAATGGAGCGATATGTTTATTGAAAATTATTTACATCTGTTATAAAACATGCGTTGAATAAATCAAACAAAATGTACAGTATATTGGCTGAGTTGTGATTCACTTCTTATTATTTGTTCATTGGAACTGACCACACATTTCTGATGGTCCATGAATGTGAGTAAATTTCAGGTTGCTTTCGTTGGAGTTTAAATAATCAGAATAGGTTACAAATAAATACACGTTTTAATAAATAAACCAGATTTATCAGATCATAAAATAGTTTGGGCTATCCAGTCGAGGTAGTTGTTGACCCTGGTGTAGACGCCGGGCTTGTCCTTGACCCCGCAGCGGATGCCCCATGAGACGATGCCAATGATGTCCCAGCGCTCGTCCCGCCGCTGCCTCACCAGCGGGCCGCCGCTGTCGCCCTGCAACGCGACGTCAGCAACATCCAGCACGGAGAGAGGTAAGTTATACAGTGAACGTTGTCAATTTATAGTTCGTCAACTAATACATTTTTATTTCTTCTGCCCATCGTTGTTTATTGTGATGTAATTCTTTAGACACGGTCTGCTAGCAAAAAAAAAAAAAGATAATGGACTTTTTACAATAGACAAAGCTTACAGAAAGTTTTTACAAGAGGTGTATAGCAATTGAAATTGTAATGATATGTGCTTGTTTTGGGAATAAGTTTTTGTGTTTGTTTCTCTCGAGAGATTCAATTACAAGGCAAAAAGACACAACATTTTTTTTAAGTACTATAATGCGTATCTTTATGATTTTTAAAGAGAATTCTAAAATTTTTAAACTTAGGACAGTGCGTAAACGCATTGTATACGTACGTTTGAAAACATTGAATCGGTATAAAAACTTTCAATATTAGCTTTAAGGGCACCGATCCGATCGACATTTTTACAGTGTTTGAATGATCGGTGCGTATGGAATGGGTCTGACGCTTTATATATATTTGTTATAGACTAGCTAAATATGTATTTATGTTAATTATTTAACAACTCAATAACGAGCAACATTAGCCATTTTGTCACCCTTGTTCAGCTATTTAGCTACTCCCGACCTGGCAGGCGTCTTTGCCGCCCTCGTAGGCGGCGGCGCAGAGTGTGCTGTTGAAGATGGTCTGGGCGAACTTGGGCACACACTGGCCCTGGTCCCACACCGGCACCGGCACCTCCATCAGCACGTTGGGGCTGGGCCCGCCGAACTCCATCTTGCCCCACCCTGCAACAACCAGCGTGAGACACCAACGACTGAAGAATGAGTGAGATATCTGACTCAGAATGGCTGGATTATTATTGTATTTACTTATGCTAGTTTCATTAATGCGTCTGTAAATAAATGTTTATCCTCAACTTGTGTTCGTGATTTACTCAATTACAAAATTATGAGTACTCTCTGTTACTACCGTATAGAGGCAAAGGTTAAGCTTGAAGAACTTGGATAATGGATAAATTGTAAAGTAGCTGTTGGATACTTTACTGCATGAGTCAATGGTGTACGATTTTAAACATTTGAGTCCATAAACAGTGGTTCCGCACAAACCTTATGATTGGTTAAACAATTGACCATACACTTGTCCCCTGTTAGAGGGGGTAGAGCTTTACGCGTTTGTCGTCGATTTTCCTGCGGCATTTGACACTATTGATAGAAAGTCGCTGGGTCTTAAACTATCATGCCTAGGAATATAAAAAAATTATTTACTTCTAAAATATTATAAGGGAACTAGTGTTGGAATTTGGTGTAAAGAAGGCGTGGCAGATAGCTTTGAGACTTCTGTTGGCATGCGTCAAGGCTGTGATATCTCACCTCTCATGTTCAGTCTGTTTATTAACGACTTGCCTGACGCACTAGGGGGTGGATGCACTATTGGAAGGTATAGAAATATTTTGTTATATGCAGACGACCTTGTAACCCTAGCGCCCATGCCAACAGGTTTTCAGCATATTATTGCAAATTTAGAAAAATATTGTGACCTTTGGAATCTGAAGGTAAATTTGTCAAAATCGAAAATAACGATCCTCGTGCGCAAATTGCGCATCTTATGATTCTATACGACAAAAACTCACCAAAAGTACATGTATGTTGGTTATGAAGTGACAGAGATCTATTTTTGTTTATCTGGCTTTAAAATTCATCTGAAGGTAATGTTAATCAGGTGTTAAATTACTATTCACATTAAAGATTTTGTAATAAAAAGTTGGTTAACATTTTAAAGCACCCTCTAGAAATAAATCAAAGTCAAGGGGGGCGAAGCCCGAAACGATATGAAATTTTTAATTCGATTCGCCCACGCGCCATATCCTAAGATTTAAAATGACACTTCAATCTTAAAAATCGGTTAACTAGGTCGAGAGAAAAAGCGACGTAACAGACGAAACCCTTATATAAATGAGAAGATAGACTGTTTTTAAAAAGGGTGAAAAACTATTGGATGAGAAAAATGGTTTTATAAAGTAGAAGGTGTTAATAGTTATAAGTATTTGGGGGCACTTTTATATTAACTTTGTCAACAATTCAGTGTGGGGTAACTTATTCTGCCGAAAAAACTATCTCCTCAGTACTAACTTACAATATTTAGCACAGTGGTGAGAGCCACTCTTTGTTCGGCGCTCAGGATTGGGCTTTATCGAAAGTGAAATATTGTAATTTGTTCAGAAATTGTTTATTACAAACTTCTTAGATTGTCTCACAACACCTCAAATTAGGCCTTATTAGCCCCAAATTAGCCATTAAATATATATATATATATATATATATATAACTACATTTAGCAACTATGGTGTAAAATTTTAGTTTCTACAAAAATGTTTAAGTATGACCAACCGACAGCCACAAAGACTCGCTGAAAATCTCATAAATAAAAACATCTACCGGTCAAAAAATTGAATAAATCTTGTTGAAAAATATGGATTAAAATTTTATTTTTCTCAGAACTTTGGGGATCAGGCAGTTAATTTGCAATTACCTAATGAAGATTGAGTTGAGGTAGAAAGTGACGCGTGGAGAGGCACGTGCCGCGGCCAAGCGATAACGTCGCCGTATCACTCACAATACCTCTCGATCGACAGTGACCTTAGGAGGTCAGGAAAAATGAGTTTAGTTATGGGTAAGAATAAAAAAAACACTTTGTGTTTAATTATTCCTTTGGGTTTAAAATTATTATTGTGCATTTTTTAAATATGAGACTATTTTGGCATTATTTAGTTTAGATATAGGTAATAATGATGGTTTGAAATTAGGTAAGGAGGATTATGTTATTATTTATTATATTGGGTACGTTTCTTGTATTCAGGTTCAAAGCCAACCTAACATACGGTTATTGTAACCATTCGGTGCTAAGAACATTGTTAATACTATTGTTTGAGAAATGTTATCAATAAAGCACTTTTCTTTTAATTTCATTTCACAATTGATTATACATTTGTATAATTTTAGAATGTTTACTTAGTTAAGGATTTTTTGTGTGATAAAATGCTTACTCTCAGACGTTACTGGTTGGTAACATTCGTAATAATAGTTTTTAACATTCAGCACATTTTCAGAAATTAGTTGTTCCAGTTTCAAACTATTAGATGAAAGGTGGTATAAAAATAACTGCAAATTGAGGACAGTTATGTAACAGTGAAATCAAATACGATAAAAAACACTACTCAGAAACAGAAACGGGAAGATACAACTTAAATTGTTTATTTTTATAATTGTACATCCGCCAATAAGGTTATATTTCAATCTCAAGTAAAGTTTATTCCGTTAAGTTTTTGACAAAAGGCAAATAGTAGTTTCATCATCATTTGTAAACTGACTTACCTGTGACTACCGCAGTTATGTTGGTGAACCGGAGACCGGGCACTGGTAGGCAGCAGGGCTGGATGAAGGAGTTGTACGGTGTTGTCACATTCAGTGTCAGGATGGCGATGTCGTTTTCATAAGACGTGACGTCAAAGTCCTCATGGATGATCATTTGAACAACAGAAAATGCTTTGGACTTACTCTCGTCTGGCTTCTTCAAATCGTAATCACCTAAGAGGACGATTACCTCGTCTGGATCTGCTCTGGACAACAAATCATCTGATTACTTTACAGTTCAGTGCTTCATGTGATGAAATGATTCATGAGTCATTAAATCCACTAATAAAATGGGTAATTGTGGCTGCACACGACTAGTTCAATGAAACATGGTAGACACGTTGGATTTCTTGTGCTTAAACGGATTTAGGGTCTCCTATCCCCAGAAAAGTTCGCAAATGTTGGAATTAATTTATGAGTTTTAATTAGTACTGTATTGTAGTACTTTTTAAGGGAATCCGAGCTAACTTCACCAACTTTATTCATGTTAAAAGATGTGATAATTTGTTTTAATTTATATTTAAGTACCAGGAGGGCCAAACGTTGGATTCATAAACTTTCAAGAATCTCATTCGCTTCGCTCACTTGACCCACGACGAGCTCGTTCGCTTTGCCCACTCGTTAGGCTTCAGGTTTCTTTACTCGTTTATAAATTTGTTCAATCAGAGGTTTAAAATATAATACGTTAACAGTTATCGGCTTTTTTTGGTTAAACTTTAGTAACATAAAAATTGCCCTAAGTATAATAAGTATAAAATGGGAATTTTGAATCATAGGACCAGCTCCTCCTCATAGTAAAAAACCGCATTTAAAAACAAAAAATAAGAAAACATTGTCCAGAATATTGTTTTAATGTGTTTATTTTAGAGTTTAAGATAGATAAGATTTGAATAACAATTATTAATTTTAATTTCCTGCTAGGTTAATAAAAGCAGTTTTCCCATCGTTTTGAAAAGCAAACCAAAGTTCCGTTACATTTTGAAATATGTTTCAGACGGTACATCAAGAGCAGTAACTTACTCATCGCAGCTTTAGGGTGGCGTAGATTCTATACCAATAATTACAATATTTATAGGGTTTTCTTCAATATTTACTGTTGTTAGGCAGTGTCTGTGTGCAGGTACCTGGGGAAGCAGTGGGCCGCCGTGAGCACGTGACGTCGGGTGATCACCGTCCCGCCGCAGAACTGCTTGAACGTCCGCCGGTATACCAGCGCCGCCATCCACGGCCAGTCGCGCACCGTCGTCGCGGCCGCCTGCGTGATCCTCGAGATCTTCTTGCCGTTGCGGCCACAAACTACCACCACAAAGATACAATGGGATCTGATGAAGTCTAAAGAGAAAACTTTAAGATCTGTATAATTTTGACAAAATTAAGAGGGAACTCTTCATCATTTAAAGTTAGTATGCTGTGTATTCGATCTAAAATGGACCACATTCTCAGGAAGCACTATGCATAAATTTAACCAAATCGGAACACCAAAGAATACTTGGTTTCATTAATGAGCTATGATGGGTTGCAATTTCTAGAAACAATAGGAGCCCAAATAGAGCAAAGGCTGATGTGAACATATGCTCCCCCCCCCCCTCGTGGGAATTTTCGACATATACATTTTTGTGTTTGTATTGACATGTACTTCATGGTTTTAGGTGTTTGCCACTTAAAAATTACAGCATATCCCGAAAAATACGAAAAAATCATGAAAAATATAAAATCTACTATCATCATTAAAATGATTCAGTTTCAAAAATCTTTTGACCGAAAATACTAACAGTTTTCTTGGCCAATTTTATTAATTAATGGGTCGTTATAAAGCTCGCTACTTAAATATTTCCAAATAATTATGATTTTTTTTTTTTAGATTTATGATTAAAAAGTTAAATAACTAGTTTTATATACAGTGTGGTTGAAAAGTCCCGGAACGGTGAAATATATTTTTTACCAATATAGATAAAGTTACAAGACTTGGTATATCAATAATGGCCATAAATGTCTACTCTTTTAAGGCATTAACACTTTTTTACCCCTTAAGGGGGATGGCCCATGAGGAGTCAGACAAAATTCTTAAATAGCAGCATAGGTCATGTTTGGTATCAAATTAAAGGTCCCAATTAGTAGAGTACAATGCCGCAAACCCGACGTTAAAAGGTTGGGTATAAAGAAAGTTATTGCATTTTAAAGTTTTACCCATATATTTTAATGAAAACTTTGTTTGCCTGCCATTTCCGTTTCGATCATCCTTTTGAAGTCTAGTTTGCGGCATTGTACTCTGTTATGTGAGACCTTTAATTTGATACCAAAATCGACCTATGCTGCTGATTAAAAATTTTGTCTGACTCCTCGTAGGCCGTCTTTTCTTGGTTTTCTGGAATATGCTGTAATTTAAAAAAGGCAAACAACCGAATTCTTAATCTAGTAGGCAATACCAACAAAAAAAGTATAAGTTATAAATTCCCACGGGGGGGGGAGGGTTTCATATTGTCGGCCCATGGTCTAAAACGCTGGAGAAAATATATATGGTAGCTCGCACCATATACCAAAGTAATTTCCATTACAGTGTCATGATATGCTTTTCAATAAATAAAATTTTTCACATAAGAACTATTACGGCAGCGTAATTGATTGGGAAGTAAATGGTAGTTGACAAGTGGCCACGTCCATTTGAAAGAAACCTTTTAATCTTTTTTTTTGGTATGAACTTAATTAAAAATCCAAATTTGTTACAGAATCAAATAATTAAGAAAGGGTCTAATACTACATATACCCTATTCTTTTTAGTCTATTAACCAAACCAAGAAAGGTGTTTAGTCTTAGTAGCTTACGCCAAAACGCAATAAGGAAGCATTCTTGGATTTCTCGCTTAGCTGAAACAGAATTGTTTTTGGGATTTTCAGTGCATATAGTCACATTATTACTTTATCAACAAACTCACTCTTTGAAAGGCAATGGGTTGTTGTCATATCAGGGAACGAGACTCCAGGAATCGAAATAAACTCTTAAATGTAAGCATAGGTCGAGAAGTGCATCACTTTTAGTCTTTAAAAAATCTATTTTCAGGTGTAGTAACAATGTACTAAGTATTATTGCTTTGTATGTAATAGTTTAGAAAATGTTAAACCCGAACATGACTTTTCTACTGTAAAATCAACAGAACGTAATGTTTATTTTGTGTCTATCTATGCCGGTGGCATTTTTAACGTTTTGACGGGGAACGGTCCAAAGCCTCACCGTTACCTTTAAAGTCGCCAAGCGGGTAGATGTCGTCCGGCAGTTTGGTGGTCGGCGGCGGCGGCGGCGGCGTGGTGGAGATGGGCCTGGTCACCTGGCGTTGCCGGACCTGGACAATCAGTTACAAGATAAAAAGTAAGAAATTACTATTGTGTTCAGCCCTCAATTTCTGGGCATAAATTGGAAAATATATTTACTGACAGAAAGTATAAATTAAAACCGAATATTTAGAATACTAGTCATACTGTAACTTATCATACTGTACCGCCGTTCTAGAATGTTTTAGTCATTTTTTATTTATCTGTATAAGTGTAAATCAATGGTTGAAATATTTCAATTGAATCCATAACAAAACCATCAATTGATCAACGTGTTTAACGTAATTGTGATAGTTCACACTTGAAAATGATTCTTCTTGGAGTAATTGGCTCACATAACTTAAATTACAAAAGTAATTATTTTAAAAGGAAAAAAAAAGTCTCAGAATAATGTTTCAGCTGAAAAAGACTTAGGAACTAAATTTTATAAAAATCCATTTTATTCCATGTAAATAATCCATGAACAAATCCATTGTAAACTTTCTATGTAAGTTTGGGTTAATATGCTTCCCTATGCATACGTAAGGTCTCAATTAATTAAAATGATGTCACAAACCTGATCTAAAAAATATTAACGGGTAACAAGTGTTAGTCGATCAAAATTTTAACTACTGTAATTCATAATAAGAAAGCTTAAATATGCAATAACTTCCGACATATTCAACCTTTTGATGTCGGGTGGTTTGAGCCCGATTATAAAGACCGAAAATCTTGTATGATGAATAATGAAGATGATGTATAATGTGCTCTAGGTGAGGCGTAAGGAAGACCACACGCTTTTCTTTTCTTGGTCGACCCTTGTTGGAAGTCGCGAAGAGATGTTCGTAGGCTTTGGTGATACCATTTATAATTTTAAAGTTCTAGGTATTCCTAGCAGTTATCATAAATAAATATTGATTTACCAAGTTTCATTGCATAGGGTTTATTGTAAATAAATTACTAAGCCGACCTCGGACTTTTGTAATGGAATCGTGTATAGATTAAACCCATGTGACTTACCCTCCTCCCGTCGGCCCTGCCGTCCACCTCATCGTCTAGCAGGTCCCTGGCCTGTCTGGTCTGTAACCGATGAGGATGCAGCTCCCCATCTGCACGAGTCAAAATAGTAAAATGAAACTAAAAATTCTTATTTCAACAGGCAAAGTTAGGGTCATATGACCCTTTCTTATTCTTACACTTAACTTGATTAAACATTGTGATGTACATTGAGTAAATCTACTATGGTATTTGTCAAATACCACTCACTTATCAGAGAACCTCCATAAACATAAGGTATTGAGGCTTGAAATTTATCATAGATGTTCCTCTTTGCAAACAAATGCTCATTAAGAAACTGATTTGCAAAATTACTTCAGGGCTCTGCACCACAGGACTTAAAAATTTCTATCTAATGATATTCTTATCACCAATTTTTTATACGATACTAAGAAACAACGAATATGGAAAAGTATAGGACATACGATGTTGAAATTTGGCATGGGTGTTCTTCTATGCTCATAGGTGCTCACTAAGAAACAAACAGTTTTGCAAAATTACCCCAGAGGACTTCGAAATTTATATCTAGCGATATTATTATGGCAAATTTTTATACAAAGTTAGAAAACAACAAATCTGAAAAACTATAGGACCTTCGGTATTGATATTTGGCATGAACGTTACTCTTTGCTCTTGTAAGTAACGGTTTCGTAAAATTCCATCAGGGCTTTGCGTCACACGATTTCAAATTTCATCTAAAGTTATTTTTATGACCAATTTTTAATATGAATCTAGTAAACAACGAATCTGAGACACCAGGCGACCAATTTTGGCAAGCTACTTCAGAGCTCCGCCCCACAGGACTTTAAAACTACTTTAGGGCCTATGGTGTCAACAATTTGGCATGGAAGTTCTTCTTTGTTCATAGGCGCTCACTAAGAAACACTTTTGCAAAATTCCTTCAGGGCTCCACCCCACAGGCCTTCAAAATTTCTATATTATGTTATCCTTTTAACCAATTTAAATACAAACTTAGGAAACAGTGCATCTCAAAAACTATTATGAATGTGGAGATGAAATTTGGACTGATCTCTTTGTTCATAGGTGCCCAATAAATAATAATAATAATAAATTTTATTCCTCAGACAATAATTAACATTGTATAGGAATTTACATAAAGTCTTTCCATCTGTTTCACAATGAAAAAATTTACAATTCCAGATTTTTCAACAAGATTTTTTGTTAATTTATTTAATACTCTAAACTTTCTTCAAGTCTTTTCAATCATCCTTATATTGCTTTTTCTTCTTTCTTCCTTATTCTTTCTTCTTTCTTCCTTCTTCATTCTTTTTTCTTCATCTCTACATTTAATAAAATTTTTTCACCTATCCCTTATTATTGTTTGGTTTTTAATTATACTCTTCCTTCCTTGAACTTCCTCCTTTCTCTGGCGTCTCCTTTTCAAAACCGTTTTGCACATTTCGTTCAGGACTCCGCCCCACAGAACCTCAAACTTACTGTAATGATCACAGGGTTGAAATGTGGCATGGACATTCGTCTTTGCTAATAGGTGTCTACTAAGAAAAGGTTTTACAAATATATTTTTTTAAGTTCTTGAGGGCTCCGTTCCACTGGACTTGAAAATAACTTTATAGCCTACTGGGTTGAAATTTACACGGACGTTCCTCTTTGCTCATCATAGGTATTAACTAAGGAAAATGGTTTTAAAAATATAGTTTTTGAAGACCTTTAGGGTTCCACCCCACTGGACTTAAAGTGCTTATCATTGTGGCCAATTTTAAATGCAAATCAAGGAAACGACGAATCTCAAAGACTATGGGACCTGTGGCGTTAAAATTTGTAATCGGCGGTCTCTTTTCTCATAGGTGCTCACTAGGAAAAGGGTTTGCAAATATAGTTTTTGAAGCCCATTAGGGCTCCGCTCACATGACTTCGAAATTACTCTAGGACCTATATTGAGTTGTTATTCGACCTAGGCCCCTCTTTTCTCATAGGGGCTCAATGAGTTAATAGTCATTTTTAGTTGGCCAGGGCTCTGCCCCACTGGGCTTAAAAATTACAATATTTCCTCTACAGGGTTGAAATTTGACATGGTCGTTGATATTTACTCATAGGTGATAACTATGAAATGGTTTTGAAAATTTCCCTTAGGGCTTGGTCCCATAGACACTAAAATTACCATAAAATTATGGGTCTAAAATTTATCGTTGGCTTTCCTCTTTACTAATAGACGCTCACTAAGAAAAAGATTTGTAAATTTCCTTTCAAAATCCGCCCCACAGATCCTCAAAATTACCATAAATCCTACGGGGTTGAAATTTATCGTGGAGGTTCCTCTTTGCTAATGGGTGCTGACCAAGAAAATGCTTTGCAAAATTCCTTCAGGGCTCGCCGACACTACGTCAACGTTTTATTGAATTCTTCAGGAGAAGATTTTGTTGCTCTTGAAAGGGATTTTATTACTATATTTATAAAACAAATCTAATCACGGGCGAAGCCGTGTCGGGCAACATTTAGTACAAACATATTGAAAACAGTTATTATTATTTATTTATTTCGTTTACTGGGTTCAACTGATTTACTACCGACTAGTATAAGTGTTGCTCGAAATCGAGCAATTTATTTTAATACAATACAAAAGTTACTTTTAGCTCTAAATCAATGACATCCGACCAATCCAATATTGTGAATATCCGAAACTACATGTAACTACAGCTGATTATTAACAGATGATTATTAACAGACCCCTTCCATCATTCTGCGATTTGTCAAACGCTCACAATTTTGCTCAAGAAATTTCGCTTACAGAATTATATGTATAGATAGATTGGTCTAAAAGCTGACAATGTATTAAATAAGATCGTATTAAAACCATTCACTTCCGGTGGATGGCGTGGAAACCACCGGGGAATTCCGGTGTCATGGCGGCGGATGATAGATTGGACTTATGTGGGAAGTGCAATTTGACAGTTAAAAGTGAAGACATTGGACTT
Organism: Neoaliturus tenellus; assembly: GCA_030545055.2. Lineage (NCBI taxonomy): Eukaryota > Metazoa > Arthropoda > Insecta > Hemiptera > Cicadellidae > Neoaliturus > Neoaliturus tenellus. The sequence goes on along the minus strand of CM061531.1, from coordinate 70,553,849 downwards.
CAATGTGACGGTTTTTGCGACGAATGGTTTTACGGAACCTGCGTGAATATTGACAAAGATAAATATAAGGCTATTCAGAATCTGGAGGATACTGTGATGTGGATTTGTACGGCATGCGGCAAGAAGCTCAGTGAATTTAAAAACTCGTGGGAAAATCGAGATGAATATTTTAATCTACATGACATGGTTCGTAAGACTTATGAATTAGTTACTGGATTATCTGAATCTAATTTATCACGATCTTACATTCATAAAACACCACCACCTCCAAAGAAGGATTAATTAGAGAGGTTAACGATCTAAAACAAGTTAGTGTTCAAGTTTCAACAAACTTATCAGACGTACCGGATATAACATCTGAGTCAGAGACAACCGAAATATCGCTCGGTATTATTAACAAGCGATGCAACAATCAAACTCAGAACCCCGATCCCGATGAATCGATCGAATCCAAGGAAAGTGAAAAGAAGTCAGCCGAAGCCGAAAACGTAAACATACAAACTGAAATGCAAACCACTGAAAATATTGACTTGGATAAAACTTAAATTGAAACCCCTTCGGAATCCAAAAAGTCCATAGCAAAAGATGACGAAGAATGGAATGTAGTTAAGAACAATCGAAGCAGGAGAAAAAACAGTTATGTGAAGGCTGTTTTAAATAGTGGTGCTCAGAAACACAATCATGATGGCGGTGCCAAAAAGGTTTCTTTCCCCGAGACTCCGTCATCTGCAATTCAAAGAATCAAAGTTGCTACACGAACACGCCATCAAGTCGCTCATGGACGTGAAGCTGGCGGTCGGAAAACTATTGTAGGAACGGGCAGTGACAGCAATATTCTAGCTGGTACTAAACGTGCATGGTTCCACCTCGGAAAAGTGAAAAACGGTACAACTGTAGATCAAGTGAGACAGTTTCTTTCTACAAGTTTTCCTGGAGTGGACTTCGATGTAGAAGAGTTGGAAACCAAGTGATTTAACTCTAGTTTTAAGTTGGGAGTGAACTTCGATTGCAAAGATACTAACCTTAATAGCTCTTTATGGCCTAAAAACGTAACAATCAAACGTTTTTTATTCAGGAGGGCCTCAGAAAAAATTTGGAATTGAAGAACCTAACCTCACAGTGCAATCAGTCAATTGAATCTAGGCATAGGCCTAAGCCCACAAATGAACTGATCTTAGGTTATGTGAACAGTCAGTGCCTTAGGACTAAATTTAATCTAGTGTCATTATTTAGTGAAGACAATAAGCTAAACATCCTGTGTGTGTGTGAACATTGGCTAACCAGTGATGAAGGTGAATTTTACAAAGATGTTAACGGTTTGCATCTTGGCGCAGCCTATTTCAGGCAGCAACATAAAAATGGAGGTGTTGCCATTTTCATTGACAAAGATCTGTCTTACAAGACTTTGGGCCTTTCCCAATTCTGTGTAGAGCTTAACCTAGAAGTTGTAGGCATTGAACTAACAGATTTTGACACTGTTGTGCTTAGCCTATATAGGTCTCCTGACGGGCAAGTTGAAGAGTTTTTAAAATTATTAGACCTGTGTCTCTCACACATTTCTAAACTTAATAAAACAGTTATTTTGGGTGGTGATTTTAATATACCTCTCAATATTGACGAACCAGCAACCAGAGATTTCTTCAATCTTCTTCGGACACATGGATTATTTGTAACTAGTCTTCAGTCAACCAGAGGACCTCGCTGTCTGGACAGCATTGCTACGACTCTCGACTCCTGGCGTTACAAGGTGTGGATAACTGAACCACTTGTGGCGGACCACAGAGCAGTTTTAATGCGGACCGACTCCTACAAAGTGGTAAGTGATGCTCCAATTGTTCATTCCTGGCTTAGTAGCTATATCAGAAACTATAGAGTCATTAAAGATGAATTAATGCCTAGTTTTAAGAATGCATTTTCTCAAGTTGTTTGGCTTGATGTAATTGAGGGTAAATTGCCTGAGGAGGCCTTTAAAGCTTTCTTTGAAGTTTTGCATTCAACATTCAATGAGTTTTTCCCGTTGCTGACAAAGAAAAGTAATGTAAAGCCTGTTTCGTGTAAAGTTAAAAGCATTAAGGTGGATAATTCTTGGTATACTTTGGTTCTGAGCTCTCAAGACTGAAAATGTTTGTCTTTGCATTTAGGGACAGATATTTGGCCGCTGACAACGATCAGTTGCGTGGTCATTTTCACACCCTATACCTTAGAGCCAAAAAGCTTTATAGATTAAAGGTTGATGATGCCAAGAAACACGCAAATTCCCTTGCCATTGAAAATGCTATGAACCCTTGCAAAGCTGTGTGGAATCTTGTTAACAGCCAAAGAAATACCGGCACTAATAAATCTACTGCTTCTAAATGTTCAGCCAGCCCTGACGAATTTAATGACTATCTTTTAAACACTGTCAGTGACATAGCAGATAGCTTTGATGTAGACATTACTAATGCTACCAAAATAATTGAACCGACCACCCATGAATCAGTACTCGATAAGTGGCATGACGTAACCCCTCTAGAAATAATCACGATGGTGAAAAGATTTAAAGTGTCCCATAGTCCAGATATATACGGAATGACTACTACCCTCTTTAAGTACATAATTGAAACTATTGCTGAGCCTCTTGCAGTGGTAATTAATCTGTGTCCAAGCATCGGTATTTTTCCGGACATCCTTAAGATTTCCAGAACCGTACCTATTTTTAAGAAAGGCGATCCGACTAGTATTACCAGTTATCGACCAATCTCGATTATCCCTGTTACAGCTAAAATCATGGAGTGTGTTATGAAGTCGCGATTGGTGTCCTACTTCGAGGAAAACGACCTTTTTTCAACCTTGCAGCATGGCTTCCGGCAGAATAGATCAACTGTTACTGCGGTTACGGATCTGGTTCAGAGAATTTATAGTGCATATGAGGCCAATGACTCTGTAGCCCTAACACTTTGCGACTTGAGTAAGGCGTTCGATTGTGTTTCACATAGAATACTGCTCAATAAACTAAAGCACTATGGCGTCATGGACACAGCTCTTGACACTTTTCCATCCTACCTAAACAATCGCCAGCAAGTCATCTTTATTAGTGGAGCCCAATCACAGGCCCGTGTTGTAAACCACGGAGTTCCTCAAGGCTCGGTGCTAGGTCCGGTCCTTTTCTTAGTGGCAATAAATGATTTGGAGTTAGGTGGCACTGCCTTAAGATTTGCGGATGACACTACAATCATATCAGTCGGGAACAGCCCCGCGGAAGCGGCAGCTAGGTACGAGACCATGTTTGAGGAGGCGAAGGTGTAGTTTAGTTTGATTAAGCTGAAACTTAATGGTGACAAGACTCAAAGAATGATTTGCTCCCTCCGCCCCAAAGTTATCCAGGATGTGGCTGTCGTGTCCCTCTTAGGCTTTTCCATCGATTCGAAGCTAACCTGGGGTGAACACATTTCTAATATTTGTAAAAGACTGGCTAGAGTTACCTACTTGCTCAGAAAACTTGTACAGAAACAATCTTGTAGATAGATCCTACCTTTTGGTAGTGTTTTACGCTCTTTTTCACAGCCATGTCACCCTATGGTCTGCAACTCTGGGGCCACGCCTCTAACTGTACAAATGTCTTAAAGCAGCAAAAGAAGGCTGTAAGAATCTTGACCGGCAGTGGATGGCTTGACCACTGTAGGCCTCTATTTATAAGGACAGGCATCCTGACGGTCCATAGCAACTACATCCTTGTATGCGCTAACTTTGTTCATTCCCATCTTGAACTGTTCAGCACAAGGGACCAAGTTCACTCCCATAACACCAGACGGAAATTTAAAATTGACATTACCTTCTGCAGAACATCAAAAACCAAAGATGCCTTCCCTGTTATGGCCCTGAGAATCTACAACAAGCTACCGGCCAACCTGAAAACCTTGGACTTGAGGAAGTTTTCTGTGACACTGAAGACATGGCTTAAGGGAAAACCTTTTTATGCACTCAGTGAATTTTTTGAAGATGACTGCTCGTGCCTGAAATAAATGTCCACCGCCATTTGCAGCCATCCAATTTACGTATCATTACGGAAGTCCAGTTTGTAAATATATGTAAATGAGTGTTTTAAATATTAAGTAATTGACGCAGCTTATCCAGATTTTCTGGTCTCAAGCGAAGAAGGAGGTAATAAGGTAAGAAGAAAACAATATGGAAGCTGAAAATCTCGACCAATTCGTTCTGAAGGCTCCAGCTTTTCAGGTTTCCGAGTTCCAACCCGTCCTTGTTGTATTAGCTGCTCCATAAAAAGAAAATTATGAAGATTCATGAGTCCTTGATGATTGATGAAACGCCATAAAAAACGCAACAATCAAATACCAAGTTCAGTCTAGACGCCTTGCCTTCCTATTCACGTTGTCAAAGTCAGACGGTAACCCCGGCACATTTCACTTTTAAATCATAAGAATTTACCTGCATTAGGCTAAACCAGTAAAAAGGTAGGTTAATGTGTATAAAGTTGATAATTATTTTAGTTTTAATCTTAATCTTCCGTAATAATTGCATTGGCCCGAGACTTTAAAGAGATATAGGACGTAGGCTAACCCTGAGGATAGTCGAAAATTTAAAGGAAATGCTGCAAATATACTCATCATGCTCCTTAGCATGTGCATTTCTTTTGAATTTTGTATGGTTTGCAAACTGTAGATTAATTAGAATTAAGGATCATGACGATGTCCAGTGCATGTTTTTAATGCTTGACGACAATAAATATTGCTTATTGCTTGATAATTGATACGTAAATCATGAAAATTGGTTTAGTAGTTACTAAGAAATAGCGTTTCAATTGTATAGCTTTTTAAGATATAGGCCTATATAGTTTTAAATTTTACTCCAAGGCCTACATTCTAACCACTTTTGCAGTTTTTTTTTATTTTTTATTATTATTTTTTTTTAAGATTACTCAACTAACATTAAACAGCCAAGCCTTCATTTAAATAAAGTTTTTTGATAAAAGAATTACAGAAAGTTACACAAGAATATGTATTTAGAGCAGGATATTTTTTTCCGTGGAGGGGGGTTACAAATTTTATAGCCGTGGGGGGGGGTCCCGGTCCGGTTGGGGAGGGGGTGAGTCTTGGTCCAAGGGGGGGGGGGGGTGGGCACCTCTGAACCACGTAGAAATTACGTACCGGTTCCAACAAAGGCGAGTGGCTTCGGTCCTAGGCCTAATCGTTTTCCACCAACCAAAGCCCCACTGAATGATCTAGCCTATGTCCCTTAGTACCAATCTAAATTATTATTATACAACAACATGTTACCAAATTGGCCCTATCGGTATACAACAGAAATAAAATATTCAAAACAAAACCGCAAAAAAAATATAATAACAGCTTTTATAAGCTGAAGAGCCCGAAAACTTAGCAGGATCAGACTATCCATTAATGATGAGTGAATTATTTGTTTTGACCTAACGAATTACCTGGTATAATTAATTTTGATCGGTAGTTTTGGGACACGATGTATAAATCTGTTGTTAGTTTAGTTTACATACACGGTGTTAGTGAACTATCTTTCAAGAAATTGTAGATTTTAGCGAATTTCCCTATAGGGAATACGCTATTACGGTAGTAGCCATGGTAAGACCTAAGCCCGGGACCACTTTACTTTTTCATTTTGAGGTCCCCAGAAGCCAAAAACACCATTCGTTAATTTTCACACACACACATATATATATATATATATATATATATATATATATATATATATATATATATATATATATAAATATATATACAGGGTGTCCAGCTTCCACCTTTACAAACTTTTCCAGGTTATTAAGCATGCCAAAACAAACAGAAAAATCATATAAACATATGTCCGGAAATGCTTCGTTAAGCCGCTAGCCGCCATTTTGTTTTTTACACTTAAGAATTTTTATTTCCGTAACGGGTTGTTGTATGGAATTCATATTTGGCATGTACCTTAATCACACCAATGTTCATTTTTAGAAAAAATATTATTTTTTTCCGATGTATATTTTCAAAATGGCGGCCGTTTTAAATTTTTAAACTCAAATATCTCAAAAACCGTAAATTTTATAAAAATTTTATCAGACACAAAAAAGTTGACAAATTAAATTATCTAAACAATGATACCAAGTTTGTAAGGATCCGACAACAAATAAGGGAGTAATTGTGGTTTTACTGGACAAAAACACTGATTTTGCACTATGATTCATGCAAATTTAGGTTATTTCAAGCGAAAAATCTCATTAACTCCGTTATTTGTTGTCGGATCCTTACAAACTTGGTATCATTGTTTAGATAATTTAATTTGTCAACTTTTTTGTGTCTAGTAAAATTTTTATAAAATTTACGGTTTTTGAGATATTTGAGTTTAAAAATTTAAAACGGCCGCCATTTTGAAAATATACATCGGAAAAAAATAATATTTTTTCTAAAAAATGAGCATTGGTGTGATTAAGGTACATGCCAAATATGAATTCCATATAACAACCCGTTATGGAAATAAAAATTCTTAAGTGTAAAAAACAAAATGGCGGCTAGCGGCTTAACGAAGCATTTCCGGACATATGTTTATATGATTTTTCTGTTTGTTTTGGCATGCTTAATAACCTGGAAAAGTTTGTAAAGGTGGAAGCTGGACACCCTGTATATATATATATATATATATATGTGTGTGTGTGTGTGTGTGTGTGTGTCCGTGGTACTGATAACTTTTGAAGGAGACCTCCGATTTTGATGAAATTTGGTATGGAGGTGTAAGACGAGGTCTATTTTCATGAGTTCGCGAACCAGCATTGTCGGGTTATGGGAACGGGGTTTTATGGGGTTTCAAAGGGGTCAATAATGGGTTTTTGGCATTTTTGGACCTTAATTTTTAAAATTCATCAATTTTAACTGAAACTATTTAAAAGAGCTTAAAAAACAAACAATTTGGCATTTTGAATTTTTATCATAGCATAACTGGTTACGGGGCAAATCCAAAAATGTGTTTTCCATGTTATTCTTATGGAAAATCAAGAAAACCCTATATATTGCTTATTTATTGACATAACTTAATCAAATTTGGTATGTACATTATCTATATAAGGTTTAACTTATACTTGCTTACAAAACCCATATGGCGGCAAACCTACATACTCACCCCCATGGGATTTATGGGGAAAATAAAAAATTGCCAGAGTTTGATACAATTTTGTGTTTACATTCACCAATTATTGATTAACTTAGATTTTCTAACAACACCCAATGGCAGAAAACCTACATACTCGATCCTATGGTGTTTTTATGGGGGAAGTAAATAATCTGAAATTCCATTGGAAATTCGCTGAGTACGCAGGTCTGCTGCGACGGGGGTATTTTCCTTGGGTCAAGACAAACGAAAAATATGGAGCAAAGATAGTTCTAAAATCCTTCGTTAAGCCGCTACCCGCCGTTTTTTCACATAATAATTTTAATTTACGTAACGGATGTTTGTATTCAGTTCATATTTGGTGTGTAGCTTTAGCATACCAATGTACATTTTCAGGAAAAATGTAATTTTTTTCCAATGTGTATTTTCAAAATGGCAGCCATTTTAAATTTTGAAACTCAAATATCTCAAATGGGTAAATTTTGTCAACATTTTACAAGGGACAAAAACGTTCCAAATTAAATTATCTAATCAATGTTACCAAGTTTTAGTCTGGTTGCCAAAAAGCATTTTATACCTAAACCCGGAAATATGGTCCACACAAAGTTTTTATTGATTTCTGTTTCTTCAAGACCTAAATAATCGAAATCTGCTGGGTGCCACTTTGTCGCCCTTGAGCAAATTGAAATATCCAAGATGGCGGCCAAGATGGCTTAAAAACTGTACAATGGCTATGTATTTCCCAATAGAACTGACAGGATAGCCATTTTTTGTGTCTATTATTGTATTTAAGGGTCAGAGAACAGCAATGATGGATTATCATGGCGATAAAATTTATCGGCATGCTATAAAATATAGTAGAATGTAGTTGGTAAATTGGAAAAAAAAAAATCTATTTACAATACAAATTTTATTAACATTATTTTAATGCTACAGTTATACTTCTTATATCTAAATTGTTATAATAATCTTAAGTAATTAAGGTTATTGTAGTAAAAAACTGTTATTGAGACCAAAACATAAAAGTAAAGGCACAAAAACACTAGGAACTAATTGTTAATCTCTTCATCACTAACATCATCCACAATGTCATCAGGTTCAGATGGTACGAACTTTGTCCATGGATTACAAAAAACTTCTTTGTCGTAGCAACCGCAAAATGGTGTACATGTTAATTTGGAAAATACACAGCTGCACCTACCGTTAGAGCAAGGATCTTGTTTTGCACAGCCACATCGTACCATTTTAAGTATCTCTGGTGGGGCGAGATCAACTCCACTTGGTACAGTTACTGGAATGAGGCTTTTGTAGGCAACATCTTCTATCCAGCCAAATTCTTTTGCCTGCTGTTGAAGTGGATTTTCTTCAAGTGCAGATTTCCAAATACAAACTTGAAAATGTGCCCGTTTCACATGTTCGGCAAATGCCTCAGTAGTAGGCGGTAAGGTGCACAGTTTTACAGTCTTGTTGTTCTTCTTGCCAGTTCCCATTTTTTAAGCCACATTCTGTACCTTATATCCGACATACTTCCAGTGAAAGAAGACCCATAGCATGATGCTATGAATTTTGTACATTCATCTATTATATCATACATGTCAGCTCCCATTTGCCCTAATTTTGATAATTTTACTCCTCTTTGAAGAACTCTCACAACGATTGGTTTTCCTATACCATAGAGATGGGATACTGTATCACATCGTGATAAAGCATTGGCCGCCAAAAGATAGCTACTTATTTCATAGTGTTTCTGAACTGTCATTCCAATATAAATAGCTTGACGATTGGAGCCAGTTCCCTCCATTAAGACAGCACAAGTAAGTGTGCAATGTTTGTAATAGAGAACAAGCAGAATAAAGACATCAGTGTCATCACTTCTAATCGTAACAAGTTTATAACCCTCAGCAGCACAGGATACCATTTGACGTGGAATAATCACATCAGCTTCTTCGTGGGTTGTTCGTAGGTCTGTTCTTAATATGGTGATCCCCTTGTATATTTCAACTGGCACTGAGTCCATTCCAATGATTATGAGTTTGTGTTCATGCATTCCATCATTTTTACCACCATTTGCTATTAACTTTTCACAAATGAATTTGATGAGTTGTATTTTGATAAATGTAACTGTTAACAAAACTTTCTGAGATGGAAGTGGTGTGTTAAGTATCAGTTTATGCTTACGACTCACTTGTTTACCAGCTCTAGATGTCCTTGTAACACTTTTGATACTGAATTCTTGGTATCGATCAAATATTAAGTGAACATCTTTCTTTCGTAGTTCAAGATAAATATAGTTTGCAAAGCAGTTGACAAAGTCATTCATAGTTCCTGATGAAGGATAATTCGCGGTCCACAATACAGCACAACCATCAATTAAGAGAACTGCTGGTAACTGATTTGCTGAATGTGCTCTGTTTGGATGTTGCACTTGAATCATGTTTTTCAGAGTTGATTTAGTCTTAATTAGTCTTAATTTAGTCTTAACGAATGGACCATTTGAAGTGCGGTTTGCAGCATTGAACTTTACTTGAAGAGCCCTTTAAAATGATGTGCATATCGACCTATGCTTACATTTAAGATTTTGTACCGACTCCTTATGGGCCGTCCCCCACCGGGGGCCAAGAGTCAGTAAACATCTCAGAAAGTAGTTTTTTTACATAGGAGTGAATGTGCAAAGTTTAATTTCTCAAACCAATTCCGTTTAAAAAAAAAAATAAGCCGTTCCAGGACTTTTTTACAAACTGTATAGCCATTATATGGGTTTTAAGCCATGTTGGCCGCCATCTTGATTATTTAAATTTGCTCAAGGGTGACAAAGTGGCACCCTCCAGATTTTTATTATGTAGGTATTGAAGAAACAAAACCCACTATAAAACATCGTGTGGACCTCACTTTTAAAGGGAGTTCACTAAAACCCTGTATATTTAATAACTCTTACTGTTTCGACCTGTCCTTTCAGTTAGAAATTTTGTTTTTTACTGACTTTTAGAGAGAAAAGCAAAAGGACCTTAGCTACAAGCCAAGCAAAAATGGATTTATTGAGTGGATGTCTCGTTAAAGTCGAGAATTTAAATAAATTTTCAAAGTTTTATTTTTATTGCTTTTAAGATATTACTTTTTAAGATGTTATAGATTTTTTACCACCCTGTATAACTAACTGTTAAATGTAAATACCCACTGCATCACACTTTAAACAGTTGTGGTAAAAACAATTCCTCGGAGAATTTTTTACGGCCTTTTATAAAAGCGAAATTTGATATATAGAATTTAGTTTATATAAGTAAAACACTGTTTTTTCAATTGCTTTGAATTGATCAATAGTTTAAAACACATGTTCTATCCAAATTATTATCTCTATGACAACATGCTTGTTATTGTTTTGATGCTTTTATAATATAATGATTTTGAATGTTAAATAAATGTAAGTTGATAATAATAATTGTTAATTTTATTGAACATGGCGCAGTCTTAAATAAAAGGAACATTGTTTAGAAAGTATAATTAAGTATGGAAAGTGGACTGGTGAAACTACCACCTAATCTAGACTTACAAAGTCCTAATGTGAGTAATGAGTGGAAATTCTGGAAAAGTTCTTTTGAAGACTATTTGGTAGCAACAGGTCATGAACAATCTATAGATAGAGTAAAATTATCACTATTGAGAAATATGATGGGATCTGAAGCAGCCAAAATAGTTTCTACACTTCCATTGTCAGAAGAAAATAGAAAAAGTTATGATAGAGTTATTGAAGCAATTGACCACTTTGTGAGTCCAAGAGTTAATGTTGTCTTTGAAAGATTTCTATTCAATCAGAGGGTACAAAGTGATGGCGAACCTTTCGAACAATCTTTCACAGATTGTCGTAGGCTAATACAGAATTGTGACTATTCCGTGGAAAATTCAACAGAAACGCTGGAAAATCAAATTTTGAGAGACAAAATAGTACATGGGATCTGTGATAAAAAGGTTCAAGAATCACTTTTGCGACTAGATGACCTTACACTTGATAAAGCTACAAAATTTTGCCGTACTAGTGAACAGAGTAGGATTCAAGTGGAACAACTTAGTAAAAGCTGTAAGGTTGATGCATTAAAATAAAAATCTCATACTCCAAATAAGTTTAAAAATAATACTCTTAGTAACAAGGCTCAAAATAAGTCTCCGCTTGAGGAAGAGAATACTCAGAGTAAGTATAAATCTAAGTTCCCCGTTGAAGATGAATTTTATTGTCGGAGGTGTCAAAGTCGACATGGGCCAAGGCAATGTCCAGCGTACGGTAAAAAATGTAGCAAATGTAAGAGATTTAATCATTTTGCTGTAAGCTGTAGATCACGTAGACCAGTTACATATGTAGAGAGTAAATCTGTTGACGAATTATCTGATTCTGGAGAGTCAAAAGCTAGTTGTATGCCTGTTAGTTGCCAAGTTGATAAAACTGAGAGTAAACGGTATGAGTACAATCTTAAGATAGAAAGTATCAATAAGTCTGAATGGTTTGAAAATATAAAGATTGGAAATACTTTTGTCAAATGTAAGTTGTATTCTGGTGCCGATGTAAGTGTGATGCCTTTAAATGTATTTAACCAAGTCAATGTTGACAAGAAACTGATTCCCACTCCTGTTAACATTCTATTAGAAAGTTTTGATAAGACTACTATTAAGCCCATTGGGATAATTAATTTGCCTTGTGAGTGTAATAATATAAAGTCTTCACAGGATTTCATGATTGTGAAGGAAGGCTCCATGCTTTTAGGATTACCAGGGTGCCTAGCTTTTAAATTGATCAAAAGAATTCATGAAGTTGCAAGTAACAACAGAGAAAAAGATAGGTTTGTTAAAAATAATTCTGATGTCTTTGAAGGTTATGGTAAGTTTCCTATTGAAGGTAACATACCAACTAAGACTGGTTGTGAAAATATTTTGTGGCCACCATCCAAAATTCCCAATTGTTTGATTGACCCTTTAGAGAAAGAACTGGACAGATTAGTTCAAAGAAAAGCTATCATAAAAGTAGATCAAGTAGATTCTAGAGCCTGTATAAATAAAATAGTTATTGTTGAAAAGCCTAATAAGAAAATACGCCTTTGCCTTGATCCATCAGATTTAAACAAGTTCATAGTTAGGAAACCCAAGCAAATGCCTACTTTAGAAGAAATTTCCACCAAATTAGCAGGAAAAAATATTATTCTGTATTTGACTTGTCTGAAGGCTTTCACCACATTCCATGAATGAATCGTCATGGAAATGCTGTTTTGCCACACCATTAGGAGTGTACCGTTATCTTGTTCTTCCCTTTGGATTGAGCAATGCGCCAGAATTATTTCAAGAGGAAGTTGAAAGGTACTTTGGAGGTATTGAAAACATATTAATTTGGTTTGACGACATCTGTGTATTTGGGAACACCGAGGAGGAACACGACAACTCTGTGAAGAAATTAGTCAATCGTGCAAGGGAGATTGGTGCTGTTTTTAATCCTGATAAACTGCAATACAAACAAAGGCAGGTCAAATATGTCGGACAAATATTTGACCAGGATGGCATGAAAATAGATCCGGGTAGAATTGAAGCGCTAAAAAAATTAGCTTCACCTACAAACAAAGAGGAGTTGCAAAAAATCATCGGCTCCTATGTACGAAAATATGTCCCTGAAATGGCTGAACTTTTGTCCCCTCTTTATAAGTTATTGAAAAAAATGTTGAATGGCATTGGTCATCGCGTCATGAAGAATTGTTCAATACTTTGAAAATGAGAATTACAGAAGCTCCTGCTCTAACACCCTTTGATTCTAGTAAAAAAATAGTTCTCCAATGTGACAGTTCAAAAAACAGCTTAGGATGTTGTTTATTCCAAGATCATGACAATGTACTTAAGTTAGTCGCCTGCGCATCTCGCACTATGAATGATTGTGAATTGAACTACAGTCAAACAGAAAAAGAAATGCTATCAATTTATTTTGGAACTAAAAAATTTCACCAGTTCATATATGGCGTCCCTATTGAGATTCAGACTGAACACCGCCCCCTAACTGCAATCATGAAGAAACATGTAAGTAAAATAGGCTCTGTGAGGCTTCAACGATTACGACTCAAACTAATGAAATATGATATAAATCTTATATTTGTGCCTGAAAAGTTACTTCATTTTGCAGATATGTTATCTAGGAACAGTTTGAAGACTACTGATCATGATGAAGAAATGCTAGAAATGGTACACACAGTTTCCAGACATTTGCCAATGTCAAACAGGAGAAAGATGGAATTTCAAAATGAGACAAACAAAGATCCAACTCTATCACAAATAGTAGACTATGTGAGAAACGGATGGCCAGACGATTCTAAATTGAAAATTGATAGTGTGCTTAAAACTTACGGTAAACTAAAAGAAGACCTATATATAGAAGCTGGAATTTTGTTCTATGGAAGTATAATAGTCGTACCCTCAAAACTAAGACCTTCTGTTCTTTTCAAACTTCATAAAAGGCACATGGGAGCAAACAAGATGCTTATAGAAGCTAGAAATTTATGTTATTGGCCAAAATTAAGCACCGACATTAGTGATTGGATTAAACAATGCCGAATTTGTGAGAAACATGCTCCACATGATTTCAAAGAGTCACTATTGTCACACACAATTCCAAACCGACGGTTCAGTAAAATAGGAACGGACATACTAGAATTTCAAGGAAAAAACTATCTAGTACTAATAGATTATTTTTCCCATTGGATTGAAATAAAACCAATTCGTGACAAAACTTCAGGTCAAGTTGTTAACGCTTTTCAAGATATTTTTTGCAGATTTGGCTATCCAGATGAATTGGTAGCTGATCATGTACCATTCTCTTCACATGAATGTCGAAAATATTTTGAATCAAAAGATATATCTTTGTGTAATAGCACACCACATTATCCCCGAAGTAACGGCATGGCTGAAAAGGCCGTTGGAATCAGTAAGAACTTATTGAAGAAAAGTGCTGAAGATCGTTCTGACTACAGAGAAGCTCTTCTTCATTACAATAACTCTCCGCTTACTGGCATTGGAGTTTCTCCATCTCAAATATTAAACAGCAGAAGATGTAGAACAACTCTACCTGTTTCAGAGCAAGCCTTGAAACCAGAAATTCAAGATGTGTATAAACAGTTGGTTCTTCAACAAAAAATAACAGAAGCAAGACATGACTCTCGAGCACGCAAGAAAGAACAAGTTTATGAAGAAGGTGACAAAATTGTGTTTAGAACAGTTAATGATAAGTACTGGCATAAAGCTACGGTCGTGCGTAAAGGGAAAGAGCCAAGATCATATTGGGTTGTAAGAGATGGATCTAATACGCCTCTTCGACGAAACTCAAGTCAAATGAAAAAGTCATTTACAAGATCTAGATTCGATGATATTGAACGAGATTGGGAATTGATAATGCTAACAGAAAGCTTGAATAGCGAAAGCAAACATTCTAGATCGGATCACATTAATACAAGAGGAGTTCAAGAAGAAGTTCAACAGAGTCAACCCTCAAAAATTCAACCCATAGAGAAAACCTATGGCTCGACCAGACCAAGAAGTTGTCGGAAAATAAAACCCCCTGACAGACTGAATCTTTAGGGGGAAGATGATCAATAGTTTAAAACACATGTTCTATCCAAATTATTATCTCTATGACAACATGCTTGTTATTGTTTTGATGCTTTTATAATATAATGATTTTGAATGTTAAATAAATGTAAGTTGATAATAATAATTGTTAATTTTATTGAACATGAATAGTTATTAGCTTTTTGAAGGTTCGATTCTGGACCTAGCTGCCATTTGTCATTGGGCTATTAATTAATGATTCTATCTAACAACAGGTCGAAGTTAGATAGTAAGAAGGCAGAGGTTTGGACCCGTTCATCTTCAAAACGTTACAAAATAAATTGGCCTCTGACCTCACAATTTAAAAAATAAAATAAATATAAAGGTTTTAAAATTAAAATGACATAATATAGATGGATAATACATGTATAATTTAAATTTAGTTCTTTACAAACACATGTGATATAAAACGGTTACAAGTTTCGGCGAAAATAGTTTAAGAGAGCAAATACAGAGTACTAATAGAAGTACTAATAGAACGGTACTAATAATAATCCTTGTTTACTGAGCCAACATGAATGAATCATAAACAAGGTGGAACTATTGCTTAAATGACATTGACAATTGAGACGTTAAGTAAAACTTTCTCTAGTGGATTGAGGCTATATTGAGTCATCTTGGGTATTTTCTTTCCTTGTAAGCACAACCCATTCATAAAAGAATATCATAGGCCTACAATTTTTATTTTCATATTTTTACATGCCATATCCATTATTAGCTTACACCTTACTAAGAAGGAAAAAATCGTACGCCATGATATGTTCTGGAGTTTGCATGTTTACGTGTATTAGCATTTCTTTGTTGAGTAATGCCGTTAAAACTTACAGCAGTACCTTGCTTGTGTGCCAGATATTTCACATGTTTTATATGCAATATTATTTAGTTATTTTACATAACAATATTGTTGAATTATAAATGAAAAAAATGTTCTAATGTAACTAAATTGAACAACGTCACTGGTCGATGACTTGGTGGGAGGTACGATAGAACGTTCACTCCGGATGAATATTTCAAGGTAGAAATGCAGATTTCGCGGCCAAGACGGAGCGATGTTGTCCGCGAGACAAATGTTGATGACCCTGACCTTCCTCCTGCACAACTCATCCGGTGAATACACTCTTCCATTACAGTCCAAGGTGGTGCAACCAAACAGAAAATTGAATTTGGGAACATTTTCATTGTGATTTTGAAAATAAAAGTTTTATGGGTAAAATGTGTGGGGAATATAATTCATCTATTTTTAATGAAATAAGAGTCGTTTAATGAGTAAAAAAGACAGTTTCACTAAAAACGTTATTAAATATAATTGAGCGCTTACTGTTTTTTTTTTTACAACCTGGTTTAAAATGTATTAAGAAAATAAATACGGTACTAAGGCAAATCACTTTTCACTGTTTATAAATTAAATCATGTAAGACTTTTTATAAGGATAGGTTTGAAAAAAATTCACTCTTTGTGATTTCATTTGAGTAGACTTGTTAATATTTGGCACGTAGACGTCAAACATACTGGAGTCACAAAAATTCCTTTTGCCAGATCAATTTACTAACGTTGCTTTACATAAATGATATATAGAGTAATCCATCACAAAGATGTTTATAAATACAACTATTAATTTATGAATTTCCTGTAGAAGGGTTTAATATTTACCAACTAGGAGGGTTTAGATATTTTACCAAGACCGATTAGGCATACTATATACGAGTATGCCTGAAACTCAAATCTGTTGCTGCGCTTCAGTCCATCCCAAAGTAGTAGGCATCATTTAAACCCATACCGCTACACGATTTGAACATTTGTTACTGTTATTTTTGGGAAAGAAGTTTCATAGATTTAATAACAAGAATTTCTAATCTTTCTTCGGTATTTCATGAATTAATTTGAATGGTAACAACAAAAGCAGTGGTAAATACATTAATAATAGCAGTGGTAAAATAGCATAAAGATACTAGAATTGGTGTTTATAGTCAATGGTAGAATAGTCCGATAGATTAATTGCTTGCTTCTGTCCGATAAATTCATAATTATCATAGATCAGCAAAAATAATGTTTTACATAAAAATATAATATGCATATAACCAGTCAAATCGGATCACTAGATGCACCGACCACGACCGGCCAGTAGGGCCAATATACAGGGTGCGGAAAAAACCGATCTATTTTCTTTCGGGCACCATTCAGCGACAGGACGTCTGAGGGTGGTGGGGGTGGGCTTATTGGAAAGCAAATTTTATGCCATTTCAGTAGTCATGGAGTAGTGGTCGCCTAACCTACATGTTTACATTAGGCATGTTTAGTAACGCATGTTCGTTATTGGGGCGTATTTTGTGCGTCTCGTCAGTAAACATACAAATTTCTTTACCAGCATTTAAATCAATCATTTGTTTGTCACATATTTTTGCTTTGCATGGTCAGTGGGATTTAATTACTGAACAATAACCAATTAATTAGTATGGATATAAATTAAGATCGTACCACAAAATTTGTCAAACTGAGGGGTCAGCCATATTTAAGGCATTTCACAAGCCTACCGGTTAGCGTCTTGGACTCTGGTTCAATAGGTCACGGGTTCGATTCCCTGGGTGTCCACAACAATGTGATGGGCTTGGAATACCCTCCCTTAAAAGCATTTAGTTTAAATACTGTAAAATTTTTATAGCAAAATGCTTCTGGCGTAGACACAATCAAATCACTAGCTCAATACTACTCTTTTGAAGGTGCTGGAAAAGGCTGCAGAGAAAGGAATAAAATTTAACCCATCAAAGTGTGTTTTTAACGTACAGAAAGTTGAATTTTTGGGACACTCCTTTGGAGCTTCAGGAATGACATGTGACCCAGAGAAGATCAAAGCAGTATGTGCTCTGCAACCTCCTAAGAATAAGACCGAGCTGCAACAAATTTTGGGAGTTTTCAACTATGTATCAAAATTTATTAAAAGTTTTGCTGACCTTGCAGCCCCTTTGAGAGAACTTCTCAAGAAGGATGTTAACTTTCACTGGACTACCGCTCATGATGAAGTTTTGAATGCGTTGAAACAAGCACTCATCTGTGCACCTGTCTTGAGCTATTATGATCCAGATGCTGATCTCACCCTCAGTGTTGATGCTAGCTCATATGCTCTGGGTGCAGCGCTCCTTCAAAAAGGAAAACCTGTAGCGTATGCTTCACGAACATTGACACCTACACAGAGGGGTTACAGCCAAATAGAAAAAGAGTGCCTGGCAGTGTGCTTTGGAGCTGAAAAATTCCGCAATTACATTCTCGGAAGGAAGTCAGTTACAGTTCAGACAGACCACAAACCTCTGATAGGAGTGTTCAAGAAACCCTTACACAAAGTGCCTGCCAGACTACAAAGGATGTTGTTGTCATTGCAATCCTATACTTTCAATTTGATTCATGTGCCTGGAAAACAACTATATTTAGCTGACCTATTGAGCCGACATGTGGCTGAAGAAGGATGTGATAAACATACTGAATTTGACACGGAGCTTGAACTGCAAGTAGCTTTCTTGATGGAACATCTGCCTGTCACGAACCAGTGTCTCAGTAGTATACAGAAGGCTTCAGAATGTGATGAGACCATCTCTGCTTTGAAATTGCATATGAAGAATGATTGGCTTACTGAGTACAAATACCTTGAAGAATTTATAAAACCGTACTATCAACTGAGGCATTCATTAACGGAACATGATGGCGTGATCCTCGTTGGGGACAGGGTTTTAGTTCCATCGAGCTTGAAATCTGAGATGCTTAAAAAACTACACACAGGACACCCAGGTATCAATAGAATGATGAGTAGGGCTGAAATGTCTTTGTTCTGGTTAGGAATTAATCAAGACATTAAAAAATACGTAGGGTCTTGTAATGTGTGCCAAAAGTATCAGTCCAATAAAACTAATCTCCCTTTGACGTTGAAAGACATTCCTGACCTACCGTGGCAAGAAGTGGCAGGAGATGTTTGTGAAATAAAAAACAAACAGTATTTGGTGCTAGTAGATGCGTTGAGTAATTATATTGAGGTAGTTCATTTGAAAAGCTTGCAGAGTACTGAAGTGATAAGACAAATGAAATCTATATTTGCTAGACATGGAATACCTTTCAAATTTTACTCAGATGGAGCTATGTATTTCAACTCAGAACTTTTCAGAGCATTTGCCTTAGAGTGGGGGTTCACTCATGTTATGTCAAGTCCTCATTACCCGAAGTCGAACGGTCTAGCAGAATCAGCAGTGAAAACAGTCAAGAAATTGTTTATCAAAGCTATGGACACAAATGAGGACCCTTATCTAGCTTTACTCAATCATAGGAACACTCCTCGCGGGAATATTCAATCACCTGCATCTAATCTGATGGGCCGTAACTTACGAACAAATATCCCTTGTGCTGTGACAAACCTTATACCTAAACTTACATATGTCCAAGACAGGGAAGTGTTAAGGAAGCAAAAAGAGAAAGTTAAAGAAAGGTATGATCGCACAGCTCACAAACGTCCTCCATTCAAAGCTGGTCAAAACGTTTGGTTCAAGAAGATTCCTAGTGATACATGGTCTCCCGGAATCATCACTAGGGCTGATGGCATCAATTCCTACTGGGTAAAAAGCGTTGGAGGAGGAGAATATAGAAGGAATGAGATTCACCTAAGGCCAAGGTTAGTTGATAACAGCATTGAAAGAGATAACAGGAACACTGATAAAAGACCTAGTACATTTTGCCAAACACTAAATGCAACAAGAAGTTCTGAAGAGACAGATACTAAAACCTGTAATGCTGGAAGCAGTGAAGTTAATAAGAATGTTGGAATAAAAACAAGATCAGGACGAATTTCGAAGAAACCTCAAAAGTACCAAACATAATAATAACTGACAGACTGTTAAACATAATTGAAAGGGAAGGTGTTGTATGTGTTGAATTTGATTTTAAAATGTAAACAAACTAAACATATGATTTTAATATAAACAATACTATTTTTGTAATGTTTACAGTTTAGCTTGTTATTAAATGGTGTTGTGATTAACTTGAATTTATTGACTTTTTTAAGTGATTTAAACAACAGTCCTCGTCGGTCCGCCAGAAAACAAGCTAGTGATTTGATTGTGTCTACGCCAGAAGCATTTTGCTATAAAAATTTTACAGTATTTAAACTAAATGCTTTTAAGGGAGGGTATTCCAAGCCCATCACATTGTTGTGGACACCCAGGTAATCGAACCCGTGACCTATTGAACCAGAGTCCAAGACGCTAACCGGTAGGCTTGTGAAATGCCTTAAATATGGCTGACCCCTCAGTTTGACAAATTTTGTGGTACGATCTTAATTTATATCCATACTAATTAATTGGTTATTGTTCAGTAATTAAATCCCACTGACCATGCAAAGCAAAAATATGTGACAAACAAATGATTGATTTAAATGCTGGTAAAGAAATTTGTATGTTTACTGACGAGACGCACAAAATACGCCCCAATAACGAACATGCGTTACTAAACATGCCTAATGTAAACATGTAGGTTAGGCGACCACTACTCCATGACTACTGAAATGGCATAAAATTTGCTTTCCAATAAGCCCACCCCCACCACCCTCAGACGTCCTGTCGCTGAATGGTGCCCGAAAGAAAATAGATCGGTTTTTTCCGCACCCTGTATATTGGCCCTACTGGCCGGTCGTGGTCGGTGCATCTAGTGATCCGATTTGACTGGTTATATGCATATTATATTTTTATGTAAAACATTATTTTTGCTGATCTATGATAATTATGAATTTATCGGACAGAAGCAAGCAATTAATCTATCGGACTATTCTACCATTGACTATAAACACCAATTCTAGTATCTTTATGCTATTTTACCACTGCTATTATTAATGTATTTACCACTGCTTTTGTTGTTACCATTCAAATTAATTCATGAAATACCGAAGAAAGATTAGAAATTCTTGTTATTAAATCTATGAAACTTCTTTCCCAAAAATAACAGTAACAAATGTTCAAATCGTGTAGCGGTATGGGTTTAAATGATGCCTACTACTTTGGGATGGACTGAAGCGCAGCAACAGATTTGAGTTTCAGGCATACTCGTATATAGTATGCCTAATCGGTCTTGGTAAAATATCTAAACCCTCCTAGTTGGTAAATATTAAACCCTTCTACAGGAAATTCATAAATTAATAGTTGTATTTATAAACATCTTTGTGATGGATTACTCTATATATCATTTATGTAAAGCAACGTTAGTAAATTGATCTGGCAAAAGGAATTTTTGTGACTCCAGTATGTTTGACGTCTACGTGCCAAATATTAACAAGTCTACTCAAATGAAATCACAAAGAGTGAATTTTTTTCAAACCTATCCTTATAAAAAGTCTTACATGATTTAATTTATAAACAGTGAAAAGTGATTTGCCTTAGTACCGTATTTATTTTCTTAATACACTTTAAACCAGGTTGTAAAAAAAAAACAGTAAGCGCTCAATTATATTTAATAACGTTTTTAGTGAAACTGTCTTTTTTACTCATTAAACGACTCTTATTTCATTAAAAATAGATGAATTATATTCCCCACACATTTTACCCATAAAACTTTTATTTTCAAAATCACAATGAAAATGTTCCCAAATTCAATTTTCTGTTTGGTTGCACCACCTTGGACTGTAATGGAAGAGTGTATTCACCGGATGAGTTGTGCAGGAGGAAGGTCAGGGTCATCAACATTTGTCTCGCGGACAACATCGCTCCGTCTTGGCCGCGAAATCTGCATTTCTACCTTGAAATATTCATCCGGAGTGAACGTTCTATCGTACCTCCCACCAAGTCATCGACCAGTGACGTTGTTCAATTTAGTTACATTAGAACATTTTTTTCATTTATAATTCAACAATATTGTTATGTAAAATAACTAAATAATATTGCATATAAAACATGTGAAATATCTGGCACACAAGCAAGGTACTGCTGTAAGTTTTAACGGCATTACTCAACAAAGAAATGCTAATACACGTAAACATGCAAACTCCAGAACATATCATGGCGTACGATTTTTTCCTTCTTAGTAAGGTGTAAGCTAATAATGGATATGGCATGTAAAAATATGAAAATAAAAATTGTAGGCCTATGATATTCTTTTATGAATGGGTTGTGCTTACAAGGAAAGAAAATACCCAAGATGACTCAATATAGCCTCAATCCACTAGAGAAAGTTTTACTTAACGTCTCAATTGTCAATGTCATTTAAGCAATAGTTCCACCTTGTTTATGATTCATTCATGTTGGCTCAGTAAACAAGGATTATTATTAGTACCGTTCTATTAGTACTTCTATTAGTACTCTGTATTTGCTCTCTTAAACTATTTTCGCCGAAACTTGTAACCGTTTTATATCACATGTGTTTGTAAAGAACTAAATTTAAATTATACATGTATTATCCATCTATATTATGTCATTTTAATTTTAAAACCTTTATATTTATTTTATTTTTTAAATTGTGAGGTCAGAGGCCAATTTATTTTGTAACGTTTTGAAGATGAACGGGTCCAAACCTCTGCCTTCTTACTATCTAACTTCGACCTGTTGTTAGATAGAATCATTAATTAATAGCCCAATGACAAATGGCAGCTAGGTCCAGAATCGAACCTTCAAAAAGCTAATAACTATTCATGTTCAATAAAAGTAACAATTATTATTATCAACTTACATTTATTTAACATTCAAAATCATTATATCATAAAAGCATCAAAACAATAACAAGCATGTTGTCATAGAGATAATAATTTGGATAGAACATGTGTTTTAAACTATTGATCATCTTCCCCCTAAAGATTCAGTCTGTCAGGGGGTTTTATTTTCCGACAACTTCTTGGTCTGGTCGAGCCATAGGTTTTCTCTATGGGTTGAATTTTTGAGGGTTGACTCTGTTGAACTTCTTCTTGAACTCCTCTTGTATTAATGTGATCCGATCTAGAATGTTTGCTTTCGCTATTCAAGCTTTCTGTTAGCAATATCAATTCCCAATCTCGTTCAATATCATCGAATCTAGATCTTGTAAATGACTTTTTCATTTGACTTGAGTTTCGTCGAAGAGGCGTATTAGATCCATCTCTTACAACCCAATATGATCTTGGCTCTTTCCCTTTACGCACGACCGTAGCTTTATGCCAGTACTTATCATTAACTGTTCTAAACACAATTTTGTCACCTTCTTCATAAACTTGTTCTTTCTTGCGTGCTCGAGAGTCATGTCTTGCTTCTGTTATTTTTTGTTGAAGAACCAACTGTTTATACACATCTTGAATTTCTGGTTTCAAGGCTTGCTCTGAAACAGGTAGAGTTGTTCTACATCTTCTGCTGTTTAATATTTGAGATGGAGAAACTCCAATGCCAGTAAGCGGAGAGTTATTGTAATGAAGAAGAGCTTCTCTGTAGTCAGAACGATCTTCAGCACTTTTCTTCAATAAGTTCTTACTGATTCCAACGGCCTTTTCAGCCATGCCGTTACTTCGGGGATAATGTGGTGTGCTATTACACAAAGATATATCTTTTGATTCAAAATATTTTCGACATTCATGTGAAGAGAATGGTACATGATCAGCTACCAATTCATCTGGATAGCCAAATCTGCAAAAAATATCTTGAAAAGCGTTAACAACTTGACCTGAAGTTTTGTCACGAATTGGTTTTATTTCAATCCAATGGGAAAAATAATCTATTAGTACTAGATAGTTTTTTCCTTGAAATTCTAGTATGTCCGTTCCTATTTTACTGAACCGTCGGTTTGGAATTGTGTGTGACAATAGTGACTCTTTGAAATCATGTGGAGCATGCTTCTCACAAATTCGGCATTTTTTAATCCAATCACTAATGTCGGTGCTTAATTTTGGCCAATAACATAAATTTCTAGCTTCTATAAGCATCTTGTTTGCTCCCATGTGCCCTTTATGAAGTTTGAAAAGAACAGAAGGTCTTAGTTTTGAGGGTACGACTATTATACTTCCACAGAACAAAATTCCAGCTTCTATATATAGGTCTTCTTTTAGTTTACCGTAAGTTTTAAGCACACTATCAATTTTTAATTTAGAATCGTCTGGCCATCCGTTTCTCACATAGTCTACTATTTGTGATAGAGTTGGATCTTTGTTTGTCTCATTTTGAAATTCCATCTTTCTCCTGTTTGACATTGGCAAATGTCTGGAAACTGTGTGTACCATTTCTAGCATTTCTTCATCATGATCAGTAGTCTTCAAACTGTTCCTAGATAACATATCTGCAAAATGAAGTAACTTTCCAGGCACAAATATAAGATTTATATCATATTTCATTAGTTTGAGTCGTAATCGTTGAAGCCTCACAGAGCCTATTTTACTTACATGTTTCTTCATGATTGCAGTTAGGGGGCGGTGTTCAGTCTGAATCTCAATAGGGACGCCATACAGGGTTAGGCAAAAGTCTGGATACCCCCAGTTAACTTTTTAACGCGTTGCAGTAGGAAAACCAAACTCGGCACATGTTTACAAAATCAAAAACGGCACTTTTTCATCAACTACACAATTTTGCCCCTGCCCCCAAAATGGGGTATTTTGGGGGCAGCCCCAAATTTTCAAATGTAAACCCCTATCGAGTGACCCCTCATTTTAAACGGTTTATCAAGAGAAATTAAATGGCGCAAACCGGAGGTCGATATCTCACCCCTAACCAAAATGGCAGCCATTTCAAAATTTGACATGGGCAAGCAAGTATAAGTATGGACACCCCCAATTAATTTTTTAACACGTTGCAGTAGGAAAACCAAACTCGGCACATGTTTACAACATCAAAAACTGCACTTTTTCATCAACTACACAACTTTGCCCCTGCCCCCAAAATGGGATATTTTGGGGGCAGCCCCAAATTTTCAAATGTAAACCCCTATCGAGTGACCCCTCATTTTAAACGGTTTATCAAGAGAAATTGAATGGCACAAATCGGATGTCGATATCTCATCTCTAACCAAAATGGCAGCCATTTTAAAATTCGAGAAGGGTAAATTTACATTTGTTATAATTAAATCGGAAAATAGCTTTTTGGAATTTATAATTTCTTGAATTATTTTAGAATTGAACCTAATAGCAGAAATGAACTAGTAGGTTCAATTCTAAAATAATTCCAGATATTCTCGATTCTAAAAAAGCTATTTTCTGATTTAATGTAAAGTCAATTTACCTTTCTCGAATTTTAAAATGGCTGCCATTTTGGTTAGAGATGAGATATCGACATCCGGTTTGTGCCATTCAATTTCTCTTGATAAACCGTTTAAAATGAGGGGTCACTCAATAGGGGTTTACATTTGAAAATTTGGGGCTGCCCCCAAAATACCCCATTTTGGGGGCAGGGGCAAAGTTGTGTAGTTGATGAAAAAGTGCAGTTATTAATGTTGTAAACATGTGCCGAGTTTGGTTTTCCTACTGCAACGTGTTAAAAAATTAATTGGGGGTGTCCATACTTATACTTGCTTGCCCATGTCAAATTTTGAAATGGCTGCCATTTTGGTTAGGGGTGAGATATCGACCTCCGGTTTGCGCCATTTAATTTCTCTTGATAAACCGTTTAAAATGAGGGGTCACTCGATAGGGGTTTACATTTGAAAATTTGGGGCTGCCCCCAAAATACCCCATTTTGGGGGCAGGGGCAAAGTTGTGTAGTTGATGAAAAAGTGCAGTTTTTGATGTTGTAAACATGTGCCGAGTTTGGTTTTCCTACTGCAACGCGTTAAAAAGTTAACTGGGGGTATCCAGACTTTTGCCTAACCCTGTATATGAACTGGTGAAATTTTTTAGTTCCAAAATAAATTGATAGCATTTCTTTTTCTGTTTGACTGTAGTTCAATTCACAATCATTCATAGTGCGAGATGCGCAGGCGACTAACTTAAGTACATTGTCATGATCTTGGAATAAACAACATCCTAAGCTGTTTTTTGAACTGTCACATTGGAGAACTATTTTTTTACTAGAATCAAAGGGTGTTAGAGCAGGAGCTTCTGTAATTCTCATTTTCAAAGTATTGAACAATTCTTCATGACGCGATGACCAATGCCATTCAACATTTTTTTTAATAACTTACAAAGAGGGGACAAAAGTTCAGCCATTTCAGGGACATATTTTCGTACATAGGAGCCGATGATTTTTTGCAACTCCTCTTTGTTTGTAGGTGAAGCTAATTTTTTTAGCGCTTCAATTCTACCCGGATCTATTTTCATGCCATCCTGGTCAAATATTTGTCCGACATATTTGACCTGCCTTTGTTTGTATTGCAGTTTATCAGGATTAAAAACAGCACCAATCTCCCTTGCACGATTGACTAATTTCTTCACAGAGTTGTCGTGTTCCTCCTCGGTGTTCCCAAATACACAGATGTCGTCAAACCAAATTAATATGTTTTCAATATCTCCAAAGTACCTTTCAACTTCCTCTTGAAATAATTCTGGCGCATTGCTCAATCCAAAGGGAAGAACAAGATAACGGTACACTCCTAATGGTGTGGCAAAACAGCATTTCCATGACGATTCTTCATTCAGTGGAATGTGGTGAAAGCCTTCAGACAAGTCAAATACAGAATAATATTTTTTCCTGCTAATTTGGTGGAAATTTCTTCTAAAGTAGGCATTTGCTTGGGTTTCCTAACTATGAACTTGTTTAAATCTGATGGATCAAGGCAAAGGCGTATTTTCTTATTAGGCTTTTCAACAATAACTATTTTATTTATACAGGCTCTAGAATCTACTTGATCTACTTTTATGATAGCTTTTCTTTGAACTAATCTGTCCAGTTCTTTCTCTAAAGGGTCAATCAAACAATTGGGAATTTTGGATGGTGGCCACAAAATATTTTCACAACCAGTCTTAGTTGGTATGTTACCTTCAATAGGAAACTTACCATAACCTTCAAAGACATCAGAATTATTTTTAACAAACCTATCTTTTTCTCTGTTGTTACTTGCAACTTCATGAATTCTTTTGATCAATTTAAAAGCTAGGCACCCTGGTAATCCTAAAAGCATGGAGCCTTCCTTCACAATCATGAAATCCTGTGAAGACTTTATATTATTACACTCACAAGGCAAATTAATTATCCCAATGGGCTTAATAGTAGTCTTATCAAAACTTTCTAATAGAATGTTAACAGGAGTGGGAATCAGTTTCTTGTCAACATTGACTTGGTTAAATACATTTAAAGGCATCACACTTACATCGGCACCAGAATACAACTTACATTTGACAAAAGTATTTCCAATCTTTATATTTTCAAACCATTCAGACTTATTGATACTTTCTATCTTAAGATTGTACTCATACCGTTTACTCTCAGTTTTATCAACTTGGCAACTAACAGGCATACAACTAGCTTTTGACTCTCCAGAATCAGATAATTCGTCAACAGATTTACTCTCTACATATGTAACTGGTCTACGTGATCTACAGCTTACAGCAAAATGATTAAATCTCTTACATTTGCTACATTTTTTACCGTACGCTGGACATTGCCTTGGCCCATGTCGACTTTGACACCTCCGACAATAAAATTCATCTTCAACGGGGAACTTAGATTTATACTTACTCTGAGTATTCTCTTCCTCAAGCGGAGACTTATTTTGAGCCTTGTTACTAAGAGTATTATTTTTAAACTTATTTGGAGTATGAGATTTTTGTTTTAATGCATCAACCTTACAGCTTTTACTAAGTTGTTCCACTTGAATCCTACTCTGTTCACTAGTACGGCAAAATTTTGTAGCTTTATCAAGTGTAAGGTCATCTAGTCGCAAAAGTGATTCTTGAACCTTTTTATCACAGATCCCATGTACTATTTTGTCTCTCAAAATTTGATTTTCCAGCGTTTCTGTTGAATTTTCCACGGAATAGTCACAATTCTGTATTAGCCTACGACAATCTGTGAAAGATTGTTCGAAAGGTTCGCCATCACTTTGTACCCTCTGATTGAATAGAAATCTTTCAAAGACAACATTAACTCTTGGACTCACAAAGTGGTCAATTGCTTCAATAACTCTATCATAACTTTTTCTATTTTCTTCTGACAATGGAAGTGTAGAAACTATTTTGGCTGCTTCAGATCCCATCATATTTCTCAATAGTGATAATTTTACTCTATCTATAGATTGTTCATGACCTGTTGCTACCAAATAGTCTTCAAAAGAACTTTTCCAGAATTTCCACTCATTACTCACATTAGGACTTTGTAAGTCTAGATTAGGTGGTAGTTTCACCAGTCCACTTTCCATACTTAATTATACTTTCTAAACAATGTTCCTTTTATTTAAGACTGCGCCATGTTCAATAAAATTAACAATTATTATTATCAACTTACATTTATTTAACATTCAAAATCATTATATTATAAAAGCATCAAAACAATAACAAGCATGTTGTCATAGAGATAATAATTTGGATAGAACATGTGTTTTAAACTATTGATCAATTCAAAGCAATTGAAAAAACAGTGTTTTACTTATATAAACTAAATTCTATATATCAAATTTCGCTTTTATAAAAGGCCGTAAAAAATTCTCCGAGGAATTGTTTTTACCACAACTGTTTAAAGTGTGATGCAGTGGGTATTTACATTTAACAGTTAGTTATACAGGGTGGTAAAAAATCTATAACATCTTAAAAAGTAATATCTTAAAAGCAATAAAAATAAAACTTTGAAAATTTATTTAAATTCTCGACTTTAACGAGACATCCACTCAATAAATCCATTTTTGCTTGGCTTGTAGCTAAGGTCCTTTTGCTTTTCTCTCTTAAACAGTTTAAACAGTATGTAGAAAATCAGACCGATAGAAAAATAAAAGTTTTGAGAACAGATAATGGTACGGAGTACTGTAACCGTAACTTAGCTGAATTTCTTAAGTCATCAGGAATTGTGCACCAGACAACCTGTCCTTATTCCCCTCAGCAAAATGGAAAGGCGGAGCGTCTCAACCGTTCTCTTTTAGATCGAGCAAGATGTCTGCTGATAGAGTCTGGGCTTCCAAAGGTATTTTGGGCTGAAGCAGTGAACACTGCCACTTACCTTCTGAACAGATCGCCATGCAGGTCCGTGGATTCCACTCCATTACAAGTATGGTCAGGTAATAAGCTTACTTTAAAACATCTTAGAATTTTCGGTTGTAAAGCATTTGCTCATATTCCTGCCGAGAAACGTAGAAAACTCAGTCCTAGATCTACTCCTTGTATATTTGTTGGGTATTGTGAAAAAAGTAAAGGTTACCGATTGTATGACCCACAAAAGAAAGTTACATTCATATCTAGAGATGTTACTTTCTCAGAAAAGCAGTGGGGGAGTTCATTGTTACCAGATTCTTGTCAGGATGCAGGCAAGTATTTTTATGTATATCCAGACGAACCTGAGGTAACTTTGTCTGATGAGGACACTGAGGACTCAGATTCCACCCCACGTACTTCTAGTAATGACTGTACATCTTCAAGTGTAAGTAGTATTGATGGTACTGGCCCAAACATTGGTCATAACGCATCAGTTCAACAGCAGGATTATGAAGCTGTGTATACTAGACCACAACGAGACAAAAAACCTCCGGCTGCATTGGATGATTATGTAACATATTCAGTTTTCTCCACTGAGGTATCCGATCCGATATCTCGTGAAGAGGCGTTGAATAGTGAAAATAGGGTTTCATGGAAAAATGCCATGGACCATGAATTTAAGTGTCAGATTGATAATAATACCTGGGAATTGGTCGAACTCCCGGAATCAAGAAAACCAGTGGATTGTAAGTGGGTTTTTAAGACTAAAAAGGATTCCGAGGGAAATGTCACTTGTTATAAGGCAAGACTAGTCGTGAGGGGATTCGACCAAAGGAGGGGAATTGATTATGATGAGACATTTTCACCTGTTGTCCGTTACAGTTCGATAAGGTTTTTGATTGCTCTTGCTGCTGAATATGATCTGGACATAGACCAAATGGATGCGGTTTCTGCTTTCTTACAAGGGGAACTCGATGAGGAAATATATATGTTGCAACCTCCTGGGTACGAAGATGGTACAACGAGAGTATGCCGTCTAAAGAAGAGTATCTATGGTCTTAAACAGGCCAGTAGAGTATGGAATAAAAAATTAGACTCGTGTTTAAAGACCTTGGGATTGAAGCAATCAAAGTTTGATTCATGCGTTTATTATCGAATTGAGGGGGAAATTATGTTTTTACTCGCAGTTTGGGTTGATGACATTTTATTGTTCTCCAACAACAGTAAATTTAAACAGCAAATGAAAACTCAGTTAATGAAGTCCTTTAACATGAAGGATTTTGGCGAGGTCAAGTCTGTGCTAGGATTTCAACTAACTAGGGACAGAAAGGCGAAGAAAATTTGGATAAGCCAGGAAACATACATTGAAAATGTATTGAAACGTTTTAGAATGGACGAGTGTAATCCTGTGTCAACTCCAATGAGCTGTCTTGACAAATTTAGTAAACAGCAACAGCCACAAAATGAAGAGGAAAGGAAGAAGATGATGGGAATTCCTTACCAAGAGGCCATTGGAAGTCTTTTATTTGCAGCCCAAGTTACAAGACCTGACATAGCTTATGCTATTAGTAATCTAAGCAGATTTAACAATAAACCGGGGATACAGCACTGGAACGGTGTTAAACATGTGTTCAGGTACTTAAGAGGAACTTCTACGCTGAAATTACAATTTGATGGTTCAAAAGGTGGGAGTTTCTTTGGATATTGTGATGCTGACTGGGCGAGTGATCCTGATGAAAGACGATCTGTCACTGGATACATATTTATGAAGTCCGATGGTCCTATTTTTTGGTGTACCAAACGACAGCCTACGATTGCACTTTCAACCACAGAAGCCGAATATATGGCTATGTCTTCTGCAGCACAAGAAGCTTTGTGGTTGAATGGTTTAGCAAAAGAAATTGACCCCTCTGCAAAGAGTCCTGTACAAATAAACTGTGACAATCAAGGTGCAAAGAATTTAGCATTAAATGGAATGTACCAAGCAAGAACAAAACATATTGATGTGAGACATCATTTCTTGCGAGAGAAGGTCCACTCTAAACTCCTGTCGTTCATTTATATTCCTACAACAGAAATGGTTGCTGATTCTTTAACAAAGGCGCTTGATAGCAAGAAGTTCAGAGACTGCATAAAGTGCCAAGGACTGCACAAATAAGGAGGGTGTTGTAATATTTGTGTTTTACATATGTTATCTTGGTTGTCATGGACACAAAAGAGTTGTTTATTGAATGTTATAGTTGTAAACAGTGTTTCAAAAAAAGTACCTATTTTAATTCATCTCAGTTCTCTTTATTATTCTACACAATTAATTCCCCAGTCATGAAGGCAACAGCCCTAGAAGCTTCTCGGCTTGAGGTACAAGAATTAAGTAAACATCAGGTAACAAATACTCCATCTAGTGACGTAGATATCAATAAAGTTTCGAAAAAGTTTACAGATGATGCTAAATTTCCATCAAAATCCAGGCAATTTCAAAGTTCTAAACCTAAACGTTACATTCCTAAATCCAAATCTAAAATTAGTTTTGAACAATTAGGAATTAATGGTCTTTGCTTAAGATGTGGCCGCAATAACCACCGTGCTTCAGAATGCCGATCAGATCGGTCATCACTGCACTGTAAAGCCTGTTCACGACATGGTCACGTATCTAAAGTATGTGTTACATCTTTAATGAAAGAGAAGTTTCCAAGAACTGAAATTTCTAATGTAGCATCAGGTTCTTCAGTTAAATTTGTTAGTACTAATAGGTCGGAAGACTTTGGTTTTAATTACATTAACCATAACTCACGGGTAATAGACATTTATGACAATTCTCAGTCCTCAAAATCCAGAGATTCACAAAAATATACGGTAACAGTTCTGATCAATGACAGGCCAATGCAATTTGAGGTAGATTCCGGTGCAGGATATACACTGATCTCAGAGACCGATTTCAACAAACTAGACCTTAAGGTAGCTATGTCACCGACAGATGTTTTCTTTAGGTCATACACGAATGACATTTTTCATCCTAAAGGCAAAGTACAACTTAAAGTTAGTTATAATGGAAATCAATCAGATGAAGAACTTTACATTGTGCCTGAAGGTCATCCAGCCGTACTTGGGAGAGTATGGATACGACACTTGGGAATAAACCTCCAAGAGATCGACAGAGCTCAAAATGTGTTTTCCAGTTCGGATGGTCAAGTTCATTCAATCGATGATGTACTTAAAGATTTTTCTGATGTCTTCGAACAGAAAATTGGTTGTCTTCCAAACCATACTTTAAAGTTGCGTGAAAATGCTACACCTGTATACACGAGAGAGCGCAATGTTCCATTTGCACTACGATCCCAGGTTGAGGAGGAACTCAATAACTTAGAGTCTGCTGGTATTATTTCAAAAACAGAGGTAAGTGATTGGGGTTCCCCACTTGTAGTGATCCCGAAAGATAATGGTAAAGTTCGCTTGTGCGTGGATTACAAAACAGGGGTGAATGATCGACTTGTCTCAGCTAATTTCCCTATTAAACATATTCCAGACATACTCAATAGTTTACGAAATTCTAGGGTATTTTGTAAGCTAGACATATTTAAGGCTTACCTACATATACCTGTTGATGAGGAGAGTAGTAAAATTCAAACAATTACTACCCATCGTGGAACTTACCGGATGCACAGGTTAAGTTTTGGCATCAAAACCGCACCAGCAGAATTTAATCGAATCTTAGGTCAAATTTTACAGGGTCTTCCTAAAGTAGAGGCATATTTCGACGATATTATTGTACATGGTTCAACAAAAGATGAATGCTTACAAAATCTAGTAACCTGCCTTCAGCGTCTTCAAGAAAATGACATTCATCTGAACAAGGACAAATGTGTATTCTTTTGTGAAACTATCGAATATCTAGGTCATGTCATCCAATTCAATAAGGTTTCCAAATCTCCAGAAAAAATCCGTGCCATTAATGAAATGCCTCGACCAAGAAATGTGGATGACGTTCGCAGGTTTCTCGGAATGGTAACGTACTATGCACGATTCATCCCAGACCTATCCACAAAATCTACACCCCTCCGAGACCTTCTGCAAAAGAATCGGAAATTTAATTGGTCACGAAGATGTGAATCAGCTTTTCAGTGTCTCAAGAAAGAAATCACTTCAGATAGGGTTCTAGTACCTTACGATCCACATCAACCAATCGTGCTGACATGCGACGCAAGTCCAACAGGTATTGCAGCTGTTATGAGTCACATAATTAACAACGAGGAACGTCCAATCGCCTATGCTTCCAGATCATTGACATCATCAGAGAAAAATTATAGCCAACTCGATCGAGAAGCCCTTTCAATTGTTTTTGGAGTGAGTCATTTTTACAATTATTTGTTTGGCCTTCATTTCGAGCTAGTCACTGATAATGCGCCACTATCCAGAATTTTCCACGAAAAGAAAACACTTCCTCCCATGACATCCAGTAGACTTCTGCGATATGCGTCTTTTCTGTCGGGTTTCAATTACTCGATTCGTTTCAAGAAGGGGGAAAGCAATGTAAACGTAGACTGTCTATCCAGGGCTCCGATAAATCAAGAGACTAACACTGTGGATGTTCTACTCAACAATGAAGTCAACTTGCTTCACTCTAACACATTATTTCAAATATCTTCTGAAATCCTTACACCTGAGGTTCTAGCAAGAGAAACAGAACGCGATCAAGATTTAAATAAGATTAAGCAGGATCTTCAAAATAAATCAGAAGAATCTCCATATACTCTGTCAGATGGAGTATTATTCAAAGACAATCGAGCTGTCATACCAAAGAGTCTACAACCACATATTCTAGAACAACTACATTTTACCCACATTGGAATTACCAAAATGAAACAGTTGGCAAGAAGGTATGTATACTGGTATGGAATTGATAAAGCTATCGAAAACATGGTAAAGTCTTGTGAGCGCTGTGCATTTACCAAAAATCAACCTTCTATGGCTCCACCACATCCATGGTCAGAACCTGAGTCCAATTGGGAACGTATTCATATCGATTATGCGGGACCATTCAACAACAGCTATTTTCTTGTATGTGTCGATGCAAAATCCAAGTGGTTAGATGTTAAAACAATTTCGAGTCCACCAACGACTACAACTACAATCACATTATTAGACAATATATTTTCATTTCACGGCTATCCACAAGTTATGGTATCAGATAATGCTTCGATTTTTGTTAGTTCGGAATTCAAAAACTATTGTAAGAAAAATGGCATTTTTCAAAAACTTATAGCACCTGGTCATGCCGCAACTAATGGATTAGCTGAACGAATGGTTCAAACTCTCAAACAACGGCTTAAAGCAGTGGAAAAGGATCCAGGAAATATCTTTACTAAAGTTCAAAACTTTCTACTACAGTACCGTGCCACACCACTGTCCAATGGGTTATCTCCTGCAGAGCAGTATCTAAATCGGAAAATTCGGATCAGACTAGATGCTTTAAAACCATATCATCCAGCTAAAAATGAACCCACAGAAGCTCGAGTAAGAACATTTAATGTGGGGGAGACAGTTCTATGTCGTGACTACACCACCAACAATAAGTACATTTGGGTGCTTGGTGAAATAATACAGAAGTTGGGAAATCTACACTATACAGTGAAACTTGAGTCTGGAAGAACAATCAAGCGGCACATTGACCAATTAAGAGGTACCAGAGTTAAAGTTAAAAGTTCTAATGCAAAGACAGAATCCTCACCAGAGACGGTATCAAACACTGAAAAGAACCCAAAATACCCTCCATTTCAAGTCCCTAATCTTCAACATAAACCAACGAATCCTATTATAAACCATGACACATGTGAAGAACGAGTAGTTGAAGAATCTCCTTCACAAGCTCTTCCATCACAGGACCAACCAGCTAATAATGTCCCAGCAAATGAACATGAAGCCTCTGAATCTCCGCCTATTACATTAAGACGATCAAATAGAAGAAAGAAAATGCCACATTACCTGAAATCTTTTGTTCCTAAGTAAAGTATCAAACAAGTGGGGGAGACTGTTATATCCTTATGATATAATAATCAGCTGTTTGTAAATATTGTTTTCAATTATGTTTGTTTACATTCAAGACTACTTCTGATGTTCAGTTCAAATTATTATAATTCAATGTTTAAAGTTTTAATAAAAATGAATTTGATTTCAAATGCGTGCATTCTAATTATTCTAATTATTCAAATATAGAACTGTTTTCCACAAAGCAGCATGGACGACTCTATCCATGTTCTCTGGCGTCCGCGCTGACCTTGGACGGCCTGTTGGCTTCGTTTTCAAATCAAAACAAGTTGATCTTAAGTTAGTAACCCACTGCATAATTGTCCTAGGATACGGAATTCTAAATGTTGACCTAATTGAAAAAATGCACGAAACTGCCGCTGAGTAGCAATGATTGAATCACCAATATTGAAGTACGTCTTGATAACAAACTAGTGTTGTTCGAGCAACCACTACTCCATAACTACTAAAATGGCATAAAATTTGTGTTCCAATAAGCCTACCCTCACCTTTATCAGACGTCCTGTCGCTGAGCTGTGCCCGAAAGAAAATAGATCGGTTTTTTGCCGCACTCTGTACTACTGTATGCTGATATGGTAGACCAAGGTCCTCCGCAGGAACGCCAGTATCTGCCAGAGAATCCTTGTTATTTCTGACACGGTTGGATGACTCACAACATTCAAGGAACAGAGACCAAGTTAGTTGATATGGGCTTTCATCAATTCCTTGAATGTTTATTTTGGGAAGTGGCATTGAAACTGTTTTAAAAATAAATATCCCAGGGTATTTTTTTATATCTTCAATTTACCTAGAAACGCTGCTCTCATAGCTTTCTTGTTTTTTATGCACTCTTTATAGACCAATTTATTGACACTAACTATATCCGAGTATCCTATCTTTAGAATAATGTAGTCTAAATTATTGTTTATTAAGTTTTGTATTAAATATTATAGCCCTGTCCATTGTAAAATGATACATTTTAAATATATAATGACTGCGCTTGCTCCAGTTTAAATTGTTCGATTAGTTCCAAGTATATCAACATGCTGACCGTTATCGCTCTTTTAAACACAAACAAACATTAAATGGCTCTGCAGATTGGATGTGAGGGGTTATCATCGAAATCCGATTATTTACGTATTCGGTTGGATATTTAATCAAAAGTTTAAAAATAACAACTCAGTAAAATGTTTTCCTTGTGTTACGTTTCGTGATTAAATACTTATACACAAATAGGCAAGCTTGATTATTTTCCTCCTTTTTTCTCAGCTTATGTACATTGTAGAAGAAATACGCGCATACTGTTAGAGGGGTAGTGTACTGTAGACGAACAGAATCCCATTATAATTATTCACATCAGCTAATAATGTTCCAGCGACTAAACCACATAGTATAAAAAATGATTGATTTTACTATTGTTATACATTATTTTGCCTTTATAAAAAGTTTGCACAGTTGATTTTTTTAGTAGAAGCTTCGTAAAATCATGTGTTTCTGTTTGTCAAATGTTGATATTCAATCAGAACAAACAACAAACTGACAATGTTCATTTGTTTACGTGTTTTGATGATAAACCAAGACATTGCATTATTGACAGGACACACATGATTATACAACAAATATAAGAAGTTCAGTGTCAAAGATAATACACCTCATCTTGAGCGCTTCTAGGTAAAACTTCACCTATAATTTCAGTGATTCATAAACTAGCTACGATGCACAACCACTCGTGGTTTTGCAAAGTACGAGGGATCACGTGGATCATACTTTGAAATTTCAGCCAGTGGTTTTCAGCATTTCTTTTGTTTCAATTCTTAACTCCATAAGACTAATTTAAAAAAAAATGTAATTAAAGATTTCAACGTATTAAGATTTTTCTATCATTGAGACATTATACGTGTTATTACCCATGTAATAGGTAGTTTGGATAAAATCGTTAGAGCATTTTTTTTTTTTTTTTTTTTTAGATCGGTGTGTATACAAAAATAAATAAGTTTATACTTTACTTGCATTAGAGTATAAGATATAACAATTATGCCAGGTGTTGGAAGTGATTATTCGAAGAATTCACAAAATGACAAACCAAAATTCGGAATGTAAATCATGCCATAGTTTTAATGGATTTGGATAGGATATTTAACCGCAAATAATGAACATGACCTAGTTAATTAACGGTGAAACTTAATAGCCAGATGCACAGAAAACTAATCAAAGATTTTAATAATCTCTTATAGAAAATGCTTGTCAAATAAAGTGTGCTTAAAACACGGAAACTAAATTGAAAACCACTTGTTGATATATACGTTTTAGTTTTCCGTTCAGAGGAAAGCATATTTACTAATGAGGTTCGGTCACACATCAAAATTAGATTTAATCTAATAAATATGTGAGTTAACTTATATGCTAATTAAGAAGCTCATTGTTTGTTGTTTTCGACGCTAGTGTTATTTTTCATCCATTTGGCTTGTGCTGAGATAAGTTTGTAATTGTTTAGCTAAAATAAAATAAAGTTGCTCAATAAGACTTTGGTTTCAAACGTTTCTTTTAAATTTAGTATGCACAATTCTCATTATACACATGTGCAAACCATTGTACCCATCATAAGCAGTTATTTCAGTGCATTTTAAACTTCAGCAAAACTTTTATAATTCCAGCAACATTAAAAAAAGTAAATTCTGATGATTGGACAACAACAAACAAGAACAAAGTAAACTGGAATAAAGTATGGCCAATAGTTATTTTGGTTATATTGTAAAATTTTGTTAACTTAGAGTTTAAACAGAAAAACTGCGTAGCTGGAAGTTTGACTTAACTTCATAAATACGGGTACGCATATTATACCAATT
Source organism: Neoaliturus tenellus (assembly GCA_030545055.2). Lineage (NCBI taxonomy): Eukaryota > Metazoa > Arthropoda > Insecta > Hemiptera > Cicadellidae > Neoaliturus > Neoaliturus tenellus. The sequence continues at coordinate 70,516,229 of CM061531.1, read as the reverse complement.
CCCACGGGAACATGATGGATTCAAAACGTGTTCAGTGACAGTGAACATGGGCATTCGCCGTTCAAATTACAATCATGGGAACGTACGAACAAAAAGCCATTCTTTGTGTTGTTGGTAATTAACAATGGAGATTTGCAACTAAGTCGTCTTTATATAATGAAACCACTGATTGTTTAAACCGTTGAAATTAAAGTAAATTGAATTATTAGGTAAGGGTAATGGTTTGGATTTTAATTAGCATGGTTATGTAACTTATACAGTATTATATATAAAAATTATTCAAGTTTAACAACTTACTATATCTTTTAGAAACAGAAAATGTGGCCTTATAAAAGTCAAATGGCTTAAAAGGCTAGGATTGAACACATCTGGACGATTCTAATAAATGCTGAGGAACGAAATTGAACTATGTCGAAAGAAGGAGGAGAAATCCTCTTACATGTCCATGAATATAAGCGGTTATTCCTCTTTTTTCATTGCCTTTATAGGCAGTACCAGGGGGACCGAGCTTAAGCTCGGTAAAATTATTGCTTTCATTCTCACTCAAAGCTCGTTCGCTCTGCTCACTCGCCCTATACTTTTTTAAGACGTGCTCGTTCGCTTCGCTCACTCGCCTGACCAAAGGGTACTGCACGTGCACAGTGCTATGTTTTTTCTAAACTACAGGTTAAATATGTAACACATTGGTTTATATCTACAGTTATCAGCTGATTTTTGTTCAATTAATAAATTCTCCATAAGGATAACATGGAAACTTTGAAGGGCTCTAGCGCGAAAACCGGATTTTTCCCAGACATGGGACCAGCTCCAATCGATGTTTGGTGGCCAAAACACCCATATTCTATTTAAAAAATCAAAAATCCTTGGAGCGAAAAAAAAACTTTGCCCGTACAAACGGAGCTTGTTTTAGAGTATAAGATAAGATAATTTAATTAAGATGATACGTTATCCGTGTGTCTTTTTATAACTTCGGTATAGTTCAAATCACGTAAACTCCGGAGCAAACGAGAAAAAGATCGAACCATCCCTCTCAGCAGATAAAAGAGGTTTGCCAAGTCTGTGTCGGTCTATACCCTATGACATTCTCTAGATGTGTAAAGAAAACAACATTGATCTACAGAATAATCATAGAGTTATAAAGTAGTGCCATAACAAATAACAATTTCTGCAAGTAAAACTATAATGTTAGGCCTAATAAATAACCCTCAGTACTTTTTTCTTTTTGAATATTTTAGTTCATACCGAACTACTAATTAAATTATATATAAGCTAAATAACTCGGCTTCCAAATCTTAGCCTCAGGAAAACAATTTTCTTGATTAAAAATGCTTAAAATACGGACTGTTGGTAATGGTGTTGGTGACTGTTGGTGGTATAAGTTTTTTTTGTAATCAAAATAGTTATATTTAGTAAAAGTAAATACAGTGTGTTTGAAAAGTCCTGGAACCGTAAAATATATTTTTTATCATTATAGATAAGTACTGGACACTTTGTTTATCAATAATAGCTATAAATGTCTATTCTTTTAAGCTATAATCACTTACACCCTTTAAGGAATGTCTCTCTTGGAATTCTTACAGAAACCTGCTTTGGCCTTATTCAAATCATACATCATCCTAAACGTCTTTACATTTGGAGTAATAAGCCACGACGTTAAAGTTGAATATCAAAAAAAGTTATTGTATTTTTAAGTTTCACCCATCTCATTTTAATGGAAACTTTGTTTGCCTGCCTTTGCCGTCTCGGCCATCCATTTGAAGTCTAGTTTGCGGCATTGTACTCTCCTAAGTGAGACCTTGATACCAAACTCGACCTATGCTGCTATTTTAGAATTTTGTCCGACTACTTGTGGGGGGTCCCCCTAATGGTATAAAAAAGTGATAATAGCTTAAAAGAGTAGAAATTTATTGCTATTATTGATATGCCAAGTTTCATTACTCCATCTATAATGGTAAAAAAATTACCGTTCCGGGACTTTTCAAATACATTGTATATCTCTTAAATAGGGTTTAAAGTTAATTTTTGTTCCTAGACGTATACTAACAGGAGTACATGACGAAGGTTAAGTTATGTTTAATACAGTTTTACGATGATAAAGGAATAGTTGGTTCAACATAACGAAATTTGTTAAGATAACGATGGAGACCTACTAAAAAAAACTAGTAATTTTGCGGTATATTTTCCCCGCATGGGTGCATATATTGTGGAGAAACAGTATTATGCTACATCGAAATAACTAAACAAAGCAGAATTGTATAAAAATTTCAACAAGAAAAATTATAACCACAGAATACGAATAAAAATAAAGATTCTATTTCCATGTTTACCACAAAACTGATTTGGGTGGTAGCAAAAATATTTACCTTTAAACAGTATTTCCTCCGGGAAGTACGTGTAAGAGTAGACCGCAGGCAGGGCCCAGCAGCAGTAGAGTACGCAGGCGGCGGCGCCGGGTCGCATCGCTCTCTGGTATATCACAGCACACAACACGACTGCCTGCACTACACGCTGTATCGTCTGGCCGGCGGATTATCACATCTGCTGACCCACACTTAGTTGCGGATTTCCCCGCTAGATGGCTCCCGCCCTCCAAGGTCGCGGCGCTCAATTTCATGTTATTTTCACATTAATCGTGGAGTCGGATTATTCACGGTAACTTCGGTCATCAGTGTCTCAGCGCGGTACTTCCTACAGTGGTGTTTCCTAGGCATTGCAATGTGATTACGACCTACGATGCAACGTTACAACGTTACAACGGCCGCAGAAAATCACAGAATTTTGTTAAGAACACAACTGTTTTTCTAAATAGAGAGAGATATTTTGCGGTATAATTATTTTTTAAAGTTTGCTTTAAAGAGAGCCGATTTATAACGGTTCATTTAAAACAACACACTTTAATGAACAGAGTAAATAGTATTGAATTTAAAAATTAATAAATTGTATAGTTACAAATAAAAGAGTTAAAAGTTTTTTAATAAGTTGTTCTTTCCCAACCACTGGGGCTGTTAGAATTAATGTAATTTAGTGCTTAAGAAGAGCTGAAGAAAGTGTTGAAGTCAATACTCTTAAAAGTCTTGTGAGAACGTGATTTAAGAATTTATGTCTGAATTGTGACCAGTAGATCACATATTTCTAAATTATTGAAATTTATTTAAGATGTTCTCTTTCTTACTTCTTCTTACTTCCATCTTAGCACATGAATATTTTTAGCACTGCCTTATCCACTGCTGCCTTCTTTGTAATGATAGGCCTTATATTTATTTATCTATCTTCTATACATTAATAGGCAAGCATGTTTCTTTTCCTACTTTTTTCTCGGCTTGTGTGTAACGTAGGAGAAATCTGAGCATACCGTTAGAAAGGCAGTGTGTTGTAGATGAGCAGAATCTTATGTCCATATTCAGGTTAAAATACCCACTATGTGAGGTCCCTGTCTCAGAATAGTGATATAATTCACATCGGGCTCCAGGGCTACGCCCTACAGGCTTTCAAAGTTCCAACGTTTACCTTATGGAAGAAGGCTAACTGATTGAATCATTAGACAGCTGTTGTAAAAAAACAGTTAGAAAAACAGAAAGAACAAGTTTATGTTATAAAAACTTCTTGGGTCCAGATCAACTGAAATGTTGGTCAAATTTTGATCAGGAGGCGAGCTCTAGTTGTTATTATTATTATTATTGAACTAGTTTTACAGTTTTCATTAGTTTCTTTTTTGCGTGTTCCAATTTTTGCTCGCTTACGATAAATCTAATGATGCCTACTCATTATCAATGCTTTCAATAACAATTTTTTACGTTTTACGTGCGAGAGTTGCATTTACATTGAATGTCTATAAAATACAAACCTAAACAGCATGATCATTGAAACAATGCTAAAATGAAAAAAATACAAAAGATTGGTAAAAAATGTGTAATGTAAGTTATAAATAATAGTGGTGATGTGGTTGTAATAGCAGTGGTACATTAGTGGTATTCGTTGTGTCAGTGGAGTTTTCGATGATGTTTTCGTGGATCCAGTCGAGGTAGTCGTTGACCCTGGTGTAGACTCCGGGCTTGTCCCTCTCTCCGCACCGGATGCCCCAGGAGACGACGCCGATGACGATCCACCGGTGGCTGTGGTAGCACTGCTTCATCAGGGGTCCCCCGCTGTCCCCCTGAAACGTGTATCACAATGCATAACTTATGTCTTTGGAAAGAAATTAAGTTTTATTTTCAACAATAGTGGTCAGTTGCAATGTTGGACTCGGATTGAAATAGAAACAGCAATTATCAACCCATAAGTTATTACATACTAATAATAAACCCCCAAATAGAAACAGTTTAAGGTACGGCTACACATAGCAGGAAAGGATACGGAAAAAACGGAAAGGACACGGACAAAATTCTGATGGGGTGGCTACACATATCGGGACACGGACAGGACATTTCTGAGTCTGAAAGCTGCGCGCGCAGCCGTCAGACGTCGGAAGGTTGCGCGCGCAGCCGTCCGACACGGCTCATCCCGCCGGCCGCCACACTCACTACACTGAGCTACCGTTATCATTTTCTGATAGTGTCGGAAGGGGTGGCTACACATACCAGGACGGGATACGGACAGGACACGACAGTGGCGGATGAATGCTCGTCTGGCGATCCATCCGACGCGGCGAATGTCCTGTCCGTGTCCTTTCCTGCTATGTGTAGCCGCACCTTTAAGGTGTGGGTGTCCGTGTCCCGTCCTGGTATGTGTAGCCACCCCTTCCGACACTATCAGAAAATGATAACGGTAGCTCAGTGTAGTGAGTGTGGCGGCCGGCGGGATGAGCCTTGTCGGACGGCTGCGCGCGCAACCTTCCGACGTCTGACGGCTGCGCGCGCAGCCTTCCGACTCAGAAATGTCCTGTCCGTGTCCCGATATGTGTAGCCACCCCATCAGAATTTTGTCCGTGTCCTTTCCGTTTCCTTTCCGTATCCTTTCCTGCTATGTGTAGCCGTACCTTTATCCTGTGGCATCAACAGTTTTGAAATTTGAAGCTCATTGGTCAGCTCTTATTTTTATAAAGTAATATTTTGATCAAAATCCATAGCATCCTACACATTGTGGAGGTCAGATTTTTAATTTTACGTCTAAAATAAAACAAACCTTTTCTACCTCTGAAATAGTTGTTTAAATACAAAATAATTTACGCTAACATTGTGTAAAAAAATTAGTATGCCTAAGATTAAACATAAGTATTGATTGAAACTGCGAGAAACAACAATGGTCTAAAGCCGCGTCCGCACTGGCCGAACATTCGTGGCGAACTTGTTCGGCGAACACAAAAATCAACAAACATTATTAACGAACAATTAACCGGCCATATGATTTACATACTAAACGGTTAGCAACAAACAAACAAAAGTTCGGAAGAACTTTGTTCGGCGAACATGTTCGGCCAATGCGGACGCGGCTTTAAGCTTGTACGCATTTGAAGACGACGTAATCACTTGAATGCTCGAACCTCCTAGCCACTTTGGATCATTACACGAAGGAACAATCTTGTTTTTATTATTATGTGAGCTTGTCTGTTACTCACTTATAAAGGTTACTAAAGAATATATTGACAAAAATGCTTTATGCACATCTGAACCTAATTTCATGCATGCATTATTTCACACATCAACATTATTTAATCTAATAAATGAGTTTCATTTCATAGGTTCAGAAAGGAATATTTCTTTTTAAAATCATTTATTGGTTTTTTTAATTTCAAATTAAGTTAATCATTACTAATATTAAAATTAATTCGCTGTTATGTAAATGCATACAATCACCAAAATTCAATTTAAAGTCAAGTATATTTTATCTAAGAAATAAATACAATTTATATGCATTAAAATTTAGTTAATTAAAACTAATTTTTGAGGATCAATCACAGTTTGTGAATATTATGTACATACATAAAATGACATGTCATGTGTGTTACATAGTTATTGTTTTATCCTATGTTGGTGTAAAATAATTAATGGTTTTAGTTTACTTATTTTATCCTCATTTGTTCTCAGCTAAAAAAGTAAATAAAACAACTATAATTATTTTTCAATTGTAGTTTTAACTTTCAAAAATTTTTGGAGCTACCCGTATTTCTCATTTGAACAGAATACTGAGAAAACATAAAATAGAGCAAATATTTTCAATAATATTTATTAGATTTATGTCTATCTATGATTATTTTTTGCAAAAAAACTTCCGACTTACTTGACATGAATCTCTTCCTCCTTCAAAAGCCCCAGCACACATGCTAGTGTTGAATATGGTCTGGGCAAACTTGGGGGTACAGATATCTTGGTCCCACACTGGAAGATTAACTTCAGTCAAGTTGTCTGGAAACTGTCCCTTGTACTCTAAGCTGCCCCATCCTAGAAATCAATGCAACGGGAAATAGTAAAGTTATAGTTTTTTGTAGCTGAAGATGGTTTTTCAAAAATCAGATCAGGCCTAGACGATAATGTTTTCGCGAAAAAAGTAAGACATTTCTGTGTTGGCTTAGCATAGCCATAATATACTGTTTTTGTGAAGGTAAATTGTAATATAATTATTAATTTATAATAAATTATAACTTTTCAACTCCATTGACGTATTTCTTATTAAACTTTGAATGTCTTTATTAACATGGTAATTAGAATTTGCTAACATACGTTTTACCAACACATGTACCGCAGGTCCATCGAGAAGAACAAACTTGCTTAGCATGTTTGGAGTGTAAAAACCACCTTTTTCGAAACGACTCTGTACATGTTGAGAAGTAGCTTTGACAAAACCACCATCTTCAGAGCCATTCCCTTTGATGGTACTACGCCCGGGACAAGAGTTGGTTTCTTCATTAATCTTAAATCCCCCGATATTTGCAACATATTGTTACCGATGGAGAAGCGGTACTTATCCCCATCCGTAGAGCATCGATTTCGACTGCCTCGAAATCCGTAGCTGGGTAGCTGAGTAGTTATATAGATCTCGATTTTGAATTCAAAGGTTCAATCATTAGAAAAGCTATAAGTTTTTTTTTTTTTTTTTTTTTTTTTTAAATTTGAACCTGGAACCAGCAGCCTTTGGGGTCTTTTTTATTGAGTTCCCACATAATAGAAATGGTTAAGACACGACTGGTAGTCAAGTGGGAAGTTATTTTATCGTGATCGTCATCAGTAAGATTATCTTTGGGTCCTTCACCTGCTTATCGGTATGCTGATAAAAGTTTGCGCGCTCGGCTTACACATTCAGTCGTCATCATGTTTTTAGTTTATAATTTTATCCTGCAGTACATTCCTTAGACATGTTGAAGGCAATAGAAAATTTTTTAAAAATGCGGGGACATTCCAAACTAACCTAACCTAACCTAACCTAACTGCCCACTGCTCTCCCGGCGGGTCAGTCGCGGGATAGCTGTGGGACGGCCTAGGTTAGGTTAGGTGTCTTAACCATTTCCATTATGTGGGAACTCAATATAAAATTGTTTAAAAATGCGGGGACATTCCAAAAAAGACCCAGCCTTTGTTCTATAGGCTTATAGTTCTATAGCCTTTTTTCATGCATTCAAATGAATCAGCTTGCCTTTGTTGGTAAAGTTGGTGACCTTTTCTAATCCTTCGCACTCATCACACTCACTCCTTCAGTCATAGTCACATTAAAATTTGCATCAATTACGACGGTGTCTTAGTATAAGAGTATCATGAAAGTGAGATATGTTATGGTAGGTTGGGTTACCGGCGATGACGGCGGTCTGGTTGGCGTAGCGCGGGCCCGGCGCCGGCAGACACGCCGGCTGGATGTACCGGTTGTAGCCGGTGGTAGCGTTCAGCACAAGCAGCGCGATGTCGTTCTCGTGGCTCGCAGGGTCGTAGTCGTCGTTGGAGATGAGCCGCTCCACGGCGAACGTCCGGGACTGACTCTCGTTGGTCAGCCGCACGTCGTAGTCGCCCAGCATCACCAGCACGTCCTCGGCTACGTTACTGAACAACGTGTAAATATTAGAGTATGAAGTTTTATTGATTTATTTCAAAAGCCATAATTTTCATTTGTTATGACCTACATGCTAGTATGCGTTCGTAAAATGTACCCTTCCACGATTGTAATTGTTAATTCAGATTTTAACATTTAAAACCTTTGTGCTAATATCTTCCATGTAAAACTTGTAAGAATTGGAATGCTAAATTAATTATTCGACGGGTGGATTCTTAAAATTTTAACAAGATGTCCTTGTTTCACATCTTTCTGAGATTATAAGGTTTCGATACTTCCATAATGTCACACCCCAAGATTACCTTGACACTGAAATTATACACTAATTGGGGTGTTCCCACGTGTACTGAAAAGATAGCCACATCATGCAATACCAGTTGTGATTTTTTTTGAAGGAGTAAAACACACACATTTAATAAATATCTGTCTTGTTAAATAATTCTAATAGGTAACACTATTTTCAACAATTACGTGCGGAAGCAATGGGCGGCGGTTAGGACATGGCGGCGAGTGATGAGAGTGCCGCCACAAAACGGCATCAAGCTGTTCCGGAACACGAGCACAGCCATCCAGGGCCAGTCCCGTACAGTGGCCGAGGACGGTCCGTCAATGTCTGAAATCATCTTGCCGCTACGTCCACACACTGCAACACAACAGCAATTTGGATTGTGTTATTTACTTTTATTAACTCACATGCAAAAGTAAATTATTTGCCAGTCTGACTGGTGTATTTCTAATGCAAAAATAAAAAATAAAGAGGATAAGTATAAGTGTTACAATTTTTAAAGGAATTGAATATCCATTTAATGGCCAATGCGACAGTGTATTTTCTGAACGGCAGTCTCTCTGTGTTATTTTCCATGCGCGTGCGTTACGGCAATGCCAGGGGCACTCCAGGTCCTCCACCAGACTTCAAATGCAAATGCAAAGCAGAAGCTTCACACACCATCTCAGCAGGTTTAATAAAAAACCGTAAAAATACAAATAGAGATGAGACATATTAAGCAAGTAACAGGACTGGTCACTTGACACTGTACTTAAGAAAGCACCTGTATAGCACACGGCGTTTTTCAACGGGAATTTAGGAGGTCAGGAAAATGCAGATCACATATATTGTACGACTGATAGAAGAACTGGTCAGGAAGAACACCCTTGCAAGTGATGAATGTAAATTCATCAAACTTCTGGAATTGGGGAAACATTGAAATATTCAATGAGGTGGGTGAGCAAAACTACTACTACACCCCGCATGGATGAATGTAAGGCCTTTTATAATTGAAAAACAACTACTTTTCCCAATTGGTCAAAGTCTAAATTCAACCAGGATTTCAGTTAATGTGGACCGTCTGGACCCAATTTGGTTAAAATATTACGGAAAGTGGTTTTTTTCTGTGCGCAATCGCGTTTAACGATCGAGGCAAAGCGGAGCTCAAAAATTGCGATTAAGCACAAAAATTACTTTTCGTCCGAGTGATGAACAACGTATGTCATCATACTACAAAAATCTAAAAGTAATAACTAATTTTAAAATAATTTATAAAAATTTCATTATTTGTTTACGTTTGTTTGGTAGTTGGCTTGGATTTTAATTTAAATTACTTAAAATAGCTGATATATAGGTGGAGTAATTGAAATGTCAAAATCTTAAATTTAAAATGTAGTCTGCAAGTTGTTTTTTGTTCACATTGGCCTTATTTGTTTTGGATTAAAACAATTTGAACGGCAAATTTTAAAACGATTTTTGATTAAAATACAAGGAGGTTATATTCTTGTACTGGAGTGATCACCTCCAAAAAGTTGTTGGTGGTGAAAAGGCGTTCCGGTGATTTGTAAGGTTAGTAACACTGAAGTACAGTTTAGTCGTTCTTTAAACGGTAGTGACAAGCTTTTCGAATCTTCTGCGTGAACGATGAATATTAGCACGATGGTTGTATACTTTGATATGGAAAACCAATTTTCTTAGTTCGTTATCTTACACAATATAGGAATTTCATTTTCATCACACTGTACGAGAAACAGCTATATTCATCACCAGCTGAGAGTGTAGAAAAACCGTTTTCCCTCTCTAGAGAGGGAAAATCAGCTGTTGATTTTCCCACACTAGTAATTAGTTATGATTACTGACACAAGTAGCGCTAGCAGTGCTAAGAGTATATTATTCCCTAAATCAGCTGTTCTCAATAATGTAATCAGCTGTGTAAAACAGAATCACTGTTTCCATTGTACTGCGGAAATCAATTGAGCATCCATAGGTGGTTTCTTAAACTTGCATTATTTAATTAATTACTATTATTAATTATCTACAGTGTGATGAAAAATATCGTTCATAACTCGAGTAGAAAGTGTTATTCCGTGCCTTGATCGAAATTCCGCGCTCGGCTTCGATCTCGGCCCGGAAAAGGCACTTTCCACTCTTGTTATGAAATATACTATTAATTTTACACCTTGCAACTTTCGTATCATTATACTCTACCAAATGAAATAATTGTAGAGTTGTTCATGTTTTATTAATTGCTTAATAATTAGTTTCCCAGAAATATAATAACTTATTTAGGCCATGGATTTTACCTTCCCACTTCAAAACAATTAATTGACACCTCTGCAATAAAAATACTTAATACTGGGACTATAATACTTTGTTCTGTTATTAGGTATCTGTATCTAACTTAAGCTGCATTCTAATTTTGATCTACTTAATGACTGATAAAGTAAAATAAAAGATTTGATTAACAATCAGTTTGATCCCTTGGCTGACTCGCACATTTCGGCAAGCAGTTCAATTTGGTACTCTAGTGCAACCAACCTAAGCAAATCAGCGCATGCACGGTTAGCATTGTGTGTTGTCTCCAGTATTAGAATATAACCTCCTTGGTTAAATAGTATATTTCGTCACTAGTCCAGAAAGTGGTCGTTATCGGTGCAAGATCGAGTTTCAAGTACGAGGCGAAGCCGAGTACTTGAATTCGATCGAGCACCGATATACCACTTTCGGACGAGTTACGATTAGTACTTTTCATCGTACCACCTTTAATAAATTTACAGTTTGGATAAAAATTAATAAATTTTAACCTATATACCCCCTCTTACGTTGTTATATGTTTATCTTGCATTTGAACTATTTACAACTAAACAATCAGCTGTTTGACGTTTATATATTGGAGTCAACGAGGTTTTTAAGTTACTGTAAGCAGAATAGCAGCACTGGTGGTGTCAAACATTGGAAGTTTTTTTTCCGGCCTAGTCCCGAAAACCACTGTTTCGAGGACTAGTCCCGAAAACTTTGTTTACCAACACGTTTATCCAACCCACCGGGAATCAACTAGTTTCGATCACAGCTGACCGTTCCGAAAACAATGTTTATCGCAATGGTATGATGAAAAACAACTTTTGAGGTTAGTGCAAACAATAAATAAACAGATGTTTTTCAGTGCACTTTTAAAAAGCTACAGAAAACGCCAATTTTGTGGTCTAACTACAGGCCAGGAAACGTCAATGACGTGCGGTATTGATGGAAAAAATATTTTATAACCCAAACATCTGTGCTTTCTGATCCTCTGGCATTTTTGTGATCAAACTAGCATACTAATTATTCAACTAATTACCTTCCTCCCATAAGATTAACATTGAAACTTTTAAAACCTGTAAGGCGTAGCCCTCTAATCAACTTTTGGCGGAAACGACTACAGAGCAAGCCCTATATAACGACACTGAAAATTTAAAAAAATTGTGGGAGAGGTTCCAATGACAAAAAAAACCTTAGTGCATACTAAATAAGTTTAGATAGATCTGCAAAATTGACTTTCTTTCTCCTCCAAAATGAAAATCGTACCTTTATAGTCAGCAATAGGATAGATGCAGTGTTCGTGGTGATGGTTATGGTGTAGGTGATGAGGATCATGAGGGTGGTTTGTGTCATCGCCTGGGAAGTGACGACTCCCAGTGACGACCGCTGGGTGGGCTTCAGAAGTATCTGTCTTGGTCTTGACGCAACAGATTCCAATAGATCTAAAACAAATTTCAAATGGCCAAAAATATTACATTTTCAATTGATTTTTCTAAGACAGTGATTTAAGGGTCATCGAAAAAGGCCATAGGACAACAATAAATGTATGATTTAGTCATTATACCCTTCAAATTTTTCTGGTGTGAGTGTGCTTAGTGCTTAGCTTGTGACCTAAAACCGATGCTGTGCAGAACGAGGACGGGGCCAGGAGCTGGCACGCCTCTGTTACAGTTGAGTGGAAGTAGCCTAAGGTAACAGAAAGCGTACTGTGCGACGAGCTTACGGTAATAATGAGCCCCTTAAAGAAATAGAATTGGACAAAAGTCCCTATGAGCAGTTTCAAAGTCACTGACATTGACGGGAAGTATATCAAATGCTTATGCCTGTCGTGCAAAAGTTTCCTGTATCGGCTAGAGGTCACGGGCGGAGTTCTGTACATGTGAAAAACCCAATGACTTTTTTATTAGTTATAAAATCGCCCTCAGTTATGTGAGCGATATGATTTTTTATCATTGATGGAATCTTTATCGATAATCTTGTATTGAAAACGTGATATTCCGATGTGTAAGAGAACCAAATCAATATGTGGATAACCAAATTTACTTCGTGAGTCATCAAGGTTTCATAATTTAGTTTGACATTCGAGTAGTTAGATTTGGTCACTTCTGGGACAGGTCAGCTGCCCCGGAAGCCACGTGCCGGGGCACATAGCCTCCGGTCGGTTAGGCGAGTCACGCAACGAGGGGAGCGAACAAGGTCGAGAGTTATTAAATGAGGAAGTGGAGGCCCTCGCTAATTGGCCCATAAATTAACCAGACGCAGCTGGCGAGGGGAAGGTGACGGGGAAGGTTGGAGGGGTTAGAGTTTAAGAACAAAATTTATCACAGGCGAGGGTAGGATTCGAACCCGGCCCGCTGGCGTGTGAGGCCAGTGCGTTACCCCTGAGCCACCGAGGTACTTGGAGTAGAGTAGTGTAAATGTGTCTGATAATATTGTGCCTGTGGTTCGCTTCTTGTCCACAAGAGTGCAGCACGTACTACGACTGCGGCAAGTTCACAATTCCTCCACCAGAGTTCAGCATGTACTAGGGCTGCAGCTAGTTCACTATTTCTCCAACAGATCGCAGCACGTGTTATAGCTACACCCAGTTTACCCCAAAATATCCCCACGAATTACCCAAATTACCCTGAAATTCCCCAAAATACCCTGCAATTTCCCACATTTCCTCGCAGTCCTACCAACTTATGTCATTCACTATAAAACAAGAACATATGAAATGCTGGGATATATACTATAAAAAGTGAATAAAACCCAAAAATGTTGGCAATACAGTATATAAAATCAACCAACTTACGTCATTCACTATAAAACAAGAACACCTGGATCGGCCGGAACAAGAACATATGAAATGCTGGGGGCTATACTATAAAAAGTGAATAAAACCCAAAGATGGCTGCAATACACTATATAAAATCAACCAACTTATGTCATTCACTAATCAACAGTTATACTATATGAAATGTACCTGTGGCTAGTTCTCACCGTCAATGGCTATAACGTCAAATGTACATAATCAACGGTTACACTATATAAAATGAAAACTCTACAATATTGTTTAATATACACCAATGACTATAATGTTAAAGCTAGTTATACTATATGAAATGTGCCCAAGCCTATACTATATATTATGCATTGATGACTTTACGTTAAATATACGCGATCAATGCTTATACTATATGAAATGCATTCGCCGCTATACTATACAAAATATCAATGAATATAATGTTAAATAAACATGATTTATTTATTTATTCTTCCAACGGTTACACCATTTTAACGCCATTTTTACACCATGATCAACGCTTATACTATATGAAATGTACCTGTGACTAGTTCTCTGCATCAATGGCTATAATGTCAAATGTACATAATCAACGGTTACACTATATAAAATGAAAACCCTACTATATTATTTAATATACACCAATGACTATAATGTTAAATCTAGTTATACTATATGAAATGTGCCCAAGGCTATACTATATATTATGCATTGATGACTTTACGTTAAATATACGCGATCAATGCTTATACCATATGAAATGCATTCGCCGCTATACTATACAAAATATCAATGAATATAATGTTAAATAAACATGATCAACGCTTATACTATATGCAATGTACCTGTGACTAGTTCTCTGCATCAATGGCTATAATGTAAAATGTATATAATCAATGGATACACTGTATAAAATGAAAATGCTACTTTACTATTTAATATACATCAATGACTATAATGTTAAATATTTCTAATCTAGTTATACTATATGAAATGTGTCCAAGGCTATACTATAAAAAGTGAATAAAACCCAAAAATGTTGGCTATACAGCACATAAAATCAATGGCTAGAAGCTGTTAAGCAACTAACAACGTTATCATACTATATACGACGCATACAGTACTATATAAAGTGAATAACATGCAAACTTCAGCTTAAAAACATAAAAATCGCTAATATCTCGAAAACGGTGCGTCCTAGGGGTCCGGGGACCCCAAAAAACTACCTACTACGTAGTAGAGGTACCCCCAGGGGGTGGGTACCCATAATTAAAAAATTAACAAAAATGTTGCGGGTTGCATCTAAAAAATGAAGAGGCAATGAAGGGGCAAAACTTTGAAATTCCATATCTTAGGAACGGCTCTATGTATTAACTTCATGCTTGGTATGTGTGTACATTTACTTGCTGTCTACAAATGCATGGCAAAAGGTATCCAAAAAATGAAGGCGCAAAAAAGTTTTATTTTATATCTTTTAAATGGCAATATGTATTTACTTCAAACTTGGTATTTGTATACATGTAATGTTAACATGTAATAAAATGCTAAAAATAACTTTCCAGATCTAAGGTCAAACTGTCCAAAAATAAAAAAAACCTAAAATTAACATTATTATTGCCCTTCGCTAGCGTAGGGCTTTACCTTTGAGTCAATAGGCATTTGTAGTTATAAGTATGTGTGTACACTTATTTGGTGTCTACAAATGAATGGCACGAGGTATCCAAAAAATGAAGGTGCAAAACAGTTTTATTTTATATCTTCTAAATGGCATTATGGATTAACTTCTTACTTGGTATGTAGGTTGGTATAATTAAACATTAATTGTTTACTATTGCGTGGTGGGGTGCATCCAAAAAATGAAGGGGCAAAACTTAAATATTGTATATTTCAGGAGTGTTTGGACCGATTAACTTCTTACTTGGTATGTAGGTGTGTATGAGTAAAAATTAATTGTTTACCATTGCGTGGCGGAGTGCATCCAAAAAATGAAGGGGCAAAATTTAAATATTGTATATCTCAGGATTGGCTGGACCGATTAACTTCTTACTTAGTATGTAGGTGTGTATGAGTGAACATTAATTGTTTACCATTGCATGGCGGGGTGCATCCAAAAAATGAAGGGGCAAAACTTAAATATTGTATATCTCAGGAGTGGCTGGACCGATTAACTTCTTACTTGGTATGTAGGTTGGTATGAGTAAACATTAAATGTTTATAATTGCGTGGCGGGGTGCATCCAAAAAATGAAGGGGCAAAACTTAAATGTTGTATATCTCAGGAGTGGCTGGACCGATTAACTTCTTACTTGGTATATAGGTTGGTATGAGTAAACATTAAATGTTTTCCATTGCGTTTCGGGGTGCATCCAAAAAATGAAGGGGCAAAACTTAAATATTGTGTATCTCAGGATTGGCTGGACCGATAAACTTCTTACATGGTATGTAGGTGTGTATGAGTAAACATTAATTGTTTACCATTGCGTGGCGGGGTGCATCCAAAAAATGAAGGGACAAAACTTAAATATTGTATATCTCAGGAGTGGCTGGACCGATTAACTTCTTACTTGGTATGTAGGTTGGTATGAGTAAACATTAAATGTTAATAATTGCGTGGCGGGGTGCATCCAAAAAATGAAGGGGCAAAACTTAAATATTGTATATCTCAGGAGTAGCTGGACCGATTAACTTCTTACTTGGTATGTAGGTTGGTATGAGTAAATATTAAATGTTAATAATTGCGTGGCGGGGTGCATCCAAAAAATGAAGGGGCAAAACTTAAATGTAGTATATCTCGGGAGTGGCTGGACCGATTAACTTCTTACTTGGTATATAGGTTGGTATGAGTAAACAATAAATGTTTACCATTGCGTGGCGGGGTGCATCCAAAAAATGAAGGGGCAAAATTTTAATATTGTATATCTCAGGAGTGGCTGGACCGATTAACTTCTTACTTGGTATGTAGGTTGGTATTAGTGAACATTAAATGTTTACCATTGCGTGGCGGAGTGCATCCAAACAATAAAGGGGCAAAATTTAAATATTGTATATCTCAGGATTGGCTGGACCGATTAACTTCTTACTTGGTATGTAGGTGTGTATGAGTGAACATTAATTGTTTACCATTGCATGGCGGGGTGCATCAAAAAAATGAAGGGGCAAAACTTAAATATTGTATATCTCAGGAGTGGCTGGACCGATTAACTTCTTACTTGGTATGTAGGTTGGTATGAGTAAACATTAAATGTTTATAATTGCGTAGCGGGGTGCATCCAAAAAATGAAGGGGCAAAACTTAAATATTGTGTATCTCAGGAGTGGCTGGACCGATTAACTTCTTACTTGGTATATAGGTTGGTATGAGTAAACATTAAATGTTTAAAATTGCGTGGCGGGATGCATCCAAAAAATGAAGGGGCAAAACTTAAATATTGTATATCTCAGGAGTCGCTGAACCTATTAACTTCTTACTTGGTATGTAGGTTGGTATGAGTAAACATTAAATGTTTACCATTGCGTGGCGGGGTGCATCCAAAAAATGAAGGGGCAAAACTTAAATATTGTGTATCTCAGGATTGGCTGGACCGATAAACTTCTTACATGGTATGTAGGTGTGTATGAGTAAACATTAATTGTTTACCATTGCGTGGCGGGGTGCATCCAAAAAATGAAGGGGCAAAACTTAAATATTGTATATCTCAGGAGTGGCTGGACCGATTAACTTCTTACTTGGTATGTAGGTTGGTATGAGTAAACATTAAATGTTTATAATAGCGTGGCGGGGTGCATCCAAAAAATGAAGGGGCAAATCTTAAATATTGTATATCTCAGGAGTAGCTGGACCGATTAACTTCTTACTTGGTATGTAGGTTGGTATGAGTAAATATTAAATGTTAATAATTGCGTGGCGGGGTGCATCCAAAAAATGAAGGGGCAAAACTTAAATATTGTGTATCTCAGGATTGGCTGGACCGATAAACTTCTTACTTGGTATGTAGGTGTGTATGAGTAAACATTAATTGTTAACCATTGCGTGGCGGGGTGCATCCAAAAATGAAGGGGCAAAACCTAAATATTGTATATCTCAGGAGTGGCTGGACCGATTAACTTCTTACTTGGTATGTAGGTTGGTATGAGTAAACATTAAATGTTTATAATAGCGTGGTGGGGTGCATCCAAAAAAATGAAGGGGCAAAACTTAAATATTGTATATCTCAGGAGTGGCTGGACCTATTAACTTCTTACTTGGTATATAGGTTGGTATGAGTAAACATTAAATGTTTACCATTGCGTGGCGGGGTGCATCCAAAAAATGAAGGGGCAAAACTTAAATATTGTATATCTCAGGAGTCGCTGAACCGATTAACTTCTTACTTGGTATGTAGGTTGGTATGAGTAAACATTAAATGTTTACCATTGCGTGGCGGGGTGCATCCAAAAAATGAAGGGGCAAAACTTAAATATTGTGTATCTCAGGATTGGCTGGACCGATAAACTTCTTACATGGTATGTAGGTGTGTATGAGTAAACATTAATTGTTTACCATTGCGTGGCGGGGTGCATCCAAAAAATGAAGGGGCAAAACTTAAATATTGTATATCTCAGGAGTGGCTGGACCGATTAACTTCTTACTTGGTATGTAGGTTGGTATGAGTAAACATTAAATGTTTATAATAGCGTGGTGGGGTGCATCCAAAAAAAATGAAGGGGCAAAACTTAAATATTGTATATCTCAGGAGTGGCTGGACCGATTAACTTCTTACTTGGTATATAGGTTGGTATGAGTAAACATTAAATGTTTACCATTGCGTGGCGGGGTGCATCCAAAAAATGAATGGGGCAAAACTTAAATATTGTATATCTCAGGAGCCGCTGAACCGATTAACTTCTTACTTGGTATGTAGGTTGGTATGAGTAAACATTAAATGTTTACCATTGCGTGGCGGGGTGCATCCAAAAAATGAAGGGGCAAAACTTAAATATTGTGTATCTCAGGATTGGCTGGACCGATAAACTTCTTACATGGTATGTAGGTGTGTATGAGTAAACATTAATTGTTTACCATTGCGTGGCGGGGTGCATCCAAAAAATGAAGGGGCAAAACTTAAATATTGTATATCTCAGGAGTGGCTGGACCGATTAACTTCTTACTTGGTATGTAGGTTGGTATGAGTAAACATTAAATGTTAATAATTGCGTGGCGGGGTGCATCCAAAAAATGAAGGGGCAAAACTTAAATATTGTATATTTCAGGAGTGGCTAGACCGATTCGTTTCTTACTTGGTATGTAGGTTGGTATGAGTAAACATTAAATGTTTACCATTGCATGGCGGGGTGCATCCAAAAAATGAAGGGGCAAAACTTATATATTGTATATCTCAGGATTGGCTGGACCGATAAACTTCTTACTTGGTATGTAGGTTGGTATGAGTAAACATTAATTTTTTGACATTGCATTGCGGGGTGCATTAAAAAAATGAAGGGGCAAAACTTAAATATTGTATATCTCAGGAGTGGCTGGACCGATTAACTTCTTACTTGGTATATAGGTTGTTATGAGTAAACATTAAATGTTAACCATTGTGTATCGTGGTGCATCCAAAAAATGAAGGGGCAAAACTTAAATATTGTATATATCAGGAGTGGCTGGACCGATTAACTTCTTACTTGGTGTGTAGGTTGGTATGAGTAAACAATAAAAGTTTACCATTGCGTGGCGGAATGCATTCAAAAAATGAAGAAGCAAAATTTAAATATCGTATATCTCAGGAATTTTCTGGACCGATTAACTTCTTACTTGGTATGTAGGTGTGTATGAGTAAACATTAATTGTTAACCATTGCGTGGCGGAATGCATTAAAAAAATGAAGGGGCAAAATTTAAATATTGTATATCTCATGAGTGGCTGGACCGATTAACTTCTTATTTGGTATGTAGGCTGGTATGAGTAAACATTAATTGTTTACCATTGCGTGGCGTGGTGCATCCAAAAAAATTAATTGACAAAACTTAAATATCGTACATCTCAGAAGTGGTTGATCCAATTATCGTCAGACATGGTATGTCTGTACATATAGCTACAATTAAAGGTAGCACCGTTTTGGTGCTACCTTCGATTTACTATTTTTATAGAATGGTGTATAAAAAAATTCTCTAGGTTTTCAAGGAACACTAATAATTATTGGTTTAAGGACAGACTGCCATAGATGTGTGTATATATGTAAATTCTTAACAAAACCTTAGTTTTAACGATTAAGGTAATTTAGAGACTTCTAACTGGATTAAACCCATAGATAAATTTAGCATCGTTTTTGTGGTTCCTTTGATGTATTATTTTTATTGAATTTTATATGATAAACTTTCTTTAGGTTTTTAAGCAACACTTTTAAGTTTTGGTTTAATGTGAAACTACTAGATATGTTTATGTATGTATAAATTCTTAACAAAACTTTAGTTTCACCATTAAAGTTGATTTGGAAAACTTCTAATTGAGCTTAACCCATTTATTAAATGTTGCTACTTAAAGGTAGCACTGTTTTAGTGCTATCTTTGATGTAGTATTTTTATATGCAAAATTTTTCTTCAGGTTTTTTAAACAACACGTTTAAGTAATGCTTTAAAGTCAAACGATCAAATATGTTTTTTATCTGCGTGAATTTCTAACAAATCGTTAGTTTTAACCTTAAACGTGATTCGGAAACTTCTAATCGGTCTCAACCTATTTAAATGTTGCTACTTAAAGATATCACCACTTTGGTGCTACTTTTCATGTACTAAATTCATATGTAAGATTTTGCAATAGGTTTTTAAACAAAAAGTTTAGTTTTAACCTTAAACTTTATTTTGAAACTCTTAATTGAGCTTAACCCATTTATTAAATGTTGCTACTTAAAGGTAGCACTGTTTTAGTGCTATCTTTGATGTAGTATTTTTATATGCAAAATTTTTCTTCAGGTTTTTTAAACAACACGTTTAAGTAATGCTTTAAAGTCAAACGATCAAATATGTTTTTTATCTGCGTGAATTTCTAACAAATCGTTAGTTTTAACCTTAAACGTGATTCGGAAACTTCTAATCGGTCTCAACCTATTTAAATGTTGCTACTTAAAGATATCACCACTTTGGTGCTACTTTTCATGTACTAAATTCATATGTAAGATTTTGCAATAGGTTTTTAAACAAAAAGTTTAGTTTTAACCTTAAACTTTATTTTGAAACTCTTAATTGAACTTAACCCATTTAAATGTTACTACTTAAAGATAGCACCATTTTGGTGCTACCTTTGATGTTCTATTTCTATATGTAAAATTTTGCTATAGGTTTTTAAACAACACTTTTAAGTAATGTTTTAAGGCCAAACCAATAAATATATTTTTTATCTATGTGAATTCTTAACAAAACTTTTGTTACTAATTGAATGGTGATATAGGAATTTCTATTTTTAGCCAGATATTGGACTACCGTTTTGTTGCTACTTTTAACGTACTATTTTAATAGTGTCTTTTATGTGTAAATTTTAACCTAATTAGTTCTGTATTTAATTTTATTATAGTTTTGAACATTTGTCTTTTAGTCAAGCAAACGTCGTTTTGATGTTAAAAAAAAAATCATTTGTAGCACATATATGTAAAGCTAATATTTTTAAGTTCAATCCACTAAATGAATATAAATGTGGCATTAATGTAAGATGTGTTAATAATCAGTTTAGATACATTATTCAGAAAATTGTCAAAAAATTCAAATTTATCATATTACTGTGTATGTGCAGCACTTTCCCTTATTTTTGCACGCGCAGTTGCGCTTCAGCATTTATAAAAGTTGTTTGTTGAGCGTGCCCCTTATTATTGACGAATCTTCACAAGAAATGTTTAAAATAAAACGTAGAATTGTGTACTCGCAGATTTTTCACCACTCTTCATCGGGTATATAAGCATCTCGGTTAACCACGTATTTCATTGTTTGGTGAACATTTGCCGAGTGAACAGCTTATTCACAATTTCGGTTTTTCCGGATATTTAAATCTGTATGCTATTTTGTAATATTCAATTAATATTAAAAGTAAATAGAAAAATAAACGGCTTCAC
The DNA here is from genome assembly GCA_030545055.2 of Neoaliturus tenellus. Lineage (NCBI taxonomy): Eukaryota > Metazoa > Arthropoda > Insecta > Hemiptera > Cicadellidae > Neoaliturus > Neoaliturus tenellus. The sequence continues at coordinate 70,494,828 of CM061531.1, read as the reverse complement.
TATGTCTGCACTGCAGTGTTACATGTTTGATAATAAGCCCGTAGCTGTATTATTTGATCGTGAAAACAATCCATGGTTTAAGGCTAATGATATATCAGAGATTCTAGAATACAAAAGACCGCGAAAAGCAATAAATGATCTAGTGAAGGAAAAATATAAAAAGTTGCGTAAGGATATAAATGGAACTAGTTCGGCTTTACCCTATAATTTTCAAGAAAGAACCGTATTCATAAATGAACCAGGTTTATATTCCTTAATTATATCGTCTAAGATGAAAATAGCTAAACGCTTTCAAGATTGGGTGTTTGAAGAAATCCTACCATCAATTCGCAAGTATGGAGAGTATAAAATTAAAAGAGAAAACCTTAAGTTGACTCACTCCTTACACAAAGTGTTGGCAAATAATCAAAAACTAATTGAAACGTTAGTTGATCAAATGCCTAAGGTTGCTGTTATGCCTGATGATATGGACTTAAAACATATCTTTTGTGTACTGGAAAAAAACACATACTATGAAAAGTATGGAGTAATTGAGTACAAGTGTATTCGTACAGAAAGAAGACGATTTAAAAGAGCATTGAAGAAAGCTAAGAAAGATGGTTTTGTACCAAGTTTTACAAGATATTCTGTACCAAACAGTATAAATATACTGAATAAAGCTAAGGAGGTTATGCATGATTATGGTATGCATTATGAATCTTCTTTAAATAACATATTGACACCCCATAATTTTGTAAATATTGTTAAAATTGTTCTTAATGAATAAACTGTATGAATGTATGTGTGAATGTAAGACTTATCAGATTGAGAAGTTAAGGTATTTACTTTGGCTACTCCTTCGAAAAGTCTGGTTTGAGTGAAGGTCACTGGCGCGGTTGACTAAAAGACCCGTAAACCATGTGTATGTGTGTGCATGTGTGGAAAACGACGTACACCCACCTCCTCGTGGTGTTTTCTGGGTAACGCTAAGAGGTGTACAACCAATATCTTGTAAACCACATGGATTTGTTATTTATTTATTTTTTAATGTATTCATAGCTATTTATAGAAATAACTTTTATTTTTAAAAAAATTTGTAACAAACAGTTTAAATTAAACAAATTTAAAGCATTTTAAATACATACAATTTATAAATGTTGTAGCAAAACATTTCATGCTTTACTAATAATAATTATAGATGAAATCGATGGAATGTATATATAATAGATATACAAAAATATAAGTCTTGTAAGTAATGAAGCTAGAAAAAATAAATAAAGATAGCATCAAATAAGTGTTACTTTACAAAATAGTAAAACAAAAAATGCAATAAACTCTTAGATCATACACAATTTTAAGGTAGCATCCAATCAGTGTAAATAGATATAAAGGGAAAAGGCTTTCAACAAAAAATACAATAAACACTGGTATTAAGACCTATATTTAGGTAGCACCTAATTAGCTTCATATATGTAAAAGTGAAAAGGATTTTTATCTGTATACTACAATTAACCTGTTTATACTTTATAGTTATAGGTTAATATAGAAAATGTCAAACCTATTTGTTTTTGTTTACAAATAATGAAGAAAAAATCCAATAAACACTTGTGTTTAAGATACAAATGCTGGTGTCACCGAATCAGTGCTACCTTTAAATAGAGTAAAAGCCTTATATATGCACAAAAAAAAAATGGAAAAAAATATTTGCCTAAATATTATATTTAACATGTTTTTTTGTTTTTTTTTTTTTACTTCAAACTAACGTGTTAATAAACCGATTTTGAACCATAAAAAATATAATAATGAAGTTAAAACATACAATATATACTGGTTTTAAGACCTTTATTTAGGTAGTACTAAATCAGAGCTACCATTAAGTTAATAAAATCGCTACTTACATTTAACTATAAAATTGGTTTTATTTATTCAAACTTTAATTTTACCGATTTTTACCCTACAAATAATGATAAAACCACTAAATCTGAAACTTGTCCATAAATAATCCCATGACACTTTAAAAATACAACTCATCCATCATATTCTCATTCATTTTGATTTTGATATAAGATAGTAAAAACTCAAAACTTACTACTTATTTTCAAGATAAAATAAAGGTAGCAACGAAAAAATCGGTGCTATCTTGAAATAGTTGTAAGAATTGAAATATAGTATGGTTTTATTTAATTAAAATAATTTTGTTTACACATATCCGTACAAAACTAATTCTGAACATTAATGCTTAGAACCCTGACATATTGTCTTTACTTCATCGATATAGCTCAACCCTGTGATTATAAATCTTGTGAATTTTGAAATAAAATAATAATAGGATAAAACACATTAACTTTTATATTTATAGCTACACTACATTTTTGTGCCACCTTTACATAAAATATGTATTAATTCAATTATGATACTGTTTTTATGTATTTATACTAAATTTAGGCACAAATTAAAAAAAAATACATATAATGATGTGATATAGTCCTTGTTCTATAAACACAGATTACTCTCTGATCGTACCCCCTTAGAAACACTTTATTTAAAAAAAAAAAAAAAAAAAAAAAAAAAAAAAAAAAAAAAAAAAAAAACTTGTGCTATTATAAAATAAAAAACTATTAATATTCACTTGTCTTTATTTGTTCTCTGATTTTACATATATGATAAGGAAAGCCAGAACTGCTATATTAAGTTATGATTTCAAGGATAAATAGAGCTACAACCAAATAAGTGAACCTGTGTACTGAAGAAACGAGAAACATATATTTATGAATAAACAATTTTACACTTCCTTAAACTAACTGTTGCCTGTTTACACTCCACAGCTAAGACTCAAATCTTTAATTATAAATAATAACATTTTAAACATAATTATTTTAAAATCTTTTAACGCAATAAAATTTACTTCCATAATTAAATAAAATTGTGATATAATGTAGGAAAAAGCTACATATATATCCAATTACGAAACATTTCCATTCATTTAAACTAAATGTAACCCGTTGTTTACTCTATACAGAAGGGTAAAACCTTGAAATCCGAACTTTTGGATATGGAATCCTAATATTTGGTCATTTTTTCATATACATTTTTAGTACTCCTGCTTTGAGCTTTGTGAATAAAAATCTCAAGATATAACTGATGGCTTGATTTGGACTTTCAACTGATGTAAACTTCCATCCTGACCCTCCACCTTCATGCTCCGGCAGTTTTGTGAACAATTCTTTCACACATTCATTATTAATTGTATTTACATCAGGAGCAAACATCAGAATACGATTTTTTGTTATAAAACCTCTCATTGATATTTCACCATCTGTGTTACTGCATCCAAAACTAAACCAATTTTACAAAATTTAATCACGATTCTTCTTTTAAGGTTTGTTCAATCAATAATTTTGCCCCCCTGTTAAAAAGTTTTCCAAATCAAGCTGTACATCATTAATTTTGTGATAACCGTCGTCCTTGTAATGCTGTAGTCCGTAGCTGTATGGTTCCGTCTTTTTCTTTTTCCGTGTCCATCTCCGTGTCTGTGTCCACATTTTTTTATCTTGGTAGCTAGGTATGTCTTGCTGACAACTAAAGTTTTATTTGTAGTGAGGGCTGTTTCTCAATTTGATCGTATATTTCATTTTTACAGTAAAAAACTTGACTGATAAAGGGAGTTGTTAATTAAGTTTTGTTGAAGCTGCTTATAATTGTAAGCGAAACCTGCATTTTCGAAAAAGATATTTTACAGCGAAACGGGTTTTAGGTTGAAAGAGGTTGCTTTTGGTTTATTTTACTCTGATCCACAAAAAACACAAGCTACAAAAAAGAAAAATAGAAAAAATGGAAAAGAAAACAAAAGAAAAAATTAAAAAACAAAGAAAAAAATAGAAAAAACAATAGAAAAAAAGAAAAAATTGAAAAAAACAAAAGAAAAATAGAAAAAAATTCTGGAAAAGTAAATTTTGCGCGCAAAATTTACTTTTCCAGAATTTTTTTTCTATTTTTCTTTTGTTTTTTTCAATTTTTTCTTTTTTTTCTATTGTTTTTTCTATTTTTTTCTTTGTTTTTTAATTTTTTCTTTTGTTTTCTTTTCCATTTTTTCTATTTTTCTTTTTTGTAGCTTGTGTTTTTTGTGGATCAGAGTAAAATAAACCAAAAGCAACCTCTTTCAACCTAAAACCCGTTTCGCTGTAAAATATCTTTTTCGAAAATGCAGGTTTCGCTTACAATTATAAGCAGCTTCAACAAAACTTAATTAACAACTCCCTTTATCAGTCAAGTTTTTTACTGTAAAAATGAAATATACGATCAAATTGAGAAACAGCCCTCACTACAAATAAAACTTTAGTTGTCAGCAAGACATACCTAGCTACCAAGATAAAAAAATGTGGACACAGACACGGAGATGGACACGGAAAAAGAAAAAGACGGAACCATACAGCTACGGACTACAGCATTACAAGGACGACGGTTATCACAAAATTAATGATGTACAGCTTGATTTGGAAAACTTTTTAACAGGGGGGCAAAATTATTGATTGAACAAACCTTAAAAGAAGAATCGTGATTAAATTTTGTAAAATTGGTTTAGTTTTGGATGCAGTAACACAGATGGTGAAATATCAATGAGAGGTTTTATAACAAAAAATCGTATTCTGATGTTTGCTCCTGATGTAAATACAATTAATAATGAATGTGTGAAAGAATTGTTCACAAAACTGCCGGAGCATGAAGGTGGAGGGTCAGGATGGAAGTTTACATCAGTTGAAAGTCCAAATCAAGCCATCAGTTATATCTTGAGATTTTTATTCACAAAGCTCAAAACAGGAGTACTAAAAATGTATATGAAAAAATGACCAAATATTAGGATTCCATATCCAAAAGTTCGGATTTCAAGGTTTTACCCTTCTGTATAGAGTAAACAACGGGTTACATTTAGTTTAAATGAATGGAAATGTTTCGTAATTGGATATATATGTAGCTTTTTCCTACATTATATCACAATTTTATTTAATTATGGAAGTAAATTTTATTGCGTTAAAAGATTTTAAAATAATTATGTTTAAAATGTTATTATTTATAATTAAAGATTTGAGTCTTAGCTGTGGAGTGTAAACAGGCAACAGTTAGTTTAAGGAAGTGTAAAATTGTTTATTCATAAATATATGTTTCTCGTTTCTTCAGTACACAGGTTCACTTATTTGGTTGTAGCTCTATTTATCCTTGAAATCATAACTTAATATAGCAGTTCTGGCTTTCCTTATCATATATGTAAAATCAGAGAACAAATAAAGACAAGTGAATATTAATAGTTTTTTATTTTATAATAGCACAAGTTTTTTTTTTTTTTTTTTTTTTTTTTTTTTTTTTTTTTTTTTAAATAAAGTGTTTCTAAGGGGGTACGATCAGAGAGTAATCTGTGTTTATAGAACAAGGACTATATCACATCATTATATGTATTTTTTTTTAATTTGTGCCTAAATTTAGTATAAATACATAAAAACAGTATCATAATTGAATTAATACATATTTTATGTAAAGGTGGCACAAAAATGTAGTGTAGCTATAAATATAAAAGTTAATGTGTTTTATCCTATTATTATTTTATTTCAAAATTCACAAGATTTATAATCACAGGGTTGAGCTATATCGATGAAGTAAAGACAATATGTCAGGGTTCTAAGCATTAATGTTCAGAATTAGTTTTGTACGGATATGTGTAAACAAAATTATTTTAATTAAATAAAACCATACTATATTTCAATTCTTACAACTATTTCAAGATAGCACCGATTTTTTCGTTGCTACCTTTATTTTATCTTGAAAATAAGTAGTAAGTTTTGAGTTTTTACTATCTTATATCAAAATCAAAATGAATGAGAATATGATGGATGAGTTGTATTTTTAAAGTGTCATGGGATTATTTATGGACAAGTTTCAGATTTAGTGGTTTTATCATTATTTGTAGGGTAAAAATCGGTAAAATTAAAGTTTGAATAAATAAAACCAATTTTATAGTTAAATGTAAGTAGCGATTTTATTAACTTAATGGTAGCTCTGATTTAGTACTACCTAAATAAAGGTCTTAAAACCAGTATATATTGTATGTTTTAACTTCATTATTATATTTTTTATGGTTCAAAATCGGTTTATTAACACGTTAGTTTGAAGTAAAAAAAAAAAAAACAAAAAACATGTTAAATATAATATTTAGGCAAATATTTTTTTCCATTTTTTTTGCATATATAAGGCTTTTACTCTATTTAAAGGTAGCACTGATTCGGTGACACCAGCATTTGTATCTTAAACACAAGTGTTTATTGGATTTTTTCTTCATTATTTGTAAACAAAAACAAATAGGTTTGACATTTTCTATATTAACCTATAACTATAAAGTATAAACAGGTTAATTGTAGTATACAGATAAAAATCCTTTTCACTTTTACATATATGAAGCTAATTAGGTGCTACCTAAATATAGGTCTTAATACCAGTGTTTATTGTATTTTTTGTTGAAAGCCTTTTCCCTTTATATCTATTTACACTGATTGGATGCTACCTTAAAATTGTGTATGATCTAAGAGTTTATTGCATTTTTTGTTTTACTATTTTGTAAAGTAACACTTATTTGATGCTATCTTTATTTATTTTTTCTAGCTTCATTACTTACAAGACTTATATTTTTGTATATCTATTATATATACATTCCATCGATTTCATCTATAATTATTATTAGTAAAGCATGAAATGTTTTGCTACAACATTTATAAATTGTATGTATTTAAAATGCTTTAAATTTGTTTAATTTAAACTGTTTGTTACAAATTTTTTTAAAAATAAAAGTTATTTCTATAAATAGCTATGAATACATTAAAAAATAAATAAATAACAAATCCATGTGGTTTACAAGATATTGGTTGTACACCTCTTAGCGTTACCCAGAAAACACCACGAGGAGGTGGGTGTACGTCGTTTTCCACACATGCACACACATACACATGGTTTACGGGTCTTTTAGTCAACCGCGCCAGTGACCTTCACTCAAACCAGACTTTTCGAAGGAGTAGCCAAAGTAAATACCTTAACTTCTCAATCTGATAAGTCTTACATTCACACATACATTCATACAGTTTATTCATTAAGAACAATTTTAACAATATTTACAAAATTATGGGGTGTCAATATGTTATTTAAAGAAGATTCATAATGCATACCATAATCATGCATAACCTCCTTAGCTTTATTCAGTATATTTATACTGTTTGGTACAGAATATCTTGTAAAACTTGGTACAAAACCATCTTTCTTAGCTTTCTTCAATGCTCTTTTAAATCGTCTTCTTTCTGTACGAATACACTTGTACTCAATTACTCCATACTTTTCATAGTATGTGTTTTTTTCCAGTACACAAAAGATATGTTTTAAGTCCATATCATCAGGCATAACAGCAACCTTAGGCATTTGATCAACTAACGTTTCAATTAGTTTTTGATTATTTGCCAACACTTTGTGTAAGGAGTGAGTCAACTTAAGGTTTTCTCTTTTAATTTTATACTCTCCATACTTGCGAATTGATGGTAGGATTTCTTCAAACACCCAATCTTGAAAGCGTTTAGCTATTTTCATCTTAGACGATATAATTAAGGAATATAAACCTGGTTCATTTATGAATACGGTTCTTTCTTGAAAATTATAGGGTAAAGCCGAACTAGTTCCATTTATATCCTTACGCAACTTTTTATATTTTTCCTTCACTAGATCATTTATTGCTTTTCGCGGTCTTTTGTATTCTAGAATCTCTGATATATCATTAGCCTTAAACCATGGATTGTTTTCACGATCAAATAATACAGCTACGGGCTTATTATCAAACATGTAACACTGCAGTGCAGACATAGTGAAGCCGTTTATTTTTCTATTTACTTTTAATATTAATTGAATATTACAAAATAGCATACAGATTTAAATATCCGGAAAAACCGAAATTGTGAATAAGCTGTTCACTCGGCAAATGTTCACCAAACAATTAAATACGTGGTTAACCGAGATGCTTATATACCCGATGAAGAGTGGTGAAAAATCTGCGAGTACACAATTCTACGTTTTATTTTAAACATTTCTTGTGAAGATTCGTCAATAATAAGGGGCACGCTCAACAAACAACTTTTATAAATGCTGAAGCGCAACTGCGCGTGCAAAAATAAGGGAAAGTGCTGCACATACACAGTAATATGATAAATTTGAATTTTTTGACAATTTTCTGAATAATGTATCTAAACTGATTATTAACACATCTTACATTAATGCCACATTTATATTCATTTCGTGGATTGAACTTAAAAATATTAGCTTTACATATATGTGCTACAAATGATTTTTTTTTTAACATCAAAACGACGTTTGCTTGACTAAAAGACAAATGTTCAAAACTATAATAAAATTAAATACAGAACTAATTAGGTTAAAATTTACACATAAAAGACACTATTAAAATAGTACATTAAAAGTAGCAACAAAACGGTAGTCCAATATCTGGCTAAAAATAGAAATTCCTATATCACCATTCAATTAGTAACAAAAGTTTTGTTAAGAATTCACATAGATAAAAAATATATTTATTGGTTTGGCCTTAAAACATTACTTAAAAGTGTTGTTTAAAAACCTATAGCAAAATTTTACATATAGAAATAGAACATCAAAGGTAGCACCAAAATGATGCTATCTTTAAGTAGTAACATTTAAATGGGTTAAGTTCAATTAAGAGTTTCAAAATAAAGTTTAAGGTTAAAACTAAAACTTTTTGTTTGAAAACCTATTGCAAAATCTTACATATGAATTTAGTACATGAAAAGTAGCACCAAAGTGGTGATATCTTTAAGTAGCAACATTTAAATGGGTTGAGACCGATTAGAAGTTTCCGAATCACGTTTAAGGTTAAAACTAACGATTTGTTAGAAATTCACGCAGATAAAAAACATATTTGATCGTTTGACTTTAAAGCATTACTTAAACGTGTTGTTTAAAAAACCTGAAGAAAAATTTTGCATATAAAAATACTACATCAAAGATAGCACTAAAACAGTGCTACCTTTAAGTAGCAACATTTAATAAATGGGTTAAGCTCAATTAGAAGTTTTCCAAATCAACTTTAATGGTGAAACTAAAGTTTTGTTAAGAATTTATACATACATAAACATATCTAGTAGTTTCACATTAAACCAAAACTTAAAAGTGTTGCTTAAAAACCTAAAGAAAGTTTATCATATAAAATTCAATAAAAATAATACATCAAAGGAACCACAAAAACGATGCTAAATTTATCTATGGGTTTAATCCAGTTAGAAGTCTCTAAATTACCTTAATCGTTAAAACTAAGGTTTTGTTAAGAATTTACATATATACACACATCTATGGCAGTCTGTCCTTAAACCAATAATTATTAGTGTTCCTTGAAAACCTAGAGAATTTTTTTATACACCATTCTATAAAAATAGTAAATCGAAGGTAGCACCAAAACGGTGCTACCTTTAATTGTAGCTATATGTACAGACATACCATGTCTGACGATAATTGGATCAACCACTTCTGAGATGTACGATATTTAAGTTTTGTCAATTAATTTTTTTGGATGCACCACGCCACGCAATGGTAAACACTTAATGTTTACTCATACCAGCCTACATACCAAATAAGAAGTTAATCGGTCCAGCCACTCATGAGATATACAATATTTAAATTTTGCCCCTTCATTTTTTTAATGCATTCCGCCACGCAATAGTTAACAATTAATGTTTACTCATACACACCTACATACCAAGTAAGAAGTTAATCGGTCCAGAAAATTCCTGAGATATACGATATTTAAATTTTGCTTCTTCATTTTTTGAATGCATTCCGCCACGCAATGGTAAACTTTTATTGTTTACTCATACCAACCTACACACCAAGTAAGAAGTTAATCGGTCCAGCCACTCCTGATATATACAATATTTAAGTTTTGCCCCTTCATTTTTTGGATGCACCCCACCACGCAATGGTAAACATTTAATGTTTAGTCATACCAACCTACAAACCAAGTAAGAAGTTTATCGGTCCAGCCAACCCTGAGATATATAATATTTGAGTTTTTCTCCTTCATTTTTTGGATGCACCACGATACACAATGGTTAACATTTAATGTTTACTCATAACAACCTATATACCAAGTAAGAAGTTAATCGGTCCAGCCACTCCTGAGATATACAATATTTAAGTTTTGCCCCTTCATTTTTTTAATGCACCCCGCAATGCAATGTCAAAAAATTAATGTTTACTCATACCAACCTACATACCAAGTAAGAAGTTTATCGGTCCAGCCAATCCTGAGATATACAATATATAAGTTTTGCCCCTTCATTTTTTGGATGCACCCCGCCATGCAATGGTAAACATTTAATGTTTACTCATACCAACCTACATACCAAGTAAGAAATGAATCGGTCTAGCCACTCCTGAGATATACAATATTTAAGTTTTGCCCCTTCATTTTTTGGATGCACCCCGCCACGCAATTATTAACATTTAATGTTTACTCATACCAACCTACATACCAAGTAAGAAGTTAATCGGTCCAGCCACTCCTGAGATATACAATATTTAAGTTTTGCCCCTTCATTTTTTGGATGCACCCCGCCACGCAATGGTAAACAATTAATGTTTACTCATGCACACCTACATACCATGTAAGAAGTTTATCGGTCCAGCCAATCCTGAGATACACAATATTTAAGTTTTGCCCCTTCATTTTTTGGATGCACCCCGCCACGCAATGGTAAACATTTAATGTTTACTCATACCAACCTATATACCAAGTAAGAAGTTAATCGGTCCAGCCAATCCTGAGATATACAATATTTAAGTTTTGCCCCTTCATTTTTTTTGGATGCACCCCACCACGCTATTATAAACATTTAATGTTTACTCATACCAACCTACATACCAAGTAAGAAGTTAATCGGTCCAGCCACTCCTGAGATATACAATATTTAAGTTTTGCCCCTTCATTTTTTGGATGCACCCCGCCACGCAATGGTAAACAATTAATGTTTACTCATACACACCTACATACCATGTAAGAAGTTTATCGGTCCAGCCAATCCTGAGATACACAATATTTAAGTTTTGCCCCTTCATTTTTTGGATGCACCCCGCCACGCAATGGTAAACATTTAATGTTTACTCATACCAACCTATATACCAAGTAAGAAGTTAATCGGTCCAGCCAATCCTGAGATATACAATATTTAAGTTTTGCCCCTTCATTTTTTTTGGATGCACCCCACCACGCTATTATAAACATTTAATGTTTACTCATACCAACCTACATACCAAGTAAGAAGTTAATCGGTCCAGCCACTCCTGAGATATACAATATTTAAGTTTTGCCCCTTCATTTTTTGGATGCACCCCGCCACGCAATGGTAAACAATTAATGTTTACTCATACACACCTACATACCATGTAAGAAGTTTATCGGTCCAGCCAATCCTGAGATACACAATATTTAAGTTTTGCCCCTTCATTTTTTGGATGCACCCCGCCACGCAATGGTAAACATTTAATGTTTACTCATACCAACCTACATACCAAGTAAGAAGTTAACCGGTCCAGCCACTCCTGAGATATACAATATTTAAGTTTTGCCCCTTCATTTTTTGGATGCACCCCGCCACGCAATGGTAAACAATTAATGTTTACTCATACACACCTACATACCATGTAAGAAGTTTATCGGTCCAGCCAATCCTGAGATACACAATATTTAAGTTTTGCCCCTTCATTTTTTGGATGCACCCCGCCACGCAATGGTAAACATTTAATGTTTACTCATACCAACCTACATACCAAGTAAGAAGTTAATCGGTTCAGCGACTCCTGAGATATACAATATTTAAGTTTTGCCCCTTCATTTTTTGGATGCACCCCGCCACGCAATGGTAAACATTTAATGTTTACTCATACCAACCTATATACCAAGTAAGAAGTTAATAGGTCCAGCCACTCCTGAGATATACAATATTTAAGTTTTGCCCCTTCATTTTTTTGGATGCACCCCACCACGCTATTATAAACATTTAATGTTTACTCATACCAACCTACATACCAAGTAAGAAGTTAATCGGTCCAGCCACTCCTGAGATATACAATATTTAGGTTTTGCCCCTTCATTTTTTGGATGCACCCCGCCACGCAATGGTTAACAATTAATGTTTACTCATACACACCTACATACCAAGTAAGAAGTTTATCGGTCCAGCCAATCCTGAGATACACAATATTTAAGTTTTGCCCCTTCATTTTTTGGATGCACCCCGCCACGCAATTATTAACATTTAATATTTACTCATACCAACCTACATACCAAGTAAGAAGTTAATCGGTCCAGCTACTCCTGAGATATACAATATTTAAGTTTTGCCCCTTCATTTTTTGGATGCACCCCGCCACGCAATTATTAACATTTAATGTTTACTCATACCAACCTACATACCAAGTAAGAAGTTAATCGGTCCAGCCACTCCTGAGATATACAATATTTAAGATTTGCCCCTTCATTTTTTGGATGCACCCCGCCACGCAATGGTAAACAATTAATGTTTACTCATACACACCTACATACCATGTAAGAAGTTTATCGGTCCAGCCAATCCTGAGATACACAATATTTAAGTTTTGCCCCTTCATTTTTTGGATGCACCCCGCAACGCAATGGTAAACATTTAATGTTTACTCATACCAACCTACATACCAAGTAAGAAGTTAATCGGTTCAGCGACTCCTGAGATATACAATATTTAAGTTTTGCCCCTTCATTTTTTGGATGCATCCCGCCACGCAATTTTAAACATTTAATGTTTACTCATACCAACCTATATACCAAGTAAGAAGTTAATCGGTCCAGCCACTCCTGAGATACACAATATTTAAGTTTTGCCCCTTCATTTTTTGGATGCACCCCGCTACGCAATTATAAACATTTAATGTTTACTCATACCAACCTACATACCAAGTAAGAAGTTAATCGGTCCAGCCACTCCTGAGATATACAATATTTAAGTTTTGCCCCTTCATTTTTTTGATGCACCCCGCCATGCAATGGTAAACAATTAATGTTCACTCATACACACCTACATACCAAGTAAGAAGTTAATCGGTCCAGCCAATCCTGAGATATACAATATTTAAATTTTGCCCCTTCATTGTTTGGATGCACTCCGCCACGCAATGGTAAACATTTAATGTTCACTAATACCAACCTACATACCAAGTAAGAAGTTAATCGGTCCAGCCACTCCTGAGATATACAATATTTAAATTTTGCCCCTTCATTTTTTGGATGCACCCCGCCACGCAATGGTAAACATTTATTGTTTACTCATACCAACCTATATACCAAGTAAGAAGTTAATCGGTCCAGCCACTCCCGAGATATACTACATTTAAGTTTTGCCCCTTCATTTTTTGGATGCACCCCGCCACGCAATTATTAACATTTAATATTTACTCATACCAACCTACATACCAAGTAAGAAGTTAATCGGTCCAGCTACTCCTGAGATATACAATATTTAAGTTTTGCCCCTTCATTTTTTGGATGCACCCCGCCACGCAATTATTAACATTTAATGTTTACTCATACCAACCTACATACCAAGTAAGAAGTTAATCGGTCCAGCCACTCCTGAGATATACAATATTTAAGTTTTGTCCCTTCATTTTTTGGATGCACCCCGCCACGCAATGGTAAACAATTAATGTTTACTCATACACACCTACATACCATGTAAGAAGTTTATCGGTCCAGGCAATCCTGAGATACACAATATTTAAGTTTTGCCCCTTCATTTTTTGGATGCACCCCGCCACGCAATGGTAAACATTTATTGTTTACTCGTACCAACCTACATACCAAGTAAGAAGTTAATCGGTTCAGCGACTCCTGAGATATACAATATTTAAGTTTTTCCCCTTCATTTTTTGGATGCACCCCGAAACGCAATGGAAAACCTTTAATGTTTACTCATACCAACCTATATACCAAGTAAGAAGTTAATCGGTCCAGCCACTCCTGAGATATACAACATTTAAGTTTTGCCCCTTCATTTTTTGGATGCACCCCGCCACGCAATGGTAAACAATTAATGTTCACTCATACACACCTACATACCAAGTAAGAAGTTAATCGGTCCAGCCAATCCTGAGATATACAATATTTAAATTTTGCCCCTTCATTTTTTGGATGCACTCCGCCACGCAATGGTAAACAATTAATGTTTACTCATACACACCTACATACCAAGTAAGAAGTTAATCGGTCCAAACACTCCTGAAATATACAATATTTAAGTTTTGCCCCTTCATTTTTTGGATGCACCCCACCACGCAATAGTAAACAATTAATGTTTAATTATACCAACCTACATACCAAGTAAGAAGTTAATCCATAATGCCATTTAGAAGATATAAAATAAAACTGTTTTGCACCTTCATTTTTTGGATACCTCGTGCCATTCATTTGTAGACACCAAATAAGTGTACACACATACTTATAACTACAAATGCCTATTGACTCAAAGGTAAAGCCCTACGCTAGCGAAGGGCAATAATAATGTTAATTTTAGGTTTTTTTTTATTTTTGGACAGTTTGACCTTAGATCTGGAAAGTTATTTTTAGCATTTTATTACATGTTAACATTACATGTATACAAATACCAAGTTTGAAGTAAATACATATTGCCATTCAAAAGATATAAAATAAAACTTTTTTGCGCCTTCATTTTTTGGATACCTTTTGCCATGCATTTGTAGACAGCAAGTAAATGTACACACATACCAAGCATGAAGTTAATACATAGAGCCGTTCCTAAGATATGGAATTTCAAAGTTTTGCCCTTTCATTGCCCCTTCATTTTTTAGATGCAACCCGCAACATTTTTGTTAATTTTTTAATTATGGGTACCCACCCCCTGGGGGTACCTCTACTACGTAGTAGGTAGTTTTTTGGGGTCCCCGGACCCCTAGGACGCACCGTTTTCGAGATATTAGCGATTTTTATGTTTTTAAGCTGAAGTTTGCATGTTATTCACTTTATATAGTACTGTATGCGTCGTATATAGTATGATAACGTTGTTAGTTGCTTAACAGCTTCTAGCCATTGATTTTATGTGCTGTATAGCCAACATTTTTGGGTTTTATTCACTTTTTATAGTATAGCCTTGGACACATTTCATATAGTATAACTAGATTAGAAATATTTAACATTATAGTCATTGATGTATATTAAATAGTAAAGTAGCATTTTCATTTTATACAGTGTATCCATTGATTATATACATTTTACATTATAGCCATTGATGCAGAGAACTAGTCACAGGTACATTGCATATAGTATAAGCGTTGATCATGTTTATTTAACATTATATTCATTGATATTTTGTATAGTATAGCGGCGAATGCATTTCATATAGTATAAGCATTGATCGCGTATATTTAACGTAAAGTCATCAATGCATAATATATAGTATAGCCTTGGGCACATTTCATATAGTATAACTAGATTTAACATTATAGTCATTGGTGTATATTAAATAATATAGTAGGGTTTTCATTTTATATAGTGTAACCGTTGATTATGTACATTTGACATTATAGCCATTGATGCAGAGAACTAGTCACAGGTACATTTCATATAGTATAAGCGTTGATCATGGTGTAAAAATGGCGTTAAAATGGTGTAACCGTTGGAAGAATAAATAAATAAATCATGTTTATTTAACATTATATTCATTGATATTTTGTATAGTATAGCGGCGAATGCATTTCATATAGTATAAGCATTGATCGCGTATATTTAACGTAAAGTCATCAATGCATAATATATAGTATAGCCTTGGGCACATTTCATATAGTATAACTAGCTTTAACATTATAGTCATTGGTGTATATTAAACAATATTGTAGAGTTTTCATTTTATATAGTGTAACCGTTGATTATGTACATTTGACGTTATAGCCATTGACGGTGAGAACTAGCCACAGGTACATTTCATATAGTATAACTGTTGATTAGTGAATGACATAAGTTGGTTGATTTTATATAGTGTATTGCAGCCATCTTTGGGTTTTATTCACTTTTTATAGTATAGCCCCCAGCATTTCATATGTTCTTGTTCCGGCCGATCCAGGTGTTCTTGTTTTATAGTGAATGACGTAAGTTGGTTGATTTTATATACTGTATTGCCAACATTTTTGGGTTTTATTCACTTTTTATAGTATATATCCCAGCATTTCATATGTTCTTGTTTTATAGTGAATGACATAAGTTGGTAGGACTGCGAGGAAATGTGGGAAATTGCAGGGTATTTTGGGGAATTTCAGGGTAATTTGGGTAATTCGTGGGGATATTTTGGGGTAAACTGGGTGTAGCTATAACACGTGCTGCGATCTGTTGGAGAAATAGTGAACTAGCTGCAGCCCTAGTACATGCTGAACTCTGGTGGAGGAATTGTGAACTTGCCGCAGTCGTAGTACGTGCTGCACTCTTGTGGACAAGAAGCGAACCACAGGCACAATATTATCAGACACATTTACACTACTCTACTCCAAGTACCTCGGTGGCTCAGGGGTAACGCACTGGCCTCACACGCCAGCAGGCCGGGTTCGAATCCTACCCTCGCCAGTGATAAATTTTGTTCTTAAACTCTAACCCCTCCAACCTTCCCCGTCACCTTCCCCTCGCCAGCTGCGTCTGGTTAATTTATGGGCCAATTAGCGAGGGCCTCCACTTCCTCATTTAATAACTCTCGACCTTGTTCGCTCCCCTCGTTGCGTGACTCGCCTAACCGACCGGAGGCTATGTGCCCCGGCACGTGGCTTCCGGGGCAGCTGACCTGTCCCAGAAGTGACCAAATCTAACTACTCATTCGTAGATTACAATATTCTAAGTGCATCTCTAAATTGGCGCTACACTTTTATATTAATTATAGTGTAGTTCACGGTCTTCAGCACTTACTTTTTGAGCCTGATGATACAGAAGTACTTCTGGGTGGAGTAGTGATGATATGTTCCCTCCAGGTCGCAGTGTTCCACGGGTACACAGTGTCCTGCCTGGCCTTCTGGACCCTCACACTCGTCCCATTGAGTCTTGTCCTGCAAGCAAAAACAAAAAACACCTTCAAAAACAATGTAGCAAGTGGGGAGTCAAGACATTGGTACACTGTTACAAAACTATCCATGTAAAATTCATTAAGTAAATTCTAACTTAGACAAATGCTTAGAGAAAATTTATCTTTATCACGGAACATGTTTATAGATTTAATTAATTGAACACTGTGCTTTTAAAAACGAAGGAATCTTTTCGCTGTGCAAAAAAAGAAAGTAAATATTTTTTATCTCTATTAATAATAATAGTATATTTCACCACTAGTCCGGAAATGGGCTTTCCGGACGAGTTGTGAACGATACTTTTCATCACGACGCAATTATTAATAAATGTGGAAGTTTTAAAGGAGGATTATTTTTGTAAATTCTTCGCCATTGGACAAAGTAAACAAAGCTGGAATTCAAAATTTAATTTGTTTTAAACCCAGCTGATTGTTGCTGTACGGAAAAGTTTGTTTACCTTGGACGGAAAGTAATGTTTACAAACATTACTTTCCGTACAGGTCAGTAAAATCAGCTGACGGTGACAGTTTGGGAAATGACTACTTTCCAAGGTCTCAGCTGTACGGCAAGTTGTCACTTTCGTATACGGTGTGATGAAAAAAAAAATTAAATATATCAGAGGGTTATCTTGCTCACTGTTACTAAAAATATGTTGTAAGTGAAACTTTTTGTGGAGATGTAAGCAGAGAGTCGTAGTGTGTTTTGTTTAAATAATTCAGTAAATTTTTATTACACCATATAGTTTAGCTTTAAAAGAAGAAAAAAAATACGAGTAAAATGTACCTGAACATAAACTTCTCCATGGATTTCGCCTTTGTTTAATTCTAAATAATCTGAGTGTTTTGGTTTTTGAGATTTTGAATCGATATTAGAGATGGTGTACAAGGTAGGTAGATGTTCCTTTTGGCTGCCATCTTCATTAATGAAGGTATTTTCTTTGTGAAGTACTATAGCTTGTTTTTTTGTATCATGCCAAATTGGCTCTTTAAATATTAATGGAGGATTTGTGACTCGCTCAGTCACTTCAACCAATGGGGTTACATCGTCATGGGGAATGCCAATCTCATGTAAAGCGTGAGTCCTTTCTGGACTGATGCTTTCTAGCCAGTTTGTTCTGACAGTGGTTGATCTATACTGTGGAGGCGTTATATTTATAGTGATTTCATGTACCGGCTTTGTTTCGTAAATAGTCTGAACTGTAGGCTCGCTTCGTTCACGAAACGTCGAGGGCGTATTGATGAGTCCCTTCAATTGCATAGACTGATCAAAGTTAAACTGGCCATTCCATTGAGACTGGTCTAGATATGAGTCTTTATCTACCCGAGGGAACGTTCCACGTACATTTGATATTCTTCTTGGGATTTCAAACCCTAGGTTAAGAGGGGCATCAGGTATGCTATTTTTTATGATTGAATTATCAGACGGTGTTTCTACATATCCGACATCTATAGATTGCTGAGGTACATTATCGTTTCCAAAATAAGATTCGTGGGTAGCTCGAAGTTTTACTATATTTTGATTTTTCAATCTTGTAACTGCATCGTAATTTCCTGTTGCCGAAGATGGTGAAATAGCCTTTCTAAAGAAACTTGCTTGGGAGTGAGGCGAATGACCTTGGCTAGAACTTTTAAACCATCTTGTCTGAGGACCAGAATGGAAATTTTGTACTTGAGGAAAAACTGGAGCTTGTCTAAATTGATACCTAGAGCTTTCCTCTCTCAAATGCGGCTCCACATACAGTGGAGCTGGGCTTAGATTTGGCGCAAATGGTTGATTATATATTTGCCTTGGAAAAATAAAAGCCTGAGGATTGACTTGATAGGCTACGTTAGCTTCGGACGTTTGAGGCTCAAACTGTGCTTCCGTAAAAAGGCCAAAACCAGTTTCACCCGGCAAGTTCGCCTCACGACTATAAACCCTTCGTGGTGTCAGCGGCGTGTCCTGGCGGGGCTGCCCGGTCCAGTCAGTCCTGGAGCTGTAGGATCTCCCCGCAGGGGAACTGTGACCGGCGAAGCCAGGCTGTGTGTGTTCGGTGTACTCTTCCCATTGTGCAACTGCAAAAGATGCAATAATAAAAAAAAACATAAGAATACACATCAAAATTGTTCTTCACTTAATCTATATTATTGATAGTTTGTATAATGGTTAAAAAGGCAGTCACTTTTAGATTTGCTCAGTAACCGATACTTCCTTAGTATGAATTGTATCGTGAGTTCTAAAGAAATTTACTTTAGTGAGTATATTTTTTCCAACTCTATTTCTACGGAGTGTTTGATTTCATTTTTTTTCATTTGACGGTTATCGAATCTATTCTTAAAAAGGAAGAATACAGTTGCACTACAAACTATTGTCAGGAAGTAATACCTTACCTCTTTGACTCAATGAAATAAATTTTAAGCTATGTATTTTAAATTCAATTGAACATTGTTAAAATATTTCCGATGAGTTTCATTGACTAGGAAATTTATTTCCAGTCCCCTATCCTACTTTCGGCAGCCACATTCAAACAAAATTCTCTTGGTTAGTTTACATGAGATACATACATTCATATCCTATTTATATTACAATAAAAAATATAAGTATTTAAAATATAAAGGAGTTATTTCATTTTTTTTTTTAAGAAATAGCTTCATCGTTAAGAATAACCGTTAATTTGATGATTTGTCAATACTAGTCTGCAATGGATCCAAATGTACTTCTTTCCCCTGTATTAAGAACATTTAATAGAATTTACAGTTAGTTCCTTTCGATACGATTGCAACAATAATAAAATTTTCATTTAGGAGTTGTAGTGCCGCCATATCCAATTTATTTACCATAAGAGAACATTAACATTTCCACAACACATGTCACATAATTTATTTACTTTTCTGGCCGATGTATTCGGAATTAATTTTGTTTGAATCTCAGTTCAATTTGCCATTCCTTTTCGAGATGATTCTTTGTAAGGATTTTACCAAAATCTAAAAGCAGTTTAAAAAGAAAAAATTTGTATTTTTACTTTCCATAAAAACAAATCACAATTTTCTTGAGGAACCTTTTGTTTTGGGCAATAAACCATAATTTATTGACTCCATCAAATAAGGAGTGAATATATTGCGTAGACCTACCATGTTTAACATCGTTAAGGAATGTAACTTGAAGCGACTTCAAAGCCCTCTTAAATAAACCCCATCAAACTAAATCGACAACTCACCAGTAACCAAGTCGTACGACTCAGCAACACCTGACAACAATGTACCACAATGAATGCTACTTTGCTGCATTGCTTCGGTGGTCAGGCTAGTGAAGGCGTCACCTATTTACTGTGTAGTGTAAATAGCTAGGAATAACTAGGAAAAGAGATAGTTTGTTGTTGGTGAAAATTTGATAAACTATTTCAGTGGGTAAGTATAATTTTAATTTTAGGGGTGATTAACCTGGAAGAATACATTACCGAGGGGATACCCAAACTCAAATCAAGGGGTCTGGGGTTCTAACGCCGGAGAATTTTGAAAATTAATGCTCTTAAAAGCACGATTTTATCAACTTGGTAGTATTTATTTGTAGCTTCCTTTCTCTAATTTAAATTTATAATTGTTACGTTTTCAGTAAAAGATTTTCTTGACCTATGACCGCATAACGGTCAATAAACAGTGTCTGCACTTTAAAACTTATCGATTTTATGTTTTATAAATATCATTAGTCTTTTGGTGACTAACCACCCTGATAACCCCTTTATTATATATCGTATGGCTCATTTAGCCAGCCACCATGGTTTAAGAATAACAAAATAAATTCTGCGGTGCAGAGCACCTGAGTCAGTATAAGTAAAAATCTAAACACTAAAATGAAAATTAGATCTCTCTTTATAGGGCTAAATCCAGGGTGCTGAGCCATTGCAGCCCAGCTTCACTTGAGCTATGCAGACCGGTCAATCCTTCGGGGAAGGCACTCAGTGGGCACTCTTCGACTATATGTTCCATAGTTTGATACTCTGCTCCGCAGTCGCATGACTGGTCTTGTGTCATTCCCCATTTGTACTTCCAATAATTATCCAATAATCTTCCCATTCCAGTGCGGAAACGATTGAGTATAGTCCCCTGCTTCCGAGGAAGATTCATACCACCTACCGCTACGGTCGGGTCAGATATCAAGAGGTGGTTCGGACCTTGAAAAGCGTCCCAGGAGGAAGTTCAGTTTGTATGGATGGTGAAGTTCATGTTCATCAACTGTGAGGCTATTCGTAGAGGTGGTTTTCGGGACCTCAATCGGCCCGCGTTCTGGGGTAGGTAATCATGGATGGGCAACTGTGGATGGAGCCAGCAAGGTGATTGACAATGTTAGTCCTGGTTCTCACCTTAGCTGCCGTTTTTTGTAAGTGGCTTTTAAACTTGAGAGACCGATCTAAAGTGACTCCCAGATACTGTGGGTGGTCATTATGTTTCAGCTCTACACCGTTGAATACGATTTTAAGTTTTTGGTTGGCCAGTCTATTATTCAAGTGGAAGCAAGCAACCTCAGTTTTTGTTGGGTTTGGATTTAGTTTCCAGGCTTCAAAATATTCACCGAGGGTCGTGAGGTCATTTGTTAGTGTTTACTCTGCTTGTCGAAAATGCTGGTGTTGATATGCCAATGCAATATCGTCTGCATATATAAACTTTAAGGACCGAGTTACAGGAATGTTGGCAGTATACACATTAAAAAGCAGTGAGGCGAGCACTGACCCTTGTGGCAGGCCATCCTTTAGTTGCCTAAACGAACTTTCTCTGCGTCCCAGATATACTTTTATCATCCTATTGGAGAGCAGTAAGTTGAGGAGACGCAACAGGAAAGGGCAAGGAATAAGGTCGTACAATTTAACTAGGAGGCCTTTTCTCCAGACAGTGTCATATGCTGCAGTCAGATCTAAAAAAGCCACAGAGGTTTTTCAATGTTCGCTCAAACCCATCCTCAATAAAAGAAGTCAGAGCCAAAACCTGGTCACAACAGTTGCGACCAGGCCTAAATCCAGCTTGTTCGACAGGGATGCTGGCGTTGAGAGTAGGGAGGAGTCTGTTATAAATCAACCTCTCTTATAACAAAAGACTTATCAGCAGCTTATAACAAACACTTAAAAGAGCTATAGGCCGATAACTGTCAGGCAGTTTTGGATATTTTCCGGGCTTCAGGATAGCTATGATTTTGGATTTTCTAAATATCCCAGGCATGTCGTCGGTTTTCAAAGTGGCGTTAAAAACTTCAAGAAGCCACTGTCTAGCCTTGTTCCCAAGTGTTTTATAAACTCCGGGAAAATGTCATTTAAGCCTGCTGCTTTGCCAATTGGCATCGCATCAATCGCCACTTCCAGCTCGTCGTAAGTGAAGGGTCTAGAGACTTCCAAGGGTGCTTGCCGACTCTCCTTTATCTCATTAAGCTTGAAATTAATTTTTCTGTCTGCAGACGTACGCACAGGTTTTGAAAGTACGGAGAGGCGTTTTGCAATTTCACGAGGGCTAGGCTGTGAGGCATCGTGTTTTTCACTTGATTTACCAGTGGAGAGTTTCCTAAGCAGAGACCAAGATTTCCGACTACTTTTGGTGAAGTTCAGGTTCTCGACAGTTTTCACCCACTTCTCTCTCCTGGAGTTGTCGAGAGAGTTAAGGAGTTGGTCAGCTACATCTCTGTCAGCAGTGTCTGTAAACTCACTGTAAAGATCTTCGCACTCTCTGCTCCATCCTGGTATGTATTCTTTTCTAAAACATCTTGGGATTGTCGCTTTAGCAGAAGACAGGACAAGGCGTGTGAACCGATCATAGTTTTTTTTTTTATTTTAGAGGGGATGAACCTGATGCCGCTATCAAGCCTTGATGAGAAGGCCTCCCACTCAGCTTTATTAAAGTTCCATCTAGGCCGAAGAAAAGATCTCACGAGTGGAATTTGTATTCCTACTGATATTATTACAGGCCTTTGTTGAGAATGGGGGAATGCACCTAGGACCATCCTGGATGTAGGCACGGGTGTTGCTGATGGTTCTCGGGAGCAAAAGCACAAGTCTGGAGGGTACCCACGACGCCATCGGGCTGAATGGAAGGTGTGTCCTTGGCGTTATATATCAAGAAAAGGTTGTTATTTTCAGCCCAGCTTGAAAGACTAGTGCCGTTGTCATCATCGGAAGAGTATCCCCACTGGGTATGATGACTGTTGAAGTCACCTACATATACCACAGGATGTTCAAAAGTTGGGAGAACTGTGTCTGACCACTGGGTGTTCGGTGGTTTGGAGACATTTACAATAGTAGTCACAGACACCTCAACAGCAACAACAAATGTGTTGTTATCACAACTTTTGTGGGAGACTGATACGTCGTCTATGTCCTGTCTAACGAACCACTCCGTAGACTCTGTGACCTATTTCCTCCACAAGCTTATATCCTGGGATGTTGCCCCTCGCACTGTTTTCTAAGTCTTCTGCATGTGTTTCTTGCAGTGCGAGGACATCGACCTCATTTTCCAGCAGCACCTTGCTGAGGCAGTCACTTTTAGATTTGCTCAGACCCTCTGCGTTAAAATGAACATTTAAAACACAGCCTAAATTTCTAAATTGGCCCTGGAAAGGGCCGTTTGGATTTTGTCTGGCAGCTGGCATAGCTGACAGATCACTGTGTGTGACAGTTCAGCTGCCAAATTTGTTGTTCGTTTAGCACCACCCGGGGAGTACGTGCAACTTTAATGGAATCCCCTTATTTACGCCACTGACCTGTTTAATATGAGCAATTCATTAAAACACCTGTTTAGAAGATACATTTTAAAAGTTTTTTACCTGCAGTATAGATAACAAGCTTATTACAATTATGGTTTGATTATTAAAGATAATTTTTACCAAAATATAAATGCCACATCAAACCTAAAATGGACCACACCAACAAAAATGTAGATATGTAGATCTTCGTAATTTTTATGATTTCTTTATTTAAATTCTGGAATGCCACGGAATGTTAAGTTAATGGGGATTTAGTTCGTTGTAAATAGTAATAATGTGTCACTATGTCGACGATTACCTCATACAGTAGGCCTACTACAAAAACAGCCGCAGTAAATGCTGCATAACTCATACAGGACCGGAGAGATGTAATGAAATATTGATTCTTCTTCTATTGTCATTTAAGTTTTAATTGGATGTGATCAACTATCTAGATCCAACATCTGTGAATTTATTCTTCATTTTATAGGAGTTTTCAGACAGATGCCCTAAGACAAAACGGTATAAGAACTATCATAAACATGCATACAAAAAGAAACTCCCATGAGGAATATATGGGAGGAATTTACTTTGCGTATAAGTTCAGTTAGTTTCGTCATCTACATGTGAATACCTTTAATACATGAACTAGGCAAATCGGTGTAATAGAAACGCCGGACGGACTCGGAAACGACTTTATAAATATTTTTAAGATCTAATAAGAAAATAAGATTACACTTCACGTATCATAAACAACGTAGAAATAAATTACTGCATGTGCGATAATAAATTGGCTATGATTTTTAGTCACTAAATATCTGAAGTGATGACGTGAAGTCAAATAAAGTTTTACACATCCAACGCCATGACAAGTTTGGGGTTAATTTTTTTTCTTAGTCCTCTCCTACTCAATTTCACCACTAACGCTTTTTATCACGTATGTTCATGTTCTTCTAATTTGTTTGTCTTCTCTTCTCTCCATCGGGCTCTCACTCTAACCAATGTCATCTTCAAAGAAGTCATTAGAATGCCAAATCAACAGATTGGCACCAATTATACTAGCACTTAAAAGTAATATGACCTAGACCTGTTTCACGGCATACCTAAAAAAATATGAATGTATGTAAGACATTAAAAGTCCTTTATGACACACTCTAGTGATATTGGCCAATGTTCACTGCACTGGCGGGATGCGCTCGTGTCATGGCGGGATGTCCATGGCCCACCGACAGGACCGTTCTCCTCTAGTGACCTTGCCTCCAGGCAGACCGCGTCGGTCAAGTGCAAGGTTGACTAGTTCGCTGATCATGATAGGCAATACTGATTAACGGATTAGAGATTTTTTGCACATACGGCAAATGAATACGGTAAACGCTAAACGCTATTAAATAATGACGGATTTAGGTACTTTTGCTGTTTGAAGGTAAAAAAGCTCAATGAAAAGTGATCAATGGTAACCATTAGACTCCATTCATACAGTTGAACTATCCTGTGTAACGTAATATACATAAATTTGGCAACTTAAAAATAGCGTTTAGCGTTTACCATAAGATATGTTGCAAAAACTCTAATAAGTGTCGCATATCTTTCGACACAATATTGTGATCATGTGAAAGATGAACTCAGTGGTTAAAATAACCAGGACGGTTAGATGCACTCCTCAAAAAAAGAACTAGGAATCTCACGCCTACGGAAATAAGGGATGAACATTGGTCAATCAATGGCCCCGATTTTCAGGATTATTATTTTTATTTAATTTAATCGAGTTATAAAGTTCCATTTGAGAATTTCGGGATTGAAGTTCCTCTTGCAATGAGTATTCCTAAGCTTACATTTCTGCAGTCACTCTGTCACGGAGAACCCTGACAATAGGGGTCGCTAATGGGTATTTAGGGTTCATAAAATTTCTCTTGTTATCTATCGGGACCATAAGGTTCGGGACAACTGCCACTTACAGTTCTACGACGATGTTATAATTAAGTGTTGAAAACTTTTGTATAATCAATTAATTGTAGCACATTATAATGCTTAAATACAGTAATTATTGTTTTCATATTTTTGTGATGGAAGCTATTACAATACCAACGCATTTATATGGTTTTACAGACTTCTAATGTTTTGAAATATATTTATTTTAATGGTACTATACAACTTGACAGTTTTTGGAGTAGTTGTCGTCATGAAATTATGTAAAGCGGTGATTTTTTTAATAATGTAAATATTGATTATTGTTGTCTATTACAATTTGGTGATCCAAAGAACGTTGTTTCGATTTCAGTCTTGACAAACACATAGACTCTAGAGGTTTATGGTAATGTTATTATTAGGTTGGGTCCAAGCAAGTCAACTTCCATCTACATCGCCAATGGCTTTGTGTGTGCAACGAGGTAGGGCAACAATTTATAAACTGAGCGACATGATAACTTTGAGTTTATAGGACCTCAATTTCACTATATATTTATAAGGAACTAATCAAACTTGATTTTAAAACTTAGGTTATTGGTTACAGTTTGATTCAACTGCCAACCAGTTAGATATTTGTGACTACAGTAATAGTATCATAGATATGATAGACCAATTGCAAAATTTTTATTGACGTAATATATTTATCTAGTACATTGCAGTGAACTTTACACTTTTTTATAAAAAGTAACTAGTTTATCAAAATACATTTTGCTGTTAACTATAGCCAATTATAGTTATATAGAATTTAAATAAATAAATTGGCAAATCAATGAAAACCTTTTTAGTTTCAAGGAACATATCACGTGCCAGCTACAACTCATAGAGTATCATACCACCATGGCATTGGTCATACCACCTAAACTATTGATCAAAATACCGCAATAATAACTACCTATAAACAAGACATCAAAAGTAAGTTCAATTTGTGATTCTGTAAGAGTTGCAGTCGCCTTATAAAGCGATGATATAGCTTTGTCAACTTTCACTGCAAGGTGCAGTTATAAATGGGGACGGCAAAACACGCAGCGTTTATGACGGGCAAAATCATAGGAACCGTATTCTAGCCACTCCTCAACTACGCCGCTCGGAAATATCTCAAACTTCTATTTATGAAAATCATAAAACTTGCTCGAAAGGTCTGTGGGGGGGTGGGTTGCTATAACAATCTTATAAAGTATAACTTTATTACGTTTTAATAATTTTTTAATTTTACCTAAATTGGTTTAATCTGTGAAACAGTAATCTATAATATTTTATACGAGGAACTTTTACAGTACAGAAAACTATGACTAATATTTTTTCACATTATTAGTTGAAACCCTAGATAAATATTGCATAACATACAGCCAAAATTGTTACAGTACCCTACCACATTTCCCCCAACAATGATTTCAACAGACGAAAAATGGCGTGTTCAAAAAATTTAAATAACTAATAGCATAGCACTAATCAAGTTTTTTATATTTTATTTTAACACTAAGAATTTATTTCAGCAATGTTTGTTTGACACAGTGATGTAATTTATCTCTTAATATGATACGAAAAATCCTTGGCAGAATATTCACGTTTTAAATTTGTGTTTCTTTAAATTAGCGCATACAAATGGGAATGAAACCTAGCTAAGACAGTTAGGGATATTACTGGTCATATCCACAACCCACCAGTGAAAATAGACATTTCATACTTTTCCCAAAACTAGGTAGAAACTGTTTGAGGTTAATTAATGATCGGGTGTTATGACTATAAAATGTCGACAATTTCGCGTTGACCAAATTGAAAACACTGCAGTATTACTCTTTTCTCAGAGATTTTAAGTACTGTAATTAATGCAATTGATGTTAAGCAAAGTCGTGTTTGCAAGACTGGTTCCTTGTTAACGCAAGCCACTCTGCATTTATATGACGTAACACTCAGTCTTAACAGTGCATAATGTCTATATATGACAGGGCACTCAAGTATATCTTGTATTTGTGTGGCAATTTAATCACAGGCTTATATGCTCCAGTTTCACCCAATCAATAATTAAAATTTAAGTTTAATCATACGAAAAATCCGTGCTTATACACTGATTCCTTTAGTTTAGTTATAGCAATAATGGAATTATACGATTATTTTGAAATAATTTTTATAGCAATAATGGAATTATACAATTATTTTGAAATAATTTAATTTCTATGCATAGGGCAAAGACATAACCCTCTCCCCTAAGTACACTGTGTTTCTAAAGTTATATCCTCTATTTTTCCTTATGAACATAGTTAAGGATTCTACAAAGGAAGGAGTCCTTAGATCCAAGAAGGACATTAATGGTCACTAAAGTATATACAAAAAGCAAAAGGATCGTTTACTTCCGAGGACATCTGGTTGTCTCATAGTTTATGTATCAATTGACAAAATCTACCAGAGCATTTTCAGTTGATTTACATTAACTTGCTTATACTCAATCATTACTGTATATTGTATAAGACGGGTTACAAATTAAAGGTTCTATTAAAAACAAGTACGAATAAATGATAGAATCAATTTCTTGATGTGATCTGTCTTTACATATTAGAAGAAAATTTTACGAAAAATTGGTTGGAGCCAACAATTAATAGTTTTATTGGTTTTTCCTATTTAATGTAAGGAGAATTGAGGAGACAATGACTATTTCATTTATTTATCCTACGGAAACTACACATGCTATAATAAGTAATAAAATAGCTAACCCTATTACATTAATAATGCTTTGATTTTAATGAAATATCAGCTTGTTCCGGGGGTGATATACGATGGCTGAAAAATAAGATATTTCGTGTTGAGAGCGAAAATTGCGTGAAAATGTAGTGTTTGGATTTGAAACAAGTTTTGAAATTTTGAATATGACGCAAAACGTAAAATGGTAGTAATGATTTACAGTCATGTAGCTATAAAAGTGTAATAAGAGTGTAATGAGATTCAGAAGATGTTATCTTAAAAGGCATAAAATACCTTCAGTATTCTGCGGTAAACTGACTTTTGGCTACCGGTACGCAAAATAATGTTTATCCATGTTGTATAGTTTTCAGACTACGAGCATATTACAATGTTAAACCACAAATTCAGCAGAATACTTTAAAGGTGTTTTAGTTAAAAGATTTAGAAAAAAGTAGGACAGATTAGGAAATAAGTACACTTGAGTCCGGCTAATCCGAACTAATTGGGACCGAACGCTGTTCGGATCAGCTAATTGTTCGGATTATCCGAAATAATTCAATAAGGGAGAATGAAGCAATTTAAACGGGTTTACGTGTTGTAATATTAGCGAATAATACACAAAAACCAATTTAAACAGTGCTTTTACCCTTATTTATTCAAAACCAACAATTGCACAGCCCATAGCAGACGGCACAATGGCCCAATGCACGTAATTTTAGGATGTGATCACAGAGCGGCCAAGCAGCGTGTGCTGCCTGTATGCATGGCGTGAAGATACTGTTCGTCGTGTTCGCTCGCGCCCAGGGTTGCCAATCACCTTTCATCAACTTACCCTAGATCCTTGACAAAATTACCCTCAAATACCCTCAAAAACACCAAAATATCGGAAAATCAATAATTTTACCAACAATATAAGTTGTTAGTGTACAAGATTGATTAATAAAAGTGTATCAGCTGTTCAATTGGTATTTGTTGTTCAAGTAAAATCAATCACTCTTGTATTAAATCTACTTTTTATTTTGACCCATTCCCAAAAATTCACACATTTTAGTCAAACTTGACAGTTTTAGTAAAATTATCCTTCAATCCTAAAAAATCATTACCCTCGAAAGTCCAAAATACCTTCTAAAAGGGTAATTACCCTCGAATTGGCAACGCTGCTCGCGCCTAGCGCCACGGACTGTATCCACTGCCAGCAGAGACTGTACTGTCACGCCCGCAGATGTGATGTTTATAAGAAAATGGCGGAACTACGCGGCAAAAAACTGGCTGACTAAACTTCAACAAAAGACGATGTTGGACTTTATGGTCAATAACAAATAAATTAATGTTACTTTTTATGTGTTACTGCATTAATCTACTACGTGTGCAATACGTTTTACAGGGTATACTGTATTTTTTTGTTGTTTACATTCTTTTGTTTACGTTGTGTAAATTTAGTCAAAACACAATAAACTAAATATTTGTACAGTATATTCCTCAATGGAATATTTCGTTTTCATTTCTTTACCACAATTCTTATCTTTTCCATCAAAAATTCTATTTTTATTACGTAAATTATATTTTTACATTAATGAAAATGTTTTGCAAAATGCGTCCGGAGCTTGTTCGGATTAGGCGGACGTTCGGATTACCCGTGTTCGGACTAGCGGGACTCAAGTGTAGTCTTAAACTTTTGAAAATGTTAATACCTTATTAAGTTTCATAATTAACTTTGAAGTGGTTAACCAATATGATGTATACAAAATTTAAAGATAACTAGCCAAGGTGTTATAAATATAATTGCTCCAAATTCACATATAAGGGTAATTACTACTTTCAACAAGCCGATTCAACCTTGCTAAATGTTGGCAATAATTTATAGCCGTAGGCGGAGCGGAGTCGCATGCCCACAGCCCTGCGCACCGCTTTTCCGCCGAACCTGTATGTCCACTGTTGCACAACGGAATTCCATTTTTTACGAATTGTCCTGTTACTTCTAATTATGCTAACCCCAACTGGCTGGTATCAGATAAAAAGTGCTCCAGTTTACATTTTTACGACAACTCAAATCTTTCCAAATACATATATCAGACTTGCAGATTTTGGGGTTTTGTAAATTGCTATTTTTGTCTTTTGCAATAATTTTATTTAGGAGATAATCTTTTTCTTGCTTTTCTAAGCTTTTGTAAAATTGATAAACGGACGAAACTATTTTTTTATAGTTGTCAACACCTTTACGTAATGTATTAAATTGATTACAGTTGACAAATCTTCAAGTTGTGAAACATTGTTCAGAGCAAATTTTAACACTCTTGAGCAGAAATAGTAAAATAACTTCTATAAATAACTAATAATAAATAATATAATAAAATTAAATAAATAATTAAATAATTTAAAAAAATAAAATTATAATTCTATAAATACTAATAAATAACTAATATCCATAATGTAAATAATTTCGAATTGCCTCATGAAAGTAAATTTACAATTATTAAAAGCTATAAAGAATCCTTTGTTTACTCTTGATCAAAATTGCTAATCAGTATATGTGAGTATAAGCAATATTTTCTTTTAGTTTCAGTTAATTCTTATGTAATATTATATTGGTATTTCCCTATTAATTAATATAACATTGAAGTTGCAATGTAGGTCGGCATTACACTTCCCACATATCCACAACCCAATGTCATAGATTAATAACAGTGTTCACCGCAGGGTATCAAATTAAAGGACAAAGTATCAAATATGGTTAAAACCCTTGAGCCATTCATTTAATCAACATCAAAAATAAACTAAAGCCAAGTGCGTGCTGGCCAAACATGTTCGAAGAATAAAGTTCTTCCGAACTTTTGCTTTTCCTTGCTAACCTTTTAGAATGTAAATCATATGGCCGGTAATTGTTCGTTAAGAATGTTTATGTTTTATTTGTGTTCGCCGAACAAGTTCGCCATGAATGTTTGGCCACTGCGGACGGGGTTAAGCAATACAGTATACAGTTGCGGTCATTAAGATATATTACTAAGGGAAATCGAGTTACTTTGCGACGTCACGGAGAGTAATATTTTAAAATTTTCTAAATTTCGAGGTATGAGGGGCCTAATATAACAATTCAACTAAACACTTACCAAGTTTAAAGAAAATCGGTTTAAAAACCGCGCGGCGTCCGAAACAAGGGAATGGAATACCATGTTTTGCATTAAAAGCAGTATGGTTAACATTGCCGACTGCGCAACAATGGGCTACTGGCACAGGGGTGAAGATGACTCTTAATACAGTAACATTTACATGTATCCTAATTTCCTAATTGTTCCTAATTGTATCCTAATTTTAAAAACTCATAAACTTATGGAGTTATAAGCTATCATATTAAATTTTTTTTCTTCATTGGAATACGAGTCATGTATGAATAGTATATTTCGTCACAAGGGCCGAAAGTGGCGTTTTGCCGGCCCCGAGATCGTGTTTCAAGTTCGAGACGAAGTCGAGAACTTGAAACGATCGAGGGTTGGCAAAACGGTTTCGGCCCGAGTTACGAACGATATTTTTCATCACACTACACAATCCAATAAATTCTAAACCAAGTGAAAAAATTACTTTTCGTTCATAACAAACAAAACAAAACATAACCTCAACTAACCTAGCGAGATGTACTGCTTGAGTTTCTTGTTGCTAGGCAACCACTTCACATCCGCTAAGGCCACCAAAACTAATACTCTACACATCTTGGGTGACTACAGCTGATTCCAAGGGAAAAGCACTATTTTCCCATCTACGTCATACATATTTAATAGTTGCTATCAGCTGAACTACTAACTACGTCACTGATTTATTATTTGTACTTGTTGTTGTTAAATACCTTCTTATATTCAAGATTTCTCTGCTACAGTTTCCATTACCGCCCTAGGCCGGCAAAACAGGTGTTTCGTTGGTATAAGTGAGGGTCGAAAACAGGTGATATCGATGTAGTGTGATGAAAAATATATATTTTTTTAACATATGCGGGACATACGATGAAGGACGGAAACCAATCTAAAAAAATATGTACAGTACTATTTTCACTTTATATATTTTTATTCTTTTAGAGAATAATAGTTTCACTCTGTTACTTATAATGGCCTGTTTTATAATGTTGGAGCACGAATTAAATTGGTCAATAACAGAATCATTGTTGAATAATTACAATATTGAATACATTTATGGACCTACATTGTTTAAAATTAAACCCTCTAAAGATGGGCCATATGTAAGTATTCCCTTCCCAACGTTTCTGAAAAAGGTTACTTACTTATTTAAAAGAAGGAGCAAAAACTGGGTTATCATTATGAGCTACTATTTATTTATTGACTTGAGATCATTATGAACAAAAGAGTTGTATATATTACTGCAATTGAAAATCACGGGTGTTAAATATAAATTAACAATCGTAGTATATTTTAAATCATCAGCCTCAGTTTTAACTGCAGAAGTTACATTCCTTTTATAACGGAAGAGATAGTTATAGTGTGATTTAATTTGGGGTAGTTCTACAAGAGTGATTATAATGTATATTATATATAGAAAACTTTTGTTGGTTTAGCAACGATGTGCAGAGCTGATAGTTGCTATTGTGAAAAATTATCACAGTGAGGTCGCACTCTTTAAAAAGGTATTGTTTGGCCATCACTTTAATTACACTAGTCTTTTGTTTCTCGGAATCAAGGAATTTAATTCTATCACATGTCATTCCCAAAAATGTTGTGTTTAGTTCTATATCAACTTCACAGAACCAATCCAACATTGTAATTAGTAGTCACCCAAAACTAAACTTATTTACAGCTGTACATTAACATATGTTTAAGAGTTCAACCCAATCCCAACGTTTTCTAATGGGAAATTTTAGAATGTCAATGATGGATAACGTCTTTATCAAAAGCGCGAGTCTTATAATTTTGTGGCGGAAACAACTACAGACCAAGCCCTATCCAAGTACTAAAAACTAGAAAATTGGTTGAAAATTTTAGAAGGAGATCCAATTAGAAAAAAAACCCTTAGTGTAGGTATAAAATAAGTAGTACCTGGGAGCCGAGCATTAAATCGGTAAACCCAAACAGGGATAATCTTTACAATATCTCATATCAGTTACAGACAGTGCGCTAAAGCGCTCAGTGCAAAAAGGCTTATTTCTCGTTCAAGACGAGCTCGTTCGCTCGGCTCACTCGCCTTCCCGACTGGCTAGTTTGCTCACTCGCCTTTCAGACTTTGTCAATGTGGGCCTGACTGTTTCAATCAGGGTGCTGCACTCTGGTGTATATTTATTGAAAGACATGGTGAATCTGTAACTGGTGGATTCTAATAATTTAGTTAACGGCTGTTTTCATAATTCTTACTAATGATTTTGTTTTTAAATTCCAATGTAATTCTACAAACTGATTAGTTGTATTATACTATTACATGACTTTTACTTATCTTAACATTCATAATTAGCAATATGAAGTACGATTTAAAAAATGTTAAATTATTTTTATCATACAGTACCAACATTTAATAATTTAGTTACTGGCTGCCTTGCAAAACCACACGTTTATATTGGAACCCGTGGTCTACACTTTGACAGTTGTGTCAGCTGTTTTGATTATTTATTTTTTTTACTAAATAAGACTAATGTTAAAAAATGTTTAATATCAATCAAATATTATAAAGAAATAAGATTTTTCCTGTCGTAGATAACATTATTTATATTAATTTTATCCCAGAACTAAGTTATTTGCAAAGTTTGAAGAAAATCGTTCGAGCCATTTTTGAGATCCGTGTGCAAACATACATACATACAAATACAGTATACCTTACTCGAATTAGGGTATAGGATAGGATAGATGTCTTGGACAGTTAGAGCACATAAGCGCAAATTTTCTTGTAGCTAAATAAGTAAAAGAAATATACTTCTGGAGTCATTTGTAATAACAATTTTACCTATAAGAGTTGCTAAATAATTTAGAATAAGCAAAGTTATTACTGGAAAAATGTCTATATTGAAAAAGGTCAACAACATTATAGTAAATGTGTGGCTTGAGCCGAACACTTTCCGAAGAAATGGTAAAAATGCGTAAGGCAATCTCCTGTTGAAATTTATGTGGGGTTTTATACAAGAAGAATAAAAACAATTTACATCTGCTGGTCAATATAAAATAACCTAAATTGTATTGTTAACTTGATGTAATAGTTTTTTCTTCTTCAATAGTATTAAAATATAACAGAAAAATCTATGAAACGGAATCTTTAACTCTGTATTTAACTGCAAGTCAGTCCCAGAAAGCTCAAAACGCAGGTAAAGTATTTAATTTTCTTTTTTTTTATTTAAAAGTAACTTCAAGCAAGATACGTAGATTTATTAGTAATATATTATTAATTGAATATTAAGGGATTCATTTATACAAACCGATTATGCAGTCTGAAAAGTAAAAAAAATCAGATAGTTTTACCTTGGTAACCTTGTTGTGGGGAGAGACGTCCGAAAGGGTCCGCCAGGGTACAACAGACACACAGACACACTAGGAGGCGGGTGGACATTTCTGGAGCAACTGGACGGAACCAGGTTGAGCACCACCCGACACCCGCGGTGGTACACACCTGATAGATGGCGGCTCGCCTCGGTCTTTAGGTGAAGGTCGCAGACACAGACACCACTCATACCCTTGATTACCTGACCATATTATATCTTGTCATTATAAATATTTCAGTCAAATAAAGTACACAGCATGCCTAAAACGTGTTCTCCACCAAAACGATTGTGTGACAGTTTAACACAACTGTACATCTAATTTAAAACCTCCTAACAAACAGAACCAATTCAAGCACCCAAACTTGTAAATTGGATTTGTAATATTTAGTGCGCGCTTTATAACTACCGGTTAAACCTCCTGACTGTATTTAATGAATACTGTTTTCAGACTTAAGTAAATCCATCGAAAGACCTTTATTTTCATTGTGTTCTTATATCACACCAGTTAAATCTCCTGGCCGTATTTTATGTTCTGTGCGATAATCTGTGGAAGATTATCCGTGTTATAATGTCATAATTAATAATTGTCAGTTTGGGCGATTCATGACTTCTGTGAAACTTTCTTGTTCAGTACTTGCGACTTTTTCAGCTATTAAAGAATTAGGTTACCAACTAGAGGGCATGGGCAAAGCCACCATCGCCGTAAGCAAGAATGGTACAGTACACAGTCACACTTTTCGATATACATATCAACCAAAAAGATTTAAGTCATGGTTTTTTTTTTAAATCCTTGAGAACCAATGTAAAAAAATCATATTGTGTGTACTGTATTTAAAAATTAGAACTAAAGACCAAATGTGGATGTGTGAAGTTTCTTTCTTCTCAGTACAGGACAGTTTCCGTTTGGACAAAAAATGGGGGATCTGTATACTACTTTAACTGGTGGCTATTTTCACTTTACCACTTATCTTTATTTCACTTATCCTGTCGTTTAATTTTAAAATACAGACTAGCTCAATACCAATCCTTCAACTTTTCAGTATAGGCCCAGATATATGTATAAGGGACATGTCGGTACCTAAAGTCGGTTCTCGGTACCACCGGTTCTTGGCAAAAGTACCGGTACCGAGAACCGATGTCCCGGTAGGCCCCCCATTGGGCTTCAAAGTTTCCATGTATTTTAAATATAAGACAAAATTTAGTAAGTTTACCTAGCATATGATTCATTTCATGAAAACAAACAGCTGTCTTCATAAAAATAACCTGTATCCCTTCTATCATTTTTATTTATTTATTTAGTTTTACCATTGACTATGTACACTAACGTGAATAGACCTCTCATCCAATGCATTTAGTTTGAGGCAAAAATTTGGAAGTTCGGTGGACGCCGCACCAGAGTCGCTGCCATAGATGTTGTTATTATTCAGCTGAATTTACAGTGCTGCCAAAACATTTTACCAAAACATAAACATAACTTCCAGTTATAAAATGTTTCATCCTGGGTTTAGAAGAGTGTTAATACTGACTCACGTAGTGTACAAAGTCAATGGTTTTACTGTCTACTTATCAGCTTACTTTCAAATTCAAATACAACGATGACTGACGAAGTGGGATGGTGTTTGTTAACATGCACTTGTTCATTCATAGTATAGGGAGTGACAATTAGTTTATGTAATTATTGTCATTGTATTTTATTTCAATTTTATACAAGTTTCACACCATCTGTCTAGCGCTCAGACTGGAGCTGTATTCGTCGAGTATCGACTGGCAACGACTCGTTTAACTTAATTCATTATTAATCATAGGTCCAACTTTGGTTTAGACTTCGTTTAAGTGTCAAACTGACTTGGGGAATGGGGGAAGCGACTTTTAGACTTTGGTAATAACTTTGGTAGACTAACTGGAACTTTAACTTTTCCACAGCATAGGTAAAAGATAAAGAAATTTTCATTTGACTAAAATCTGTTTGTACAAAAAAATAAACCAATATTTAGAACAACTTGTAGTTAATTTGTGTGGGTATGCCTTCCTTCACTAGAAGAGTCATTGTAACTCATCCCATCGCTCGAGTCGATCCCTCCCAGTTCAATCACGAAATTATTCACTCTATGAGGCTTTCCTTTTCCCCAATATGCTTCCTCTATTTTTAAAGGGTGGTCAGTAACGCCTTCCCAGTCAATGTTTATCACGTTTGCCTCGGCTTCCTAATTACTTCTTCCAAATGTCACGTTATGTCCTTGTAAAAACTCTTCATTTTCCCCATGCCAATCCAATAGGGATCAGGTACATTGTGTAATGTGTAGGGTGGTAAACGATAGACTGGGAAGCCGTTCACCTTTTAAGTCTCGTCAATCCAATTTTTAACTGGCTGGGTAGCTGAGTGGTTATAGTGCTCGCGTCTGAATCCAAAGGTTGCCGGTTCGATCCTGACAAAAGTTAGTAGCTTTATTTAAAGATTCGATTCCGGACCCAGATGCCATTTGTCATTGGGCTATTAATTAATAACTAGAGATCGCCCACTGGTCGAAATTCGACCAAATATTAGGTTCATCTTGAGCCAATTAGCTTCAAAATGTTTTATAACTGAAACATCTGTTCTTTCTGATTTGCTAGCATTTGTTATTACAACATCTGTCAAATTCAATCAATTATTTTTCTCCATAAGATTAACATTACAAATTTGAAAGCCTGTAGGGCGAAGCCCTGGGGGCAAATTTGAATTATAATGGGATTCTGCTCATCTACAGGACACCACCTTACTAACGGTATGCTCGGATTTCTCCTACGATATCCTCAAGCTGAGAAAAAAGGATGAAATGAAACATGCTTGCGTATTAATATATAGATGCTTTCTAACAACTGGTCGATGTTAAACAAGACTGGGGTTAGGACCGTTCCCCATAAAAACGTTAAAAATATCACTGGCATAGATACACACAAAATAAAATAAAATTTCTTCTCAGTAGGATTGCACTGAAGAAATCATTAAGTTCACATTTCAACATTTGTATAGAACACATTTGTATATTTGTATTATTTTTCTCCAGCCACTCAACCATTTCCTGTTTTCAGCATACTTGGATTGTGGCTTATTTTCTTGCATACAATGATGGGTCACGACACTGTTCTGTGGCAGTTTTGGTATCAATTTATCTTCAGCCCACTTGCCAAAGTTGACGCTATTCTAGGATATATGTTGTGGTTCTAGTACTGCTCTAGCAGGACATGGAAATATGATGGTTATTCTATCAGGATGTGGTAATACTAGGATAGCTCTAACAAGACCTGGCAGTGCCAGGATCGCCCTAGGATTATGTGGCGATTCTAGGATTGCTCTAACAGGATGTGGTGGGGCTAGGATTGATCTAGCAAAACGTGATTGTGTTTAGATTGCTCTAGTGGTAATCCTACAATATCTCTAGATGGATTGGGGAGGGTGGCGGGAGGCGATCCTGAATCGGAAAACAGTCTTGTTTGGGGTTTGAAAGACACATAAGGACAAAAGCGACGCTTAGGTTTTTTTGGCTTTGGAAGGAACATGGAAGGATGTAATAGTAAGGAGAATAGGTTTTGGCGGTTAGGGCACGTTACAAGGTTGTTGTGCCTTAGACAAGGTTTCAATGATCCCAGTGATACACACAAAATATACGTCAGCCAACCAACCATGCGGCATTTTAAGGTCCTCAACCTTTCTGAGGAAGGCCGCCAGGCCTCTTAAACTTGGCCATCTCCGAATCGGATTTTCAGCTGCTCGATGCATTTGAGGCCCATAGTTTTTAGGTGCCTCAAGTGCTATGGGCACGTCGCAGTAAGTGTATGCGAAAAGGTCGTTCTGCTCTTTGCTACAAATGCGGATAGGCAAGCCACGACCATAAAACTTGTGCTAAACTGGATGCTGCTTCCTCTGCAGAGAACTGAAGTTGGAGGACGCAACCAAAGTAGTCAACGATGTCACTGGTTATAGGACATGTCGCATTTTTAGGTTGACCTTGGAAAAAAGCGATGTCTTAGAAGAAGAAGAAGATAAAAGTGTGGATTTAGTGGGTATGGCTCAGGCGAGTCCCACACAAAGTTCATAAAAAGGATTTCCTACTCCTAAAAAAAATCTTAGATGAATGTTCTTTCAACCAGGGTTGTAGGCCTTAGTCTTATCTTCCCCTTGTTGGCATATACAGCTCTTGTTGGGAACCATTCCGGAATTTCCTTATGAAGATGAGAACAATAAATGCATTAAGAAAAACTACATCTAAAAACAGACACAAGGAAATAGTGGTAAAAGAAAGTTCACAAAATCAGTAAATAAATATAGAACACTAATACTTAAAACAAAATTTTACATAGCAATGTTAATTACAGACGACTTCCTCTAATCCGGACACCTCAAGACCAGACCCTTGTCCGTACAAAAACTTCCGGAACATAGGTGTAAATTTCAGTAAAATTGTGAAGTAAAATACAATAATTAATTTTAAAATTCACTCATCCATTATATTGTACAACCCACAAAGCACTCACATACATTGATAAAGTGAAATACATCACTTTTTGAATCACATTTTCAGCATAGTAGAATCAGACAAGAATCACGAGTACCAATACACACACGTGATAGAAGAGGTAATTTATTACCAAACTAGCTGTTGCCCGTCACGGCTTCGCCCGTGTTGAATTTTATTTTTAATTTCTTTTAAGACCTTCGAAATCTTCTTCCTTAAGATATACATTAAGATTAATACATTGAAATAGTGAGAGCGGGGCACCTATGAACAAAGATGAACGATCATGTCAAATATTAACCCCATAGTCAATAGAGTAATTTTTAAGTCCAGTGGGGTGGAGCCCTAAAGGACTTCAAAACTATTTTTCCAAAACAGTTTCTCAGTACCTTTGAGTAACGAGGAATGTCCACGTCAAATTTCAACCCCGTAGGATCTATGGTAACTTAAAGCTTCTGTAGGGTAGAGCCCTAAAGGAAATTTGCAAAATCGTTTCCAAGTGAATGCCCATGAGTAAAGAGGAACGTCCATGTCAATTTCCAACCCCGTAGGCCATAGAGTAATTTTTAAGTCTAGTTGGGCGTAGCCCTAAATGAATTCAAAAACTATATTTCCAAAACAATCTTTTAGTGTCTACCTTTGAGCAAAGAGGAACATCCATGTCAAATTTCAACCCCGTAGGCCCCG
Source organism: Neoaliturus tenellus (assembly GCA_030545055.2). Taxonomy (NCBI): domain Eukaryota; kingdom Metazoa; phylum Arthropoda; class Insecta; order Hemiptera; family Cicadellidae; genus Neoaliturus; species Neoaliturus tenellus. Next base: position 70,454,673 of record CM061531.1, on the reverse strand, counting down.
TAGGTTTTTAAGTCCTGAGGGGCGGACCCCTTAAGGAGTTCAAAACTATATATGCAAATCCGTTTCTTCGTACCTTTGAGTAAAGATAAATGTGCTCGTCATATTTTAACCTGTAGGTTCTATGGTAACCTAAAGGTTCTGTGGGGTGGAGCCCTAGAGGAAAATCGCAAAATCCTTTCTTAGTGAATGCCCATGACCAAAGAGGAACATCAATGTCAAATTTAACTCAGTAGGCCATAGAGTAATTTTTAAGACCAGTGGGGTGGTGCCCTAAAGCATTTAAAAAACTATATTTTCAAAACTGTATTTGTTCAATTTATATAACGTAATACATGTAGCAAATCACACCTCATTAGTTTAATAATTTACTTTCATTATCATATCTTTTCAATATTTGTATTTTAACTAACATGTCATTGTTTATAAAATTCTTCACTCTTGTTTTGAATATACCTCCATCTCATCTCTCTTTTGAAGGTTCTTTTGAAGTTCTTTTTAATAGTTTACCTCAGGTCCTTCGAGTATTTTTATTGGTTCCCCTCCAGTATCTAGTATCTTAGTGAATACCTATGAGCAAAGATGACCGTCTATGCCAAAAACTAACCCTGTATGCTCTATAGTAATTTTGAGGTTATTTGGGTCAGAGCAATGAAGGAAATGTGTAAATTACTTTTTATTGAGCACCCATGACCAATGAGCCTACTCCAAATTTCAATCCCGCAGGCCCTTTAGATTATAGATTCGTTGTTTCTTTCAACTCGTATTGTAATTGGCAATAATTGTAACATTATATTGAAATTTCGAAGACATGTGTGATGTGGGGTGGAGCCCTGAAGGGAGCACCTATGAGCAAAGAGGAACGTCCATGCCAAAATTCAACCTAGTAGGGCCCAAAAGTAATTTTGAAGTCCTGTGGGGCGAAGCAATAAAGTTGCTTTACAAAAGCGATTCTTAGTGAGCACCTATGGGCAAAGTGTATCTTCCATTTAACATTTCAACCTCTTAAGTCATCTGGCTTTTCATATTCGTTGTTCCCCAGATTCATATTTAAAATTGGCAAGCATAAAATTAGACAAAAATTAAAATCGTGTGAGGCTGAGCCCTTAAAGAATTTTGCAAAACAGTTTCGTAGTGAGCACGTACATGAGCAAAGAGGAACGTCCACGTCAAATTTCATGATCATAGATCCTATAGTTTTTCAGATTCATTGTTTCCTAGATTCGAATTAAAAATTAGCTATGAATAATATTAGATAGAAATTTTGAAGTCCTATGTGGCGGAGCCCTGATGGAATTTCGCAAAAACGTTTCATAGGAAGCATCTATGAGCAAAGAAGAACGCCCATGCCAAATTTTAACATCGAGATTCGTTGTTGCCTTGATTTGAATAAAATATTGGCCATAAGAATAATATTAAATGGAACTTTTGATGTTTTGTGGGGTAGAGACCTGAAAGAATTATGCAAAACCGTTTCTTAGTGAGCATTTTTTAACACAGAGGAACGTCCATGGCAAATTTTTAACCCCCTATACCCTATGGTTATAAAGATTCGATGATACCGAGTGAGTGGTATTCGACAAAGTAGATTAACTAACCTAACCTAAACTCTAATATACCTTTTTACACCAGTTAAATTGTTTACAAAGATAAAAATATTGTCATATGGTTATGTCATCCTTTAAAATGTATTATTTCACCAACAGCTGATAGCTTTGAATCTTCAACTGCTAATTACTTAAAATCTTTGTGAAGTCGTGTGGGGCGGAGCCCAGAAGGAATTTCGCAAAACCATTTCTTAGTGAGCACCTATAGGCAAAGAGGAACTACCATTCCAAATTTCAACCCTGTAGGTCCTATAGTTTTGGAGATTCGTTGTTTCCTAGATTCGTATTTTAAGTGCTCCATAAGAATAACATTGTAACGAAATTTTGAAGTCGTGTGGGGCGGAGCCCTGCAGGAATTTCGTAAAACCGTTTCTTAGTGAGCATCAATGGGTAGAAAGGAACGTCTATACCAAATTTCAATCCTGCATGCTCTCTACTTTTGGAGATTCGTTGTTGCTTTGATTTGTATTAAAAATCCCCCATAAGAATAACATTGTGACGAAATTTTTAAGGCGTGTGGGGCGGAGCCCTGACGGAATTTTGCAAAACCGTTTCTTAGTGAGCGTTTTTTAGCAAAGATGAAGGTACATGCAAAGTTTTAACACTCTAGGCCTTATAGTTTTGGAGATACTCTGATAAGTGAGTGAGTGGTATTTGACAAATATATAGTAGAAGATTGCCCCCTCTGATGGTGGTGCTGGGATCGCTTTAGCAAGACAAGGTGGAACTAGAATCTTTCTAGCAGGACGTGGTGTTTACTTATGTAAATTAAAACCTTTTAATAGCGTATATATAATTATAAATCACATTTTAAGATAATTTTAAAGTGTACTAACCCAAACATTACAAAGTTTTACTATCAACTCATATTCTATCCTCATTTTTTGACATTGATAAAAACAAACAAGTCTCCTTCTCTGACAGCCTCAAAGTCTCATGATGCCGGTTTAATAAGTAGCTTCCTGGAACATACAAACTCACAAGTCTCGCTTTCTGACGTTCGTCATTTCAGATTAGGACGTAAAACCCAAAATAAATCTCGTCCTCTTATAATTTTTATGCCCTCGTAGAGTGCCGTAATTCATGCATTCAAGAATTTCAATAAAGAAGAGTTAAAGGATGACTTAAGTGGTATATCAATCTCGAACGATCGTACACCACGCGAGAGAAAATACTTAGAACAACTCCGCGCCACCTTAAAGTCTAGAACAGATGCTGGAGAGTCAAATTAAACCATAAAATTTTTGAATGAACCCCTCTCATAGTATAAAAAACGGATAATCACCAACGGCTAGCAGCTAACCCCCATTAACATTTACGGTCAGAACGTTAATGGCTTGCGCTCCAAATTAACAGAGCTGAAAAACAACTTATCCTCAACTATTAACGATATTATATTGCTTTGTGAGTCGAACTTATCTGCTGACATCTTGGAATCTAAAGTCGTTGGTGAAACCGATTTCTCAATACATCGTTGTGACAGATCCTTGGATACAAGTAGTAAGCAGTCGGGGGGCGGATCTCTGATTGCAGTTAGAAATTGTATACCACATAGATGTCTCTTTTCAAATTTTAGTCTTGAATGTGTTTTCATCCTGCTATCTTTGGGATGTAACACAAATCTCCTTTTGGGTTGTATCTACATTCCCCTATCTAGTCCTCTGTCTACATATACTGATTTTTGTAACGCGGTGGCTGAGATGTCTGAGATAGCCAATCATCCTCAGAAAGTTTTCATATTTGGCGATTTCAACTTGCCCGAATAAATCTTGCCTCCCGTGGTCTTCCTCTTCGTGCTGGTGAACTCCTTAATGATATGTCTTCTGCCCACAACCTTTATCAAGTTAATCATGTACGAAACCACAGAGGTGTTTCTCTTGATCTCATATTCAGCTCAGATCAGGGAGCACAGGTCACCGAAGCCGTTGATAATTTGATTCAGCCTGACGTCCATCACCCCCCCCCCCCCCCTTTAGCTGTCAACCTGACGGACCTCTGGCTCAGCCTTGACCCTAACAGCTATATGGGCCACAACTTATGGAAATGTGAATTGCCTTCTGTCTCTGCTACCTTGCAATGCACTGACATGAGCGTCTTTTGCCATGACATCCCATTGGATGACAAGTTCACCTGTTTGCAGAGTATTCTGAGAGCTGCCACCCTCAGTGCAAGCCCTCTGAGAAGGTTCGGCATAACGCATTTTCCAAGATGGTTCTCTGGTGAACTGAAACATCTTATACAGAAGAAGAAGATTGCACATAAGCGTTACAAGATCAGCCTTAATCTTGCCGACTATTATGAGTTTGCCAATCTTAGAGATGCCTGCAAAAATTTGTCTCGTGAATGCTACACCCTCTTCATGTCCAACGTAGAAGCTAATATATCTTCGAGTCCTCGAGCATTCTGGGGAGTCGTCAAAGCACAGAGAAAAACACCAGATATACCCTATTGTATTTATCTCGATGGAACTGAAGCTAAGGATCCCGAAGATAAATGTAATCTTTTTCCCATGTGCTTCAGTTCAGTTTACTCTCCTTCATCACATTCCTCAGAAACTCATAGCTATCCAGTTTCGAACCAATTAAGCACTATTTTGTTTACCGAAGAGGAGGTCAACCAGAAATTGGAGAGCTTGGATACGCAAAAGGGAGCTGGTATGGACAGCATTCCCCCTTCAGTTCTTCATCACTGCCGTGGCCTCCTTGCTGGTCCTCTCCACTTACTATTCAACGAATCTTTGGCGAAAGGTGTGTTCCCCAATGCGTTGAAGAGTGGGTACGTCATACCAATACAAAAGGCTGGCGACCCTGCTGATGTGAGAAACTACCGCCCAATAACCATCCTGCCGTCAATAGGAAAAGTCTTTGAGAGCCTCGTGTTAGACAGGCTAAATTTCCATACCTCAGGCATGATTCATCCATCGCAGCAGGGCTTCGTGAGTGGAAAGTCCACAGTTTCTAACCTGCTTCTCTTTCAAGAATATGTCTTTCCCGCCTTCAGGAAGAACAAGCAAGTCGACGCCGTGGGTTGGAAGTGGATACGCTCTTCAAGCATATCCACATGTGCCGAGCCAGAACGTCCACGAAGCACTGCCTTCCTACTCTCTCACTCAAAAGGCAAAATTGTGCGCGTCCAACCTGGTAACTCCCTGACTCAACTCTTCAAGGCTCTTCACGCCAAATATAATTTTTTTTCTTTTCTCCAGAGTCAGGATGCTAGTCTGGCAGGCTTCTATTCTATATCTTTCCTTCCGCTATTTTCATACGACCCTCTCTATCGAGTCCCCTGACTCAAAAATCTGCTTTAACTATTCTTTACTGGCCTTTATTTTCATTTCCCTACAAATTCACTCCCAAGCCAAGGTGGTACGTCATACGCCGAGGGCTGCGTGGTCAAGGGGGAGCTTGACCTCTAGTATGCGGACTCTGGATACCGGGCGACATCCAGTTTCAACCAGCCTTGTCCAAGCATGCGGGGCTCTGCTTGGATCGACCATCTCCTCCTAACTACTCGTGGGACCACTATGGACACAAACCAACAAACCCCAAACCAACTTTCGAAGGCTTCACAGCCTCAAATACCTAGTTCCTCGGAACTTAAGGAGCCCATCTCAGAGGCTGAAGCGACCCCCCAGGTCGAGTCTCAGATGGGTGACTTATTGTTACGGGCCTACGGGTTCTAATAAATAACACTTGGCAATTTCAACAACTAACTATAATTTATTACAAATTAGATTAATTTACAGATGCAGAATTATGCTAAATGTCTAGCTAAGCCTATCTGATTCCTAACTAGCTTCAGTATTACAACTAACTATCTAACTTACAGGGGTTTTACGGAGAGTGTCCTATCAATACAAATGCGCTAGTACTATCACTAAAAATGTCACTGGTCACTCTGTCACAATCACTGACACAGTTTGTAGTTCACTGTTCACTGACACACGCGGACACAGTCGCACTGTCACGGGTCGAGAGACGCACTGACACACGTCGACCTCACGCGCACTGGTTATCACTGACTCACTCACTGACTGGGCTGCTCAGGTAGGTCACTTTTATCCCCAACGGCAAGGATCAATCTCGAAGCCGGACGCCTCCAGACGTTTCGGGAATTCCATTGGATTCGCCACGCCATTCAAGTGAGGGTTGTTTACGCCACGGCAGGGGCGGTTGACCTGCGCCGTCGGGTCTGGAACATTCTCGGCTCGAACCGATACGGGGGACTGTTTCTGGGAACTGTTCCCGATGGACCGTAACATTATTAACAAACTCAGAAGAGGAACACCTCTTAGATGATGTTGTGACCGAGTTTGTTTTGCACGCGTTTTGTATTGATTAATTTAAATATATTTGATAATTGAAACATGTACTTTATTGAAACAACAGAAAAAATAGAACTGAATTTGTTTACAATATAAAATGTAAATAAACATTGAATTAACAACTGATTGAAAACAGAATTAATGCAAAGAGATATAATAATTCTCCCCCACATGAATGAAACAAGAAATAAATGCATTACATTTGGTAGTCCTTAAACTTGTTCGGCTTTCTTATTGTTCTTTCTGACCGTCTTACTTGATGTTCTTGTCTGCTCACTTCAGGTTGCATTTCTTGTTGTACGTCCGGTTCTGGTAATTGAGTGATGGGTCTCATATGTCCTCTATTCTGGTCATCTGTCCGATGGGAATGATGGAGTCTTTGGTTGGAAAATTTTACTTCAAAATCCAAGGGTACGTCATCTTGAGGATTTTGTTTGGAATGGTAGTCTATTTTGGGTAGTTCTGAAAAAGTAACTTTTTACTTCTTCTCTTCTAGCTGTACCGTTTTTCTCAGTTGGTTTATATGTCTTTTGAGGATCCGGCCTGAATCAAGTTTTATGAGGTAATGTAGTTTCCCAAGTTTTTTCATTACAGTCCCAAGACTCCACACTTCTTTGTTGTTTACGTACAATCTTGTCTGGACTCTCTCCCCCACATTAAGATTCCTTGTTCTTGGCATTAATGGTTGTTTAGATTTCTCTCCATGAATAGGGCGCATTGCATCTAATTTAGTTCTTATTGATCTGTTTAAATACTGCTCTCCTGGTGTATTCCCATTCGCCAAGGGTGTAGTCCTGTAGTGGAAAAGTATCTTTTGGATTTTTACTGCCATTGGTAAGTTGTCATTTGACATAGTCTTTAAACGGTTTTTCAAGGTTTGTATATTGCGTTCTGCTAAACCGTTCGTAGCGGGATGTCCGGGTGATATAAACTTTTGTCTAATTCCATGAGATTTGCAATATGATTTGAATTCTTCGCTGGTGAAAATTGACGCATTGTCCGATACCATTACAATTGGGTAACCATGCATTGAAAATATTTTGTTAAGAAGCATGATGGTAATTGATGTACCAGGAGAATTTTTCAACACTTCAATTTCAGCCCATCGAGATTTTGCATCGATAACAACCAAAAAATAATGTCCTTGAAATGGACCAGCAAAGTCAATATGAATGCGATCCCAGTTGTTATTTGGAAGATCCCAATGATGAACAGGTGCTTTAGCTGGATTGTTTCTGATGGATGCGCACTCAGGACAAGATCGGACTAAATGTTCTATATCTTTATCAATGTTCTTCCAGAAACAATGTCTACGAGCAAGCTGTTTCATCTTTGTAATGCCAAGATGAGTTGAATGGAGTTCTTTCAATACTTCTGTCTGTAGACTCTTAGGAATAACAACCCTGTGTGATTTGAAAAGAATTCCATCATCCACTGTATAATCACTTTCAATATCAATTTCATTCATTATTTTTACAAGTTCTTGATCTTTCTTAGTTTCTCTGGCTAACACTTCCTGAGTAAGCATGTCATTACTTATGGCAAAAACTGTTGAAGCACATAATTGATGAACTTCTTCGTTAAGAATCATGTCCATTGATTTCCTCTCTGGTTGCATGGGGGCCCTCGATAAACAATCGACATTTGCATTTTGAATACCTTTTTTGAATTCCACTGAATAATCAAAGCCTGACAGGAAAGAAGCGTAGCGTAAAAGTCGTGCTGATGTCATCTTGGGAGATTTTGAAGACTGATGAAAAATTCTGGTAAGTGGTTGATTATCGGTAACAAGAATGGAGTGACGACCATATAAATAATCAAAGAAGTGATCCACACCAAAAACAATTGCTAATGCCTCACGATCTAGTTGAGAATAATTTTGTTCGGCACTACTTAATGAGCGAGAAGCGAATGCTACTGGATGTTCTTTGTTGTCGATCATATGGGATAAAACTGCTGCTACTCCAACAGGACTTGCATCTGTAGTCAGCTTCACAGGTAATGATGGATCAAACTGCATTACTACCCTTTCACTTGATATCTCTTCTTTGAGTTTATTGAAGGCTGTTTCACATTGAGTGGACCAAATAAATCTTTGGTTCTTTTGAAGTAGTTTTCTCAAAGGAGCAGTCATAGTTGATGCATTTGGCAAAAATCGGGAGTAATATGTTATCATGCCTAAGAATCTTCGAACGTCAGCTACTGACTTAGGGCGTGGTATGTTAAGGATAGCTTGAATTTTCTTCTGGCATTTTGATATCTTGTTATGTTCAACGACATGTCCTAAGTATTCGATTCTTGTTTGGAAGAATTCACACTTTCTCTTGTTGAGATGCAGGTCATATTCTCGTAAACGGGTAAGGCAAGCGTACAAATTTTCCTTGCATTCTTCTAATGTTTCTCCATGAACAAGAATGTCGTCAAAGTACGAAATGGTGTTATTCAATCCATGTAAAATCTGATCTAGTGCACGATTGAATTCTGCAGGTGCAACCTTTATGCCAAAACTTAATCTATTCATGCGATACGTACCTCTATGAGTCGATATGGTTTGAATCTTACTGCTTAGCTCGTCAGTTTTCAAGTGTAAATAAGCTTTGTACAAGTCTAATCGACAAAAGTATTTCGAATTTCGGAGACTGTTCAGAATGTCATTTACCTTCTTTGTTGGGTAATTGGAATTGACTAGTTGATTATTGACACCGACCTTATAGTCGACGCAAAGTCGAACTGTTCCATCTGGTTTTGGTATAACCACGAGGGGTGAACCCCAGTCACTCGATACAGTTTTTGTTATTATTCCAGCTTTTTCGAGGTTATCTAGCTCACTTTCTACTTTTCCGCGGAGTGCAAATGGCACATTACGTTCTGGTGTATAAGCCGGTTTTGCACCTTCCCTAAGGTTAAGCTTTACAGTGTAATTAGGGACACATCCTACCTTTTGCTCAAAGATTTCAGGAAAAACTTCTACAACGTTTGATGCATCAATTGAAAGAATGTTTTTGTCAAATAATTTTGTATTATTGGATTTGTCTCTATCAATATCATGTAAGTTTATGTTCAAGTTCCTGGTCCAAATTCGTCCTAGTAGTGGAGAGTGACCATCCGGTACAATGAACATTTCTTCAATTGATGTAATGTCACGAAATTGAACAGACACTTCAACTTTTCCTATTGGTCGGAAAATGTTATTTGTGTAAGATCGAAAGGCTATGTTTGTTGGAACCACTCTGTTGGGGATATTAAGATTTTTGAAGATGTTTTCCGGCAACAAAGTGTATCCTGCACCCGTGTCTACTTCAAATTGAACTGGTTTACCTTCTAGAATGACATAAACTAAATATTTCTCTGAGTTTGCCTGTGCTTTGTAATTATACACATCTACGACATTATTTATTCCAAATTCTGTTTCACTATCATTATTATTTGAATGATTCTGGTCTACTTGATTGCAAGCGTCAGATTTCAGAAGAGTTTTTATGCATACTTTTTCAACATGTCCAGTATTTTGGCAAGATTTACATTTTAGCTTGAAGGAATTTATTCTACATTCATTAGCTTTGTGGTTTTCACGTCCACATCTTAAGCATTTGTTATTTAACCCTAGTTTTACGTAATCTATGCGTTTCCTAGACTGAGATCGATGGAGTTTATGTTTAGATCTTTGTTTGTCCCGGCCCCTATCACTAGATCGATTTCTAGTTTTGCTATCATTGAACTTAGATACTTTATTTACCTCTACTTCAGATGAACCGAGGCTAGTACTAATTGGTTGAGGCCTTGAAAGTTCATGGCTGCCCACCTTGGCTGCCTCAAGTGCTATTGCCTTAGCTACTATTTCATTGAAACTAGTTATTTCTGACTGGAGAATTTGTTCTCTTAGCCAGGTACTTCGAATTCCCCTTATAAATTGTGCCCTTAGAAAAACATCAGCAATTTGAACTTCGTTATCACATTGGCATTTTACAATGAAATCACAATCAGCAACATGTTTTTTTAAACCTGCCACAAAATCCGCGATATTTTCATTTTCTTTTTGATATCTAGATAGGAACTGATGTTGTGTAACCAATATGTTTTGCTTAGGTACGAGATGATTTTCTAAGGCATTCATAAGGTCTAAGTAATCGAGTTCAGAAGGAACTTTAGGGGCTGCTAATGCTGACAATATGTTGTAATTTGGAGCACCAATTGAATTTAATAACATTTGGGAACTTTTCTTTTTGTCATTAAGCATTCCTTTCTTGTCTAGGTAATTTTCAAACCTTTGTTTATATAGCTTAAAACTTTCCTTCTTAGGATCAAAGTTTTCAAAAGGGGGTGTGTGAGTAACATTGATTACTGAAGTCTGATTAGTCAAATTCTCACTTGAACTTGAATCAGAATCATTTTTAGCTAAAATTTTGTCTACTAAGGCTTGATGGTTTTGATTGATAAGTCGAAACAACTGTTGTAACTGTTCTGGATCCATTGAAAAAAATTAACCTTTGTTTTGTAAACAAATATATTATTTTTGAAATTGTTCTGTTGAAATTTATATGGTCTTGACTTAATTACCTTTCAATACTTCTTTTCACCGTAGTCGCCATTCTTTCTGTTGTGACCGAGTTTGTTTTGCACGCGTTTTGTATTGATTAATTGAAATATATTTGATAATTGAAACATGTACTTTATTGAAACAACAGAAAAAATAGAACTGAATTTGTTTACAATATAAAATGTAAATAAACATTGAATTAACAGCTGATTGAAAACAGAATCAATGCAAAGAGATATAATAGATGATGACGCGTCAAACGTCAAAGAAATTGAGGAAAAGGCTAAACAGATGAAATTAGCTGAAAAGCCACGCGTCAATGGAGCCCAAAGGAAGAGGTTCAAATGGTTGAAAAACCACGGACACTCTGAACAAGAGGCATACAACAAAGATTCCCCTCTGCATTCAACCAATGCCGAAGGGACCAGGAAGGGACTCTGATAATAGGACGAAAAGACCTAAATCAGAAAACACCACTCCTGGAGAGGCCCACGGGAGCAAAAGGGCCAAAGTAGGAGAGAACTCAGAGGCGGACGCCTCTTCATGGAGAGACCAAGTCCAACCTAAAAAACTCTCCTACAAACAAGTTACCGAAGGAGTAAGAATGGGAATTCTACACCCTAACTTCCCGGAGGTACTGCTCACCAATGAGCAACAAGAGGCAATACAGGAAACCATCCTGAAGCTGATACTGGACTCAGTAAGCGAGGGTGTCCACCCTGGCTTCCACAGTATCCATAACAGACAGGGACATATCGTCCTAGTCTGCAGTGACGAAGAGACCACTAGGTGGCTCAAGTCAAAAGAACAACAACTATGCTCATGGGAAGGAGCTGCTCTAAAGGTAGTGGCGGAGGGAGAAATCCCGAAAACCAAAGTCCTTACGGCTTTCTTCCCAAACAGTAGCAAACATCCAACAAAAGAGATCCTGCAGTACCTCGAAAGGCAAAACAGCGGTTTGCCTGCTTCAGGCTGGAGGGCTTTTAAAAAAATCGTTGCTGAAAAGACTGTCCAACTAGTCTTGGCAATCGATGTAGCCACAGCAGCCAAGCTTGAGAAGGAAAGGCCGTCCAGGGCCTTCTACAAGTTTGGTTCAATCCAGCTCAAACTCAAGAGCAAAGGCGCAGAAGAAGAGGTTAGGCAACCCCCTACAAAACCAACAGGGGAGACCTCCAACGAAGGTAGCGTGGGCGTGAGCCGAAATGCAGAAACGACCACTACAACAACTTGTACGTCTGCCTCACAGGACACCCCAGAGCAGGTAACACCTCAACAACAGGAGCCGGCTGAGGAAAATGTGACAGACAAACCTAAAGGAAAGGAAGGTGAAAGAGAAAGAAGTGAAAACTTAGGCTCTCGCCACTTTCCACTCTTTGAAAGGAAGTCAAGGCCTGAAAAGAGAGAAGAGAGGCTGTGCGGTCCCTCAAACGCATCGGGGGGAAAGGGAAAGGTACAGACCCCCAGGTTCCTGGGATAAAGACCGACCCCGACCTCACGTAAGGATGGGGGGACAGCGACCCCTCCGATCGCCGGAGGCAACATTGATGTTTCAGGTGATCCAGGCAAATCTCCATCACGCCAAAGGTGCAGCAGCAGTCCTGAGTAGGAGATTCGCCAACGAGGGGTTGGACTTAGCCCTTCTCCAAGAACCCTGGGTCGCAAGAGGAACAATTAGAGGACTCCCGACACAGGTGGGTAGACTGATATACGATAGATCAATAGAGTTAATCCAAGAGCATGTATCTTAATATCACCTAATACACGTTGTTTTACTGTTCCAGAATTAACAAACAGGGACTTAGCCACGGTGTTGATTGACCTCAACACTGCGTCCGGTAGGCTAAAGGTACAGTTGCCTCAGGCTACTTTCCAAACCCAGGGGATAAATGCCCTCCAACGGGGGTGGAACAAATTTGTGCAGTATGCAAACAGGAAAGGGTTGCCCTTGATCCTTGGCTGCGATGCGAATGCACATCACACCATCTAGGGGAGCACCGATACCAACGAAAGAGGTAAGGATTTCCTAGAATACATATTTAAGGTTGACTTATAAATAGAGAATTTAGGGTCTGAACCTACTTTTGTAAACAGAGTAAGAGAAGACTTCCTACGCGTAGATCTCACTCTGACGCTCAATCTTAATAACACCTTGACAAAGAGGTGGCATGTCTCTGGTGAGACCTCGCTGTTGGACCATAAACACATAATGTTCGATGTGGAGGCTCAAACGGAGATGAGTCTAACTTACAGGGTCCCCAGTTCCACAGACTGGAAAGGCTACCTTGAAACCTTACAAAACGAGATTGTCATAGAGGCCAGACATTCCAAGACAACAGACAGTCTCGATTACATGGCGGACATAGGCGGCTCTAGGCCGACATTTTTGGGGGGGCTAGCCCAAATTCATTCTAGATTACTCAGGCATAACTGCTAAATGGTCATGACGTCATTTTGGCACATCGCTACCCGCGTGTACGTTGCTCCCAACCGGCAACGATCAGAAAGCGATGTCCAAACTTATTACGTCATATACATGTATTAAAATAACGTCATGGTCATTTAGCAGTTAGGCCTGTATAATCTAGTATGGCCTTGGCTAGCCGTGCTACCGTATCAAAAGTTCAATTTAAAATAAACGCTGAAGTAGAGGTAGAATAAATTAATGACGCGTTGCATCCTCGGACTAAGTATAACTGGACCGAGCCCTGCCATGCAAAACTGAACCAAAAAACGTGGAAGTCTGGAGCCCGACGGGTGGCAAAAGGATCCGATGTCGCGGGACCCGAGCGAAGAATATCCAAACAGCGCTTCATGTAACCTGACATTTAAGCCATTCTGAATGAAAGTAAAAAAGTTAAAATTATATTAAAATTTTCATCATGAAATTGTGAATCTAATGGTATGTATTTAAACTTTAAATTATCTGCTATTAATTTTTAATATTAGTTAAACTAAAATTCTTTTTAGTTCGTCTTAATTAGTGACACGACAAAAGTAGTAAGCGAGAAACTTTTTTATTTTTGGGTCAGGTAAAAAGTGTCCGCGGAGAAGTTGTAGAGGACATTCCAAATAATTTTTTTTATCTCAAGTAATCTTTTCTAACATTAGCCGTTTCCGCTACAGATAATATTTTATTTCAATGGATTCGGCGCGAGCGCTGATTCTTGGATATCCGCGAGCTCGACGCAAGAGCGCGAACCACACACATACACAATACCGTGCTATCAATAAACCCTATTGTCTGGCAAATATATATATAAAAATTCAGTCAGTATTTAGGACACCGTGAAGAGAGGATGTAGTTGCTGTTTGTGATCAGTTTTTAGTTATGGCTATGTAGTTTTAATAGTTTTTAAGCTATGGTAAAATCTTTAATTGCACCAACCGAGCTGACGGACAGAACAAAGACCTGTCATTTTTCAGGTGAGCTATTACATACGAGTATTTTTAGTTCTAAACATCCTAGTAATATTTTTAAATATATTTTAAATAACGTGTTTTATATCACATATGTAGATTTAATGCCAGGAAATCGCAATCGAGATTGTCATGCCTCTTAAAAGTAAGTTAATATGTATTGCTCATTGTCAAAGCTTTAGAACAAATTGTTAACAATTGTAACCAAACGCAAATATCTATGAATTTTGTAAACAAGATAGAATTGCTTGCATGCAATGAACTGGGGACAAAGGTTTTTTTCAAAACATACATCAGTAGAGGAATGTGGGGTTGACCCTCACTGAATAAAATTAATTAAGATGATAAGTTTAATGTTTGTTTGTTAATTCGTCACCATGATTTGGCTAAGAAAGCAACTGCCGAAGCAAATTTAATGTATCTCCAGGAACTAGACAAAAACTAAACAAGTTAATTCTATTTAGTCATGTTTAACAGGGATTGTAAATAAACAGAGTGTGAGTGTTTAAAGTCTTTTATTCTACCACCCATTTATCTCTTCAAACACTAATTTGTAGCAAACTGAAATAATGTTACTCTCTGTTGTATACAAACTGCACTGTAATATCAGCTCATATCATAACAAGTAGATGCGAGATAATCGCGCGCGCTTCCGCAAAATACTCAGACGCTCTAGAAAATAATTTGTACAACGATATCTAAAGGTCTCACGAAGAAATGCTTGAGATAAAAAATAAAATTCAGAATCTTAGCTACAATACTCCAGCTGGCAGTTTTTATTTGGCCAAAAAATAAAAAACTTTCCTGCATCTTACTTTTTTCATGTCATTACTGAATTGAATTAAAAGTAAGTTTGATGAAACTATGTATTATTATTATTTACAAAACCTTTTCATAATCTATTAAATACTGTAAGAATCACCATTTCAAGCAGAAAATTTTAATATAAAGTTTATGTATTTAAGTAACGGTTTAGTAGGTAAAAATACAGGTTTAATGAAGCGCTGTTTTGGTTTCCGTCGCTCGGTTCCGCTGCTTTTTGCCACCCAATGGTCCTGAGACGTCCACGATTTTCGCCCATTGAATGCGCGGTCCAGTTATACTTAGTCCGAGGTTGCATCGCCTCGCCATATCGGTGCCATAATTCCCTCTATAGGCCAACGAACGGTGTGGCATCGCCATCACATTGCTGAACCTGAGAGTATTTAATTTAAATAATAAGTAGCCTATCCACTCCTTGAATTGAATATTGTTTTAAGGATGAAGCATGAATATGCAATAATTATTATGTTTATTATTACTCTTTTATTAACAAAATTCACATCTTAGTTAATACAAAATCCTGTGATTAATTACTGTGTATAAATTAGAATATAACACAAAGACCTATTTAATCTATTGTCAAAAATATACTATATAAGTACTCTTAATATAGGCAATATAAGACGACAAGAAAATCGTTTGTTTATAATCATAACATTTTATCGTAAATGTAGCATTTTAGGTGAAATAAATACATTTGGTATATAAATATCTTTAAAAGATGCAGGAATAAAATGTAAACATTTGACTGAAAATAAAAATTTAATCCTGCTATAATGATGGTTAGTGGATTGTATTCATAACGAATTTTAAATTGTTCAATGCATACAATTAAAATAAATATGAAAAATAACCCACAAATTGTTTACATGAATAGTAACACGTAACAAATGTTATGTATATCATAGATGCGAATAGGTATGTCAAAAAGTCTTAATATAAGTTTAGTTTTCTTGGCTTCATAGCAAATCTTGCTACAACATCATGGCTACTGATCTTTTCTTTTAATAGTCCTTTTTCAATGTACAGAAGAGCGATGTTCGTAAACCTTTCTTGTGACATTGATGTTCTTAACCAGTTTTTGATTCTTCTCATTGCTGAAAAACTCCTCTCACATTAAGCGGAACTAATAGGAATAGTCGCGGAAACTCTGAATACTTTGAAAATATTTGGAAAAGCTTCTCTTTTATAACACTTTTAATGCTGTTATATTTCTTCCGAACTTGAATTATTTTCTTCTTGTTCTTCTCTTGGCATGGCGTGGAGTCAATGGTGCACTTTTTGGCAATAGCCATTTCTGCTTTAAGTAGTTCGGAATCAATATCACAAACTTTGCCATATTTCTCTAAAAATGTTTTTGATTTATCAAAGTCCAAATCGAATAATCCATCAACGGAATCGGCTAACTGCAGTGATTCTTCACTAAATCTATGGAGTAACCTTTCCGTGACCACATCGATGACTCTAAAATAAATTCTTGACTTCCAATATTCAAAATCATTTTCATTTTCTATGTCTTCTCCTAAACTTTGAACATTCCCGGTCGTGGACATTAATACACTCTCCTTTAGGCGGACATTTTCTTGTTTTTTTTTTCTCTTAGAACTTCGTGGATTTCTTAAGCAAATATCATGTTCTTCCGCAAATGTGGATATCTTTTGCCACATTAAAGTTAATTCAGCATCATTTCTTTTTTCTTTAAGAGTTTGGATTGTGGCTCTTATTACATTAGATGCCCCTCCTAATGTAGCTTCCTCGTGCTGCAGTTGGTTGCTTAATACATGGGTTATTTTGAGGATTTCACAAAAAATGAAAAGATTTACTATAAAATTTGACCTTGTAATTGTGTTCAATAGACCCATTGCTTCTACAGAACTGGCATCTTCACATTGTTCAATTTCTAGCCTCAGGGCCTCATTTACAACATTGAAGTGTTTTATCAACTGTTCACAGTTTTTGTAGCGGCAAGTCCACCTTGTTGCACTCTGAGCAGTTATTTCAAAGGGTCGATTTATCTCTAGGAGATCTGTAGCTTTTTTAAAAAAGCTATGATTGGAAGGCCTTGAAAAATGAACATATAGAGCTTCAAGGCCGTTGAAGAGAATGTTGGAACATTCAACATTTCTACAAAGATCAGTAACAACTAGAGCCACTTTATGGGCGTAACAGTGGAAGAAAGTCACCTCCGGGAATATTTCCCTTATTTTCGCCTGTAATCCAGCATTTTTCCCTGACATCACTGACGCTCCATCATAAGTTTGAGCAACAATTTTTAAATCTTGCAGACCTAAATCTCGGAGAACATTAAAAACAATCCCAGCCAAGTTTTCAGCGTCGTGGTCATTAGAACAGTTCTTAAAAAGTAAGAACCTTTCTTTCGGAACTAGATTTTCGTCCACGTATCGGATGCAAAATGACAGTTGTTGTTCTCTCTGGCATTTTGCTTCATCGATCATGATGGAGAAAAATCCACTCTGCTTCACTTTGTCAGTAATATTGACAAAGTTCGAGAAAGTTTCCCCGGTTCTCAGACTCAGTTTTCTCATCATGGCCTCTTAAAGCCAAACCCTGAGATGTTAGATAAACAAGAATATCTACTATTTTATTTAGGTAATATCTATTTTTCTCTACTTCTAGTTTGTGTGAATTAGACAGGGCTGCCATGATACTTCCTGTGTTTACTCATTACGTATTTTTCGAAACATGTTAAATGCACTTTACACAACACTTTTCGTGTTTGTCGAGTTTCTCCTTCATTTTTTTCCAATTTCGGAAGCCTGATTTTGTAAACACCTCCTCGGTAGATGAGGGGTGTGTACAATAAATTCTACAAACGTAACAGAAGACAGCATCACTTTTGATGCTGTACTCCATCCATGGGTATAAATCATAGTAAGCCACGGAAAATGATCTGTTTTGTTTCCCAAAACTAGTTAAAGGAAATTGATTAAGTTTGGGCTTTACTGGCCCTGATTCAAGTGTTCCGAGATCATTCTCGTTATAGAAAAGTGTGCTAGGCCTACCTTGTTCTTGTTCAGTTAAAATAGGCCCAGGAAGCTCACCATCGACGAAGCAACTTGTTGATGGACCTGGATTAACAGGAGCTGCGTTATAATCAGGCCATTCAGCCCTAACGTCCGTTGAGGATGATGATACTGATGGCAGCGAGTCTGATGAAACATCATTAACTTCACAAGTTTTGTTTTCAGATTTGGTTACTTTCTTAAAAAAATCCGTAACACGACGCATTGTCTACTAGTCTACTTCATTACAGCTCACTCGTTTACATCACAATAGTTACAATCACGTTAAAACATTGAGTATTAGCCTAGACCAATATTCATCAACATGCTTGCAAGTGACAGATTTCACACAGCGGTACAGTGACAGACAGTGCTGCCAGAAAGAAAAGAGGTGGTGCCAACTTGACAGACTAACTCACCCGATCAGTGCTGCTACCTGTCGGAGAGGGCAAAAACCTGTCATGCAGGTAGCGAACTGTATTTTGAAGGGGCTTGGATACACGTGACAGTGCAAGGTTCTAATAACACGTTTATAATCTCATAAATTGTTAATATGACTAACAATTGTTAATGTTAGGTCATATTATTTAGTTTTAGCCTAATATAACATTTCACACTATTCATTTTATAAAAAATTCCACATTTAAAAATACATAAAAAATTAATTTAAATACAGACACTGGCCAAGAAATTTTTGGAGGGGCTAAGCCCCCCCAAGCCCTCCCCCATTTAGCCGCCTATGATGGCAAAGGCAGTAGGCAGAGCAATCACAAAGGCCTACGAAGATAACTGTCCTCTCAGGACTAAAAGGACCACAAAAGATGTGCCTTGGTGGAACGAGAGGCTTAACAGCATGAGGAAAAAAGCTGCGGAAGCTTTCCAACATAAGCAGGACAGGCAATAGAGCCCCCTATGCCACGACTCTTACAGAGTACAAAAAGAAATCAGGAAATCCAAAAGAAATTCCTGGAGGCGGTTCTGTGAAAGGTTAGAAAACCTACCAGAAGCAGCTGGACTACAAAAAGCCCTACAGAAGGACTCTCCAAATCCGTTGGGGGCTTTAACAACTGGAACAGGCCAACACACATCAGACATGAAGGAGACTCTAGGGGTTTTAATGAGTACGCACTTCCCAGGGAGCACCCCAGTCGATGGCAACATGGACTGGCTCCCCTCAGAAAGAAAATCCCCACTAGAATGTGCAAGGTCAAGAAGAACTGCTGCCAAGATGTTCAAACTGGAGATAGTGAAATGGGCCATAAACTCGTTCAGCCCTTTCAAGTCTCCTAGCGAGGACGGTATCTTTCCAGCACTACTTCAAGAAGGTATCGAAATCATACTAGACTACATAGTGGCAATCTTCAAGGGTAGCTATGCCCTAGGACATATAAAAAAGAATTGGAGGAAGGCAAGGGTGGCGTTCCTTTTGAAAAAAGGGAGGGATCCAGCCCAGCCCAAATAATACCGGCCTATCTGCCTTTCATCCTTTAGGCTAAAAGCGATGGAAAAGGTGATAAATCGACACGTAAGGGATGAGATCCTTTCAAGGTCTCCCCCAAGTGCGTACAAACATGCATTCATGATGGGAGAATCAACTACAACGGCGTTAAGTAGCCTAGTGGGAAAAAAAAGACGACACACTGGCGAACAGAGAGATCCTTGCGGGGTCTTTATGGACATTCAGGGTGCTTTTGATAATGTAGGGTACCGATCCATTGAGAAAGCCATAATGGACAAAACATAATCCTATCCTGGGAGAAAGGTCAAAAACAGGAAGCCCGGAACAACTTCCCAGGAGGGAGACGATCAAAAATACTGATTGACCCTTTTAATAAGAAGTGGAAGGAGCTGCTTAGCCTAAACAAAAGGGAAATCAGTCTTCTAATAGGGATGTTAACTGGTCATGAGCCACTGAAAAAACACCTCAAGACAATCGGACTTAGTCAATCCGATCTATGCAGATTCTGTACAATGGAGGTAGAATACGCCGTACACCTATGGCTGGACTGTCCGGCCATCTCTCAGAGAAGGTTGAAATTCATAGGTAAGGCCGTATTAAAGCCAGCTGAAATAAGGGAGATGGAGATAAACCGGTTGTTAGGCTTCGCAAAGAGCCTTCAACTGATATATTGATAAACATAAGGGGTGCTACAATAGGCCTTTTAGGCCGAGTTAGATAAAGGTATCACTACCTGGCCCCGCCAAAGGAAAAAGGAAAAAAAAAGTCGACGCCGTTTATATTGATATGGCCAAAGCGTTCGACAGAGTTGACCACTCCATTCTCGTGTTCAAGTTGAAGGGATATGGTATCGCCGATCCTCTACTTTCTTGGTCGTCCAGCTACCTGCAAGATCGCATGTTGATGGTCAAAATAGGCCCAGCAAGATCATTTCACTTCTTTCCATCTTCGGGGGTCCCTCAGGGTTCTTTGCTCGGCCTGTGTCTCTTCCTCAGGGTTCTTTGCTCGGCCTGTGTCTCTTCAATATCTTTATCAACGATCTTCTTGAGGTCATCTCTGTCAACGCTCTTCAATTTGCGGACGACCTGAAGATTTTCATCGAGGCTACATCGCATGAAAATTCCCAAAAGTTGCAGGAAAGTCTTTTAGCAATTGAGGAGTGGTGCTCTGATAATGGCATGTCCATCAACCCCAGCAAATGCTCTACACTAACCTTCTGCCGATCAAAGCGCCCTGTTGAATATCAGTACCAGATATCGGGTAACATAATCCATAGAGTACAAAATATAAAGGACTTGGGTGTTCACTTTGACAGTGACATGAGTTTTTCAACCCACATCGACACCATTTGCAGTAAAGCCAGTAGAATGATGGGTTTTATAACACGCTTCACAAGAGGAATCAGCAACCCAAATGCTCTTCGATCTCTTTACTGTGCTCTAGTTCGTCAACTCCTGGAGTATGCCAGTCCCATCTGGTCCCCCTACACGGTTGGAGCCAAGGCCAGATTGGAGTTAGTGCAGCGACGTTTTGTTCGTCTGGTCGGGGTTCGTCTCGGCTATGAGTACTTGGAGGTGATAAATTAATGGGCTATATGAAAACCTACAACTTCCACCTCTTGCCCTGAGACGTGATGTGGCTAATGTGATCTACCTCCTTAAGCTTCTCAATGGAGATGTGCGTTGCCCGGCTCTTCTGGCAGAATTTTTCTTCAGAATACCGTCAAACACCAGATCCCGAGAACTTCTGAGTCGCCGTCATCACGCTACCAACTATGACTATCACAGTCCTCTCGCTCGGTTCGTAAGACTGGGCAACAAAGTGGCCTCAGAGTGTGATATCTTCTTTGACAGCGAACAACGAATTCGAAGGTGTGCCTTGGTGCTTCTGTCAAGTTGAGCCAACTCAATGCTTGCTGCATGTGAACTGTAACATTGTGTTGCACGGATAATTTACATTAAGTTAGTCCTTAGCATTAGTATTCTGCTTGTTTTTTCATGTATATACTAGATGAGCTGTGATCTATTTATGTTTTCCAAAAGTCACATCAGCCTGCGTTAGCCTATTTGCATGTATATTAATTTCGGAATGTGTCAGTAATCATTATATCCATTTTCGTATTTACTTATGTCAAGTCATTGATAGTGAATTGTAATTTTATTTTTTTATACGTTTTTGTTTTTTTTATTTTGTAATGCGCCTGTTATCATCTATTATTATTATTATGTATGTGTAGTCGGCTAACTTACGGCTGAATTCTTGCATGTAATTATTATTGTATTATTAATTATTCTCATTGTAAATTGGCTTATGCCGTTGATACATAAAATAAAATCAAATAAAAAAAACAAACTTGACACCAGACAATAGCAAAGAAGACAAAATTATAAAATACCACAAATTAAAACTGTAGATTTATTTATTGAAGAAACTGGTTCCTATTTCAGATTAAATTACTGTGGATTAATTGTAACTTACCTAACAAATAGGCCTATAACTCACCTACAAAATTAGTAAACTACACAACAATATACAGTAGCCTACTGTAATTATTAGTAAAATCAGCTTAATTGTAGTATGACGATCCAGAACGAAAACCATCAAACCCGACCATCCAAACCAGAGGGAATCGATTTCTATTATTAAAGAGCGCCCATTCCAGAAAGTTTATAGCTTCTGTAGAAGGGCTACAAGAACATTCAGGAATGTTAGCATCAAAACTACTTATTTTGATAGTAGTGTTTGTTTTAAGTAATAAAATGAAGAGTTATATTTTTAAGTATTACAATTTTGCAGAAACTAAGATTACAGTTGTGATTGAATTTTCACAGTAAATATAAAACATTATATAGAAAATAAAAACTTTATTTTAAAGGTAAAATACATATTTTATACAATTTTACAGAATATCACAAAATGCATAAATACATCAAAACTATTCATTAGTAACAAGTAAACATCAGTCCAAACAAAATGGAAAGACTCGTTCCTGTAAAAATATAGAAAAATATGTTTGCAGTGCAACAGAAAATTTAATTTATATATACAAAAATTAAGCGATTAAATGATAGAAGAAAAACTCAATAGTTTGCACGATCGAGGAAGTCAGTATGGTGTGTTGGCAGATGACAACAAGATTGATTGTATTTGTCGATACGACACTAAAACAATAGTTTATACTTTGGTATATTTCATTTTTGAACATTGTTCTCTAAAATGTAACTAAATTTTGTAAAATGGTATAGACAGTTCTATTTTTAAGTTAAAAATAATATAATTGAACTTAAAATACATTTAAAAAAAATTTAATGAATAGTGACCATTGAAATAACTCCGCTACTTCATTAGAAACTGTTAAAAAAATTAAAACAGGTAAAAATTTCATATTAGACGTAGTAATGTAATAATATTTTATCTCCAAGTGATAGGCTAACGTGTTTCCAATTATACTTAAATTTGTGTATAAATATAATAAATAATTCACAAAGATTAGTGGCTGAACAGCAATGATAAAGTTAAGCTTTTGATTTAAACAAAAAAATATAGCATTGAGGCCTTCATAATTTTATTTTTACTTAGCAATTAAATTCAAATAATTTAAGAACTGAAACAAACTATAAGAAAAAATAGTGACATGAAATATAATAAACAAATTATTGCTCAAATTCTGACAAATTCTATTTGCATACTTTGATACAAATAGATCATGTGACAGAAATTTAAAGAGAAACTTTCTATTCACGTGTATATATATATTATTTGAACACGTTTACTAACATCAATATCTTTAAAAAATTTGAAATTTTTATGAGCGTCAACAAACAATTATTGTATTTCATGTTTGGGCTGGAACCACTAGGCCCAAGTCGACTATGGCTGATGAATACACATCTTTTTTCACTTATAGCTTATCACAGAAGATCTATAAAATTTATTATATGCTTTTGAATGTTAGGTCTACAAGCATACATACATATAAGGGATGTGCGAGTACTGATTTTTTAAGTTGTGCCCCGTTTACTGAACACTCCATTTTTTTACTGATAATATTTTAGCGATTTCATTTGAATAGACCATTCGCCTCCAAATTTCGCACCCTCATGAGTTCCAAACTCTTCTACAAGGTAGGGTTCGAATCTCACTCATCCTTTCTCAGTTTCTCATTGGTTACGTTTTATATTTTGAACTTTTTGTCTGTTATTAAAACCTAAATCAATCAATAAAATTGCTGCTCCTGTCGGATGTTCTTATTTTTTAGTGTCACCAAATTTGAAGACAGTAAGTCAAAATAAATTGTATTGACTCACTGTCAATATTCAACTCTCCAAATCAAAATGTGTATTTACGTATGAAACAAAGCAACTTTTAAAATTGCCATTATTTGAATTTTATATAATAATAACCTTTCATACGTTTTTTATAATTTTGTTGCACATATTGACATGCTGCTATTTTTCCTAGTCTGTGGTACAGCTGTATTTAATTATAACTATCTTCTATAATTCTATTGTGAAATGCCAAATTTTTTTAGGGAAATCCCGCTTACAGATTGTGGTGATTGTCACACCAAGTTTTTATTACAAGGCATTTTCATTCTATGTGATCTACATGACTCTCGCTTTAAAATTGAACCAAAACATATGATTTAAGCTACAAAAATTTGTTTTTTTAACCACATCTTATGGCATAATGTGTGACCCAAACCTCTTTGTGATATGCATACAGAATCAATTGGTAAACCATTAATTTAATAATCTAGTGTTTTAAACTATTTAAATGAAAAAAATCAGCTGTCAATTTGAAAGATTAGCAATGTTCCTAATGTATTTTCTAGCCATTCAGTGCTACAAAAAATGGATTCCCTCAAAACGGAGACATACAAGAACACAACACGAGGTATCCCAAAGACTTCTACAACCACACCATGGAAAAAAATACTAAAGTATACCACTACATTGGCGCAAAATATTATAACAACATGAAATATTAAAAATCACCTGCCCCACAATCCTTAAATCTAACCTTAAGAAGTAGCTTTTAAATTGAATTGTACTTAGTAAATCGTACACTGGGAAACCTTTTAATGTAGTCTTAACTTTAAGTTAATGTATTAATTGTTCTATTACAAACTTTAAAATTGCTAATAAAGATAATGGAGAAATCTGCACAATGGTTATTTGGATACAATAAACGCTAAACGCTATTTTGTTATTAGCTTATCCGTGTACTTTGGTCTTTCGTAGGCGCAAAAACGTCGTAGAATATTAGATTAATATCAACCTTTACTAATTACTCACAACTATTTACAATCATATCACAACCATATTATAGTAAATATGAAAAATTAAAATTGCGTTTAGCAAATGATTAATTGTATATTGCAAAAGCTCTCTATTCTCTCTCTCTCCCTATCAGTAGGTACATATTGTGAGTTTATTGACACTCGAGTACTCGCACACCCTTAATACATAGTAAATACTGGTAAATCGTAGTACGCAGGATTGGACATAAAAACAAAATCTTGTGTGAACTATTGTTGATGATCAGTTGAAAACGTGCTAAGCATGATAATATAAGTACCAGTGTAATCATACATTGGAAGTATAATTAGAATTTTTGATTTAAGTGACAATATATTTGGAGAAAACACTAATAGTAACTAAAAAATAGACAATGTGCAAAATTATTATTAACTAAAAATACAAAATTTAGTTAAAAAATGTTTGTAAGTTTTGTTCAAAAGGAAAGTAAAAAACAGAGTTTTGATTTGATTATTCTCTACTAAATACCTAAGATAAGAAACTTGCAAAGATGACAATTAGACAATTGTGATCAGATTTATAACATTTTCTACGCCAGGTTGTAGGTATTAGTTACATTAAAGGTGACATAATTTACTTTACATCCCATGCTACAATATTAAACATAAAACCAATAGAGAACTATCCTTAAAGTTGACGAGTCGTCGTGAGTGATGATGCAGTGAGTGATATGTGCGGTTATATCTGTGCGGGGACTGGCACCGTGGTGACCGTTGCGTCCGTGATGGTGCCGCTACCCTCGTTGACGAGCCGCTGCCGCTCCCGGAACATGGACACTCGCATGTTCTCCAGCTGGTGGTAGCGGCACAGCTTCAGCGTGGCAAACACAGACAGACCGACCCAGCACGCCATCGATGCCCACGCACCAAACTACAACAACCAAATAAGTGGTCAATCCAACTCCAAAGAAAACTGTCAATTGCACCATCAAAGAAACCAACAGATAACATTGGATAACCTGGGAGATGTTTTATAAAAGATGTATAAAATTTATCAATGCCTCATCGTTGCCTCATGTGTAAGTTTTGACAGTTCTCTACAAGTCGTAAATAAAACTTGAACCAGCTATCGAGCCATGCAATGGCTACGTCATAGTTTTTGTTGACGAGACCAGACATGGGACCAGCTTCAATCGATTTATTGTGGCCAAAATCCCCATATTTACACAAAAATTTTGGAGTATAATTATAAGATAATAGTAAATAGGGTGTGATTTTGGTAATTTAATGAAGGCCTAACTCATGGTGTGAAAAAACGTAGACCCTATTCCTTTGGAACCAATTATTCAATTGTCCATCGGTAAATGGAGTACTATTTGTTTTCAAAAAGGATGTGGTGCAAGGATGGATTTCTGGATTGCGCTTCCTGCAATAAGCAGTTAAAAGATAGTGCATTAGAATTTTACTAAAGCAAAAGATATCAGACCAGGTGGTGTCGGACTAATGAAAGTACCAAATCAATGCAAGAAGACAGTATAACTGCCAGCGCCAATTTTAATATCACGATTACTTAACCAAACTGTGTGATATCTGCTTTAGATGATAAAAAATATTTAAGAAAAGTGTTCACTAGCAAACTAAACACCGATCAAATATTGCAATATAGTCTATCAATGAAGATGGCACCAAGAAAAACTGGCTGCATTAGCAACAAAATTGCGTCTGCTGACCTAAATTCCATGCAATATCGGAAATCGGTTGAAAAAGTCCAAAATAGCATTTAGCATCAAAAGACCTTCGGCCTAGTGGGCGTCAGGCTAATAAAAGGGCTTCAGGATGTGCTGTATTGCAAAGGGACTACTGTAATATTTATAAAGAAGGAATTGATCAAATTTAATGTCAACACACAGGCAATCCCTTTTCCTTTTGTATCATTTTGAGAAAGTTCATATAATGCACTAATACCAAGAAGACCTTAACCATGTCTTTTATAAAAATATATATAAAAAATGGTGGATCATATAGGCTTAATCGACATTATAAATTTTTTGTCAAGGTCTTGCCACTCATGTCACTCATTGGTCAGAGCTTAAGAATATATGATTTTAAAAATGTGAGTATAACAAACATTTATACTGAGTTGTTAACCAACACAGCATGTGGCAAAACATATTTACTTAATCCTATACTATAATACGAGGAATATCTGAAGGGATGTGTGTTCCACGATCTCAAAATCTAGCTGTTAGATTTTGCTTAAAGTTTGCATTAAAGAGTGTTTTGGCCCAAAAATAAGTTTAGAAACAGCCTCAACCCCAGGAAAAATCGAATTTGGTCTAAAATTGAGTTTTAAAATTGTAATTTTTAACATTAGTCTTATGGGTTGCTATTTTGGTAACGAAATAACAACGAAGTGTAAACAAAAAGAAAGAAACATTAATGTTAAGCAGACTTTTTGAAGCAGCTGTTAACTGTGAAGAGGTATAGTTGGTTGTTGGTGGAAATTTAATTGCTTTTTTACCTTGACACTATAACAAAAGTAAATAAAAACCAACGAGCAAGGCTCGGTTAACCTGGTACTAACTACTATAATTTAACAATATAATTTAGTACTTAATTTACTATTCACAACTGCTCTCATTTAAAGTATTTAGGGAAGTTTTAATTTAAAGTATTAAGAGAAGATTGTTAATAAGAAAGTACAAAATATTATAGACTTGCTGCGAATGAGCGCGCAGCGAAGGACCTAAACCTGACGGCTAGTGAGCATGGCGAAAGAGCTTACCTAAAGGGAAAAATATTTCTCAGTTCGGCATTGAAAAGCATGCCGGGTATCAGCTAGTACATTATATAATCTTTTAGTTATATTTATATTTAGAAAATTAAACATGAGTACCCTTTTAATTATAATATACATAATAGGGCCTATTCGCTTAATCCGAAAATTCAAAAAACCAAACAAGGTCCGGTCCTAATTGGTTCAGATTAGCGGGACTCAACTGTATTTACATAAAGGTTTACCTGGGCAGTTCCAAGTTCAATGTAGAAATTCGCTGTATCAATACCATCTAGTTTATCAAAGGCATTGCCAGCAGCTATTTCACATCTGAAACACCAAATCATTCTTATTTTCAGAAAATATGTTTTTTACAGAAATATTACTGAAACCTATGTATAGATTTATTTACTTACATATAAACAATCTAATGTGTAAAATATAGTCGACGAGTCACGAGAAGAACACTGACGATAATGTATTTATATAAATTGAATACAGGTTACTTCACCTCCATCCTTTGTCAGCTTTCATGTTAATCCCACAGGACTACCGCGGTTTCAGAACTACCGTTCCATCAGTCAGATTTCAAGACAGTAAAAAGTTCAACATGTTTGTCATCACACATTGTACGACAATATATATCTTTTTTTCAGTCGGCGATTACCTACCAGCCGGTACAAGTTTGAACAGTGCGCAAAAATGTATGTCCGCTCGTGTCATGTTTCTCGTATGTGTGTGAATGTTTAAGTGTAATTTTTTTAAATGTGTGACGACAGACATGTTGAACTTTTTGTTGTCTTGAAATCGGACCTGATGATGGAACGGAGTTCTGAAACCGCAGGTAGTCCTGTGGGATTAACATCAAAGCTGACAAAGGACGGAGGTAAAGTAACCTGTATTCAATTTGTCTTATCAGCTTTGGAGGCTATTAAACATGAATTAAGTATTTATATACTTATCAGGTATCTTCTTTTGACTCTTGTACGGTATTTAGTATTGGAATTCATAGGCAGGAATTAGGTTGGTCAGAGAGGAGATTTAAACTTTGGTCGGTAGGGGGAGATGTCTTTAAACTAGTTGATAAGCCTACCTCACGATAAAGTACCACCTACCTCCAGAACATATTGTAAAAATTCAGATTTCAGGACCAGTAGCGCAAGGACTACTTCGTACTTGAAAAGTTTATATTTGCTTTCATCAACTAACTTTTTATGTACATCTTTTATAGTAGCTATATTCCTAACACCCTTTAACTGGGAATGAAATTCATTGTTCTTATGAACATTAAGATGCCTCTCCCCTATTTAACTTCATACTGTGCAAATCAGCCCTGAGTAATATTTTCAACTAACTACCATTAAATTAAAACTCAAATATTTAAGCCCAAATTATCTCAAAATCATTTTTAATTCTGTAGCGTTCCTGTGTCACGCTGCCATCATCTGTGTCATCTGAGCTGAAAATTACTTTTTTTCTCTAAATTATGTAAAAAAATGTATCATATTGTAATAAATAAGAATTCAAAAAATCTTTTAATGTGCATATCAACTTTGCTTACCTTCAAGATTTCATTATAAATCCTAGAAGGTTTTTTGATTAAGAGTGCATGTATAGTATTGACAAAAGGAAGAAATAAAAAAACAGAAGAGAATAGAATAAGTTATCATGTACAATTGAGACATCAAAATTATTTGTAAGAAGGAACGTGATTGGATGAAAGGCTCAATACTATGTGATAAGCAGCGAAAAACACAAAATAATTCTACCACTCCATAAGTGTTTTTTAAGAAGGGTTACAGCCCTAATGCTTTTGGTGTAAAAAACAAAGAAGGAGGAATTAAAGAAGAATGCCCAGAGAGCTGGTGAGAATATTTTTCCGAACTGTTGATAGCTAAGAAAAAAATTTCAAAGAAGAAAACATAGAATTTTTGAATGTATAGCCCTTTGTACCCAACCCTTAAATAAATGAAGTAAAATAAGCTATCAAAAGTCTCAAAAACAACATAGCACCAGGAGAAAAAAGGCATAAGAGCTGAAATCCTAAAACATGGTGGTGTGTAACCGAACAAATACATAATCTAGTCTAAAAAATGTGGTTAGAAACTATAGCTAAAGAAAGGCAATAGGCAATAATCATACCAATTCATAAGAAAGGTGATAAGTTGGACTACAACAATTATAGGAGCATATCTTTACTAAACATTACATGCAAAATCTTCTCCTGGATAATTCTCAAAATATTAGAAGAGATTACAAGAGAATTAAGCCGGATTCTCCGGAGAGGTTGATCCACAACTGATCAAGTCTACATTTAAAAAGAGTCAATAGCAAAATACTGGGATTTTAACAAAGATTTCTACTGTTTGTTTGTAGACTTCTCAAAAGGGTATGACAGCCTGATCAGAGACAAGATTTGGGAAAAAATGGAGAGTTTTGGGATACCAAGTAAATTTACAAGACTAGCTAAGCTGAGTACTCTTAATTCAAAATGCAAGGTAAAAGTAAATGGAAAAATCACCAGTAGTTTTGAAGTAAATACCGGAGTACGTCCGGGAGATGGAGTGTCACCTACATTAAGCTTTTTCCCAGTTCACTGTGGTTTAAAACTTATTTATAATAACATAGCAAGTGGTAAATATCATACCTATATCCTAGCTTTTGCAGGTGACATTGTCATATTAGCTGAGAATAATAGAAGAATTGGTATATATAAATTTTTTGATTGAAGAAACTAAATATGTAGGACTAGGAATAAATGAAAAGAAAACAAAACGTATGCAGATAAGGACACATCAAAACATTAACCAACACCATAACCAACATTTAAAATGTAGGAACTATAATTTTGAACAAGTAGAAATTTTCACATACATAGGAGTCTTACACACAATAGTTCAGAAGAATTTGAAGAATAATATCGACAAATAAAAGTTTTTATGCATGCAATAAGCTTTTTAGCTCAAGACTCCTCTCACATAAATCAAAGCTAAAACAATAATTAGACCATTACTGCTGTATGCATAAGAAACCTGGATATTAAACCAAAAGGAAAAGTCCTTCTTTTTGAAAACAAGGTAGGTACTTAGAAAGATCTTTGGCCCAACACTGGAAAATGGAGTCTGGGGGATCAAACACAATGATGAAACCCACCAATTATTCAAAGATCGAGACATAGTGGGCGAGATTAAGAGCCGAAGGTTATGGTGGACTAAACACGTTTGGAGGAAAGGAACAAATTCAATAGTGAACAGTATATTGAGAAATAATCCCGTAGTCAGAAGACCAGCTGGAAGGCCCTAAACAAGATGATGGGTCAGGTATAAAGAGACATGAGGAAGATGGAGCTAGATGAAGAGGATGCTACTGACCGGACCAACTGGATTGGCTGTTTTGATGAGGCTAATTAGGCCTCCTGACTGGGGTACGAGTGGTCACTCCATTAGGAAGGCTATACCCATTAGTAAAAAAATTATAATGTACAGTATTTTAAAATAACATACTTGAGACCGAAATATGAACGGGTTAAGTTCCATTAAAAATAATTGGGCGGTGGACTTTAAAAGCTCACTCTGTATACTTGATTTAACCTAATTTTTAGCGAATTTCCCTATAGGGAATACACTATTACGGTAGTAGTCATGGTAAGACCTAAGCCCGGGACCATGATACTTTTTCATTTTGAGGTCTCTAGAAGCCAAAAACACCGTTCGTTCAAATTGATATATATGTATATATATATATATATATATATATATATATATATATCTATATATAGATAACTTTTGAACGGAACCTCCGATTTTGATGAAATTTGGTACAGGGGTGTAAGCCAGCATCTACTTGATTGAGTTCTCGAACCAGAATGATCGGACCGTGGGAACGGGGTTTTATGGGGTTTCAAAAGGGTTAAAATTGGGTTTTTGGATTTTTTAATTTTTATTTATAAAATTCAACAATTTTAACTTAAACCATTTAAAAGAGCTTAAAAAAACAAACAATCTAGTATTTTAAATTTTTTACCTATGGAGAAAATCCAAAAACTATGTTTTCCATGTTATTCTTATGGGAAATCAACAAAACCTTCTGTATTGCTTATTTATTGAAACATCTTGATAAAATTTGGTATGTACATTCATTAGGAAGCGTTTAACTTATATCTGCTTAGAAAACGCATATGGCGGCAAACCTACATACTCACCCCTATGGGGTTTATGGGAAAAATAAAAAGAACACCATAACCTGATAAAATTTGGTATGTACATTCACTAGGTAGGGTTTAACTTATATTTACCAACAAAACCCATATGGCGGCAAATCTACATACTCTAATCCCCATGGATTTTATGGGGAAATAGAAAATATACCAAAATTCCATTGGAAATTCGCTGAGTACGCAGGTCTGC
The DNA here is from genome assembly GCA_030545055.2 of Neoaliturus tenellus. Classification (NCBI taxonomy): domain Eukaryota; kingdom Metazoa; phylum Arthropoda; class Insecta; order Hemiptera; family Cicadellidae; genus Neoaliturus; species Neoaliturus tenellus. The sequence continues at coordinate 70,423,045 of CM061531.1, read as the reverse complement.
TGCGACAGGGGTATTCTTTGTTCATAGTTCACCATGTTCATTACAGATGGCAGAAATTTTATTCTTAAGTACAGATCCACTCATTAAAACCCTTCAACTTTAAGGTATACAAAAAATACGGCCATGGTGCTATATCACTTGATTCATAATATGAATAAATAAATTCTTGATTACTATTGTTACAGTGACAAATTGGGTACACAAATCATCCTATTTTACAAAATTATCCATTTTAGTTCTCGATTTTATTTCCCTTACAATATTGTTTAAAAAGAGGATCCATCCATGAAATAACCTAGACTTTGGACAAGATGAGCCAAAGTCAAAAGGTCGAGGTTTAGATAGTAAGTCTACTGAAAATAGTAGATTTACTACCTAAACCTCAGCCTTTTAGTCATTAAAAAAAAAATTAGAATTAGAATAAAACCACTAGTGTTATAAGAGGTGCTTATAAATTATATAGAATAAAAAGTATTGTACTTCCTTTTTCATTTAATTTTTTATAATCGTTGAGTACCTATATTTATTAAGTTGTGAAGATGTCCTTACTCTTGTCTAACCACACCTAGGTGGAAAGATCAGCCACCTCAGGGTAGGACCAGATGATATCAACACATTATGAAAATTAGACGCAGGGTTCTTACAGAAATATCTCGACAAAATTCAAGGACTTTTTAAGGACCTTCCAGTGTTTTTAAGGACCACGAGAAGTAAGTTAAATATATTTATATTGATTGGTAGGATTGGTACAATTTTGTTGCTTAAAAAAAGAATAGTAGGTTTATCCAGAATGGATAACACTGGGCATTGGGCCTTAAACAAGTTTAAAATAGTCTTCTTTTAAGTGATGTGTTTTTTTAACCTAAAAAAACTGTGTCTTATGCATAACAAACAAGTACCAAATATACACAATAACGAAAGAAAGAAATACAAATTTATTTCTAAATCGTTAATTTTTATTTCACGGTGTCCATTACAGCTGTCTAGTACGAAGCTGCAGTACCTACATATTACATGCTTCAGTTAGCTTTAAAATAGGTGTACAAGAAACTTAACGATATAAGGCAATAAAAAATTATTGAACTCAAGGAGACAAATACCAACATTCCCACAAAACTTAAGGACATTTCAAGGACCATAAAAAAGAATATGAAATTTCAGTACTTTTCAAGGCCTTCAAGACGAGGGGTTAAATTTTAAGGACTTTCAAGGACCGTAAGAACCCTATAGACGTTTTTATTATTTGAAAAGTTACAGTAATCACAAGACATATACTTACGAAGGGAACCTCTCGGTCATGTCATGACACCAAACCATGAATCCGAGAGTGATCATGAGTGCTGCGGCCACAGTCATTGCGCACAGGGACAGGCTCGCCACCACGTCCACAAACGCTGACAGGAACGAGCTGGGCGACAAAGTGAGTTAAGCTTTCTCCCAGTTCACTGTGGTTTAAAAGTTATTTATAATATGTTCATCAAACCTTCAAACATCCCTATGTATTAAACATCTCTATGGCTTTACAGGCTAGTACATCTGAAATCAGAGATTTCAATACTTGAACAGTTTGAATATCATTGAGCTTAGCTGCCTTAAATCATAATCAGTAAAAAAAGAAAAAACCCTTATAAAAATATTACTTGTATGAACGGTCAAAAAGCTTAGGTAAAAAGTGGTTCTGGAAAACCCCAATGCAATTTTATATAGCATTTTGTAAAATGTTGAAGTTTAAACCTTGCCATAAAATAGTATTGCTGACAACAAAAGTTGCTAAATAGACTAACTATTGGCCCATCCTGTCATACAGGTAGGGATGTCAATCCCGGGCCAAAAATCCAATTCCGGGATTTCGGGATTGATTAAAGACGATCCCGGGATTCGTATTATAATATAAATGTAGGCTATTTAGTTTTGTAATAGAAATGTTTAAGAAATTTTTACTCTAGTTGAATTGAATTGAATTGAATTAAAAAGTTCTTTATTCATCTTTTGTACAAATACAAAAAATAGTGTCACAAGTACAATGAATATATTACAAAAAAGTACAATGCTATGCAGGACAGGTGTTATGGGTATAATCTATTTTTACCAACATAAATAAAATTCTTCTATTGAATAAAGTGGTCTATCTAATATATACAATTTTAAAAGATTCCTAAATTTAATATCATTATTTTCATGTCTAATATTTACTTGAAAATGGTTGAAAAACTTAAGGCTGCGGTCTACCCCAACCAAAACAACAACAATGCCGAATGCCGCCTCGCGGCCGTAGCTCTAGGGGAGTTTGATGGATGCAGACGTTTACGGGGATCGTGTTTCAGAATTAACCGATTATGATAGAGATTAGCTGTTAACTTTTTCTAAAAGTAGAAAAAAGGATCTAATCGGCTATCTTTTTAGAATTTTTAAATAAAATTTCTAATTTCAGTAATAACTGTCTAAAATCATCTGTTTTTTAGTTTTGTAAATGCAGAGGTTTACGGGGATCGTGTTATAAAAATAACCTCTAAAGATAGAGATTTGCTGTTAACTTTTTTTTAACATAGAAAAAAGGATCTAGTCGGCTATCTTTTTAGAATTTTAAAATAAAATTTCTTATTTCAGCTATAACTGTCTAAAATCATCTGTTTTTTATTGATTTTTAACTGAAGTTTTCTATTGGTTTTAATGAACTAATTACAAAAGTGTAACAGAGGGAAATTAGTACCGTTATTCTTCTTTAATATGACACTTTATTTAGAGCTCTAGGCTTCACTTGGCAGAAGATAACACGACTCTAAAAAACCCTTGCATTTGGGTGCGCGTTTTTTAAGAATCGTGTTATCTTCTGCTAACTTAAATGAAGCCTAGAGCTATAAATAAGGTGTCATATTAAAGAAGAATAACGGTACTAATTTCCCTCTGTTACACTTTTGTAGTTAGTTCATTAAAACCAATAGAAAACTTTAGTTAAAAATCAAGAAAAAACAGATGATTTTAGACAGTTATAGCTGAAATAAGAAATTTTATTTTAAAATTCTAAAAAGATAGCCAAATAGATCCTTTTTTCTACGTTAAAAAAAAGTTAACAGCAAATCTCTATCTTAAGAGGTTATTTTTAAAAAACGATCCCCGTAAACCTCTGCATTTACAAAACTAAATACCCCCCGTCGCAGCAGACCAGAGTACTCAGCAAATTTCCAAATTAGTAATATTAATTTTGACCAGCTAAACTTGAAAACAAAATTTCATCACGTGCTCATAAATAGGGAAATAAATGTCTATTCTCCTTAAGAGAAATATATAGGGAAAGAGTGTGCAGGTATGCTGCCATGGGGGACACTAAAAGTAGGTTTTTTTAGCATAGAAAAAATTTATTTCGACCATATAAAGCCATATAGTAAGTTTCATCAATATCTGTCAATAAATAAAAGAGTTTGCCTATTCTCCATATGATTAACATGGGAAAAGAGTATGCAGGTTTGCTGCCATGATAAGTACAAAAACCAAGGTTTTTTACCTTAAATGGATGAATCTCAAACAAATGAAGCTAAATACCAAGTTTCATCCAAAGATATTGGTTAATAAGTGAAATATTAACACATCCTTATTCTCCATAAGACTAACATTGGAGCCCCAAAAGACAATGTACTGTCTTTAGACTTTGTAATATCTCTGTAACCAATGGCAATGTATACAGAACCGAATAAGTAGGGACATCCCATGTAAAAAAATTTAGTTTTGCCCCTGAAAACCAGAGGAAAATAAAGCGCTGATGCTAGGTTACTTCTCCTTACTGTCACGGGAAGCGCTCTTTCTACCTCTCAAATGTCAAAATGAGCATATTTGTTTACAAAAAAATCAAAACAATAACAAACCTTTATAAAAATATTCTAGTCATCTGTTTCCATTCAACCAATCAGCATAATCCTTACCATCTTGGTGGTGCTATCTGTGTTTCAGGGGCGGCGTTCTCACTTCCCTATAAGGATGTCCCTACTTATTCGGTTCTGTATACATTGCCAATGGAGATAGAGCAAAGCTTCAAAATACTAAATTGTGTGTTTTTTGAGCTAAATCCAATGGTAAAAATAAAAATTTAAAATTTTTAGCGAATTTCCCATAGGGAATAAGCTATTACCGTAGGTCTCATGGTAAGACCTAAGCCCGGGACCATGTTACTTTTTCGTTTTGAGGTGCCCATAGACCAAAAATAATAGTCATTAAAATTTATATATATATATATATATATATATATATATATATATATATATATATATATATATATATGTATATATGTATATATGTGTCCCTAGACACGATAACTCTCGTAAAAATGGTCCGATCGACACCAAATTTGGTAGAGATGTGTAATCCTACGTTTATTCGGATGAGTTCGTAAACCAGACATATCGACCTACCGGAAGGGGTAGTTTTGGGGGGTTTTGTACCCCAAAAATGGGTTTTTTGCATTTTTCATATGTAATTATTAAAGTTTTTAAATTTTAATTTTAACCATTGGTTTTAGCTCAAAAAAACACACAATTTAGTATTTTGAAGCTTTGCTCTATCTCCATTGGTTACCGAGATATTATAAAGTCTAAAGACAGTACATTGTATTTTGGGGCTCCAATGTTAATCTTATGGAGAATAAGAATGTGTTAATATTTCACTTATTAACTAATATTTTTGGATGAAACTTGGTAATCAGCTTCATTTGGTTGAGATTTATCCATTTATAGTAAAAAATCTAGGTTTTTGTGCTTATCATGGCAGCAAACCTGCATACTCTTTTCCCATGTTAATCGTATGGAGAATAGGCAAACTTCTTTATTTATGGACAGATATTGATGAAACTTAGTATATGGCTTCATATGGTCGAAATAAAATTTTTTACGCTAAAAACCTACTTTTGGTGTTCCCCATGGCAGCATACCTGCATACTCATTCCCTATATTTATCATAAGGAGAATAGACATTTATTTCCATATTTATGAGCATGTGATCATATTTGGTTTACAGGTTTATCTGGTCAAAATTAATATTACTGATTTGGAAATTCGCTGAGTACGCAGGTCTGCTGCGACGGGGGGTATTTAAATTAACATATGAAAAATGCAAAAAAACCCATTTTTGGGGTACAAAACCCCCCAAAACTACCCCTTCCGGTAGGTCGATATGTCTGGTTTTCGAACTCATCCGAATAAACGTAGGATTACACATCTCTACCAAATTTGGTGTTGATCGGACCATTTTTACGAGAGTTATCGTGTCTAGGGACACATATATACATACATATATATATAAAAATTTTAATGACTATTATTTTTGGTCTCTGGGTACCTCAAAACGAAAAAGTAACATGGTCAAGGGCTTAGGTCTTACCATGAGACCTACGGTAATAGCTTATTCCTATGGGAAATTTGCTAAAAACAGATGATTTTAGACAGTTATTACTGAAATTAGAAATTTTATTTAAAAATTCTAAAAAGATAGCAGCCGACTAGATCTTTTTTTCTACTTTTAGAATAAGTTAACAGCCAATCTCTATCTTAATCGGTTAATTCTGAAACACGATCCCCGTAAACCTCTGTAGCCATCAAACACGCCTAGCGCTACGGCCGTGAGGCGGCATTCGGCATTGTTGTTGTTTTGGTTGGGGAGACCGCAGCCTTAACACCAATTACAGTTGGTTGTTTTTCAAAAAAATTTAGTTTGTGTGAAGGCATTTTCAATTTATTTCTTCCTCTTGTATTATAATTATGACATTCACCAACCATCCTCATTGAATTATAATTTTTTTATTATGTGTAAAATAACTTTATAAATATATAAACTATAAACTGTCATAAATCCCAGATCTCTGAAATGTTCTTTTACAGAATCACGCCAATTTAAATTTAATATAATACGAATTGCTCTCTTTTGTATCTGTAATATTCTCTGCAGATTATTATTTGTAGTTGCCCCATATATTTCAATTCCGAAGGATATGTTAGATTGAATGTAAGCAAAGTATATAGTTTTCAATATTTTTAAGTCACATATTTTGGCCATTCTATATAAAGCAAAAATAAACGATGTTAGTTTTTTTGAAAGTTTATATGTGATGTGCTCCAGGAAAAGGGACCTTATGATACACAACCAAAATTTTCAGTACAGCTCATTTTGTGAAATAAGGTCAAAAATATCGATTTTCAGGTTTTTATTGAAATTAGTAGTAAATATATTTCTCTACATAGAAAACCTATTTTTAATTTAGTTATTTAGTTGTAAAACAATTAAATATCGGTTTTCTTGGACCCTTGCACAGTTAACAAAAGGGACCTTAACTTACTCCATTTGAATAGCATGGAAGTAAGTTAAGGTCCCTTTTACATTTCATACATTGTTGTATTTTCTTGGAGGGAATAATTATGACTTTTGAGTAATAATATCATATTTCACCATAGATTAAGCATACGTATGCTTAATCTATAATTTCACTATGTTTGGAGGGGATTTTTTTTTCCTACTTCACTGTCTGTAAGTCATCTGTTGATTTTGACTGTATTGTTTACAAGTGTGAATGGTAAAGGTAAACAAGCAACTTTTCATGTTTTAACATTAAATTGTTAAGGATGGAGGAAGGTATAGCTAGAATTTACAGCAGTCACTTTTACAATTACAAGTGACAAAGAAATTGAAGACCACCCAACAGAAATTTTTCCAGAGGGGCTCTCCTGGAAACGAAAAAATTATCTGTTTAAAAAAATTAGACCATATTGTGACGAAGCCCACAAAGATTTACTGTGTCCAGATCCAGGCCCAGAACCTATTACAAATGAAGAAATACCAGATTTAGAAGAGGAAGATGAAATACAATTGACACCAAAGCCAAGAAAGAGAGGGCGGAAGGAAAAAACGACCAAACCTAAAGCAGCCCAAGAACCCGGAACTTCGAAGAAGAAGAAGAAGAATTATTTTTTTTTACCTTATGTACACTTTTTTTTAAATAAGAATACCAATATCACCATAACACTTTTTTTAAATTTAATAATACAGAACATTGTTATTTAAAAAATATAAATTTGAAAACTATTAAACCTTTTTTAAATATTTGAATTTTTTTCATTACCCTTAGTCATTCATTTGCCATAAATGAAAGAAAGTTTTTCAATAATATGTGTTCTCCTATTTCTTTTGTTGCCAAGAAAATTTGCAACATTTTGATACCAAATAAGTAGCAAAATAGTAATAAATCATGCATGTTTCATTAGGTTAAACTTTGTTTAACTTTAAACGCGATTTACCGAAAACTAACGCTTTTAAAATTTATACTTCAAACTTCCATAACTTTGTCAAATATCAAGATAGAATTTTTTTTAAAATACCATTGGATTCAGCATAAAAAACTCTACAAGAAAATGTGAAAAAATCAAAATGTGTCTCATGTATCATAAGGTCCCTTTTCCTGGAGCACATCACATATATCTGTGTTTTCATCCCAATTAAAATGATTATCAATGGTTAGGCCTAAAAATTGTATACATTTAACTTCTTGTATTTTTTTGTCTGTAAGCGTTATTGAAGGTAAATTGGAACTCCTAGATTGCTGAGTCTGAAATTGAATGAAGTTAGTTTTTGAAAAGTTTAATAATAACTGATGATTAATAAAAAACGAGTTAATGTTTTCCAAATTTTTTTTGGCTGTTCTTTCTACTTCATCTATTGAGCTGCCACTTATTACACTAAGTTAGCATCATCTGCATAGAGGCATAATTTGTTGGGTATACCTCCAACAACTTGTTTGGGCAAACCTTTGATATAGAATAAAAATAACAATGGTCCTAATATTGATCCTTGTGGGACGCAATATTTAATTGTTTGTAATGATGATTTTTGGTTAATAACATGGTTTTTATCATTTACTGACGATATTTCAACAAAATGTTTACGGTTAAATAAATATGATCTAAACCATGCTAGAGTTGTACCTGAAATTCCGAATGAAGACAATTTATTCAAGAGAGTTATGTGGGACACGCTACCAAAAGCTTTGTTTAGATCCATAAACAGACCCATTACTTTTTTACCATTCTCTACAGAGTTTATAGCTGCTTCAATAAATTCAATTGCTCTGCTCTTATAACCGAATGGCGTGTTCTAAACCCATGCTGTTCATCATCTAATAATGCATTTAGTTATAAATATTTAATCAATTGATTATACATAGCTTTCTCATATAATTTAGAATTTATATAATTTACAACACCGGCAAGAGAGATACAGGCCTGTTGTTACTTACTTCAGTATCATCACCTTTTTTAAACAGTGGCTTTATCTTTGCTATTTTAAGTTTATCTGGAAAAATTCCACTTATAAACGAAGAATTAATTAAATGTGTTAATGGCTTGGCAAGGCCATCAATAGCATTCTTAATTACCACTATAGGAATGCCATTGTAACCTGTTGTATATTTATTGTCAAACGACATAGTTATTTTCTTTAATTCATTTTCACTTATTGTGGAACACTTAAACTTTAGATTCTGTGGTATACCCAAGTTATGATCAAGTATTACTGAAATCTGGGACTTATTAGTTTCTAACTTAGGTATTACCTCTTTATCTATTACCTTAGAATAATAATTATTGAAAACATTACATATTTCAGAGCAGTTGTTTAATAGTTAGCCATTAAAATTAACATTTATTGAATTATTGGTTGTTGTTGTTTTTCCTATGTCATTATTTATAAGTTTCCAGGTTGTTTGTAGTTCACGGTAGTTCAATGGTTTAACGGTTCAACGGTTGTTTAGTTCACGGTAGTTGTAAGTTTCCAGGTAGTTCACGATAAATTACCAAGTGATCACAATCTTTGAGTATCTCAACAATCTGGAAGACTAATCTTTGCTTATCTAGCATCTGGTAAATTTATTGTACAACCAACAGCTTTTGTATGTGGAAATCAATGGTGATACGCTTCTATTGTATAGTTTGAAGTCTGTAGTTTCATTGCTGCCGTACCTCACACGCCTACAACTTTGAACCTACCTTTATCGTTAAATACCCCCGTCGCAGCAGACCTGCGTACTCAGCGAATTTCCAATGGAATTTCAGATTATTTAATTTTCCCATAAAAACACCATAGGATCGAGTATGTAGGTTTGCTGCCATTGGGTGTTGTTACAAAATCTAAGTTAATCAATAATTGGTGGAAGTAAACACAAAATTGTATCAAACTCTGGCAATTTTTTATTTTCCCCATAAACCCCATGGGGGTGAGTATGTAGGTTTGCCGCCATATGGGTTTTGTAAGCAAGTATAAGTTAAACCATATATAGATAATGTAAATACCAAATTTGATTAAGTTATGTCAATAAATAAGCAAGAAATAGGGTTTTCTTGATTTCCAATAAGAATAACATGGAAAACACATTTTTTGATTTTCCCCGTAACCAGTTATGCTATGATAAAATTGTTGGTTTTTTAAGCTCTTTTAAATGGTTTCAGTTGATGATTTTTAAACATTAAGGTCCAAAAATGCCAAAAACCCATTTTTGATCCCTTCGAAACCCCATAAAACCTTGTTCCCATAACCCGACAATGCTGGTTCGCGAACTCATGAAAATAGACCTGGTCTTACACCTCCATACCAAATTTCATCAAAATCGGAGGTACCCTTGAAAAGTTATCAGTACCACGGACACATATATCTATATATATGAAAATGAACGAATGGTGTTTTTGGCTTCTGGGGACCTCAAAATGAAAAAGTAAAGTGGTCCCGGGCTTAGGTCTTACCATTGCTACAACCGTTATAGCGTATTCCCTACAGGGAAATTCGCTAAAAAACCTCTCCTTTTGACTATATTTCCTTAAAATGCAAATAAATCCACAATAATGAGTTTGCATTGTCATGCTGCATTTAGACCATTGTAATTTAGATCACATTCCCTTCTGTTCTAAAATACTACAATCAGCTACTTAGCCTAATTCAAATTAATTATCTTATCTGAACAAAAAAATTTAGGCCTAATTTTCAAGAAAAAATAACAACATTGCTTTTATAGATTACTGGTTTAGAAACCCAACCAACCAATCGTCAATGTTACACGAAAGTTACGACCTTTAGACCAATTAAATTACTTATTACGTCTTTAGGGCATTCATTGAAAGCCTTTATGCAAATTTTCAAACAGTATTACCACCCATTAAATTAAGTTTCATCGCTAGTGATTGCTTGTCCGTTGTCCGACTGCCATTTTGGCCCTTTATTTTCTAAGATGTTAAATTATGACGGTTTAAGTTGATAACAGAGTATTCATCATGTGAGTGAGCTATCCTTCGTACACCCCTTACACCGTCATAGTTCACTTAAGGAACACAAAGGTTTCTCTTTAACTTGTTTAATGAACTGCCGGTTAATACGGCCATGGTACAATGGTCCAGTCCAGGTGGCCGGATTAGAGTGTGTCTACTATAGTTTGATTCCACAAGAAATGCAAATAATGCCTAAAATTTTAACATTAGTCATAAAGTTAGTTAAGAATGTATTAGAACGCATCACTAGTTTTTTTACAAGATTTTGTACTGAACAAACACTATAAGGATTTTATGTTACCATACTCACTTACTGTACTTGTTAATTGTATATTTGGCCAATGAATAATATTTATAAAGAGGGTTAAGTATATTTTTCTGCTTAAATAACCTTGGATAGACCTTCTAACCTTACCTATCAGTTTCCTTGTACAGAAACATCGACATCCTGTATATCTGGACGATAGATACAACTGTCAAAAGGAATCCAACAAATATAGTGTAGTTGCAATAAGCTTGTGATGCCCAGTTTACAGCAAGTTGTCCTTCATCTGTCCAAGTTCCATTAGAGAACAGCAGACAATGACCTCTAAAAAAAAAAAATATATATATATAAAATAAAACAACTTTCTCAGTCATAAATTTGTACCAAACAATGCCTTTATTGGCACTGTGGGAAATCACCCTTTTGCCTACTTTACTACCTACTTAGAAAGTACAAACTTTGAATATTCCGTACCCTTTTAATTGGACAATGTTGGCATATGAACAATTTGTACACACGTTTAAAAAACTATAGATTTGACTTTTCAAGTGGAAGCTGGCCCACAATATAAACTAAGATACAACACCAAACAGTTTTAAAGATTGATAGAGGCCTACAGCAGCTATGAGGGTACCTAATGCAGCCTGATGCTCATTCTAAGTCTGATATGAGCATTAGTTTTTTTTCTTTTAGACTGAATTTTTAGGTGATTAACATGTCATCCTCCAGGAGGCCAAACACAACACGGCTAAATCATCTTTGTCTTCTTCATAATTATCACTGATTAATTTTGTCTGATGTTTTTTTAATGTATATAATTTTAATCTACATTGAATCAGTCAGTGATACAGGCAGTGTATCAGTTATTATGTTTTATACGGTAGCCTAAAAGTGCTGAAGGTGCTACATAAAGGGGGTAATTTATAAAGATATGGTAAAACTTTAAAGGCTGTTTTTCTGTGTAAAAATAATTTTTAAATGTTTTAGAAATTTATGTAAAAAACCTATTTTGTTTAGCCACCAGCCGCCACTTTATTTTATATATACGTCTATTTAATTTTGTTAAATAACTTCTTGATTAGCATTATACGTGCTGGTAATGATATTCAGGTTGAAATAATAAAACGTCTTCCAACACTATTCGATATATTTACACTTATACTGTAAATGTTTACAGACGGTAAATATATACAAAAGATCTTATAATAGCGATCGATTTTGACCAGTCACACCGGTCATCATCAGGCCCAATCAGAGACTGTCAAAAAAAAAACAAAACGAAAGTTAAGTTTTTCGTGCTCTTTTACAAGGTGTAACTAAAAAAATATATAAAAATACTATATACACCAAATTTTGGTCCAAACTTGAAAATTTAGAATTTTTTTATTTTTTATTTGTAGTTATAACACATAATTTTTTATAAAATAAATTTAGAAGAAAGGATTTATATGCAATATATTCTCCATTTTATTAGGCCTACAAAAAAAATAAAAAAAAAATTATTAAAATCTGTTGAATACTTTTTTGTATAGGCCTACACATTTTTTTCCAAATCCTTGCAAAATTGTAGATTTTAGCACGGCAATTAATGCATAGGACTTGGGAGAATGGCTGCGGCACTCAAAGGGTTAAAAAATATTTGAAAAATTTAAAAATATTTTTGTTTTTTAACATTTTGCAAAAATTGTACCAACAGGGATTCTATTAAATTTATTTTATTAATAGTCTTAGGGCCTATATCTTTTTTCAAACAAAATGAATATGCACATGACTAGGTTATCATAAGAAGTTTGACACTGATCAGCTATTTTTTTTAAAAGTCTGCAATATGGCAGAAATTGACTTGCCGCTTAGAGCACACACACCGATTTGGACTGGCCGCTTCTAGGGTTAACCTTCTGAGTGTTCAATGTTAGGTCCCCCGAGTTTTACTCGACTTTAGTTAAGATTTTTTCAATTAAGTTAGTGACCTCCCTTTAGTTCCGCGCTAGATACTGTGGATCCAAATGAACACGGATGTTCTGTAACTACCTAACATAATTTGGGGCCTACTATAAATTGGAATGACTCTAACAGTGTTTAACCTAACGTGGCTACATAGATAGGCATACCTGAACTCCTGCTGATGAAAGCTCATTGGTATTGTAATGCATAATGACAGTATGAATGCCATAACATAGGCAGAGAGTTGACTAATCAACAATAAGTTGTTGAGGGTCATAGCTATTATTAAAAGTTGTACTGTTTATATAGGTAATAAGTTTCACTGTAGAGATATAAAAAAACGGTCCCAACAAAAATATGTACAGAGCAATAGTGTGAAAACAGTTTCTTGATGTAACAACAGAACGTGTAGACAGCTATCGCAGCAGTGGAACGACAGTTTTTCTGTTTATTGACAAAGAGCTAACATAATATTTCACAATTTAACCAAAAGTTCAATTGCACCACGATTCAAAGGTAAAAAACAATACATTGACATTTTTACTGTATATTATTCGAAAATAATACAAAACACAGTAACACTGGATTGGAGAGCCGAGAGAATTTGACAGTGACGGATCCCAGATTTTCTTACGTTGAGTTGAACAGATGATGATGATAGATGTATGACGAGACTTTTTCTTCCTTTTTTTTGATTAAGCAGGCTTTAACATTTAAACCATGCAACCTTAACGCTCATTAATCCTGGTTGCTTTCTTAGAATCATTGACTATTGATACTATAGTATCTAAAGTAAATGATAGAATTACCTTAGTCATTGAACCCAGACAGCCCGGGGTTTGAGGGGTCCAGTGTCTGGTCCTGGGTTTTTAAGTTTTTAGCAAAATAATTAATTTAGTCTGAAAAATTTACTAGAAACAACACAGTGTTAACAGGAATCAAGAGTTTAATTTATTATTATCTAGTTTATCCTCATTGATGAAGTTAATCAATAGGCTAATTGTTGCAGTTTCCAAGCAGCCAGTGTTAAATTGGTTCTGGGTTCCCACGGTCACTATTTTGCAGAGTGGTTGCATTTAAGATATTTTAACCTTTTCTAAGATTTTTTGGGCTTCAGAGAGAATAATAGTGATTTATAGAAAATATAATCAAAATATGTTAACTTACACGGATATTCCTTTATTCCTGGTAAGTAGACTATAAGTTGTTTACTAACAACTTATACCTATGCCCTAGGGTATGGGTATAGGTTATCTAGCGACATAGCCTAGATATTTTAAATTCTCTTAGTTATTTTGAATTCTCTGTACTAAGTATTTTGAAATAATAATACTTGTTGTTGCATGTATTATTATTGCACGTTCTTAAATTATTTGTTCATGTCATTATTTATTAATTCATTATTGTAATGTGACTTAAACTTTTTTGTCTGTCTGTATCTGCTAATGACTGCTAAACATTATAACAAAACTCTTGAGCTCTATAATTTTTGAAGAATTTTTATAATTCATTTAAATTCAGAAGACAATATCATACAGAAAACAATTCCGTAAGCATTCCTAGTCAATTTTGTGTAGTAATTATAATTATTTACATTAAAATAAGATAGATATCTTTAAATATACACTGCCTTAACCTATAGATTTTAAAACTAAAACTAAATATTTACGTTTTAAAAAATAAAAACATTGTTAAAGGGTTAATAAATAAATTATTTATTCTAAAATGGATCGAAAAGAATGCCACATTTGTGGTAAATTTGTAAACAGATTACAATCACACATTAGAGGTTCTCATAGAGATGAGTCCAACTTTAAACCAATTGAAGAAGAAAAAATAGATAACACAATTCAAAGCAACACAGATTCAAATGACTTAGTTTTCAATGATCAAACTAGTGTAAGGTTGTTGCAGGAACACTAGAAGATTGTAACATAACACTTAAAAGAGAGAATTTAGAGCAAAAACTGAAGTTGACTAAACTTGAAACAGAAATAAACAACTTAATAACTGATAAGCAGGAATTAACAAAACTAATTGAAAGATATGAGTTTGATTTAAAGCAGGTACAATCGGAAACATTAACTTTGAAAAATAAAGTCTCCAACTTAGATCCGTGGAATGAGAATAGGTGGTTAGAAGGCTCAGTTTTACAAGCCTATTTTGAGTCTTTCAATAACAGGGTAAATGGCACAAATGCAACTTTTTTAGGCCCCTTTTCAACTGAGATAATTAAATTCACTGAAGAACAAAATCTTACACCAATCTTAAATAGTTTAAACATAACAAAATTTAAATATATATTCTGCTGTATAAATAACAGGCCTAACCCTAATGAGGAAGATGGTGGAACCCATTGGAGTCTTCTATTATGTAGCAACCTTGATAAAAAATCTTACCATTTTGACTCCCTAAACGGATATAATAGAGAAACAGCAAAACTAATTGTTAAGAAACTTTCTTTTGACGTTAAAAACCTTAATGAAATGCCATGTCCACAACAAAACAATGGATTTGAGTGTGGATTAAATGTTTTAATAAATTCCAGGATTGTATTTGAAACTTTTTGTTCGAATATAAACAATGAAAGAGTTCCTCTTGAATTATGGTACTTAAAAAATTTTACAAATAATGTTAATGACTGTAATACCAATATTTCAAAGGAAGAAATTAATCATTTACCTAAACAAGTACCCTCCTCTAAAAAACCTGCAGAAAACAGCAAAATAATCAGATCAACAGAATTAAACGATTCAAGTGAATTGAACGACGTTGACCATGATTGGAAAATAATTAACTCCAACAAACGGGCTAAGCAAATTAATCAAACTAAAATTCATCAACCTCTTTCTATTAACTATGAAACAGGAAACAAGTTTGCATTATTAGGTCTTGAAACTGAATACCCTCCCCCTCAAAAAGAAACAATTCCTGTAAAAGAAAAAAGAGTAACTGTAAAAAAACCTAAAACATCTCATATGATTGTTAAACATAATGTGGAGGCAAAATCTGTTGAAAAGACACTTCAGTCAAATTTATTGACAAATCCTAAACCTATGAAAGAACGTGGAGTGTTCAGTCATGATAAAAAATGTAAAATCAGGTTATTATCCGACAGCCAAGGTAGAGATGTTAGCAGATTAATAAGTAATAAACTAAATAATAATTACGACACTTATGGTTTTATTCAGCCAAATGGTAAAATATATAACATTTTAAAATCTGCACATGTCACGATGAACAACATGAATGAAAATGATTTTATGATAATCCTTGGAGGAACAAACAATATAGACAATTTTGATGAAAGAAATTTTCTAAACGACTGTAAAGAATTCTTTGAGCTAAATATTAAAACCAATATTCTATTTTTTGGAATCCCATTGCGATATGAAGAGCCTTTCACTACTTGTAGAATAAATAGGATAAACCACGAACTAGAACTTATGATAAGTAAATATCATAAAGTGAAATTTATCTCTCTTTCTCATTTAAAGAGACATCATTATTCAACTCACGGCATTCATTTTAATGTTAAAGGAAAAAAATTAATCACAAACTTGGTCTTGGACCATATCATGACCAACTATGTTCACAACCATAAAAATAAACAAGTCAAATTTCCACCATATGATTTCTTAGGTGAAAACTACAAATATAAAGCGACATATCATGAACCAAACAATAATAATAATTTAATATATTTGACAGGGAAACCAAATAAAATGAATCTTAGCAATGACATTAATAACTCTTCAAACTCTTACAATCATTTTTTAGGGGTTACTCAAAAAATAAAAGGAATAACCTAAATAAACTAAACCATCTTAAAATCATACATTTAAATATTCAATATCTCAAAGAAAAAATAGACATGACAAATATATTTTTACATGAGGAAAACCCGGATATATTAATACTAACTGAACACGGACTTAAAGATTCAGAAATAAACAACTTATGTTTTAAAGGGTATAAAATATCTTCTAAATACAGTCGTTCGTATCATAAAAGTGGCGGAATTTTATTTATAAGTAAAGATTACATCAATTTAACTACATTAGAATACAGTAATATATCAGATGAAATCAATTTTGAAGTATGTGGGATCGACTTAATCATAAAAAACTTCTCTTTGAAAATAATTGGAATTTATCGATCACCATCCGGTTCAAAAGAACTATTTATACAATCACTTGATAACTTACTTTCAACAACTCTCAAACAAAAACAAAATATCATGCTAATTGGAGATTTTAACATTCCCTGGAATATTAATGACAACAACAAAAATAAATTGAAAGACATGACATCTTGCTATTTTCTAGAACAATTGGTAGATAAACCAACAAGAACAACTAAAACCTCACAAAATATAATTGATTTGATCTTTACTAATTTTAATAAAAAGTTAATAACAATTGAGGTGATAGGGACTGGTTTGTCTGACCACTTTGCTCAGGTAATTTATTTAAATATAGTTGATAAACATCCAAAATATTCAAGTCAGAAGATATTTCTTAGAAATTATTCAATTGAAAATATTAACAAACTATGTTGTGCTTTAGAGAATGAAACTTGGGATGATGTGATGGATGCCAAAACTACAGAAACAAAATTTACCTTATTCATGGAAATATTTATAAGATACTTAGATTTAAGTTGTCCTTACAAAACAATAATAACTAAGCATAGGAATTATAAAAAACCATGGCTAACAACAGGAATAATTACCTCAAGTAGGAAATTAAAAATTTTAGATAAGAAAAAATGTTATATGGATGACAATTTTCAATTGTATTATAAAAATTATAAGAACATTTATAGGAAGGTTATAAAATTAGCAAAATCCAAATTTGTTTTTGATAAAATTAAAGATTCAAAAAACATAAATCTCGATACTTGGAGTATCATAAATGGAGAAAGGAATAAACAAAAGAACTATGAAAACACCATTCAACTGAGAATTGATGATCGGATTGAAGACGATCCTGAAACAATCAGTAATATATTTAATGAGCACTATGCTACTGTTGCGGAAAGATTAAGAAGTAATTCAATAATACCCGCTTTAACTTCATACACAACAAACACTCCTAAGTCAAGCCTTATGCTTTATCCAACTGATTTTTCAGAAATTTATGATACTATAAAATCTTTAAATAATAAAAGTTCCCAGGATGTATATGGAATATCTAATAAAATAATGAAAATAATAAATATTTATGTATGCGAAATTCTATCCAATATTATTAACACTTCATTAGAGGAAGGAGTTTTTCCTTCTCAATTAAAAGTATCTAGGGTCAAACCAATTTTTAAAAATGGTATAGCAAGTGACATTAATAACTACAGACCAGTATCAATTATATCTCCCCTAAGTAAAATCTTTGAACTTGTATACTTTAATAGATTGGAATTTTTTCTCGAATCAAACAAACTTTTATCTGACAATCAATTTGGATTCAGAAAAGGGAAAAGTACAAATAACGCAATAAATAAAGTAATAACTGAAGTAGTTAGAAATTTAGAAAATAGACACAAAACGTTAAGTGTTTTTATGGACCTGAGTAAAGCTTTTGACTGTGTCAACTCAAATATTTTGTGTGATAAATTATTTCAACTAGGTGTTAGAGGAAATGCCAACAGCTGGGTAAAGTCCTATCTTTCAAATAGACAGCAAATTGTAGAAATTTCTGGTTTTAGATCTAAAAATATATCAATTAAATATGGGGTACCTCAAGGTTCTATTTTAGGTCCTATTCTTTATAATATTTACGTTAATGATCTAATAAAAGAAGTTAAATACAACAATATAATTTGCTATGCTGACGATATTGCAGTAACAATAAATAATCCTTCAGATGAAAGTCTAGAAATAAATAGTTATGTTGTGCTCACACAAATTTATCAGTATCTGGGGAATCTAAACTTATATGTAAATCATAAAAAAACCAATTATATCGACTTTAGTCTTGTAGGAAATAAAGATAACGATTTTAAAGGTAACATAGTGATGGATGACTTTGAACTTAATGAGGTTAAAACTGTAAAATATTTAGGAATAATAATAGACGAAAATCTAACATGGGTCCCTCACATTGACTCGCTTTGCAATAGTTTAACTTCTTCCATTTTTTGTTTGAACTACTACTGTCAATTTAGGTATAAACCATTATTAAAGTTATATTATCATGCAGTGATAGAATCAAAAATTAGATATGGCATTATAATATGGGGATCAGCAACACAGAATGCAATGAAAAGAGTTTTTGTTTTACAAAAAAGATCAATAAGACTAATCCAGGGTTTAAATAGAAGAAAATCTTGCAGGCAAGCTTTTAAAACACTACATATATTACCATTGTATTCACTATATATTTATGAGGTTATAATGTTTGCAAAATTTAATACAAATGAGAAAAATACTGAAATAATACATTCTTACAATACTAGAGGGAAAAATAATTTAAAACAAGAAACACAAAGGATATTATTAAATTATAACCTTGCTCAAAATATTGGAGCTTCATTTTTTAACAAATTACCTTATAAAATAAAAAACATTGAAGATAAAATTAAATTTAAAAATGAGCTTAAAAAATTTTTAACG
Source organism: Neoaliturus tenellus (assembly GCA_030545055.2). Lineage (NCBI taxonomy): Eukaryota > Metazoa > Arthropoda > Insecta > Hemiptera > Cicadellidae > Neoaliturus > Neoaliturus tenellus. Next base: position 70,403,937 of record CM061531.1, on the reverse strand, counting down.
GATAAATCGTTTTACTCAATAAATGAATTTAATGAACACTATTACAATAATCAACCGTAGACAATTATATCTTTTTACAAATTTTTTATTTAAAATTTTACCAACAATTCCAATAACACCTAATATGTAAATGTATAATGTAATGTTATACAATCATGAATACCAAATAAAATAAATTTTAAAGTGTAAATTAATATTATATAATGATTAAATGAAGATATAGTAACTTTCTGTAATGTGATCTGAAGCATTCAAGCAACCGGGCTGTATGATGCTGAAGGTCTCATGTTCAATGTAAAATGTTAAAAGCATTAATGAATTTACTCCATAAATGAATTTAATGAACACTATTACAATCAACCGTAACATAGGCCTACCACAAAAATAAATATAAAACAGTAAATTTAAAAGTTTTTTTTTTTTTTTCTACCAACACCTAAATGTTACATGTAATATTATGCATCTTATGTTATAAAATCATAAATACCATAAAAGATACATAAATCAATATAAATTTTAAAGTGTAAATTAATATTATATAGGGCTAAATAAAGATATTGAATAGCATTCTGTAGTACATGATCTGAAGCATTCAAGCAAACGGGCTGTATGATGCTGAAGGTCTAATCACAATTTGTAGGAAAAGTAAACATTGCAATATTAAATATAATATATTTAAAATGTACATAAAAATTACAATAAACTTGTACAATAAATTACAAATAATAAATTTTTTCATACAACAAACCAAACTTTTATGGTAAAATCATAAAAACTTCACACTCTTGCGTCCTTGTATATTTTGTTTCCGGTATCCACTTGAGAGGTCCAACGTAAGACATTTTTGAAGAGCAAACGAATGACGTGGAAGGAGACGTGGAAGGACTGGAAGAAGATATGGAAGGAAGGAAGAGTTAAAATGAAAAACGTATAGAGCAGTAGACCATTAATAAATTAAACATAAATTAAAAATAACAAATATAGTAATGAAGAACAAAGAAAGAAGAAATAAGTAGGAAGAAAAAGAAATAAGAAAATTTTCAAATAAGTTTAAAATGAAGAAAGAGTTTTGAGAAAATTAGTAGATGAAATTGTAATTAAATGAAAATTTGTAAAATTGTCAATAAGTGCAAAAACTTGAAATTTGTTTTGTAAATTCCCATACATTGTGATACTTTGTCAGAGGAATAAATTTATTATTATTATTATTATTATATTCATGTACATGAAATTGTAAATACTCTGTATAAAATGGGTGATCCGTTGGAAATAAAATAAAATAAAATGAAAGGAAAATTACTAACATAACCTCAATGTTCTGTTGTCAACAATTGAGGACAAATAAACTGAACGGTGTACCAGACCTCAAACTTCTAATGTAACAATTGTAAAAAAAGTAAAAAAATGTTTTAAAATAAATATTTAGTGTGCTTACAAACTTACTGAAAAAAACTGTAACTATGTATTCTTCGACAAATTAAAAAAATAAACAGTATCTTATGATATATTTTCTACTCCTAGTCCTTTGAATCTGGGGCCCAATTTTTGAATCGAGTGAGTCGTGAGTTGTTGAGTGGGAACCATAGATATATACTAATACACCTGGATCGATAACTCCGTGTTGCGAAAACGAGCCGTTCCCCCCACCACTAGCCAGTATTCGTGGTCAGTGTTGCCAACCCTGTGCGAGTAATTATGTACTTTAGTTTAAATAAATAAATTAATTAAATAAATAAACTACAGTAATATTGTATTTTTTTAGTCTTTCTTACCTATGAAATGATAAATTTCAGCATTTGGAATGTGCAATAATACATCCAAAAGTTGCACAGTACAGAACCATCTTTCATCATTATAATTATAATTGAACATTTAAAAGAATGTAAACAAACAAGATTGCAGCTGTCGCACCGGCAACAATCGTGTCAGCTGATATTCAGCGCGGCGCGGCGGCGGCGGCAATACTGGCTAGTGGTGGGGGAAGCCGGCTCGTTTTTACCGCTATTCCGCCATTTCAGTTATCGATCCAGTTGTATTAGTATATATCTATGGTGGGAACTCACTTCTCAACCGTTTGGTATTTTTGAACGGTTGAGTTGGTGACTTCCCCACTCGTCAACTCACCCAAACCACTCACCACCTAAATTGATGGTGAGATAGCTAGTGAGTGCACTTTCTTCTTCTTTTCTTGCACTTTCTGCTTCTTTTCTTGGTCGGTTTGTTTACATTTTTATTTTGATCGACGCCATATTGCAACTGTGTAATAAGGTTATTATTGGCATTAATTTTACTTTTTAACTGTTAAACATCCTAAATTGATTTATTATTTTAATTTTATCATTCTACCACGTATATTGTTACTTAAAATAATTATTATCCCTTCAATTTTATCATCAAAACTACATTTCATTGATGGTAGACTAGGCAGCCACTGTGATCTAGGCTAGGTCTCTTATCATAGCATTATATTTATTATTTTTGGGAGTAAGTGATTGATGGAAAAGCCATCAAACCCTCAACAAGAGTGTCTGACAGAGCAGCCAAATCAATTCTCTATTCAAAAATTATCAAGGTGAGTTAATAGTCTTAGTTTGCTTGAGAGCAAGTTTTGTTATTACAGCTTCTCAGTTAGGCTCTACCAACCTTATTTGTTTAAGTTAACTTGTGGAACACTGGGCATAGGCCTGCCACTGACACGTTAGCTTGAAACATAAAATTGTGCTGTGCATCTAGATCCTAAACTCTATTTGGTTCAATCATAATGATAAATTTTGGGAGACTTTATTTCGGTCTTCAAGCAGTTCAGAGGGTTACTAAACCAAGATGGGTAGGGCCTACCTCAATTATTTTACTTTCACAAATTTTACGCACAGGCCTAAGTTATGTTACAGATAAATTCCATTTAATTTCCGCAGGATCATTGAACCCTTGCTAGACCTAGCCTATATTATATTGTCAGCAGTGCTTTTGGCTTTTATGTTAGTGTTGGTTAAAGTTTGTTAGATTCCATCATTAGGCCTATCAGTGTTTGCAATTACACATTATCCCATTATTTGTTCGTCTCACACAGTCAATTCCCTCTTTACGGCCAACGACAAAGCTGTTGTAAATAATAATATAACTTAGGCTAATGGTAATAGGCTCTGCTCTTCGAGAGCCACAACCATTTCTCCCGCCGAGTAGTGCTTCTTGTTACGCTTGATGTCAAGAATGCCTTCAACTCGGCAAGGTGGGTCGATATGTTGGATGCGCTTCGCAACACCTTTCGTATTCCTGCATATCTGTTGCGGCTCATCGAGGATTATCTACGCTCTCGAAGCCTGATTTATGACACGAGGGACGGAACGCGGACGATGGAAGTCACTTCTGGTGCCGCACAAGGTTCAATACTCGGCCCGGATCTCTGGAACGTTGCCTATGACAGCCTCCTGAGGTCCGAGATGCCTGAGGAAACCACTTTGGTTGGGTACGCCGATGACGTTGCAGCTCTCATTGCTGCACGCAACGTTGAGCTGGCCCAACTGAAGTTGAACCGAGTTATGCGGGTGGTCAACAACTGGATGTCCGATCACGGTCTCTCGCTTGCTCTCAGTAAGACGGAGATTGTGATCCTCACGAAGAAGAGGATCGACACCGTCGTCCCACTCCGAGTGGGAAGGGAGGTGGTCACATCAACTCGTGCCGCCAAATACCTCGGGGTTATGGTGGACACCAAGTTAAGCTGGAGGGATCAGATCTTTCGTACGGCGGACAAGGCCGCTAAGGTAGTCACTTACCTTAGTAGGCTGATGGCCAATGTCGGGGGTCCCCGATCCAGCAGAAGACGTCTGTTGATGTCCGCGGTCCAGTCCGTGCTCCTTTACGGGGCAGAGGTGTGGGCAGGCGCTCTAGATAAGGAGTGCTACAGGTTGCGACTCGCCCGGGTTCAGCGTCAAGCTGCGCTCCGGGTGTGTTCCGCCTACCGGACAGTGTCCGAGCCTGCCGTCCTGGTGGTCGCCGGAGTCATTCCGGTCAAGCTCTTGGCAGGGGAGAGGAAAGCGATTTACCAGAGACAAGGCGAGATCGGCAAGGACACGGCAAGAACCGAAGAGCGCTCCCGAACCTTCCAGCAGTGGCAACACAGCTGGGAGCACGACACCCGAGGACGATGGACTGCGCGACTCATCGAGCAGGTCCAACCATGGGTGGAAAGGCGGCATGGCGAGGTGGACTACTACCTCACGCAGTTCCTGACAGGTCACGGGTACTTCAAGTCGTACCTGAACCGGATGGGCAAGACCGGTTCACCGGATTGCATCTACTGCCCGGGCGTTCCCGATGACGCGGAACACACCTTCTTCCGCTGTTCGCGTTGGGAAAGGCCCCGCCTGGAGGCCACAAGAAAACTCGGTGTTTTTTCGGTGGACACGGTCTGCCAAAAGATTATGGAGGATGAGGGCAACTGGGATTGTTTGTCACAGTTCGTCCGGGGTATCCTCCTGGAAAAGAAAACCGATTTGGACCACGAAGTGGCCAACAGCTGACATCCCTTGACCGAACAGCTGGATAAGGAGCGAGCCCCATGGGCGTAAGCCAAATTTAGGCCTAGCCTGACGTAATGTGATAAACAATTCCAGGTTAGAATCCTAAAGAGTAGAGGAGGTTTTTTAGTGGGTAAACCCGTTTTTTAGGGGAGTCCCACACTACAGGCTGGCCACCTGTGTGCGTAATGCATTTTCCCTGCCTCTCCCTCAAAAAAAAAAAAAAAAAAATAGGCTCTGCTCTTTAAAAGTTATTGGAAATATTTTATTAAAACTCTGAGACCTAAGCTACAATTATGTGTTCAAAAATAAGAAGGCAGGGCACTTTTTATAAGTTTTATGTAGGCCTATGCAATTACTTCTAATAGAAAATCAACTTAAAAGAATTTCAGAAATTGGAAGAAGTGTTGAGTTATTCTATAAATATTTTGTCAAAAATGCGCTATTTTTCTGTTGTTTATTTAGTTGTTCAGTTTAAAATCCCAAAAGACAGCCATCCCTACGCAATTTTCCACATTAAATGCATCTCAGCCTAGTAGGCCTACAGCCTTGACACTGGCTCTTAGCATTTGTACAGTACATGTTGGCCTATTGCATTTTTAGAGATTAAGTATGAAAGTTTTATCTAAATTTATAATAATCTATTTGTGGTTTCTTGTATCTTTGTTTTTAACTTCTTTCATTTTAGAATCTGTGTTTTATACATCAGATACCGTGTGTACATTACATTTACACTCTCTGTGGTGCTTGTAGTTATTCTAAGGTGAATTTGATGTAAGAATTTTAGTGTAGTGGATCAGATGATACTGTACAGTTTTATTATTAGGCCTATTTGTCTCATTGTTGCCTCTTAGAGGTTGGAAACTTATTAAGTACGGTAGGCCTAACAAGTTTTCTAAGGAGTTTTTATTTTATTTTTAGATTTCAAATTGGACTCTTGGAGCATGAAGCGCTTGTGTTGTTTCTTCCGTGAAAATATACCAAGGCCATCTTCTGCTGCAGAGGAGAGGTAAGAAAAACAAATCTGCTAACGGGAAAAATGTCACTGTCCCACAAAGAGATAAGGAACATTGAAACATTGCCTTCTTTTGCCATAAAATATGAACCAAGCTGGTTCTATCTATGAGTTTAAGTATGTATTGAGTTATGCTACAAAACAGTCAGTTTAAATTCCTTTTAAAGATCCATTTTTCTAGTCCTCATAAAAGAGCCAAGGAAAGAGCTTTAATTGATACATTTGAGTTTAAAACAAATTTAATCCAAGTATTTAAAGGAACAAACTGCACTGTTTAAAATGTTATAGTTCTTACCACGTGGAAAGCTAGAAAACACATTGAAAATATCAAACACCTGCATTTTGCTGGCTCTTACTAGATTTCTAAATAGCCTTGTTAGAAAGAACATATTACCTTTTTCATAGCGATTACCAAGTTAACCGAGCCTTGCTTGTTTGTTTGAATTCACTTTTGTTACAGTGTCATGGTAATAAAGCTATTAAATTTCTACCAACTATACCTCTTCACAGTTAACAGCTGTTTTATAAGGACTGCTTAACATTAATGTTCCTTCATTTTTGTATACCGCACCTTTCGATGTAATTTCGTTACCAAAATAGCAACCCATAGACCAATGTTAAAAATTAGGATTTAAAAACTTAAAAACTTATTCTTGGGCCAAAATGCTCTTAAATTCAACGTTTAAGCAAAATCTACGTCCGCTAGATTTCTAGATCGTGGAACACACATCCCTTCAGACAGTGCTCGTATTATAGTATATAGGATTTATAGTTGTACCACAACCTTTGCATTCAACAATTTAATTCAACTGTAAACTTTGTGATTTTTTTTATGTAAGACATTAACTTTAACGTAGTCAGCACGATAAATCCTTATAGTAGGCCCATGGATGCTTCCTTAAATTTCCACCTATGTTTTCTATGAAATATGTTATTTGGAATGGTTTATAATTAACTGGTTTGTGGCGGTAGCCTGTAGTTAGTAAAATAAGTACCTGATCATTAGGAATCAGTGCCCTCATTTGAGATCTATGAAACTGTCCATGATCTAGTTTAAAATATGACCAATTAAAAAAATTAATAAATAATCTTTACCTATTGTAAAAGGCATCATTCATGCATCACAGTATTATTATTTATACAAAAGTTTATAGGTTACTAATTTGTAAGAATCTTGTTTTGTGTCTTTCTACGCCAGTGAAATTTTTTAACGTTTTGACGGAAAACGGTCCTAACCTCGTTTTAAAATATTCATTTGTAGAGTAGAGATGATGCTATGTTTAAAGTATCTTGATTGTAACATTTTGAATTTTTCTCTAGATTAATTCTTTTACTTCAGTCGGTAGCGTATTGAAAAATTTTACGTTACTGTAATTATTTTTTTATTTAAAAAATTTTAGGTTAGTTATTATGGTGAATGGTGAAAGTCTGAACCTAATCACAATTTAGTCCAAACGCTTCTGCAATTTAAATAACCTTCAGTCAATAAATTTTATATTTTTACAGAGCTTCAGGTCAACGAATTTTTACTTTTGTTAGATGGTATTATCTTTGACTATCAGCTCTCATAAAAATTTTTTATACCGGTACGCTAAGTTACAGGGGTCACATTAAAGAAAATTTTTGATAGACAGAAACCATATTTACTTTAGTAAACTTGTGCTATTTCATTGAAACTTTCTCAGCATTCAGAACATGCTTATTTGAACATTCTCATTTGATATACGGTAAGGTGTTTCATCCAACTGCCTAGAATAAACAAATATATAAGGAATAACGCTTAATTGAGCACAAACCAGTGATACTGCACTGTGCAGTATTTCATATCGTACAAATACTATTTTGACCTTCTCTTTTAGAAGAACTTATTGTATAATGCACTGTAAAAAATTTTAAATCCAAATTTAATTTCCCAATTGGAAAAAATGCTCTCCCTATGCCCTGCACTCCCATATTGTCATTCATAATCATCTGGTACCTGTATTTGTATTTCAACCTTAAACTTCTAAATAGATAATACCGATTAGGATCATTTTACTTCTCCTAATGTCCATGGCAAGCACTTCCTTTTATATATAAAATGTCAACATAAGCACAATTGTTATGAAAAAGTAAAACAATGGTATTAAGTGACATTATGCAGCTGCATTAAATTTCCTTGATTGTGATTTTTTGGATATTCTTCAGCGTAAAAATAGGGAGAATAATAATCAGCAGTTCAACCACACAATCATTTTGAATGGACTAGACCATTTACAGACACTTTAGAGAACCCAGACATTCAGAAATATGTTTTTCATCTTGAATTAGGCCTAATTAATCGTAATGATGTACTACAATTTGGAATGCAGTTTGATGATTCTCTTGTTATTTGACTTCACAAAGAAATACTAGGCTTACTATATTTCAGACAGTATTTTCAAAGAGTACTAACAACATTGTTATTTTTCCAGCTACTACTTATAATGTGATCCAAGAGCAGAGGATGGCTGATGAATCAGTTTGTCCGAAGAATCCTCATCATCACTCAGTCTTTAATGAAAGATACTATATTTGTCATTAGTCTGATAATAATGTCCATATTTATTTTATACTCGTATTTCATGTGAAATAAGCAAAATTGAATTATTTATTTTTGTGTAAAGTAAAATAAGACTCTAAAAATAAAATAAAACTTAAAATTTAAACTGGTTTTTTAAGGATTATATCCTATACTTATGATAATAAGTAGTGTAATTTAGCAAATTTAGTAGGCCTGTGCTCAAATTTAATGATAAGCATGTTGTCTAGGATATTATTTCCATAGACTATACACTTTCTTATCACATTCATTGATACTATTCTAGTTTTGTTTTGCCTTTTTCCTACAAATTTAAATATGGTACCGAGAATACAATTTTAAAATGTTGCACTCATCTCTAGCAAGAGCTCAATATTACTTTTGTAAATATCAACAATAGCGATGAGCCTAATGACAAATTTTTGCCTTATATAATGATCTAGATATAAGTTAACTGTATTCATCATTGAACTAAATAATTTAACAAAGCCCTCACTATTTCACTATGGATTAGCCACTGGATCACGTACTTATAGCAAAAGAATGGTTTACAATACCTCCTGTCTAGTGATCCAAGGGCTTGGATTACTAGACAGCAGGTATTGTAAACCATTCTTTTACCTCACTATTTGAGATTAATATTGATATTGGAAAAAGCTGAGTGGTAAATAAATTAAATTTAATTAAGTGAATAAAGAGTAAAAATTGTTTGAATCCTGATGTGTAAATTCCTGCGCATTCTTGGACATTGTCAGTTAAATAAAACTATTATTATTTATTTAATGTTTTTCCGACGGAATGATTTTTGTTTAACAGGGCCCAAATCTTATCTACTCCTCTCTTGAAGAAAATTTCTCCATTGTGATTAAGTTTTTTCATGGACCATTCCTATCACTGCTGTAACCTGTTAATTTTGGGCTGAAAATACATTTTTGATGGGTCCCTTGGTAGTAATGTTTGAATACAATTTTTATAAATTATAAAAGGGAGAAATTATTTGAAATAATGGGTCATTAACTGGACTCTTTGACATTTAAATAAAATAGGTGACCTTAACGGTTAGGAGAAAAACTTAGACATGTCACAGTTGTCAGTCATAAGGTAAAATTGAGATGGGAGACAAAACAGAAAGATGTAGTATTTGCAATGTTAGTTTGAAATAGTTCTAGTATCCCATGGAACTTGGGAGGTATAAAATTTGTAACCATTCGTGTATTAATGTACAACAGCTATTTTCAGTTACGGTATATTATTTAAGTTGAAAATTCAGGCAATGGCTAGCAATTCCCCAAGACCAATAACTTATGGGATTGATTTTCCCTAAATTTAGCTTAGGCCTACCTGTCTATATTTTTTAGAGACTTTAAACTCAGTTGACTCTTGGTAACTCAAAAAATTTTCTTCAAATTTAAGTTAATTTTAGGAATGGTTCGAGGTACAGTGATAATTTTTAACCCTAGAACGGCCAAACGACTTTTATAGTTGTTTGGTTACGGTAAGATGGTGGCCAGACAACTTTTAAAGTCGTTTGCTACAACCTTTTTTCAAACCAATATTTTTATATATGCCCAAGCAGTAATCACATTAAAAGTTATACCATTGTAAAGATAATTGGATAAGCTACAATTTTCATGTATAACATACTCATTTGTGTCAATAACGACGGTGGGAATAATAAATAAACATTACACTTTTTTGAACTCTGCGCTCGGCGGCATTGCCGTTCGAGAAACGAAGGCAAAAACAGCCAATTTTTAAATTCTGTGGAAGCTTTACTTTTCATGCTGGAGGATAGTGGTTATCACCACCGAATTTATTGATTCTTTCTGCATATTTCGTCTGTTGAAGAATTGAGTCTAGCGCAAATAGTTCACCAGCTGTGATTTGTTTACCAAACCTCTGCAAACAAACATATTAAGATTTTTCTGTATGGCCAAAAAGCTTTTTTAGTCGTTTGGAAAAATTTAGTTTACTCGGCTTGTATTTTGATCTGCAAAATAAAATAAATATGAAAATAAAGAGGAAGAAATCCTTTATCGAACTAACTATAATTATTGAGAGCCTAGCGTCCCGATATTTTGGTTTTAGCAGTTGGTCAAACTGATGGAATTTCCTCAAGTCTGTCGTCGTCTCGTCGGAACACCTGTTGTGCCAAGTTGTGTGTCTCCGTGTTTTGGATGTTTTGTTTTGTGCTGTGCTCTGCAGCTGTGTTTGTTTACTTACTTTTTTAATTGGTTTTATTCTTATTGAGTAATAGTAGATATGTTTTTAGTAATTATTATTTTAATTTTTTATAAAATCGTCTTTTGTTGGATGGGCTCAATAAAATTTTGTATAAACTTACATTGTCTTATTACTATGGTTACCTGCCATAAATATGTTATTATTATTGAATGTTTTATTTTTTTCTCATTTGATAAGAAAAAAGCTCAAGTAATCTATAAATTCAAGAAGGTATAAGTCCTTTGATAAAAATCTTGTTTATCTTGTCTGTCAAAGCACAACATAGCGCTAAATAAAAAAACTTGCTCTTTTTTACGTTTTACTACTTCAAAAACTTATAAGCTATTTTCCACCTAATAAACTATGTATTTTCTGTTTCTGTATAAAATTTCAAACATTTTGTATATCTTGGAATTTTTATACAGCTACAATTTTGTTTTTTAAAAGCTTTTGAAGTTGTATATTTTTTGGTGATTTTCAGTAGGTAAAAAATGTTTTTATTTTTTGAAATGAAATATTGTATATTTTGTTTACTGAAACAAGTATATTTTCATATGGTTTTGTTACTTGTTTACTACTCTAACAGAATGCATGTGTTTATTTTATATTATTGGCCTTTTTCTATATGGAGGCCTAAAACAATAATAAGTATGCGAAATTAGAAAATTTGTAATATTTTACATTTGACATAATAACTCAATAAGTTTTTTAGTAGAGTCAAATATTTTTAGGTTTTTATGTAGGGAAATAAATTTAGAAAATCTTGTATATATTGAATTTTGGAATAATTTTGTTTATATTTTTTTATAAGGGTTTACTTTTGAAATTTAGTTTTTGAAATTTTTTTGTTTCTTGTTTTTTTTGCACAAACCATAAATTTTTTTTAGGAAATATAAGTTTTGTTCGTATATTTAGATTCTGCAGAATATCCCGAATCAAATGGTATATAATACAATATGTTTTGGTAAACAAATATGTATTTCATAACAGTTAATATAAAATGCTGCACAAAGGGCCAAAACTGCCTGGCCCTACAGAAACACTCTATATGGCCGTTCTAGGGTTAAATGGGCTTACAGATAAAAGTACTGTATAACTTAGCAGGGCCTACAGTCCTACAACAGTACAGTAACAGCAAACAGATGCTACATCGGAAGTGTTACCGATTCTCTGTGACCTTTTAACCAGGGTTAGGTCTCTGTCTCAAAATAGTGATATAAGAAATATCTTTATTCATAGCTGCATACAAATTACAGACAGAGTAGTGTCAAAATTAAGTCATACGAAACAATTTACAAAAGTAACAAACTCACTTAGGCAAACAATACAATTCTGATCTTAATAATTTATAAATAAATACAATTCTTATTACCTAGGATCTCTTAACTAGGCCTATAGAAAACTCATCAAAAGAATGAAATAGGTTCTCAATTAAAAAAAAACCTTTCAAAAGCCTAGTAAACTTCCCAGTGTAAAATACATCTCTTATTTATAGAGGAATAAAATTTAAAATACTTGACACCCACATAAGATGGTTTCTTTAAAAAAATATTCCAGTCTGTGAGGCTCGACAACAAAATTTGAGCTAGTACGGTACTTATTATGGATTTTTTATGGTTGCACACAAGACAATGTTTTATTTATTTACTTAACTGTTATAAAACTGTTCAAATTAAAAATCGTCATGATGCCAAGTTTAACAAATTTCTGACTCACTGATTCTCTGACCCTGAGACCAGTCATAATACTTAGGGCTCTCTTTTGCATGATATGTACTGAAATAGTTATAGAGATAATTTTTTATTTGCTTATAGAGGTATAATATAATAATAAACATTTATTTTGAGTCATGTATAGTTTTTTATTGGACTAAGACATGGTTTTCTGAAGGGGATTAATTGAAGATATTGAGAATTTAGAGGTACTCTGCCGTCATCGCCTGGCTACCGGGATCAACTGAGGTTGTCTGTTTTCTGGTTTAGAAGGCCGTATTTGTTGTTCCCTTAAGGGCTTTCAATTCCCTATGGTGGGTACATAGACTAATTCCTATTAAGTGTAAAATTGTTGAGTAGCTTAGGCACTATGTCAGAAGCGAAACTAATGTTAGTGATACACTTTCAAGAAGGTAACTCTTCAGTGGCTTGCTTGGTTAGCCACCAAGTTCTAAAAGTGGCTGCACTTCCGTATACGCCTGGTGGAACTTTCGAATGAAAATGATCGATCGATATTATCCATCATATCAACCAATATTTTACAGAATTAAACAATTGGATAAAAAATATCAAATAAAAATACTGAGTCATAATTAAGTTGAGGGTTCTCTAAGCTATTGCGGTTCAGCTTTAATAGACCTTTAGTGCAGACTCTTGATAAACTTTCCGAAGTAAGCACTCAGTGGACCCTCTTACTGTGACTGATCCACAGTTTGATAGGATAGGCCTATTCTACTCTGCAACCACCACATGATGGACCTCGTGCCGTTCCCCATTTGTATTTTCAACATTTCAGTTGAAGTGGAGGCCTAACTACTTAAAAATGGTTAAACATTTAGCACAATACTTAAATGTAATATGGATTAAAAAACTTTGGCTCTAAATTTAGTGGATCTGTCCAGAATAATCCTGAGATACAAAACTAGGCCCAGGACATATAAACTTAAGAGGTACTAAAAGAAGTCTAAAGTTCAATACATTTTATTTAACACAGGACTTTCTAAAACCTTTATGAATTAGGTTGATAAAGTTTAGGTTCATTGGATGTGGAAGGTACACAAAGCCTATCTAATTCATTGTGTTATGGTAGATAAAATTGGCCTAATCCATTATCTGATGGGTTTATTGCAAAATACAAAAAGGACTAGAAATAAAAAAGCAGTTTTCAAATAAACTTTAACAAATTTAAGTGACTAAATGTATCCGTTCCAATATTGAAATTAGAAATAGGCTAAGTTAGCCAATATTACATTTTGCAGAACTAACTAGGTATGTACCATATGCCTATAAATTAATATACCTTAACATGTTTAATAATAAACAAGAAATAACAATATTTTCCGCTGAATTTTAAACCACAATTGATAGCTTTTCCTCCGATAAACATTAAATTATGTAAGTAAAAACAAGTAGTGTTTATTTTTTTCAGCGTTGCCAATCACTTTTCATCAAATTACCCTCGGTCCTTGTCAAAATTACCCTCAAATACCCTCAAAAGTGCCGAAATACCAGAAAATCACTAAATTTACCCACCATCTAAGTTGTTAGCACACAGGGGTGATTAATATAAGTGTATAAGCCGTTTAATTGGTATTAGCTTTCAAGTAATATTATTCACTCCTGTATTAAATCTACTTCGGATTTTAACCTATTCCCGAAAATTCACATATCTGAGTCAAACTTGACAATTTCAGTAAAATTATCCTTTCATTAGCAAAAACGATTACCCTCGAAAATACCCTCGAAGGTCCAAAATACCCTCAAAAAGGGTAATTACCCTCGAATTGGCAACGCTGATTTTTTTATTAATAAGGTTATGTTTACTACTCTGCCCGACTGCTCCGTCATGCAGACGAATTTTTGGTTCGATTTGCCCCTTCTACTGTAAAAATGGGGCAAAATCCAACGTTGCCAATTCTCTCCCCGGATACATCTCGTCAGTCAACTCACCAGCCGAGTCCCAACTCACTTCTCACCTGAACGGTTTCAAAAATAGCAAAGTCCGACAGGAGGTGAGTTGGCGAGTGACTCGTGACTCACTACTCAGTCGATTCAAAAATTGGGCCCCAGGTTTTCACGAATTGCGAACAGTTTTTTTTTTCTTAATTGGACGTCTAGGAATAAAACCAAGCATATACTACTTAATTTAGGTACAAGTATGTCAGCTTTAAGGTGCAAAGTCCCGAAATGTACGGGTAAATCGTGAATACGGTGTGAAAAATGTCAGATGTATCTTTTTCTTACAAAAGAACGGAATTTTTTCTGAACATACTATCTCCTATAAGCAAAAGTGGGTAATTGTAATGTAATACACTATTGTATTTTCTAATTGTTTGCGTGTTTTTATACTAATTACAAAAAAAATACAATAGGTTGTGATTTTTTTTATTTTATCCTACGATTTTTAATTATTTTGTCCTCATTTGTGGACAATTTTTTTCTTAATTGGATGTCTAAAAAAATGCATACTAAGCATATACTACTTATTTTAGGTATAAATATGAGTATTACAAGAGAAAATGTTTTTTCTATAACTCTATATGTACTTGGGACTGAAAGGGTTAAAAAGTGAAAAAAAAATAGACTGGATGGTGTCGTCTAATCGGCTTTAAAGAAAAAACTAGTATACGTGTTGCTCGAAATCGAGCAATTTATTTAAATACAGTACAAATGTTACTTTAGCTCTAAATCAATGACATCCGACCAATCCAATAATGTGAATATCTTCAATCGCCAATAACTACACGTATTTACAGCTGATTATTAACAGATGTTTCAAATGCTTTATTCAGTCCCAATGTTATTTAAATGGGAAATTTTGAGATTTCAATGGTGGATAGCGCCTTTATTTTCGGTCCGATTCTCGTCAATTTTTGGCGGAAACAACTACAGACCAAGCCCTATCCAACGACACCAAAAACTTGAAAATCGGTTGAAAATTGTAGGAGGAGTTCTCAAGACAAAAAAACCCTTAGCGTATTAAATAAGTATAGATATTTCTAATCCCTTCTCTAGATATGCCACCCTCCCTCCCGCCATCCGGCTCCCGCCAATAATCGAAATGAATTGAATAATAAAAAATGTATGACGCGATGACAGATAGTGATGAAGTGATGTGAGATGATTAGATTATGTGAGTTGAGTTGTTTGTTAGTTTAGTTTGTTGGTTTATTCGTTCATATTGTTTATAATGAACAGATTTTAACCTAAACCACTAACTTAAACCTATGAAAACTATTGTCAACAATTTGTTTTGTCAAATTATGACGTACGCCTTATTAACCTTATAGGTAAGTGTAGTGGTGTGGTAGTGGTATAGTGGCTTTTGTACAGTACGGTACTGTATTATTGTCAACTACAGTAAATAAAACTTATCAGGAGTGCAATTGAACAATATAGGTACTGTAGTTCAATTTATTATAAGAATCTATCTAATTTCTAAGTTTAGGTCTAGCTTAGGGTTCCCAGACGTCCTCCGCAGGGTTAACCCAGACAGCCCGGGGTTTGAGGGTCCGTCCAGTGTCTGGTCCTGGGTTTTTAAGTTTTTAGCAAAATGATTAATTTTGTCTGAAAAATTTACTAGAAACAACACAGTGTTAACAGGAATCAAGAGTTTAATTTATTATTATCTAGTTTATTCTCATTGATGAAGTTAATCAATAGGCTAATTGTTGCAGTTTCCAAGCAGCCAGTGTTAAATTGGTTCTGGGTTCCCACGGTCACTATTTTGCAGAGTGGTTGCATTTAAGATATTTTAACCTTTTCTAAGATTTTTTTAGGCTTCAGAGAGAAGGCGAAACTTCGTTATCCGTCTCCACCGTTATTATCGATGTGGAAATTTCGATATTGCGATAATATTGCTATTATATCGATGATACGATTACACGGTAGTACGGTACGAATACGATTTTATTACCTGATTTAGTTTCTCGTTTAATATAATGAAATAAACCTTTTAAAATAATACGGTAATAAAACAAATACCGTATATATATTCCAATAAGTAACTGTAAATAGGCCTAACAACAAAAGAAAAAGTAAAAATTGTAGCTAAAAAATGTAACCTGTAATAAAGAACAACACAAAATAAACTAACCAAGTTTGTTGTGTAGCTGTATCTCTAAATTCAAACTGTGAGAAGACGCAGACTTAAGCAGATCTAAAATGGCGTCACACTAATGCTGCCAAATACAAATCAGAAAGGTTTTTTTGCTATTGTATTGAGGGAATATATGCATTTTAAATGTTTCCAAACACCATTGATTTAGTTGTTATAAACATCGCTGTCAATTAAAGTGACGGAGGTTTACGGTTGTCGGTTACACTGTTAGGTTAGATTATTATTATGATACATATCTTTTCTCAGTATCGTTGTTAATTCGATTGTTTTCATCGCTCAGTTTCAATCGCAATATCGAAATTTCCACATCGATAATAACGGTGGAGACGGATAACGAAGTTTCGCCAAGTAGGCTATAAGTTGTTTACTAACAACTTATACCTATCCCCTTGGGTATAGGTTATCTAGCGACATAGCCATTTGTTTGTAACAAAAATTCAAATTTTGACGTTTGAGATGTAAAAAGAAGCACTTCCAATGGCAAGTAGAGGAAGTAACTAGATCATCAGTGCTATCTTATACTCTGAATTCAAAGGGCGAAATTAACATAACATCTGATTGTGAAGAAAGGCAAGGGAATTCAGGAAGGTATTAAGGGAATTTTTCTTGTGATAGGAAATAAAATTTTGTCTTTCGATTGCACATTTATTTTGTAAAGTACTGTAATTCAGTAAAGTGGCTCAACAGCAACAAAACAGATGTCGGCATCACTCAAAATAAAATAACTTAGCCTACATTGAATCATCGTGACAATAGTTTTGGACGATGAAAAGTCTATAGATGTTGCTATGCACCCACCCTGCCTTAACTCTTTATTGTATGCGTGGGATCCTACGTCTTTGTTTTGGAATTCATGTTATCATATGTGTACAGCATGCATTTTTTAAATTTTCAACAATAATGGGATTTGCCTTTGTCCAGATTGTCATAGGAGTATACTATTCCCATGCCTTTTCGTTGCTTCGACAATTTTTGTGACTCTGCATGGAAAACACTGTGACTGTGAACATACATTACATAGTATTGCAATAAAAATACTCTCCAAAGTGATTGAATGTAATCCTAAAACGATAAATACAATTGTAATAGCCTGTGTTTCAAATATAGTAACTTACTGTATGTGTCATCAAGAAGTAGGCTAATACATAGAGTTACCAGAAGCCCGGGTTTACTCTAGACAATCTGGGTTTTGAAGGTCTGTCCAGTGCCCAGTCCAAGTTTGCTACTACTTGTCAGGGGTTATAAGATTTTTGAAAAAACTACACTATTTACCTCCAAATTTACATTTAAAGCAACACAGTGTTAAAAACAATCATGAGTTTAATCTAGAATTGGTTTTCTCTTAAGTAACAAAGTGAACCTTAAATTCTTTGCAGTTTCTAAGCTGTTTGTAGGAAACAGCGTTTTCCGTTAGCCTAATAATTTTTTGATTGGGAATGGTATTTTTTAAAATCCTTTCAAAAATTTGTTTAGCTACAGAGAGATAAAAAATTATGGTGGTAAGATGATGGTAAGAGAACAGAATAAATTGAGACATCAATTGTAATTTTACTTCAGACATATACCTACCTAAACGATTTTTAGCCATAATAGTAAATAACATAATAGTATAAACACGGCTATGGTACCTTTGCATTGATTATAGGCCTATCTAGCAAATGACTACCTACAAGGTTCTCTTGGTGATCATGATGTTGGATTGGCAAATACTATACCGGTAGACCTACTGTTCATGTATAATAGAAAACACTTTGTATAACAACAAATGTTTTTCACAGGTACAGCCTGATGTTAGTGTATATACTTTGACTGGCACAGGCCAGTCACTGTACTATAGACATGTGGTGTTTGCCTTGTTTCATCCTTGGAGCATGATGAGAACAGAAGTCCCTACCCACACCTGAGATACCCTCCTTCAACATAAACTAGCCCACATTAATTTGCACAATACCCTCGCTAACTGGAACCCAATAATATGCTTTTCTGATTAATCCAAACTGCCAATCAGAAATAAAATGAATTTATTTTGACCGGTAAAAGTTAATGCTAATTGTGGGCATGATTTATTGGGTTAGCCTGGGGGAGACTGAATTAAAACTGTATGATAGCCTAGTTACTACCATAGGCCTATTACCTGCTTCTGCTAGGATGACAATGAGGAAAACATGACAATGAATTCTTCAGAAATGGACTATTGTTCCGCCATCTATTGTTAAGAGGTCAAGTCAAGGGCCATGTATTTTATTCCAGACATAAAACCTACTAGGCCTACCACAAAATGGTTAAATCCAAACCAATTGCTGCACAAAAGTAGGCCATTTCCATCTAATTCCATCATTTCACAAACTAAGTTACAATAGAACTTCAACCAAAGTTGAATGTGACGTTCTGTTCAAGAGATTAAGAGAAAAATATTATGCCTAATAGATAATGCCGCTTAAGCATGTCGGCCTGCTCAGAGTTAAGACTATTGCGCGACTAATGTTTTATTTCAACATTTGGATGATATGTTTTTAAACGGTAAAGAGATGTTTTGTTCTTAAATTTATAGCATTGTTCTACAAAAATGTCATGTTAACTAAATATAATTTAACAGATTTTCCTTTGAAATAATTTTTGGGTAATTTTTTCAGCAATCCGAACCAGACTCAGTCCTATTTGCTTGACTAATAATTTTTAATACAAAGTTACATAAAACTAAACTTAGGCCTTCTTATCCAAGATTAAATTAGCGTATTTAAATAAAACTAAAACGATTAAAATTGTAATACACTTTCACATTCAGGAATGGTGGCTACATTGCTGGTGTAAAAAGTTTGATTTAACCTGAAGAACTGGAGAGCTGAAAACAAAGGGATCTCATCAGTAAAACTACCTAAAAACTGGGAAAGTGCTTTCATAAATACTATTTTATAATGCTTTGTTCTCTCAGAAACAAAATAGTCACCACTCGTTTACCTTTTTCAAAACATTTAACACCAACACATTATTCTAAATGGCTAACTTATTAATTTTTTAGGCCCTGTGCACACAAGTGTATAAGTACAATGTGTTTCACGCTGTGTTGATGTAGCAGCCGGTACACACAAGCGTTTAAGTGTTTACCGCTCCATTTGCATACATGCATTACTCAAACGTAGCTGCAATATGAAGCTGTATCGAAGCAGATGCAAGACGCTCGTGTGTACTTGTACAGAGGTACAAGTGATAACCTTAGTGATATGTGTACCCAATAGTTTGTATTAAACTGCCATAAAAAAAGGCCTCTACGATTATGAAGTTTTTCAATGAAATGTGAAGCTAGGCCTAATTGCTTATTAAAAATGAACTAGCATGCTTTCTGTCAGCAGAACATTTTTATTTATATTTCCACTTTTGGTGGCAATAGAACAGGTGGGTGAGGGTCAAGTCTCTAAATAAGCCAGCTGATTAATTTTGTCATTTAGCTTCGCAATCAATTCTTTTATTTATGTTGACCTTGAACCACCGGTTCTATAGGTGCCGACTTAAAAAATTTATTATAGTTTTTTTTTTAGAAAAGTCTATTAACTTTGTAGAATACCTGCTCAACTTGTATAATAAAATCTTGCTGTTTTTTTTTAGTAGGCTTACTAATAAATACATCAAGATGAAAACTCTACGTGGAGCTTTGATTGTTGTTGAGGGTTGCGACCGATCCGGCAAAACCACACAGTGTAAGAAATTAGTTAGTCAACTCCAAAACAAAGACATTCCAGCAGAGTACATGAATTTCCCTGGTGAGTGGTCACATTATAAAAGCATAGTTAAATAATTTACCATAAATTATTTTGCTTGAGAAGGCTTTAGGCCTTAAGATTACTTAAATGTATGACCTAGCAACTGTCTGTAGGTCATTAATCTGATCAGTTATTTTGTGAAATAATAAGGTTGAGGTAACCTTAATTTTGAAACACAAAAAATGGACTTAAACCCCACGGATGGAGGGGTGGGTGTGGGAGGGGCCCCCATTTTGTTAAATGGGGGCCCAAGAGTCTAAATAAACAATATTTAATTAAATAAGAAGTTTTGTTATCATCCCTTCCCCCCCCTCCCCCCCCCCCCCCCCCCGTTGAATAAAATATTCTGAGCACAAGACTGAACAAGTGCTCAGACCAAACACACACCCCTCGTATTAGAGTATAGAAGTTGGCCTAGTCATTATTGGGTGACCAAACGTCCCGGAAAACCGGGATCGTCCCAGTTTTTTATAATGTCATGTGATGTTCCGATAAATTGAATCGGGATGCCCAGAAGTCTCAGAATTATGTTTTCAAGAGATCAAAAAATATTGTTACTGTACTTAAATATCAGCCAAATTAAATTTTGATGGACGTAAATGGAATAGAAATGGACTCACTGGAAGCACTCCCCCAGATTCTTTAAAATCACAAACCTGACTATGTGCAATTTAATAACTAACTTAATTTCAAATAACAAAGACATGATTAAGAAAGCCAGAATCAGTGACAAATATCTTTGTCTGTTTGGCCGATCATTACCATCCACAACCAGTAATAATAAAATGCTGAGTCATATAAAATTTTAAATCATTTGAACTCTATTTAGGTATATTTATTTTTACCATAAATAGAGACATTATGCTGCGTGGTGAGGGGAGGGGGGAAGGGAAGGGTACATAGTCGAGAGTTGTCCCGGTGTCCCGGTTTCCTTTATGAATGATTTGGCCACCCTAAGTCAATAAAATCATAAGTTTTGTATAGTATTTTGTAAGGGAATTCAGCGGAATTAAGCCAAATTATAACAAACCTAGGCCTACGCAATTTTATCTCTAGATATAAAAATTGAATCCTGGTCAAATGCGGCATCATTTTTCAATTTTTACTTTCTCCCCCTATACCATAGTATATGGAGAAAGTATTGTGTTCGTAAAAATTTTCGAATTTGAGTTGTTGGTAGATTTATCCATTATGGTGCCCCCTGAGTCCAAAAAAGTGGTTTTCGGAGTGATGTCTGTCTGTGTGTGTGTGTGTGTGTGTGTGTGTGTGTCTGTGTGTCTGGATGTAAACAGTGCTAGAGAATGCCCCAATGGTCCGATTTTGGTGAAATTTGGTATGTAGGTCCAAACCCACAATATTTCCAGGCTTTTTTTTCATTTTTTTGAATTTTTGATTTTTAAGGGTAGTTTACCCCCAAAAACCCTCAAAAAACGTGAAAAATCAAAATTTCTCAAAAACGGCTCTAACGATTTTTATTAAAATTTTGTGGTTTATTAGGATTAAAATGCTGATTAAAATGACACCACCCGCATCTCCGAGAAAATGCGCGTTCAAAAGTTATAAAATAAGTGTTTAAAAAACCAATTTTTGGGATTTTCAAAATAGCTGTTATTTTGAAATAAATTTTACTTATCACCATTAAATCAAGCTCAAAAAACTAAATAATCCAGTATTTTAAATTATTGCTCTACGCCAAGTGGTTGCGGAGGAAATTCAATTTTTCGTTTAGCGGTAAACGCAGTACGTTGTTAAAAGTCACAGACGCGCATAGGGTCAAACTCGCGCTGCTAAGCTCATGGCTATCCGACTGAGTCATCAAGACATTAATTTTTTTAAGCTTTTAACACTTTTTTTTATATTCTTGGGAGAAAGTATGTGTCAGTTAACTGATACCGTTTATTTAGTAATTAAATGAATGCTATTTGTTGCCTTAATTTACCACCTGACTGTGGTATTTATATAACAAAATGCAGTATTTCTACCTCTATTGAGTACAGTAGAACCTCGATTAACCGTCAGTCTTTTAACCGTCACTCTCTGTTATCCATCACCCCATAGAGGTACATTTTACAATTTTTACTGTGTCGTAATTGACATTGTACTGTCAGTTTATGCACCATTTCGATCGAACGTAATGTTAATAGCCTTGATTTTTGCCATGAAATACCTTGTCTCATAGTAAGGGAGAGGGGAGTATATATATATCGTATGGCTCATTCAGCCAGCCACCATGGTTTAAGAATAATAAAAAAATATTCTGCGGTGCAGAGCACCTGAGTCAGTATAAGTAAAAATCTAAACACTAAAATTAAAAAAAAAAAATTAGATCTCTCTTTAAAGAGCTAAATCCAGGGCGCTAAGCCATTGCAGCCCAGCTTCACTTGAGCTATGCAGACCGGCCAATCCTTCGGGGAAGGCACTCAGTGGGCACTCTTCGACTATGTGTTCCATAGTTTGATACTCTGCTCCGCAGTCGCATGACTGGTCTTGTGTCATTCCCCATTTGTGCTTCCAATAATTACATCTTCCCACTCCAGTGCGGAAACGATTGAATATAGACCACTGCTTCCGAGGAAGATTCATACCACCTACCGCTACGGTCGGGTCATCTATCAAGAAGTGGTTCCGACCTTGAAAAGCGTCCCAGGAGGAAGTCCAGTTTGTATGGATGGTGAAGTTCGAGTCCATCAACTGGGAGGCTGTTCGTAGAGGTGGTTTTCGGGACCTCAATCGGCCCGCATTCTGGGGTAGGTAATCATGGATGGGCAGCTGTGGAGCAGATAAGATCTTTGTGTATTCCCTAATGAGTGCATCCCTTCGTCTTATTTCAGGAGGAGCGATATTACACAGCACCGGGAGCCAGGGTACAGGAGTTGCCATGAGTGTACCACTAATGGCTCTCATGGTCCTGTTTAGCTGGACGTCACTATCCCCGTATACGCGTAGCTGGAGAGGGGAGTTTGGCGAGTCCACTGAAGATGGATTCAGTTGTTACAGGAGCTCAGTACTGTACCACAGTCTATCATAAGACAGTCATGGCAATCATACGTGAAAAGTATGGGGACTGGAAACAGCTAGCGCTCCTAATGTCAAGAATCACAAATACCATTGTTTTCCTGTTAATTCCGAAGCCTGTATCCGCTAACATAACCGCCTTGTAATTAGTGCATGAAATTTGTCGTTCCATTCAAAAACATATCAACGTTTTGTCATGGAAGATACTAATTTTAAATCTAAACAATGTATATGCACTATTTTAAGGCTTATATATGAATCAAATGCATAAAACAGAACTTAGTTGCGAGTCTTGACACTGGGAGCTTTAGTGCAGATCACTCTCTCCCACGACGCTCAGAGACTGTCTGATTGTCACGACTGTCTACCAATACTTATTACACTGTAACTGAACTCAATAACTTACACGAGAAACAACGTTGGCATGTAGTGCTGTCTGTTACAGTGTGCACTGTTAATCAACTAACACATGATGACGAACTAAGTTCTTCTCAGATGGTTAAAAAGGAAAAAAAGTTGTTTTAGGAACTGACAAAAGCCTGGATGTTTTGAAATGTTTAAGGAAGGACAAAACTGTTACGTTAATCAAGCGGATTTAAGGTGTTGGCAGAACGACCATAAATGATGTAAAACGGCCTTTATTAAGCAGGCCTACAACTGAAAAGCAGCTTTTTAATACTTTTGCATTACACAATTTTAATATAAATGTGTATTATCCCCTTGTATGGGATATAATTTCTTCAAACCCTTTTAAATCTACTTACTGTACAGGTTTTTGACATTATTTCTGTTATCCGTCTATTCACTTAACCATCACAGTCCCAGTCCCAAGGGTTACGGTTAATAGAGGTTCTACTATAAAATATTTTTCTAAGAAGAATGTTTTCTTTCTTTAAATTTGGATATTGTTTTTTTTTAGACAGGAAAACACCAATTGGGAAGCTTATCAATGATTATTTAACGAAGAAAGAAGATTTTCCTGACAGAGCAATTCATCTCTTATTTTCTGCCAACAGATGGGAATTAGTGTAAGCTTAACAAATTCACTGGGTATCTAATCCCGAAAGTAGTCACTATGGGTTTAGCCCTCATTTAGTAGATTAAAGATGAACTGCGTTGACTAAAGTCAGGTTTATTGATTTATTAGCATATCCCCACTTTACAAATGTTAGTTTTCAGGATATTAATGATGCACAGTTAAATCCCTTAGACGAGAGTCCCGATAGCTCGACCCCCTAGCTACCTGACCACCCCCATCATTGCCTAAAGTGTATGACCTTGACTCATCAATCTCTGTCAATATACAGTGATTTTTTTCGGATACTGATTGTTGACATTAAACAGAATTAACAGTTACTAATGTATTTGTTGATCAGAACCGACCAATTTAATTTGGTCTACAGTAGAGTCCCGCGGATTGGAACCCTGCTAATCCGAAAATACGTTTAATCCAAATACGTCCTGTTGAAAAAATGCCAATTTTTTCTTTAATTTTTTAAAGGAAAAAAATCAAAAAAACGTGGTCTTTTTTTTTTTTGGAAAAATAATTTATTTTTACCCATAAGAAGTTAATTACCTTAGATAATAAGGTACGGTAGTTGAATATGTCGATTGACTAATGTAAAACAAAAACAAAGCATAATCTATAGTAGGCGCCACGAAAATGCGAGCCTGAATTTAAAACAATGTTGCCAATTTGTGCCGACTCATCCAGGTGTTGGCATCTGTTAATAATTACTGCAAATGTAGGAAAACATGGGAACTAAAACAAACCGACAACATCGCTAGGTAAAACTAATGTAAATCAGCTTCCAGCTGTTTAAATTTTCAAGCTCGCAATTACGTGACGCCTAGTATAGCAAAGACTTTGTTTATTGGCCATCATTAATGTTGATCTGTTGTCAGTTGGTGTATACAGTACAGTACATAAAACAAACTAAGCAAGGGACAGTTAATTTATATAGTCAAGATTTAGCTTTATATAGCGGGGGTCTATTTTTATAACACTGTCTTGGGTCAGTGGTCGACGGACAATAAACTTCCGGCCGACCGTGCTCCTGTTCGCGGAACAATATTTACTGAAAAGCTGAGAGTTGGCATTAGCAGATGTCTCTATACACTGAGAGTTGCCAAATTATACACTGTTTGTACATTTCAAAAACTTTGTTATATAGCAACAAAAGTCAAAAATATCCTCTGAACTAAATGATACGATTTAGTGTCATTTAATATAAATAATTTACACATTTATATGATATGTTAATGATATGTTACAATATATACATAGTAACTGCTTAATCCTAAAATTCTCTAAAATAAAAAGGGTCCGGTCCCATTATTATTAGTCCAGATTAGTGGGACTTTACTGTATATATCAAATGTGATTGCTCGAAATCTTATGTTTAGTTTTAATTTAATTACACCTGACCAATAATACGATATTGCGATTATCAGCAATCACACAAAACTACCCTTACTTACAGCTGTACATGAACAGATGTTTTAAATTTTCAACCATTATTCATTGGAATAAATTTATCCAATGTTATTCTGATGGAAAAATTTCAATTGTGGATAGTGCCTTTATTTTATGTCCGATTATGATTAATTTTGGGTAAAAAAAACTGCAACAGACCACTCCACAACACCAAAAAGTTGAAAATTGAAGGAGGAGTTCCAATTACAAAAAGAACTCTTAGAGTGTTCATTGATTTGAAATTATTTTTGGCCATTGAGGCGACTTTTCTGTGGCACAACAGACGTTGGTAGCGAACATTTAAGTCTTTGAGCCATTTAAAACCCAGTTCTGTCGATAGTGACTGCTTTATGCGGTCCTATTGTAATTGGTCTAATGTTACATGGTCTGAATGGGTCTAGCTTGTAAGAGGCGGGAGTAATTACCTGCATTGGCTTTGAAAAATTCAACATTTATCAAACTTGACAGTGTAAATTCCTATGGTGGTTATGAATCCACCATCATTATCCATATCCACCAGATACATTAATGATTATTATCAGTATATATATATCCTTTAATTTGTTTGCCTTAATTTACAATAGTTAATGTATAAAATATAAACACTATAGTCGGGGGCAATAGAACAGGCAGGTGAAGGTCAAGCTAAATAAATTAATTTAACATGTAGCAAATGGGAAAAAATCCGCTGGCTTAATAATAGTCTTGACCTTGACACACCTGTTCTATTGACCCCGACTTTAGCCAGAAATGAATGACAGATTTAAATCCTTTCACAAGAAAAATTAGCAGCTGATGTTAAAAATGAATAGTTGCAGACAGTTACTTTATGATTCCAACGAAAACAGTTACCATTACCTCCATGAAGCACTTTACTAAGATAATAGGTTAAAACAGCTGATCGGCCACCCATCAATAAGCCTGTGTGCCTAACAATAGTTACTTTCACCATTGTAGTCCTTAATCTTGGGCTATTAAATAATAAACCTGTCAAATAAATCAGCGGGTCTTTGTCATAAACAAAACATCACCTTACCTGATCCATCACACTCAGTTATATTCACCTTAAAGTATGCACCACAGGGTGTGGCCGTGCCTTAAGTGATATATCTAATGCATCTGTGCATAGCAATATTTTGATTTATAATTTTTTTTAGGAATAGAATCGAGAAATTGTTGGGTCAAGGCACAACAGTGATAATAGATAGATATGCTTATTCTGGTGTTGCATTTTCCGCTGTCAAACAGGTAAGTTTAAGATATCTGCCTTTTATTTATTAGTGTAAGCAGTGCCTTAGGAGTGTGCGACAGGTGTGACCGCACAGGGCCCTGCGCCTGGGAAGGCCCCGCGCTGCTCCGTAATTTTTCCCACTTTGGGCTATGAAAAGACCAACGTGTAAACTTTTTTCATGTCCTAATTGTTAAGACCATTAGATGTGCCCCTCTTGGGGACATCATTGACCCGCTCGGCGGACGTATCGCCTAAGATCGGCAGACACAATCTGCCTTGTAGGAGCACATGTGTACAGATTTTGGTGACACAATCGCCCCGGTTGGCAAACACTATTGTGTGCACTATTGTAGATTGGTGTACACTATTTTGTGCATGCGGCGTATACTAGCGTCTCCAAATGTCACACACTAGCGTCTCCAAATGTCGCACACGAGCGTCTCCAATGGGCGGACATTAGCGGCCGCTGTTAATTCAGATTGTATTTATTTTAGGCTAAGTTAATGAAACCAATTGCAAGTAAATGCTTAAAGGCAAAAAAAGATCCCCATTCTCATTCTATTATTTTCCAAAATCATATATTTTGAATATACAAACTTTATGGCAAGCAAGAATTCATTGGCCAAGAGCAGCCAGATTCATAATTTATTAATCCTAATTTGATGATACGAATGAAATTCGATCATCTCTTTTCCCAAGTTTGTTTGGATCAGATGTTAGTAATGAAGAATGTCTTACATCTAACAGTGAAGTCGGGAGGAATTGGATTATCTGACCCCTCAAAACAAGCAATAACAATGTTCAAATCTTCCAAAAATGGATGCCACATTCTAAATAACGCTCTACAATCAAAGACTACAGTTGATCTTGAAAATCACAAATACGCTATTAAATCTTCTCAGAAAAAATGCAAAGAAGAAAGAATGATCGAAGGAAAAGAAACATTAAAAAATTCTGTTAAGCACTTCCCTATGCAACGTCAAAGAGCAATTTTAAGAAATAACTAACAGATAATAAAGCAAAGCATGGAAATTGGCTATCATGTGTTCCGCTAAAAAAGCTTAATCTTGATATGTCACCTCAAGAATTCAGGGATTCATTAGTTCTACACTAAAGAAGAACACCAATCCAACTTCCAGCAAAATGTGACGGATGTGGACAAGATTACAACACCAAGCATGCCTTAAAGTGTCTTATTGGTGGCCAAATCACAAGAAGACACAATGAAGTGAGAGACACACTAGGAAGCATTATGGAGCAAGCATGGGGAAATTGTATCAAAGAACTTAATAGCTGAGGAGAAAGATCAAACTGTACCAGCGTTAAAAGCTGACCTAGCTTGTAGAGGGGTTTGGGAAAGTCAGATGGAAGCACTGTTTGACGTACATGTCGTAGACACTGATGCTCCGTCTTATATTGCCATGCCCTACGAGAGGGTCATTGAAAATGCTGAAAAAGAAAAAAAAAAAGAAAATATCTCCAACCTTGTGAAAACAGAAATGCTTCATTCTCCCCTCTCATTACGTCAGTTGATGGATATTTGAGAAAAGAGTTCCATACACTACTAATAAATAGCTATAACAGAAAGACTAAGTGAAATATGGAACAAACCCTACAGTGTAATAATAAATTGGGTGAGGGTTAGTGTGACATGCTCAATATTAAGAGCCACCAGCATGTGCCTCCGAAGGTCAAGGAGAAAATGGCGATCAGCCAGGGAGTTGGAAGATGGAGCAGGCTTCCCAAAAATATAATTTAAATTAATACATTTCCCTATTTATATCTAGCAAAGAAAATTGTATCAAAGTTGTATTATTTTAAACTTTATTTCACTACCTGAAAAAAATCACATATTTTAGGATATTTCCCTATTTTCCATGCCGATAAAAAAATTCCGTGTGATTCCCAATTTTACCGGAATTGGACACTCAGGTAATTTTATAAATTAGTTGTGAAAAGGCGAGGGGGGTTGTGTAGTCTTAGCGGCAGAAAGGCCTCTCAGTCAGATTTCGTACCGGGCCCCGCGTTGAGTAAGGACGGCACTGAGTGTAAGTACCGGGTTGATTGAATCTTGCTCATTGGTTTTAATTCAATTTTGTTATAGTATCATGTAGTGTAGTAAAATTAGTCGGGAAAAAGGAAATAATTTTTGGAAAGCCAATTTCTTTTGAAATGTGTTCTATGGCGCCCCCTGACCTTCCTCCGAAAAGTCCCCAAAAATCCCATTTATTTATTTTGCATACCAACGGACAAACTCCATTTTTGCATTTACAACAAACAAGATGGAATGATGGAAAATATCTTACTATTAACAGTGACACTAGTATTACAACTCTTATCTTAAAGAATATACATTTGTACATATAATATAATACATAATATGAGTGAGCAGATAGTAACAATACTAATGTAAATGTAACAATATACAATAATAGACACATACAATAATATACAAGATAACACTAAGTTTTACAGGAGAATTAATGTGAGCTTTAATGTACAATTATATACAGTAGTGAGGATAAGTACAATTCAAATATTGTTTAAATATTTTTTCCAGCACAACAGCCAATGAAAGTCTCTGAAATCTGCATTGCCAAATTAAGGACTACTTTGAAGCTTCCTCTTCATCGAAGCTACACTGTCCATGAAGAAATCGACAGTCTCCGACACGCTGTTGCCTGCCCTTTGCATGCGGAAGAGTGCGGCATTCATCTCGTAGTTCGTGCGGTGATGCTGTCTAACAAACAAGTCTCTTGACCGGGTACGTAGAGGAGTTCGGAACTGAATCTGCTGAAGAATATCTGGGCAGTCGAGTGTACCATTTAAGAGTTTGTGTAATACAACGAGATCAGCAATGTGTCTCCTGGTTTCCAAGTGCTGAAGACCCAGTTCACGATAGATGTCATCAATCGGGACTTGGCGGTACAAGTAGCCATTCCTCACGCCAACCATCCTGGCGAACCTGCGCTGCACTCCCTCCAACTCATCGCAGAGATAACGTTGATGTGGGCTCCACACTGTTGACCCATATTCAAGCAACTGCCTGACCAATGCACAGTACAACGTTTTAAGTGCAGTCAAATTGGTGAGGTTTCTTGAAAATCGAAGAACGAAACCGAGCATTCTGTTCGCCTTCCTGCAGATGGCAGCAACCTGAGCTTCAGGATTCAAAGAAGAGGTCCAAATAACTCCCAGGTCTCGTATCTCCGTAACTCTGGAAAGCTCTTCTCCTCGAACACTGTAGTTGAAGACCAGAGGGTTGTTGCAACGATGGAAGGTAATTACTTGACATTTCCCAATGTTAAGTTTCATGTTGTTGGTCAAGCACCATTGGTCCAAGGAATCCAAACTGTGCTGGATTCTCAGGCAATCCTCCTCTTCTGAGACAGCTGAAAAGAGTTTGACGTCGTCAGCAAACAGTAAAGATTCCGTCACAATGGTCTCAGGCAGATCATTTACAAACAGGGAAAAAAGTGAAGGCCCAAGAAGAGATCTCTGCGGTACCCCTGAGGAGGAAACAAATTCTGAGGACAGTGCGCCTGCAAATCTTACATATAGGCGCCTATCTGAGAGATAGCTAGCCAACCAACGCACTGAGGGGGTATTAAATCCCAGGCTGACAAGTTTTTTGAGGAGAAGGGCATGGTCCACTTTGTCGAACGCCTTTGAGAAGTCCAGATAAACTGCGTCCAACTGGCGATTTGATATGAAAGCCTCATGTATTCTAGTTTGGAAAGCTATTAAGTTCGAGACGGTGGAACAACCTGCTACAAATCCATGCTGGCGAGGAGAGATGATGCTGGCTACTTTGTGCTTGATACGGTCCAAAAAGAGTTCCTCAAAAACTTTGGACATCGCAGAGAGGATAGAGATGGGTCTATAGTTAGAGAGAGTATTTTGCGGTCCAGACTTGTGTATGGGTACAATAAAAGCTTTCTTCAAAGCATCAGGGAAGACTTCAACGGCTAATGACGAATTGAAGAGTCTGCATATCGGCTCCGCTAGAATGTGTCTACTGTACTTCAGAACATTAGGCGGGATTTCATCCGGACCCCAGCCTTTGGTCTCGTCAAGTTTTGCAAGCTTTGCCAAGACATCAGCAGGGCTGATATGCATGTTAGATGAATTGCCAAGCCTGTCAAAATAGTCAGGTGTGAAGTCCTGAGAAGATCTGGTAAAGACAGAGGAAAAATACTCTCGAAAAGACTCACACATCTCCTGAGGTTCCGTGATAGTACGACAATCATGAACAATATTTGGAGACACGGAGGATGTTTTTTTTCTGTGCATTGACGTAACTCCAAAAATATCGAAGATTGTTGGGGATGCCTGCTTCGATTCTAGCCAAATACTGGTTAAAATCTCTTTTGACTGCGACCTTGCATGATGCTCTAGCATTGGAGAAGCGTAAATAGTTCGAAGCAGATGGTGTTTGTTTATAACGCTTATGCAGCACCTTTTTTGAGATAACTAGGTTCTTTAAATCAGGAGAAAACCACCTTGGAAATGGAGAAAACCCTGTTCTCCTCATAGGTGAATGATTCTTGACGGTATTGGCAATGACTGAGAGAAATTTATCAGTTGCTTTGTTCAGATCGGGTTCATTCAAACAGATGGTGAAATCCAGCTCAGAAAGAGAATTATGCGTATCAGATAAATTACATCGTTTAAGGTCATACACATAATTTTTATGGACTCCAGGGTTCACTAGGGTGTTCAGGCGCACACTAAAAGACAGCGGAGGGTGGTGTCTTTCTTCTACTGGCAGTAGGGCATCAATCTCGCGTTGAACCTCGATCTTCTCATTGGATGTGAAGACCAAGTCAAGTATCACACCTCTGCTGTTTTGGATGCGGTTTTTCTGGTGAAGATCAAACATTTCGATAGTTGAGAACATTGCTCTTGACGCAGGATTGTGAGGATTTAACAAAGGTCGATCCCAATCAACTATTGGAATATTGAAGTCTCCGATTATGAAAATTTCATCAAATTGGCGACCAGAGCACATTACTGCTTCAAATGACTGAAGAAAACTGTTATATTTATCTACTTGTTGATGAGGGGGGATGTAACAAACTCAGAGAAGCCACACTACTTCCTTGCAGGGTTTGATTTCGATCATTATATGTTCAACATCGTGACAGCCAGATATTAGTTGAGAAGAGGCTATGCTGTCTTTCACTGCAACCATTACTCCACCTTTACTGGACTTAGCACTAGTAAGGTGAGACCTGTCACATCTGTAAATTGTATATCCGAGAAGAGAGATTTCCGAATTTCCTATGTCTTCAGATAAGTTCGTTTCAGTTAGTGCTATTATATCAAAAGGTGACATAGCAATAGAATTTCTTAGATCGATAAGTTTAGTCCGTAGCCCGTTAACATTCTGATAATAAATCGTAATTTGTCCGTTGGTCTTTATCAGTTTTTTGCCTGCTTCACAATCCTTGGTACCCCCTGTAGATACTTAATGGTGAGGTCTTTTTCACCTTCTTTAGTTCTGTTATCAAGAGATTCTCTAAGTTCCATCAAACGTTGTCTCTCTAATAAGGTACGATCTCTTGAGATATCGACCTTACAGCCAGGGAACAGTACCTTGATAGCGTCAGCATTGAATTTTCTGAAGAATTCTATGGTATCAGATGGGTTGGTAAATGTAACCTTAACTGGCCTTGGCTTATCAGACAGTTGTTTACCAATTCTTATTATCTTAGTTAATTGGATCTGGCCAAGATTCAACGAATTGAGAATAGCAGTGACTGAGGTCTTATCGTGCTCTATTCTTGAATTCAAAATGTCACTCGTTGACTCTGGTATACCATATATATATTATACAATTCTTGTATCACCTATCATTGATTTCGGAGATTATGGATTCGGGATCAGGACTCTTTGAGGACTTAAGCGAATTTACTTCGGCTATGAGGTTGTCAATTTTCGTTTCATTGGCAGAGACTCTTGGCTCGAGATTAGATAGTTGGTCCTTGATTTGAGCTATGTCAACTTTAATATCAGCAATGCCATTAGATACTTCTGGGATTTTCTCAATTTTTTCTGTCCAGCCCTCAATTTTTTCCATAAGCTTGTTGACGCTGGATGCCAAAACTACAATAGGATCCGACCCTTGAGGCAAGCAATCAACTCTGCCACATTGCCATATCTTCTCGTTGTCCTTTGCCAATTGAGTGTACTCAAGCTTTGAAATACCAACGCACACTCTGTGGAACCAGCGGTCGCAACTTGATTGGCACGCAATTGCTTCTTCAGTCTCCAATACCTTCTTGACGCATACTCTACATACAGATGTTGAGGAGGCCATGAGAATTAGTATGCACCTAAATTCAGAACACTGACAGCTACTCGATTCACCGCCAGAGCCCTTATCCAAATCCAACAATTTTATATAGTATGTATTCTTCCACGACGACGCGATCCAGAAGGCTGTGGATTTCACCAAGCGAGATACGGCCTGTTTCACTCGACTCTCTTGTTAGCTATGTCAGCTAAGTTAGTGACTCGTGTGTGATTGGCTGACAGAGGAACGGGTTGAGAAGACTTGTTAGCTGGTTAGCTGGCTTGGTGCGGTTTTATTGACTGACAGTAGGAACGGAGGAAAAGTAACTTGTTGACTCATTAGCTGGTTAGCTGGCTTAGTGCGGTTTTATTGACTGACAGTAGGAACGGAGGAAAAGTAACTTGTTGACTCATTAGCTGGTTAGCTGGCTTGGTGCGGTTTTATTGACTGACAGTAGGAACGGAGGAAAAGTAACTTTTTGAAGATGGAGGGATCTGTTAATCAATTGCAAACATAGGGACCAAC
Source organism: Neoaliturus tenellus (assembly GCA_030545055.2). Taxonomy (NCBI): domain Eukaryota; kingdom Metazoa; phylum Arthropoda; class Insecta; order Hemiptera; family Cicadellidae; genus Neoaliturus; species Neoaliturus tenellus. The sequence continues at coordinate 70,370,484 of CM061531.1, read as the reverse complement.
AATTAATGCAGTTTGTGATGTATTGAAAAGGAGATAGACCAACATTCAGCAACACAGAGACTCACAAATTTCTTGGTGCGATATTGTGTAACAGTTGGGTAAGCAAAATCAAGAATAACTGTGGTAATTTTACTAACTGAGCTGCAATGCCAAACGACGAAGTTCATCAACCATCTTGCCATAGAGGAAAAAAAGAGAAAAAAAAATCCCCATATGGAGATCACGCTTAAAAATGAGGGGTTGGCCCATAAGGAGTTACATTAAAATTTGATATTAAACATACTAAATTTAAATGCATTCCAGAAGGTTTATATACACCAAATTAAAGGTCTTCAAATGTAGAATACAATGCCATAAACCCGACCTCAATATAACTGTCGGAAGTGAAATAGCAGGCTTTCAACGTTAAGAATAAAATAATATTATCAAAACTTTGAAATACAATAACTTCCGACATATTTGACCTTTTGAGGTCTGGTTTTTGGCTATGTACTCTCCTTACTAAGACCTTTAAAATTATGTATAGGATGGCTATGGTCTAAGAAATTTTTTTTTAAACTTCCTCTTTGGGACGTCCATGTGGAGGGTGGTTCAAGGGTAGTATGATAAGCATATGACTAGCTATCCGCATTTTCAAAGGTAATTGTAAAAGCAAACGTTTGCCACAAACCGCACCTCAAAAGATCAAGTATTTCGAAAATTATTACATTTTTAAGCGTTTAGGTTAAAATTTGATTTTTATTCAAAGTTTGTCAGTCTGCCGTTTTTGACTCAGGCAACCTTTTGAGATGGGGTTTGCGGCATTGAATTCTACTACTTAAGAGCTTTAATTTGATGTACATAAACCCATTGGTCGAAGAAAGATTTATTTCTGACTCCACGTGGGCCATCCCATAATTTTTAGGCATGTTGCCCACTGGGGATTTCAGGGGACTTTTCTGAGGGAGGTCAGGGGATGGCATAGAACACTTTTCAGCAAAAATTGGCTGTCCAAAAATTATTTCATTTTCCAGCCATATTTTAGCTTACTTTTACTACACTAATGGTAATCAGGCCATTAGTTATCCCAACAACCAACTATACCTCTCACAGTTAACAGCGATTTCATAAAGAATGCTTAAAAGTACTTTAGTGCTTTTTCCCCTTTTGTTGTTATTTTGTTATTCAAATGGCAACCCTTAAGACAAATGTTAAAAATTAGAATATTTCAACTAAATTTTAGATTACAATCAATTTTTGATGGGGTTGAGACTGTTTCTAAAGTCGCATCCGCACTGGCCGAACATGTTCGCCAAATAAAGTTGTTCCAAACTTTTGTTTGTTCGTTGCTAAACCTAAAATAATACCCCCCCGTCGCAGCAGACCTGCGTACTCAGCGAATTTCCAAATTAGTAATATTAATTTTTACCACATAAAACTGTAAACCAAATAAAATCTCATGCTCATAAATAGGGAAATAAATGTCTATTCTCCTTATGATAAATATAGGGAGAGTATGCAGGCATGCTGCCATGGGGAACACTAAAATTAGGTTTTTATCATAAAAAAAAAATTATTTTGACCATATGAAGCCATTTACTAAGTTTCATCAATATCTGTCCATTGCTAAAGAAGTTTGCCTATTCTCCATATGATTAACATGGGAAAAGAGTATGCAGGTTTGCTGCCATGATAAGCAGAAAAATCAAGATTTTTTACCATAAATGGATGAACCTCAACCAAATGAAGCTGAATTCCAAGTTTCATCGAAAAATATTAGTTAATGAGTGAAATATTAACACATCAAAATTCTCCATAAGATTAACATTGGAAAACCAAAATACAATGTACTGATACCTAAAAACGAAAATGTAACATGGCCCCGGGCTTAAGTCTTACCATGAGACCTACGGTAATAGCTTATTCCCTATGGGAAATTCGCTAAAAAATGTAAATCATATGGCCCGTAGTTGTTCGTTAGCAATGTTTATTAATTTTTTGTGTTCGCCAAACACGTTCGCCACGAATGTTCAGCCAGTGCGGATGCGGCTTAAACTTATTTTTGAGCCGAAACGCTTTTAAATGCACATTGCCACAGATACTCTTTGTATTATAGTATAGAATTTTTTTCAATTTTTATTTACAAAGTGGAAGAGTATATATTTGTTTGTTGGCTCAGGAGTAGAAAAAAACAACAAGGAAGGGTTCAAGTGCCTGATACTAGGGTTTATTCATGAATATGGATGAGAAGGTGTACTTTTATCTTAATTCTGAATACTACAAAACTGCAACTGGTGTAGTGTAGTCAATTAAATGTTGTCTAATGCTCATGAAAGTTTGTAAGTTGAAACAATTGACTCACTAAGAGAGTTTTGTTAACCATACATGCCAAAATTATACCTTTGAATAGAGTACAGCAGTTTAGTACTGCACTCTCGTAGCAAACTCGGGCACCAACAACATCTTTGGTACTTACAATTTCCCCCTAGGAACGTGCACAGTTCATAAGTCATTTATTGCCAGATTTAACAAATATTGTAATTTACAGTTCAAAACCCTGTTTCACTTGTCGAGGTTCCCAATTGTGTTAACTCACTTAGCTTGCTAGCTTGCTTGCTTAGCTTGTTAGATGCTTAGCTTCCAAAGGCTATGTGTACATTATCATGATTTAAAAATTAAAAGTTACCTGTAAAAATCATAGCTATGACACAGCAATAGCAATGGCCATGAAATACTGTAAACATAAAATATAATGGATTGAATGTGTTGACGGCGGCGTTAATGTGTGTGAAGGGATTTGAGTTTTTTTTTGCAATTTTAATAAGTAATTTAAGCCGCGTCCGCACTGGCCGATCATGTTCGGCGAACAGTTTTCTGCAGAACATTTGTTTGTTTGTTGGTAACCTAATGGAATGTAAATCATATGGCCGGTAATTGTTCATTAGGAATGTTTGTTGTTTATTTTTTGTGTTTGCCGAACAAGTTTGGCACGAATGTTCGGCCAGTGCGGATGCGGCTTTACTGTACTTATGACAACCACCCCCACATTTAACATCTAGTCAAATATTAGCACCATAACATGTGTTATTTAATGTATGTGCAAAAGCAATATTTCATTGCTTCGCTTGATTTCCTTGCTTCCCTTGATTTCCTTGCTTCGCTTGATTTCCTTGCACCTAATGATTGTTTCATATTCAATTGTATTTGCGACACTGTACTATCTATTATTATGTTGTCTCATGCTCATGAAAGTTTTTAAGTTGAAACAATTGACTCACTATTTAAGAGAGTGGTATGCACTCCTATATTTTGACGAAGTTTTATATTTCCTTTTTAAGGCCCCTTGTTGACTGACCCAATGAAGAAGTGTGAAAATTGTTGCCACTAGCTGCGAACGTGTTAAATATTTCAACGATTGTTCTTCATCTCTTCCCTTATCATTCATATTATCTGAGTTTATCATTCTAACCAAGGTAGTTGCAGTCGTGTTCAGCTCGTCGCTGGTGCGAGTGCCTTGGCCGTGCTGTTAATGCTTTATGTTGGTTGCGCAGGGCATGGAGCTGGAGTGGTGCAAGCAGCCAGATGCCGGACTGCCTAAGCCTGACCTGGTACTCCTGCTGAGCCTGTCTGCCGAGGCCATGAGGGCGCGCGGTGGCTTTGGCGAGGAGCGCTACGAAAAGGATGAAATACAAAGACAAGTTGTAGAAATTTACAAGACTCTCCGTGACTCTACATGGAAGGTAATTATTTAGTTTTCAAAAGTCATGTTTTTTCTCCAGAATTTAAAACAAAAGTGGGGTCATCGGAGAGGTTCATTATTTGTGGGACCAAAAGCTGGATGGATAGTTTTCATCGTGCTAAATTGTTTTATTTGCGGTATTTGTGTTTGCTCGTGATGTTAAAAATTTAAAAAATGTTCAAACATTTTATATCTTTTACATGATCCCTTTTTAAGTCCAACCAATATGACAAATTGGACCATATTTTCCAATATTGTTTTTTAATAACTGTCTTCAGTTTTCAAGAGTCGTTATTTTCTATTCTAAGCACATAATATCAACCATGTCATTTTCCAAAAGTTTAAATAATTTATTAATCTGCTGTAGTTTTATGTATAGGGTTAATTTTTGTAGGTATGAGTTTGCACGTTTTAAATCTTTAATTGGTGTTTTTAAAGATAACTGCTAAAAAGAATTGTCAATGCTTTATTTTGTAAGTGGAAATAAGGTTCAAGTTTGTAAAATCTGCCCCACCTAAAATATATCATTTATATAGGGATACAGTACACTCTTGTTCATCCAACTCCATTTACATCGGAACTGCGCTTTATCGGATCTTATGATCTGGATATCATTACAATTTTCTTTCTTACAAAAGTAATTTTTTCTTACAAATGTTTTATTGCCTTCAAGCTCCATTTTGTTATACCAGCAATTCAGTAATGTATCTCATTTTGCATCACTTGTCAATTCGCGCTTTTCATAACCTGCATCCTTGATGTGATTGCCAAGGTCGTGTAAGTTTTCGCAAGGAAATAGGAACGGGGGAGGGGACAGGAAGTAAAAATCCGCTTCCTAAACTGTCTGTATGTCTCGCGAATGTGTTATGTAGAATGCTAGTAGACTGTTGAAATATGAGTGAAAAGCAGAAAAAGATTTGTATGCCCATCGAGGATGAACGCAGAGCTATTAAAAGAATCTATGCCAGTGAGTTGGCAAAAATATTGCTATGGAATATGGAATGGGGACAGTATGGGGATCTTTATTTCCTGCGTTGTTTTCTATTCTAATAAGTTTATTGTTTCAATGCTCGAAGTTTCAGTTTCTTATTTTAGAAAATCTCTTGTGTTATCTCACCAACAATAGTGAATATAACCATAACTAGTCGCCGTAACGGCGAAAACGATGACTCACTACAGATTCTGCTTCATCAGAATTTTTCAACATCCGAACTGGCCGTTCATTACATTAGTTCCAATGAACGAGAGCGCACTGTACCCATGGCATATTTTTGTTAATTGAAGTTGTTACTTACTGTTACAGGAAATCGATGCTGATAAATCTGAAGAGGAATTATGTGAAGAACTTTGTTTACATGTCAAGGAAGCTGTTGAGAGGAGCAAGACATTGCCGCTAAAGAAACTTTGGTGACATTGTTGAAGAATTCATCTTTTACTTGGAAGAACACCAGGAGATAAATTCCTCATACTGTACTTACTTACATTTTCTCATCATTTACAAATATATATATATATATATATATATATATATATATATATATATATATATCTTTGGGAGTGTAAGTAGCCTTAAATATGAGAGATTTATCATTAATGATTCAAAATTCCTGGACAAAAATTTCATATGATTTCGAGGCAAATTGAAAAAATAGGTGTGTGAAATGTCAACTGTTGTGACCAAAATGCGCTCATTACTGTACTCCGTTCAAAATTAATGTCCAGTCAAAAGTAAGAATTAAGTTTTCTAAAAAGGGTCGAATTCTCTCCCTACAGTCCTGAATTCCCCTATTTCCCCTAGTCAGCTGTTATTTTAATCTCGTCCTTAGAGAGAGTTTTTGCCCGTACTGTAAATGAATACAGTAAATGTTAATAATTATTTAAAAAATGGCAGATTTAGTGATTTGTCCGGCTTGAAAGTTACAAAAACTGGTGTGGTTAATGACAATCATTACAAATTAATTATACAGTTCAACCATACTGTATCCAACTTATTACTCATAAATTTTTCAATTTTAAAATAGTGTTTAATGTTTACTGTATGATTTACAAAAATGTTGCAAGAACTTTCTAATAGCTCTGATGTTCATGCTACTTCTTTTTAGTGCTGTTGTAATCGCTCCTTTTGTACATCTCTAACGTTGATATTAGCATATTTCTTTACAAAAGAGCTAAACATTCGTGAACACAAAGTGACATGAGAAATTAAACACTTGTAATAATGTTTTGTAATTCTGATTGTTTGGATTCTTCGCAACGGGAGGAACGGGAAATATTTGAGGAATTGAAATATGCAGTTCAACTGCACATTAATTTTGAAAGGACTATAGTGCTAGTAACTGACATTAGGAACTTGCAGACCAAACTCAAAACATTAGTTAAGTTTATTTACATGGTGTTTGTCAAAAGTACGAACGATGAGCCCTTATGGCACATCAGCTGGCATTGTACTGACCTCTTTTTTTTAATACCTTGATTTGAACAAAATTTTTTTATTATTAATGTTTTGTATAAGATTTGAATTGAAATATAACAATTGTTGGTACATAAAATATTGGGGTCTAAATGTACACCTTTTTATTTTTGCTCGTATAGATAATAATTTGAGCTATTATCAAGGTATACTGAACTAGAAATAAGTAAGGGCATCCGTAAGGGATAAATCACAACGCTGCCCTTGAAACACAGGTAAGTAATTCAAAAGTGCTCTCTTGAATCACTTGCTACGGTAGTAAGTGCTCACTAGCATGTGTAGTGATTTTTATTTATTTATTTATTTATTTATTTTTTTTTGAGAGATAGAGGATAAATAATGTTTTTACGCACACAGGTAACCAACCTGGGAATTCCCTCTAATAAAACTCCCCTGTTTAACTTGCAGACACTGGCCTGAAATCGCTTATCACATTACATCAGAACTAGGCCTACTTTGGCTTTCGCCCTTAAGGGCTCACTTGCTGCTTCTTTTGAATCCAGTTGTTCATTCTTCCAAACAACGAAAAATAGATAGCAATTAGTCTAAAGTGGTCTTCTTGGATCTGAGGACTTTCTGTAGGAAATGGATGGGACAATCAAACGTAGGTGTGGTTCACCCTCCAACATGTTCATGCAGACCGAGTCCAACAGCAGTACTTCCTAGATGTCGTGTGTCCTCCAGGCAGAGCTGTTCTTAACTTGGAAAACGGAAGAAAGTGTTGTTGGGAACGGACCTGCTTGATGAGGCTTGTATTTCAACATTCCAACAACCATGATACTCAAGCTCCCAGCTCTCCTGACATGTCTGGTAGGTTTGCTGACATTCCTTTGTTCTTGCCTGGTCCTTTCCGACATCAACTTGTCTCTGATAGATCGCCTTCCTCTCCTGTGCTATGAGATGGGCAGGGATAACTCCAGCGATTACCAGGTCAGCCGGCTTGAATACTGTACAAAGATACCACCCTGAGTTCTGCTTGACGCTACACTCGAGTGAGCCTTCTTCGGTATACTACTTTAGTGAGAGCATCTGCCCACACGTCAGAGCTGCACAAGAGCACGGGCTGAACTGCGTACATTATCAGTCTTCTTTTACTCTACCGGGGACCTCCGACATTGGCCATATGCTTGCTGAAATGGGCGATGCTCCTATCACTCTACCAGCCTTGTCCCCCGTGAGGACGATCTGATCCCTCCAGTTGAGTTTTGAGTCCACCGTAACCCTGAGATATTTGGAAGGTCGCGTGGTCTGGACCACTTTGTTTTCAACGTTCACCGGAACAATTGTGTCAGACTGCTTCTTCATGAGAACCACAATCTCTGTCTTGCTCAAGACAAGGGACAGCCTGTGGTCACTCATCCATTCGTTGACAATGCGCATACCTTGGTACAGCTTAAGCTTTGCAAGCTCCTTTTTGTTTCGCAACAAGTGCCGCAACGTCGTCGGCATACCCAACAAAAACTGTCTTGTTTGGCATTTGGGATCCAAGGAGATTGTGGTAAGAATCAAGAGTTTTATTTTCATTGACCTCAATTACAAAAAATAGACAGAGTCAATATGATTAACCTACTTACATATTACTTAATTATATATTTACAAGAATAGATAAATGATCTAAATATAACTAGTCTGTGGTGCACTAAAATTCTATGATTACGTCAGTTCCTAAAAACTCATTTATATCTTTGAATGGATTTGTGATCAACAAAGATGATAAAGGATGATTAAGATGTCTGCGAGAAAAGGTGATAAGCGACATTCCAAAGCTCTTGGATGAGTATCGAGCCTTGCACGGCATTGGATGTAACATCCATCGTTCTCTGACCGTCTCCCATGTCATATATCAAGGTTCTTGCCTGCAGGTAATCTCCGATAATCCTCAACAGATACATTGGAACGCGGAAGGTGTTGTTCAACGTGTCCAACATATCGACCCATCTCACCGAGTTGAGGGCATTCTTGACATCAATCGTAACAAGGAGAACCACTCTGTGAGATAAATGGTTGTGGCTCTCTGCTCTTTCCACTGCACATTGTACTTCTGCAATTGCATCTATAGTTGATCTTTCTGAAGTCGTGCTGTCGGGGGGGCTGTGGCCTTCACCAGCATCTACGGCAGAATTCAGGTGGGAACGAATCAACTTCTCCATAACACAAAACTCTGTTGTGTTACCCAGTATACACAAAAGCCTGTTGAATTTGGATGAAGGCATGTCTGGGTTGCCTTACCCCATGCTAATAATCACAAACTTAGCTTTCTTCCAAAGCGATGGAAAAACCACTTGGATAGGCAAGCATTGTACATTCCCAGCAAAAGCTGGGGACAAGCATAAAAAACTTTCTTGTGAGCCTTACGAGGGATTTCATCGGGACCAGTTATTCTTTAGGGAGAGAATAAACGCCATTGAATGGAGTTTTCCTAATCCTTATTGCTGAAGAGAGGAATGTTCCCTACCCATCCAAAATCAACGCATGGCCTCATAGGATGTGATGGGATGGCACCCTCCATGATGGAAGGTGGAGAGCAGGCACCAAGCTTCTGGGTTACAGTTTTGACCCAAGACCCCATGGATCGGAATCAACATCCACCCAAAGTTTCCTTAGCAGTCAGTTTTACTTCTCTTAATGGCCCAGAGAAGTATGGCGTTCATGTATGCTGCGGACTAAATCGGGGCACCTTAGAGACCTCAATGTAGCTCGTCTGGCTTTTAGACAACTGGCTTTCTGGAGATCCGCAATATCTGAAGTCCACCAGTAAACGGGTCGCTCGTTGCATAGTAATGTTGAGAGTGAAGCCATACATTGCAGACAGTAAATAAACAGAAATAATTTTAAAAGAATTTCATGGAAAGGATTGCCTACACAGCAGAGCCTCTTAACCAACCCGGATCAACTACCACTCGGATTTAACTTCCTCTGCATTGGCACAAAATGAAAGTCGGTTTATCAGCCCTAAATATTAAAATTTTTTGGTTTCCTTGCCCTTTTCTAGAAATTCTAGGAGATTTCCGTTCCCACCCTTATTGTTTTCCTGAAATACAACTGCTTCCAATAATGCTAATCTTTAGCATTTTTGGACTTCTCATCGATCAAAATTTGAATCGGAATTTACATAGCGATTATATACTTATAATTGACAGGGCATTTTGATACATAATATGAATACAACAATAGGGTTGTCTGACTTAGGCCTGGTCTTGAGAGGGCCCGCTTAAGGTAAATTCCACTGTACTGGGTCCCAAAGGAAATGATAGTAATCAGAGAAAAAACCGGTTATTTTATAGAAGATTCCTTTTGTAAATAAATAATGTTTTGTTCCGTTAATAGAATGTTTATTTAATAACAGCATATAAACACAATGAAATAATTATATTGTAAATATCTTTGAAATCTAAAAAAATAATCACATTTCAAACTCTTCTTATATAAATGTTGAAAAACCTATAATACATGAACATCACATCATTCTAACATTAAGATATCTAAACTACTACTTAATCCATTTGTATGCTTTATTTAAAAATATTAGGTCTTTCCTTTATATAAGTTAATCTGTAAGTTTGAGTTAGGTGAGATATTAAATTAACATGATACATCTTAAGAAATTGTAAATTCATTTTTTACTAAACTTCACTGTTCACCACAACACAGCATGTTGGTTCCCAATTTGTTTCTGAATAGATATACAGTAGACTCCCTCTTAACCGGTCTCCGCTTTAACTGGCCTAAACTAGCACAAAACAACATCTTTTTAAATGGCCATTTTTTATCTCAACATCGCTTTAACCGGCCATGTTTCGCCGGAAACGTGGTTTTCTTATCAACTGAATCATTCAATTCAACATTACATCATGTTGACGTTCTCAAACCAACTAAAATGTACTGTCCTAAATGGAAGTGAATGCTTCCAGAAGTGAATGCTTTTGACATGGTATCTAGTAGACAAAATAAGAAAACAAATTATTATTAGTTTTATTTAGTGGTGCATTTCATGGGTGTGCGATGTTATTTATAAAGTGTATAGAGTAATATATTTTAAGTTTTTTTTATCAAGCCATAATTTCATTTAGGCATTATAAAATTGTAGGATGGCATTTTTTAATGTATATTGGTTTAACTGGCCAAATCATTATCCGGCCGAGGCCTGGTCCCGAGGTGGCCGGTTAAGAGGGAGTCTACTGTAGTGTGCTTTCAAACCAGTGTTTTTTCTTTCATGGTTTGAATATTTACATGTTTATAACAAATCTATTAACTAATTTACATTTCGTAGCTAATTCTAAAAAGTAGGAACAGTCTTTGAGATATTTTATCGGCAACATCCTTAAGCCAGCCAGCTATTGGCACTTGTATCAATCAAAGAGTTTTTTGTTACTGTATGAGGACAAATTTTTTACAAGTTTATGCAGTTTACAAGTTATGTACATAAAATATGTTGTTATTTTATTGCACCATTGAATTAGCTCAGATATAATAAAAAAATTTTAAATCAAGTGTGGGTATTTTGTTTTTGAGTACACTGTACATTGTGGCTCTACAATTTACACCTTAAGCTCAATCATGCCACATTTTATGAACCAAAATTTACAATGCACAGTGTTAATCTAATTTTAATATGGACAGTTAAGTCTAGGACTGAGGTCTCAAAAAACAATCTTCAACAATACAGGGTTAGGCAAAAGTCGGGACACCCCCAGTTAACTTTTTAACACTTTGTAGTAGGAAAACCAAACTCGGTACATGTTTACAACATAAAAAATGCAATTTTTTATCAGTCACAGCTTTGCCCCGGCCCCAAAAATGGTGTATTTTGTGGGCAGCCTTAAATTTTCATAAGTAAACCCTTATCGAGTGACTCCTCTTTTTTAACGGTTTATCAATAGAATATAAATGGCGCAAACCTGAGGTTAATACTTCACCCCTAACCTAATGGGAGCCATTTAAATATTTGAGATGGGTTGATTGACATTCGTTAAAATCAAATAAATAGCTATTTTAGTATTAAGGGTTTTAAAAATTATTTTAGAATTGAACCTACTTGTAGAAATGAACTTGTAGGTTCAATTTAAAAAAATCCTAATTCTAAAATAGCTGATTTCCGATTTAATTTGAGTGAATGTCAATCAACCTATCACTAGTTTTAAAATGGCTGCCATTTTGGTTAGGGGTGAGATATCGACCTCCGGTCTGTGCCATTTATCTTGATAAACCGTTTAAAATGAGAGGTCACTTGATAGAGGTTTACATTTGAAAATTTGAGGCTGCCCCTCAAATACCCCATTTTGGAGGCCGGGGCAAAGTTATGACTTTGATAAAATAAATGCAGTTTTTTATGTTGTAAAAACCGAGTATGGTTTTGCTACTGCAGTGTGTTAAAAAGTTAACTGGGGGTGTCTAGACTTCTGCCTGGCGCTGTTCATAACTGTATTAGTTTTTTAAAATAAAATATCATTTTTGTGTTTGAACCTTCCCAGATAAACCCAAAGAAAACTATAATTCAATCTACACATAAAATGTATTAAGTGACCTACTGCAAACCTTCATAAATTACGAAGAATATTTAAATTTGTTTTTCTGTTCAACGGTTACTTTTTGGCTATATAAATAGTGCTCTTTTATCCTCCCTCCTCCACCCCTAGATACAAAAGATATTACAGTCATAACTAAATGTAGTCACCGAGTTACAAAAAATAAAGACTATTTCACATTATATTTCCGAAAAAGATCACAGCATTTGTAGGATTTAGCGCTTGGTGGTGCGGGGCTTGGTTCCACCCGCGGTGGGTCGCGCGCCAGCCGTCGGTTTAGGTTTGTTGTGCAGCATGGTGGCGCACTTGGGAATGTGGCGCTCCGCTGCCGACTCGTTGAACTTGCGACCGCAATGCGGACACTGGATGTAGTCTGAGGTGTCGAGGGGTGGGGGCGGTGGCAGGTCCGCCAACTTGCCCCCTCGCGCCACGTGTTGCTGTGCCTGCTTGGCCGCGCGGATGTTACTGATGAACTCCTCATGCTTCTTACGCCAGTTTGATTTTGCCAGGGACTGCAACAAGTTTTCCAACATTAAAACGAGTAGAATTCAAATTGTTGAAGTTAATATTTATGTACATAAATTAAATTGGGGCCTTATAAAAATCAACTATATGAGTCTAAACTGTGTAAAATGACCCAGAGCTATGATGGTTTGTTGATTAGTATAACTGATCTGAATATCTCAATTTAATAATAAAAGCATTTTTGACTAAACTGTTAACCATAGTATGGGTTCACTTATTTATGGCAAAAACATTCAAAACTAATTTATGAAAAGCAATTGTGACCGACAAAATTATTCATTTAAAGTTTGACATTCTTGTCAAATCTTTGTTTAATCATGTCCCTCCACAAATTTTTTATAGGCAAAAATATTGCCTTTTCGTATAATGGCAGGACATGCTACCCCATTCATGAGGTTGTCTTGCTAAATCAAACAGTCATGCAGTTTGTTCTTAATAATAAAAAAGTTTTTTGAAACATTTTATAATTGTGTTTAAAGTTTGTTTTATATGGGGGCTCAATTTATATAAGTCTGTCCTTATGCCTCAACATTAATTTTTCCATCAAAAAGCCTTGAAATTTTCTGCTAAAGAATTGGTTTTGCAATCAGTGTTGCTTCCCTGAACCTTTCAAAATTTACATGCCTTATACTATAGGAAATAGATTAGGAGTGATTTTTATCTATAACTGCTGTTTAAATTACCCAATTCACATCATAGATCATGGTAAGAATACATCTATTGCTTTCATACTTAGATGTAAGCAAATAATAGTTTTTGAGTAGGTAAATCTATATCATGTTTGGTTGCAGTCACTTACTTTTCACTTACTTCCCTTATTTAAGTGAAGTAAGTGAAAAGTCATATTCTTATAAAAATAAACTTTGTTATTGCATCATAATCATTACTCACTGGTGGTGCCTGTGTTGTTGTGCGACCTTTCCTCGCAAACTGCTCAAGCTCTGTACCCTTTACTCTTTGTTTAGCCACATCAAAAGGTTTTCTTTTTTTGCGGGCAGTCTTGGCACAGATCTCAGCGTGGGCTTGTATCCGGTCTGGAGCAAAGCTGCGATTGCAGGTCTTGCAGGGAACCAGGTCTGAGCGGGCCCCGCTGGTGGGGCCGACTGGGGCCCGTATGCCTGCCGGGCCCCGGGGGGCTTGAGGGGCCCGCTGCTGGGAGCCCACTGTCCCATTGGAGGTGCCCGTGGAGGCACCAGCTCGTGATGCAGCAACTCTAGTCGGTGGTGCTTGACGATTCATCTTTGGTGGTTCTTTTTCCTGAAAATGGAAAGGCTGCATAAATAAAAATGTTTCACGTTAGGAAATGATGAATTTTTTTACAGTGAGTCCAATTAATTTGAAGTCAGAAGTTATTCTCTGAATGCTAATGTCATATGCTGTGTTTTTTTAGTTACCTTTTGTAATAATTAGCCTTTTAATCTATTGTCTTATGGAGCATTACTCCATTGTCTACTTGTATTAGTTGTTGCTAAGATTAGCGTTGCAAATCTGTTTGAGTTCAAGTGTCATTATTTAAGTACAACATTTAATCCAGACTTCTAATGAAACATTGTAAGATAGAAAACTAAAAACTAAAATTTTGAGGGCAAAATACTGTAGAGAGCCACTTTTTGTTAACTTTGTTAGGAATTAAAGGTTTTATAATAACTAGTATTTCAATTGGTAGGTGTTACATGGTCGACTCACGTTGTGCGCCGGAGGGGTGGGGGTGGGGGGGTCGGAGGCAGGCCTGGCTGCTGCTGCTCTGTTGTTGACAATGTTGCGTGGTTTGAGGCCACTGGCCGGAGGCGTGCTCGAGGTCTTAGTGCGACTGTTCACCAAAGGCTGTGCTGCTGGTCTTACCTGAACAAAATATCTAAATAAAAATCTGTTATAAATGAAAAGTATTTTTATTTATATTAAAAACGTGTTTATTAAGCAATTCCAATACCTTTGCCCTCACGTACTAACGCAGAATTTCCCCATTCAAAAGTACAGAACAAGTTTCTATCAAAATCAATATATGTAATGAAATTCTGCGACAAAAACTTTCCAAAGAAGTTTCTTCAAAAAAAAGTTATTATAGTGTAGAGGATTATCTTTAAGACGGATTGTAAAAGACTTATTGTTCAAAATTTTTGTAGAAAGTAGCGTTATCTGAAAACAACCTATGCAATTTATACAATTTTAAATGGTCAATGAGTAAAAAAATAACTAAGAGAAAAATGCTATACTAAAAAATACCAGTTTTCCACTTTGTAATGGAGCGGTTTTTAAGCTAAACTAGTGCATGTGTTGTTCAACATTGAGCAATTTATTTTGATGCAATACAAAAGTTACATTCAATTCCAAATCAATGAAATCCGACCAATCCAATATTGTGAATATCAGTGATTACCAAAAACTACAGCTTTACGTAAACAGATGTTTAAAATGCTTAAACCAATCTCAATTTTATTCTAATGGGGAAATTTCAAATTTAATTTGTGAGTAGCGCCCTTATTTTAAGTCCGATTCTCATCAATTTTTGGCGGAAACAACCACAGACCAAGCCCTATCCAATGACACCAAAAACCTGAAAATCGGTTGAGAATTTTAGGAGTCCTCAACATAAAAAACCATTAGCGTGTTAAATAAGTAAATAGAAATGGTATTGATGGTTTCAACTATATTTTATAACATTTTTTTTCAAAAAAAAAAATCTCAAGTGGTTTTATTGTTTATAACAGTTGTATGTGGCCCCGTTGCTTGGCTAGGTATTCATAATAATCAATGTCTTTGCGCTCATATTTCTGGACATCATACTTAACAAACTTTAATCTCTGCCAAAAGTGCATAGTTGTATTGCGGATATCCTTGCAATATATAGAAATTACTTTTCCACAGTTGGATAAAATTGAAGCAGATGAAGGCCTTTTATCCATTCAGCAAGGTGAAGATCCTCCTCATTGCTATGCTCATTAAAAGTCCATCAAGTTCCAAACAACAAGTTTGGGGACCATTGGATTGCTAAGGATGAACCCAGTTATAATGGGAGCCATCAGATTTACTAATGTATCAGTTGCTCAAAATCCAGCAATTTAGTTTGGATATTGATAAAATTAGTACCCAACCAATCCAATATTGTGATTATCAGTAATCAAACAAACCTACACTTATTAGCTGTACTTTTACAGAGATGTTTAAAATGTTCAACCCAATCCCAATGTTATTGTGATGGGAAATTTTAAATTGTCCATAGCACTTTGATTTTAAGTCCAATTATCATCAATTTTTGGCAGAAACAACCACACCAAGATCCAACAATACCAAAAACTTTAAACTCGGTTGAAAATTTTAGAAAGAGTTCTCATAAAAAATTGCTTGGCATATTCAATAAGTTAAGATTCTGTTAGAGTTTGCGTAATATCCGTTGTATTCCATGAAATTGTGGGATACTGAGAGATTAATAATAGAGCAAAGAGATATCTTAGAAATAGGCAGTGAATTTTAAGAACTTATATCCATAATTTGCACATATGAGTCTTTAATTTGTCATTAACAAATTCAACGCTGTGAGTAAAGAATTTTTTTATATTTATCAAAAAGTTAAATAGGTAAATGGTAGTTTTTCTTGTTATTGGAGAAAAGTTGCTTGGGTTCAAAGGCAGAATGTTGACAACTTGAATAATTTAGTTACTTTTTAACTACAATAATTTTTTTTGTTTATGATTTATTTTTGAACTTCATGAAATATTTTATTTTAAAACATTGGGCTCCTTAAATTTTACAAAAGGAGTAATTTTTCAGAACAGTTAAAATGTACAATTCTGTTTCATTTGGATGCCATCTTCACTTCAGCTTATTGCAGCAAACATTGTTTTTGTTTTCTTTTTTTCATTGTGCAACTCTTGATATTTATTGTGTGTGTAACACATATGGGAGCCATGGGGTACTGCTGTATTTTGACTTTGCAGGTTTTTAAGGCATTTTTATCTATTTGTTTAAATTTTACTAAACAAAAAATCTAAATGTTATTAATTGTATTAATAGTACTTATTTATAACTTTTTACAAATTATGTAAAATGTCATTCAATTTTATGCCAGATTTTGCATAACTTACACTATTCATGCAATTCCATACTTAATTGATTTCAGGTATGGGTTTTGTAATTACTAAGAATAAATATTCAATATCGCCAATCCTGTTGGGAGAGTACAATCATAAGGGCAAACAAACAGGATTGTGTTTTGAATAATCGAGTTATTTTGGATTTAATTATATGCTGTAATTGTGTTCAGCGCTATCTAAATTAATTAAAATTCTGCTTAATTAAGTTGCATCTCAGCAGCCAGAAAGAGTAACTTTGATTAAACAACCAGTTATAATTAAATTTCATCAGCTTGACAAACTTTGAACTTCTGTGATTTGGTATGAAATGAGGAAACTAAAAAGGAATTATTTTACAAACTTTGTTTATTAACAACTTTCGAAAAGGCTCCTTAACGTTCATACCTGTAAGCTAATGAAGTAAAAATTCATTACTTTTATAATTAAAAGTCCCTTCATTTCATTAATTTGGAATTCAGCTAAGAAGCCTATTTTGATGCTTAACTTCATTCAACATACAGTAACCAAGCCATTTTGAAACTAGTTTTATATTACCACGTGAATGTCGAATATTTGCTTTGTTCCTAGGTCTTAATGGTAGTCTTTACCGTAATCAAATTGTTGTGATAGTTAACATTTGTTGTATTGTGATAACTTCTTGTGTTTATTAGGGTTTATGTTGTTACTTTAATTACTTAATATCCATAGAAGTATTAATGTCTTTTATATTAGATGTATTTAAGTTATTCAATTAATGCTTGATTCAGGTACAGTATATACATTTTTTGTGTAATGATAGTAGATCAAATCAAGGTTTAACTTTTTTTATCATCCAGGCCAGTAATTAGGAGGTAATTTGTGTTTTAAATTTTATTGATAATCTTCTAAGTTTTTTTTAAACTTATATTACTACCCACAAAAAGATATGTCATGTTTATTGTGTAATTATGACAAAATTCCTAAATACTATCACTATTTTGAGACAGAGACCTCACATAGTGGATATTTTAACCTGAATATGAATGAGAGATGATTGTAGGATGATTGTGGCGCGATCTTTTAGTCTTGTAACTGACCAAGGCCGACATTCTCCTTAGACAGGGCTGTTAATTAATATCCCTACAGCCAATGGGCTGTAACTAAAATTGTGTAAGTAATGGGGGGTAAATAGTTATTTACAGTTGAACGTGGGATCCGAACCACAATTTTGACCTCAAATATACGAATTGGTCTAAGTATGAGAATGGTTTTTATGGATGAACTGGTATTCACTAGTGCGGACGTTAATCCCCAATAGGGAATATCGCATCCACAAGCTATCACTTATAACTATCCACAACTCGTTGTCCAAGTAGCTAGATTACAGGATGACACACTGTTACAGTCGTTTAATAACATTTAAATCACCAACAATTTCTATACTCCATAAAAAATTGTTATTAAAAAGTAATGTAAATATTCTAAAACAAAATAAATTAGGTAAATTAAACAGAATTTATGTTTTAAGTAATTTTAGTAGAATATTATGCATAACCTAAATGTAGAAAAATAGAGCTTTAAGTCTTATATTGGTTTTTAATAAGATTGTTATATATATATATATAACTTACAAAGTATTTTGTAGACATTCCTCATTGGTTAAATAACTAAAAAGTTAACATGAAAACTTGTAATAATTTTAATCTGGGATTTTAAACCATGATACTTGAACTGGAATCTTGAACTAAGTAAAACCATAGTAACGTCTAAATATTATTTTTATTATACTCAAATATTGTATTTAATAACTCTCACCCTCCTTAAAGATGCTAAAACAAACTAAATACTTTCCCTTTATCTGATTTCATCACTAAAAATTAACACTTACCTCAACTTTCTTTGAAGGAGGTGACATTCTTGACAAAGCCTTTGTTATTGACCCAACTTCTGTTATTCTTGTCTGGGGTTTAGCTTCTTTCGCTGGTGCCATGCTTGCGTTCGGGTGTTGTTTGGTAGCTATGTAAGTCTTAAATCGATCCGTAGAATCTGACAGAGGTGCTCCACCGATGTTTGGTAGCTTCCTAAACAGTCTCGATGCATCCAGGTCATTCACTCTAGAGAGGTAGTCGTTTTCATCTCCGAACAGCGGATTGTACTTAAGAGCTAGCTGGTCCAGCGGCTCGTAGCTTCTGGAAGACGGAAGTTCATCGTCGCGCCGCACCTGGCTGCGTGTGCGTCTCACGGGTTGCTGCTTCCATACGTTGTTGAGGTTCCGATCTAGACTGGCCCCGCGTTCTCGCTTGTTGTCTGTGATCGGCTCCAAGGGATAGCTCTTGTCCCACCCTGCCGAGTGGTGGTGGTTCTGACCCCTCCGTTCTTGAAACAACTGTCGTACCTGAAAAAAGCAAAAAGCAGTTTTTAAAAGACACTTGACAAAACTTTGCAAAATTATTTTTTAACCACCGTTAGGTAAAATGATTCATGTTACGTGCAAAAAAAGAATTATTAACTCAGGAGTTGCTGTTATATTTTTTAGAATTAAACATTACTATGCGGATTCTCACTAACTTAAACCTCTAAAAATTCGGTATCTCGAATTATTTTCAATCCTCTTGGAAAAACCGAATTAATTAAAAAATAAATCATACAAAACTCGAATAAATTTTTATTTTATTTTACCTTTATAAGCCGAATAGTTAGTTATAAATATTACGTCTAAAATTCTTTATTCAGTGAATAAGTTGAATTCAAATTTGCAATTTACCTCCATAAGACGAATTCTATCTCTATATCTCGAAGTTTTCACCTACCACCTCTATAAGTCCAAACCCCTCACATGTTGCAACGAGTTGGGAAACATCCAGCACAACATTTGTCCGCTGTTACAATACAGTGCCGCACAACCGCACGTTACCTTTGTAAGTCGAATTTAACAAACATTACCTGTGTAAGTCGAACTATTCTTAAGTCAAACTACGGTACTGCAACCTTTGTTTATTCAATTGCAACTTTTAACTGTCTATGCTAAGTATATAAGAATAAGAATAACTTTATTGTCATAAATAAGAACATTCTTTTACAACTAGCAAAGCTAGTTCAGAACAGATGACATTGTCAGTGTACAGTACAATAACTAATCCTAAACAACAAAACAGAATTACAGTGGGAATGAACAGAACAATTAAGACCTGTTTAAAATTTATCATTTAAAAATGAGTCAACTGAATAATACATTTTTGTAATTAAAAAATCTTTTAGCCTATTTCTAAAACAGTTTTCGTTAATTATTTGCTTTAACTCATTAGGTAGTTTGTTAAAAAGTTTTCTTCCCATATATTGTGGTGTCTTTTCAGATAGTGTCAGGCGGTGTCTTGGGTACTGGAAGTTGTTTTGAAATCTTGTTTCATAATGATGCTTATGCTGAGTTTTGATTAAATTTTTAAAATTATTCCTAACAAACATCAGGCATTTTAAAATATAAAGGCAGGGAACAGTTAGTATACCCAGTTCTTCAAAAAATTGTTTACATGATTTTCTTTTAGAGGAAAATGTCATGAGTCGAATGTACTTTTTTTGCATTTTAAAAATTTTATTTGCATTGGATGACATACCCCAGAATTCAATACCATAAGTTATAACCGGTAAAAAAAGTCCATAATATAGCAAAAGTCTGGTTTTTGAATCAATAACTTCACGAAGAACAATCATTTGGAAACAAATAGAGTTTAACTTCTTAGAAATTTTGCAAACAAAGTTTTTCCAATTAAGATTAGAATCAATCTCAATCCCCAAAAAATTAACTGATTTGTTTATCCCCATTAAATTGCCTTGAAAAATAATATGCTCTTCATCAGAGTTTTTGTTTTGTCGAGTTTGAAACTTTAATAATTGTGTTTTAGATTGGTTAAGCAACAAACCATTGACTGAAAACCAATTTTGAAGTTCCATAAACGTATTATGAAAAATTAATTTTAAGTCTTGCGTTGAATTTGCTTTTAAAATTGCAGACGTATCATCTGCATAAAGTACAAGATTTGAGGATATATTTAAAGGTAAGTCATTAATAAGGAATAGCAAAGGTCCTAATATTGAACCTTGTGGTACACCAAATTTAATTTTCTGCCATGGTGAGACATGTTTGATGTTATTCTTAATTACTATTGTTCTTTGATAACGACTGTCCAAATATGATCTTACCCAAGACACCGCTGATTCACTAAAATTATAATACTTAAGCTTTTTACATAATATGTCGTGCTCAACACAATCAAATGCCTTGGATAGATCACAGAACACTCCCATAGTGCTCTGTGATCCATCCAAAGCATCAGCAACCTGGTCAATAAAATAAGCTACAGCAGAGATTGTACTACGTCCTGTTCGAAAACCAAATTGTTCCTGAACAAATAAATTATTTTTTTCAAAGAAATTTATTATCTGATTAAAAGCAATTCTCTCAAAGATTTTGGAAAAAGATGGCAAAATTGATACAGGACGATAATTGTCTAAAATTTCTTTACCCCCTTTTTTGTGCAATGGTTTGATTTCTGCGTATTTTAAGTTATTTGGAAATTCCCCACTATAAAATGATTGATTTATGATTTTACTGAGCGGTCTGTGAATTGAATCAACAGTGATTTTCATTAAATTTTGAGGTATCTCATCCCAACCTGCACATTTTTTACTTTTGAAAGAGGTTATTGTCCCTGCCACTTCAGCAGATGAAATCAATGAAAAAGAAAATTCTGGATGGGGGTTATTATTATTAACTTGAAGTAATTTAACTGCTTTTTGCTTTGAGGAAACTGCATTTAACTGTTGAGGAATGTTTGCAAACCTATCATTGAGTAACTTTGAAATGTCTTCTCCATTTGAAACCCATTCATTGTTAACTAAAAAATCCGGGATATTTTGGTCACGTTTCTTAACTCCAAGCTCTCTATTCACTATAGACCAGGCCGCTTGGGTCTTGTTGTCCGACTTGCATATTATGTTAGAGTTGTATAACTTTTTAGCCTTTTTACATACAAGTTTGAAAATTTTTTTACATTTTTTTACATAGTTTATAAAATTAACATCTACAGACTCTTTGACAATTCTACTTAGATATCTTTTATTAGCACTAGATATAATAATCCCTTTTGTTACCCAACTCTTTTTCTTTCTGTTTTCCCTGTTTAAATAAAATTTTATAGGAAAACAATCTTCAAAAACATTTTTGTAAGTTCTTAAAAACAGGGTTGCCAAATAAAACAATTAAAAATAAGGGACGGGGTCTAGTAATCATCCCTATACTTTACTCCTGAGTCCAAAATGGTGGTTAAAAATAACGTTTGAACATTTGTTACTCTTCATATTTTAGGTTGGTAGTACTTTAAAAACATAGCGATTTAGTTTAAGCTTAAAACGATATATTTCAATACAATTACACTAACCTATATTTGTAATTCTTAAAACTGTTACAGTTAATTGTTACTTTAGCTACAGTAAATGAGAGACTGTTGTGATAAAAATAGCATTCGCCTATCAAAACGGTGGCGGAGACGACTTGGCGAGGCTCTAAATGAGTTCGCAGTTCACACCCTTTACAGACGGAAGACGTTTTCAAATACTTGAACCACAAGATGGTCCCGAAAAATTACAATTATTAATGATAACGACGGCAGGCACTTGCCATGGCGGTCGGTACAGTTTTTATGCAAGATAAGCAACAGTTTTGTAATTTTGAGGTTAGATCGTTACCCCATCGTAACTAAATTTGTCCTGAGTAAATTTCTGATTTTGGCCAAATACGGGACATTTACCGTCCCGGATGACTTCTCTCCGGGAAGCGGAACAAATTTACTAAATAAGGGACTGTCCCTTAAAATCCGGGACGTTTGGGAACCCTGAAATGAATTGTAGTTGGTGTTCAGATCATAATCAGGGTTTACATCAAACTTGCAACTATTTAAATTATTTTTAAATAAAGTAACATTTTTTGTAGAAAAAATTATCTTTTTAAATTTAACATTTGATTTTACATTATCTTTGTCCCCTATGACTGACATAAAAAGAGTTCTATGATCAGATAGACCTATTTCTAAATTCATTTTTTTTTAGTATTATTACCTGGGTTATATTTATTAGTGATTATGTTGTCAATGCATGTCTTTGTAGTTAGCGTAATTCTTGTAGGAGACCAAAAATTTACAGATAATCCATACATTTCGAGTAAATTTAAAAACTCTTCCTTATATTTAAGATTTTTACATGATTCTAATAAATCAACATTAAAGTCTCCAGCTAAATAAACTTTTTTTGTCTGAATTTCTTTCCGAATTAAGTTTAAAAATGATTCTAACTTGTCAATAAATAAATAAAAATTACTGTCGTAGGGTGTTCTGTAAATAGATGCAACAACTATATTTAAAGACTTGATTTCAATACATGAAATTTCAAAAATCATTTCTTCATTAAAAACACAAAGATCTTGCCTAACCAGATAATCTATCTCGCTTTTCACTAGTATACAAGTACCACCATGTATTGATGAACTTCTACAGTAAAATGCCGCTAGAGTATAACCTGAGATTGAATTAAATAGATCAATTGTACCAACAGTGAGCCAATGTTCACAAAAACAGGCAATTAAAATATTTGAATCCTTTAATAAAATATTTAAATCATCAATTTTTGATGCAAAACCACCCTGAATATTATAGTGAATAAGCCATTTATGTTTGGGTTTTGTGCTTTCTCCTTCACACAACGGACATTTATGATAATTTGAACTAATCTGAATATTTTGAAGATGCGAGCAACTCATTTGTTTAGTGGTGGAAATAGGCTCATGCTCTCTAAAAAAATGTTGGTACCTATGCTAGTTTTTTGTTGAAACTCATCCCTACAAACTTCTACATCTTTGAAGAGGCTATCGTTAAACAGACCGCTTACATGACTAAACTCAACATGACAAGTATCACTGACTCTATTCATTTGATCACCCAGCACATTACTCTCACACCCATTGATTTTTCCACCCCCCACATCACTAGACACTATTGATAACCGTTGTGGTGTCAACCCCGGTGACTGCTGCGATGTCTGCTGAGGGGACCGCTGTGGCGAAGGCTCTGGTGATGGCGATGACAGCTGTGGCGAAGGCTCTGGTGATGGCGATGACAGCTGTTGCGAAGGCTCTGGTGATGGCGATGACAGCTGTGGCGAAGGCTCTGGTGATGGCGATGACAGCTGTAGCGAAGGCTCTGGTGATGGCATTGGTGACTGATGTGATGACGGTTGTGGCTGAGTTAGAGAAAGCAATATACAGGCCTCAGTCTGATGTGATGCTGATGTAGTTGGTATTGTTAGATTAAGAGATGCTGCACTGGATTGGAGTGAGGTGTCTTCAGTTGGGCTGATGGAGATTTTTTCAAAATATTTATGGGATAGTGTAAAAATTGTCCGTTTCAGGCTTTTTACAAATGAAGAATGAGATACACCATTGTAAAGTCTGTTATTAGAAGGTTCATTGCATGTCACAAGCAATATAGAGGCACCAGTACTTTGCCTAAAATTCATCAGATTTGAAACAAAATGTGGCAACGGCACACGATCTCTCACACAACCCATTGGGGAACAGATGAGAGTCTTCAAATTGCGAGCTTTAAAATCATTAGTTAATTGTAAAAAGGCGTTGTCATAATCTTTGATGTAATTTGAATAGTTGTTAGCATTGAGGAAATATTTAGGTTTAGTAACCAGACTGTAGACTGTTGCTCCATAACTTGTTTTTTGGAATGTTAAATTGCTACCACAATAGTCCAAATCATTAGGTCTCCCATATTTCTCCTTAAACGCAACTGCAACCCCCCGACTCATGTGTTTTTTGCTGTTGTCAAAATCTTTGAAAATGCAGTGAGCAAATCCCACTTCCATGTTGTTGCAGTACTGGTCAATAATATCTCTCATATCACGTTCGATTAGTTTCAGGTTGGTTTTTGCCTCCAATAGAGAGTAGCTGATGTTTAGCTGTAATGTCATAGCAAAATCTGCTATCCTTCTAGAAAGAACCTTTTTTCCCCACTTGTTCAGGTGTTGGCCTTGTTTACTGAAGAAATTTCTTGAAAAGTCACTGATGTTGATAATATTAAGGTCTTTCAGCTGCCTTAGCTCATAGTTGGCCTTATAAATTGTTTTGTTGATGAGGCAGTCCCATGGGAAATCATGGCGGTGAAACTGTGTTACATACACAACATTTGTATGATTGTTGGCCAAAGCAAATTTTCTTAACGATTCAGTTATATCTTTATGTAGATTTTGACTTTCAGATGTTACATCACAAATGTCGTTGGCACCAGCAATAATAACAACGGTATCATCTTTTGTCCAATTTTGAATCTTGCCGCCTGCCTTTTCCAGAATATGACTAATGGTACCTCCAGAACTAGCCGACACAAAAACTTCCACACTCCTTGGTAACAACGCTTCTAACAAATTAGCAATGTCTTTTCCGTGGCTATCTGCATAAACATGAACTTTATTTGTTTTCTGTTTCCCATTAGGTAGCACTTTGTGATTCCCATTAGCTTTTGACTGCTTTGTTCCTTCCAAATTCCTTAGCCTATTGGATTTAACACCATCTTTACTTTGTTTATTGATCACTCTCTTCTGAGTTTGTAATGGTGACTTGACCGCATTTTCAGGAACAATACTTGAGTCATCCTCAGGCTGATTGCTGCTTAAAGGTGAATACCTGTTGGTTAAACTTAAAAAAATATGGTTTTGGGCTTGGGTGTTTAGTTGAGCGGCTTTAGATCTTGAAACTATGTGTTGTGGCTTAACAGGGTTGAAAGAAACTGACGTGGAAGCTACTGGTTGATATGCAAGTGGGGGTGTTTCCCCAGCAACTGCAGCTGGATTTGTAACTGATTTAGTAAGGGTGGGGGAAGGAATATGGTACATCATGGCTGTGACGGTATCATGGCTCAGATTTGCATAGTTGTTATTATGAAAAAGCAGGGCTAGCTGGGCTCTCTTTGTCAACACATCACTTTCATTAATATCAGGCCAGACAGAGTTTGGGTAATTCTTTAGTTCATTGATTCTATTCTCTTCTATATACTGTATAAGTATATCTGTAAAAATCAACATATATATCCCACAATCAACATGGTTAGTTTGTTGAGGAACACACACCTTGTGTGGAGAAGTGAGTTCCCCCAACCCCAAATGCTTTGACATTTTCTTTATAACTTGTTTGGCATATTCTAGATTATAACTACCTTTTGAATCAAAATAGTACAAATTATTTTGTGTCCTTTCATACAGCAGTAGACTCCAATGGGATCCCCCTACTTTAACTGCTGCTGGAGCGTCATTAATTGGAAATAAAAAGTATGACTTTTTGTCAATATTTAGAGGTCTGACAAACACATCAGTGTCATCTGAGGTCCTAATCAACTGCACAAGTCCAGGATTCATCAAGAGAATGTCATCATTTATTACCTTGGAGTTATACTAGACTGCTTAACTATGTTAAGAGGCACGTTCATGAGTTTTGTATTTGTGATACAATTACTCCACTAGACAATCAAACAATATTTTCAGAGATTTTAAGTGATACTCAAGAACTCCTGAAAGTTTTGAAGTTATTGCTCTGAGGCTAATTTTCAGTGTCTTTATTCTCACTTCTGTAGAGAATCTGCCTGAAATTTCAATGATGAACCCAAAGATTTTTTTTTACTGGTAATCCTTTGTATAAGACTTAGCACAAATGATTATTTCAATCTTGATTTTAACCATCTGCATGTGTTGTAATTTTAGATGCAACTGTGCGTGATATTAGATTGTAACTGCATGTAGCAAGTATTTTGTAGGCCTACATGTAAAGTCATGTGAACTGCAGTTGTGATTGTGAAATTAAAGCTAAAGGTCATATTGCACGTTTATAGTTAACTAGCTGTTGCCCGTCACGGCTTCGCCCGTGATTAAATTCATTTTACATGTAATAATATCTCTTTAAAGAGCAACGAAATCTTCTTTCTTAAGAATTGTGTAAACAGAGCATTGAATTTTACAAAAAAATTTCTTAATGAGCACATATGAGCAAAGAGGAACAAATATGTCAAATTTCAAACCCCATAGACCTTACGTAGGGGGCTCTAAAGGACTTCAAAAACTATTTTTGCAAAACCATTTTTTATTTAGTAGGCAACATAACAAGTAAAAAGGTCAAATTTCAACCCTGTAGGCTATATATAGTAATTTTTAAGTCCAGTGGGGCGGAGCCCTAAAGGACTTCAAAGACTTTATTTTGTAAGATTGTTTCTTAGTGAGTACATATGAGTAAAAAGGAACGTCCACGTTAAATTTCAACCTCGTATGCCCTAGAGTAATTTTGAAGTCCAGTGGGGCGGAGCCCTATAAGACATCAAAAACTATCTTTGCATAACCGTTTCTTAGTGAGTACATATGAGTAAAAAGGAACGTCCACGTTAAATTTCAACCTCGTATGCCCTAGAGTAATTTTGAAGTCCAGTGACATCAAAAACAAAAAACATCAAAGACATCAAAAACTATCTTTGCATAACCTTTTCTTAGTGAGTACAAATGAGTAAAGAGGAACATCCAAGTCAAGTTTCAACCCTGTATGCCCAAGAGTAATTTAGAAGTCCAGTGGGGCGGAGCCCTAAAAGACTTCAAAAACTATACTTGGAAAACCGTTTCTTAGTGAATACCTATAAGCAAAGAGGAACATAAATACTAAATTTCAAACCCATTGGCCCTAGAGTGATTTTTAAGTCCAGTGTGGTGGAGCCCTAAAGGACTTAAAAAACTAAAGGACTTGCATAACTGTTTCTTTATGAGTACACACGAGTAAAGAGGAACGTCCACGTAGAATTTCAACCCTGTAGACTTTATAGTAATCATGAAGTCCTGTGGGGCGGAGCCTTAAAGGACATAAAAAACTATTTTTATAAAACCGCTTTTTAGTGAGTACATATGAGTAAAGAGGAATGTCTACGTCAAATTTCAACCCCATATGCTCTTGAGCAATTTTGAAGTC
This sequence comes from Neoaliturus tenellus, assembly GCA_030545055.2. Lineage (NCBI taxonomy): Eukaryota > Metazoa > Arthropoda > Insecta > Hemiptera > Cicadellidae > Neoaliturus > Neoaliturus tenellus. The sequence goes on along the minus strand of CM061531.1, from coordinate 70,343,147 downwards.
CAGTGGGGCGGAGCCCTAGAGGACTTTCAAAACTATATAATAATAATCTTTATATTTGCAAAACTGTTTCTTAGTGAATACTTGTGAGCAAAGAGGAACGTCAATGTCAAATTTCAACAACGGATGCAATAGAGTAATTTTGATGTTCTGTGGGGCGAAGCCCTAAAGGAATTCAAAAACTATATTTGCAAAACCGTTTCTTAGTGAATACCTTTGAACAAAGAGAAATGTCCATGCCAAATTTCAACCCCATTGGCCCTAGACCAATTTAATAGACCCGAGGGGCGGAGCCCTGAAGATGCTTTCCAAGAGCACCGAAGATGCGTTTCTTAGTGAGCACCTATGGGCGAAGTGGATCTCCCATTGAAAATGTTCCAAATAACTCTCTTAGGTCATATGGTTTTTCAGATATGATTTTCCTAGATTCATACTAAAAATTGGCCATAAGAATAACATTACAAATTTTAAAGTCCTGTGTGGCGGAGCCCTGATGGAATTTTGCAGAACCGTTTCTTAGTGAGCACCTATGAGCAAAGCAGAACGTCCATGCCAAATTTCAACATCGTAGGTCTTATAGTTTTCTATATTCGTTGTTTCCTATAGATTTGTATAAAAAATTGGCCATAAGGATAACATTAGATAGAAATTTTGAAGTCCTGTGTGGCACAGCCCTGATGGAATTTTGCAAAACCGTTTCTTAGTGAGCACCTATGAGCAAAGAAGAACACCCGTGCTAAATTTTAACATTCTAGGTCCCATAGTTTTTCAGATTCGTTGTTGCTTTGATTCGTATTAAAAATTGGCCATAAGATTAACATTAGATGGAAATTTTGAAGTCCTGTGGGGCGGAGACCTGAAGGAATTTTGCAAAACTGTTTCTTAGTGAGCATTTTTGAGCAAAGTGGACGTCCATGCAAAATTTCAACCCTCTATACCCCATGGTTATGGAGATTCTCTGATACATGAGTGAGTGGTATTTGACAAATATATAGTAGAAGATTTATTCTTGCCAATGTGTTTTATGTGTTATTTATTTGATGAAACTAATGATATGTAACTGTTGATAATGGTGAATAAATTCTTAATTTTGTATGTAACTCGAAGAAAAAATTGTAGTTCCTTGAATTTTGAGTTATCGAGAGTCGACTGTACCAAGAAATATAGAATGAGAAGAGGTAGGTGACATCAACAAAAATAATTAAAAAATCGATGACATCAAAGGTGCAGCACTTAATATATTCAAAGCAAACCAAACATGTGTCAAGAGAAACAACATGACGTCAAAGGTCATCAGCTGTTGGTGTTTGTTCCTTCCTAGGTTTTTTCTAGATACATTGGACTGTACTATTACAAACATTTTAAACAACAAAATAGGTACTAATTAAGATGTTGGCCAACATGCTTTCTGAAGTGTTTCCATTTGAACCTTAAATTATATAGCCTTATTTAGTTTTTTGTTCTTTATTGTTTGATATCGCAGGAATGTTCATAAATATTTCCAAGATTAAAATTTGTCAATGCACTTTTGATGCCTTACTTTACCTCACATTATAATTAGGGATATTTTTCAATTTAAAGTACTCAGATTTGGTCAGTTTTTGCAAAGAAATCTGTGTCTCATGTTTTCAGAAATTACTTAAAAGTCTGAGTCAATTGTGACACTTCTTCTTCTTCAAACGTCTAACTTATATTGTTAGTGTTGCGGCTAAGGAATGTTTAATAAAGTGTTTCCTTTTGAACGATTGTCCTCAGTACAGAGGTAACCCATATCATCATCCTGAATGCTTGCACATGTAACTAAGTGAATCTTTCTAATGCAGATGTAATTAAAAGTTGATAGTGCATTAATTAAAAAAATTCAATAAGTCTGAAATAAACGCCTATTTTCATTTTTGAATGAATGGTGTAATAATTTAGAACTGATTGTCTTACAAAAGAGTTAATTCCGTAGTGCTTTACCTTGCCTCCGCCAGGCGCAAACCGTTGATACCCCTGCTGTGCCTGCTCCTCATACAGGGCCAGCAGCTTCTGTTCCTTCTCTTGCAGCTGCTTCTGCTGGAACCGGGCCTGCAACAATCATATACAGACTTAAAATTAAAAATTTAGTGAGTTCCATTGGTGAAAAACTCTTAAGAAAAGATGTACAAGTGGAAGAACTTACTTAAGACACTGGTCACAAAACAGAGATCACACAAAAAGACACACTGATCAATATGAGGGCAGAGGAGTTACCCTTTTCAGATAGGATACCTGAATGTCAACAAATTGTTACAGTAGAAGTCGCACTCTAACATAGTCCGAGTTAAAAAATTATGAGCCTCAAAGATCTCTTACTTATTAGTAAGAAAATTACTCTACTTTTGCCAGCTTTTACCTACTGTTCTATCGAAATAGAGGAACAGAAAACAATTATAAAGTTCTTTTGAGGAGAGCAGGATTGTATCAGTTGCCACACTACTGATTACAACACTAAGTTGCCACACTTAGATTAACTAATCAAGATAGAGATTAGCTCTTAACTTCTAAAAGTAGAAAGACAAATCTCTTTTTTTGTGGTTATAGTATTTTTAAATACAATTTCTTATTTCAATCATCTGTTTTCCCAATTTTTAACTGAAGTTTTCAATTAGTTTTGTTGAAATAATTAAAAAAGTGTAACCGAGGAAAATGAGTATTGTTTTTCTTCTTCAATATGACACTTTGTTCATATCTCTACACTGAATGTAGCAGGTGATAACACGATTCTCAAAAACCCTTGCATTTGGGTGGCGCCAGGCGTAGACCGGAGCCTTAAGGGGAAAAAATCAATTTAGAACTGGCAAATACAAAGTGTATCTTATGTCATTTTTGTGACAAGGCAATTATAGGCCTGACATCATGATCTGAATCAGTTTACACATATCAAATTTCAAGATGAAATTTTAGACATTCTATAAAGAACAGAAGATACAGATACACAATAAATCTTAAAAGCTGAAACTTAGACAATTTTATAAACAAACAAACTGCTATATCAGTAAAATGTGTGGAGTATCACCTCAACAAGCAAGACTATATTAAACTGCATGAAAAGAAGTTGTAATAAAAGCACAAACAATTTTTATGATACCTTAAGACAGTAGTTAGCAAAAGCTAAAATTTTTCGGATGGATGACATTTGAAATTTATTGAGATGTGTAATTGTTTTCTAATAGCACAATTCTTCCAGGTTCTTTTTAAGACCAACACAAAGTCATCATACTTTCAATCAGTCAATGAAATCATCTTTATTTTACAAAACATGCACATTTTTCTACATTAATAAATAGTGTCAACTTCCTAAAATTAACTTAAAAAATAAGTACTTCTTAACATTGATAAATACAAAAGAGATTAATAAAAGAAAAATAATAATAATAAACAATTACAATGAACTAAAAACCAGTCATAGGCATTAGAACACTTACATGATCAGTTTAAGTATTCCTCAATTTGATTTTTCTATTAAAATTTTTTCAGTTTTTTTTTTTTTTTTTTTTTTTTTTTTAACAGCTTAATGTCTGATTCATATTTTAAATTATTTGAAAATATTCTGTAAAACAATAATCCTGAATATGTTGGTTTTTTCTTATAAAACTCCATTTTCTGTTGGTGGCGGGAGGTAACAATATCTCTTTTGTGTCTGGTGTTGTAATTATGAATTTCATAAGTTTGTGATTTTATAATTTTATAATTTCTTCATCGCCAGACAAATTGTTTCATAAATGTATGGGGAATAAACTGTTAAAATATTAAGGTTTTTAAAGTGAAGTTTTACAGAATTGTCAATCTTTAGGTGTAACGTAATTCATATTGCTCTTTTTTGTACAATTAAAATTTTATTTAGATTAAATTTGGAAATAGCACCATATAATGCTTTAGCTATCTTGTACAATCCTTATCACTGTTATGAATTTTATATTATCTTTGAGTGTTAATTACTGCAGTTATATACAATAATGGTATACTATACAAGTTAAACACAGAACAGAAAATAGCAGTCCAAGAAATTTTCTTTGTTGTTACAAATGTTCAGAAATTAATTTTATTTAGGGGGCAGAATTGGATTCCCTTAAATTTTGTCTTTATAGGTAATGGCAGGACTGCTAATATTACGATTGCTAAAAATAGAGCTAATAGCATTCATTCCTTTAATGTAAAGAGACAATCAAATTAGATCAGAAGCAATAATTAAATATGTGCTTTATTACACAAAGAGTAGCGTCTTCACTACTACTACCATAGCATACATGGGAATGAATGTAGGAAAAGTAATTTTTTTTTAGAGAATCCAAGTTAATAAATACAACAACCTTTTTAAAGCATACAATCCTCAATTTACTCTTTTTAGAATAAATCTTCAATATAGAAATTCCAAAAATGTTCATCGACATGAAGCCCTAAAAATTTTAGGTGAGAAATTTGTTTTATTGGCTCTGAATCAAATTTCTAAATTAGGTTGAATATAACTTTCCCGGTTTTTAGCAGAAAATGTCATAACATAAGTTTTTGAAGTATTTAGAAATAATCCGTCGCAGCAGACCTGCGTACTCAGCGAATTTCCAAATTAGTAATATTAATTTAGACCAGAAGAACATGTAAACAAAATTTCATTACGTGCTCATAAATAGGAAAATATTGTCTATTCTCCTAATGATACATATAGGGAAAGAGTATGCAGGTATGCTGCCATAAGGAACACTAAAAGTAGATTTTAAGCATAAAAAAATTTATTTGGACCATATGAAGCCATATACTAATTTTCATCAATATCTGTCCATAATTAAAAGAGTTTGCCTATCCTCCATATGATTAACATGGGAAAAGAGTATGCAGGTTTGCTGCCATGATAAGTACAAAAACGAAGATTTTTTTACATAAATGGTTGAATCTCAACCAAATGAAGCTAAATACCAAGTTTCATCCAAAAATACTGGTTAATAATTGAAATAATAACACATCCTTATTCTCCATAAGATTAACATTGGAGCCCCAAAATACAAGGTACTGTCTTTAGAATTTTTAATATCTCGGTAACCAATGGAGATAGAGCAAAGCTTCAAATACTAAATTGTGTGTTTTTTTTAGCTAAATCCAATGGTCAAAATAAAAATTTCAAATTTTTAAAAATTACATATGAAAAATGCAAAAACCCCGTTTTTGGGGTACAAAATCCCCCAAAACTACCCCTTCCAGTAGGTCGATATGTCTGGTTTACGAACTCATCCGAATAAACGTAGGATTACACATCTCTACCAAATTTGGTGTAGATCGGACCGTTTTTACGAGAGTTATCGTGTCTAGGGACACATACATACACACACACACACACACACACACACACACATATATATATATATATATATATATATATATATATATATATATATATATATATATACAGGGTGTCCAAAAAAAACGTTTACAGACTTTGGGATGTGATTTCTGATACAAAAGTAAAGAAAAAGTTCCTATGAAGGTATGTCCGAAAATGCATATTTACCCAGATATCCGCCATTTTGTTTTTTCCACTTAATATTTTTTATTTCGGTGACGGATTGATCTAGGAACTTCATATTTGGCATGGATCTTTATAATACTAATGTCCATTTCCACAATAAAAATTATTTTTTTCCGATGCGTGTTTTCAAAATGGCGGCCATTTTAAATTTTTAAACTCAAATATCTCAAAAACGGTAAATTTTATAAAAATATTACAAAAGACACAAAAGTTGACAAATTAAATTATTTAAGCAACAAAACCAAGTTTGTAAGTATCCGCCAACAAATAACGGAGTTATTGAGATTTTTCTCTTAAAATAACCTAAATTGGTATTAATCATAGTGCAAAATCAGTGTTTTTCTGTAGAAAACCACAATAACTCCGTTATTTGTTGTTGGATCCTTACAAACTTGGTATCACTGTTTAGATAATTTAATTTTTCAACTTTTTTGTGTCTTGTAACATTTTAAAAAAATTTACCGTTTTTGAGATATTTGAGTTTAAAAATTTAAAATGGCCGCCATTTTGAAAATATGCATCGGAAAAAAATAATTTTTATTGTGCAAATGGAAATCAGTACTATAAAGATCCATGCCAAATATGAAGTTTCTAGGACAATCCGTCACCGAAATAAAAATTATTAAGTGGGAAAAACAAAATGGCGGATATCTGGGTAAATATGCATTTTAGGACATACCTTCACAGGAACTTTTTTGCTTATTTTGACCCAATTAGTCATATTATGAAGTTTGGTGGTGGACTTTAAAGACACCCTGTATATATATATACAGGGTGATTCAGACCACCCGTCCTCTATTTATAGCAGGAGAACGGTTTGAGATAAAACCATGAAATAAAGTTTTTTCCCACTAAATTGCATAAGGGCTTTCCAATAAAAATATTTTCATCAATGCCAGTATACAGGGTGTTCCAAAACTGGAGGTCACGGGTTCGAATCTCAAAATTTTCTTAAATAAACATGCAGATTTTTTTTCATAATTTTAAACGTATTAGTCAAAGGAGCATTTTCGTGAAAACAGAATGAATTTATCTTTTTCCGTTCCAAAATGGCGGCCATTTTTGTAAGAAAAATCAACATTTACGGAATACCCTGTAATTCTTTTATTATTTGTCATAAATGACTACTGATTCAATATCCTTATTTGAAATGAGCTAAGCTTTAAAATGATATGTCACAAGACAACATTTATTAAAAAACTAAAAATTCAAAAATTTTATAATTTTGAAAATTTTAACTTAGACAAAACTCAAAAATTCTATGCGTAAACATATGTCATATTGTATATCATCTTAAAGCTCTCATTGAACTGAGCAACTTTGTAATTTACACTAATACCGTATCTCTTGAGGTTTTGTAGTAATAACGTGAAAATGCATTTTTTCCATATAACCTGCATGTTAATTCAATGTTATGGCAACAATCAAAGGAGGACTTCTATACTATAAAGCCCTGAACAACTAACATGCAAATCATATGGGAAAATGACATTTTTATGTTATTACTACAAAACCACAAGAGATACGGTAATAGTGAAAATTACAAAGTTGCTCAGTTCAATGAGAGCTTTAAGACGATATACAATATGACATATGTTTACATTTAGAATTTTTGAGTTTTGTCTAAGTTAAAATTTTCAAAATTATAAAATTTTGGAATTTTTAGTTTTTTAATAAATGTGGTCTTGTGACATATCATTTTAAAGCTTAGCTCATTTCAAATAAGAATATTGAATCAGGAGTCATTTACGACAAATAATAAAAAAATTACAGGGTATTCCGTAAATGTTGATTTTTCTTACAAAAATGGCCGCCATTTTGAAACGGAAAAAGATAAATTCATTCTGTTTTCACGAAAACGCTCATTTAACTAATACGTTTAAAATTATGTAAAAAAATCTGCATGTTTATTTGAGAAAATTTTGAGATTCGAACCCGTGACCTCCAGTTTTGGAACACCCTGTATACTGGCATTGATAAAAATATTTTTATTGGAAAGCCCATGTGCAATTTAGTGGAAAAAAACTTTATTTCATGATTTTATCTCAAACCGTTCTCTTGCTATAAATAGTGGACGGGTGGTCTAAATCACCCTGTATAAATTTTAACTCGCCTACGGCTCGATGGGGGCTCCGCCCCCATGCCCCCTCAGGGGTTGCCCCTGAGTAGTTAAAGCCCAAATTAGAGTCGTCGTTACGTCATAGATATATCTTTCATAGTTATAATTTGAATGCCAGAGCCCAAAGTACAAGATTTCATAAAAGTTTAGTGTTAATTTGGAAAAATTAAGAAAATCTTGTTAATCAATAATTAAGTCTAAATTATTAAACTGGTTAGTACCACCGAAGTAGTGGACTGCCAATTTAACTTTACTCACAATTAATACTAATAAAAAGTTTGAAAATTGCTTATGGCTTTTTTTCTTTTTTCCCTAGTCTCTTAATTCATAAAAAAACTGTCCCCACTTAGGAAAATAAATAAAAAATTCTAAACATTTCCAAATCGATGCAAAAGTTCACATTAATAACTGTAAATTAAAATGCCTTGCTTGGATAAAATAAAACTATAGGTGCATGGTGGTAATAATAATAAAAATAATCGGCCTGTAAAATTCACCAATAAAAAATGGAAAAACTTATTTTAGATAAAGAGTGTTGATATTGACAATGGTTTTGTCAAATCATGACTTACGAAAACTTATAAAATAATTGTTTATTCTCAGGCCTCCTTAGACAGTAGATCTATGTTCTAGTATAAAGAAAAAAACATTTGGGGAAATGAACAAATATTTATATATGTAATGTACAGCAATATCTCACCTAAAATAATCAAAACCTTCAATGGGAATATTTTAAATATAAGTAATTGTAGGGATAGAATGGAGTTGTGAAATAATAATGGACTATGTAAATATTCTAGATATCATGCTTAAAAATTGATATGTGTTAAAATTTTGGCCACATGATGTAAGTAATTGGTGTATTCAAAATGAATAAAAGTGGAATAAAATTATAAGTTTTAATTGAGGTACGCTGTATATAATGAAAGACAAAAAATACTTAAGAAAGATATTAGAAAATTTAAAAATCCACCGATAATGAGCAGGTGAGGCCCACCGAAGAACTGCCCGCTAAGACAGTATGAAAACCGGCTAATACGAAAATCGCCTGTAGCTCGTTTTTTAAAACCACATCCTAGTTCTCCTTAGTTCGTAAAAAAAATGAGAATTGTGAAATCATGATCGATTATGGAAATATTCTAGATATTATGGTATATGGAGGCTCCACCCCCTTTCCCAGAAATTATTTGCCCCTATTCTTTAATTGCCGTAAAAATCTCAAGCACTGAACATGGTAGTTGAGGCCTCCACCCCATAACCCTCGTTGTAATTTTGTTTGATACTCTAACTGTACTGATTAGGGTTATGAGTGTGGGTTTATGTGTAGTTTCTATGTACCTATTATACCTGAGTACTAGTACAGATTTTAAGTTAAACTTGTTAATTTTGTTTGATACTCTAACTGTACTGATTAGGTTATGAGTGTGGGTGTATGTGTAGTTTCTACGTACCTACTATACCTGAGTACTAGAATAGATTTTAAAAGAAACTATACTGTAGTAAACTAGTCGTCAGGGGATGTGACGCCATGCCTTGCCTCACCCTCCTAGCGCAAAAAGTATGAAAAAAATATCTGGATAAAATGGATGAAAATGTAGGATGGCTAAGCTAAATAAACTATTTTGCAAACTATTATTTAAATGAAAAAATAAATACCGTCAGAAAAAAATAGGACAACATGAACAAACTGTTATGAACCCGCTACAGGCTAATCACAAAAATACTATTCGATGCAAAATAAAAATGTATGTTATAATTTAAGAATAATTATTATAAATACTACTCATAAATCCTGTTAGAGTTACAGGGATAATTCAAACATTAGTTAAAAATTAGAAATTTACCTCGATTAGTTGGAAACCAAAGTTTTAGGTCAGTAAGTAACAAACAATGTAAAAAATCGCTAAGTAACAACAAACAATTCAAAACAATCAGTTACCCAACAATTAATTGTAAAACAACAGTATGGCCTAACAGGTAGAATAAAAGGCATTCATAACACTTATTTTTTTTTGTTTGGTATGTACTTCCCCACTCACTCATCGTGGTATCAGAAATTCATCAAATGTCGGTAAAGTAGATTTAGTTCTCGCTTGGGAATTACTGTGTAGTAAGTGATATATGGGTGATATAACTTAACTTCGCTTAATCTACTTTACCGACAGTTGACGAATTTCTGATATCCCGATGAGTCAGTTACACATTCGGGAGTATATAATTTAGATGACTATTATTTTTGGTCTCTGGGCACCTAAAATCGAAATAGTAACATGGTTCCGGGCTTAGGTCTTACCATGAGACCTACGGTAATAGCTTATTCCCTATGGGAAATTCGCTAAAAGATTATTTTCTCGAAGGAACCTAATGAATGCTGATATTTCCAAGTCACTTACGGTTTTTCCTGACACTTTTGAATTTGAATCATCAACATACAGACATAACTTTCTTTTACAGATGGACTATAGAATTTGACAAATCTTTTATGTAACATAAAAATAAGATTGGTCCAAGTATTAATCCTTGAGGAACTCCCCATTTTATTTTACGATTTAATGTATTTACTGTACTGAAAACGATGGTTGCTTTACTTCGACGAATTGACTACACCTCTCTAAATAAGAATTAAACCATTTAAGAGTTATCCCTTTTATACCAATGACTTCCAGTTTTTTTTAAATTGAGTTAAATGCCATACACTGTCAAATGCTTTTGCGAGATCGATATAAACTCCTAATCAATGGAGCTAAACTCCATATTGAAGATCACTGGTTTAGACAGTGATTTGCCTAATATTTAAACAGTTTAGCAAATAATGGTGAAAGTTAAAAGTCCCAAATTAGCCTATGCTTCTAGAATTAAGAGTGTATCCCTTACCTAACCGTCGTAATTCAGCTCAAACAAACTTCAGACAAACTGGCGGATGTCAGGACATGTCATGGCATCACCGGCTGTCAATATTCATCTATGAAGTTCTTTCACCAGAATGCCTTTGTCATAACGAAAAAAAACTTTCACATTTATTTGTATCGTGTTGAATGTTAAAGTAATGTTTCTGTGTCTCGGGGTTTTAATCTATGACGAAGCCTTATGGTGGGTCACAGCATATTGATAGCTTCTGATGATGATGACGTACTAGCGTCGAAATGTCCCGAGGAGACCCGCCAACTCGTTGATACGGAATAAGGATCTGTACTAAAAGTAGTGCATTCTTAAGTATTATATCTTGTATTCAAAGTAGTGCATTCTTACAGGAAAAGAGAATTGAAGCGAGCATAAAAATATCGCTAGAAAGAAATAAAGAGAGATTGAAGAAAAAGATAAGAAGAAAAGTTAGATCGGAAGAAAGAATTAGCGAAAAACTCTTAATTTGGAAATAAAAAAAGTATAAAAAACCGCAACAATGTTATCACTAACGGTCCGTATGAAGTTACACTAAATTTTTTATAATTTTCTGTAACTTTATCCAAATGAATATAATATATTTAGGCTATTAATAGTCCTTAACGCGGCTGCATAGGATACGGTCGTGCGGCCGGTCGCACCTGCTTAAGACCGACCCTGCTTTAGACCGACCCTGCTTTAGACCGACCCTGCTTTTGCGTGAATTAAGTATTCATACTGTTTACTTATAGTGTTTTCTTAAAGACTCAAGATCTACATTGAGGACCTCCATTCTTTACAAGAAGTCTTTGGAGAAACTCAGTTGACCTATGTACTTTTGTACATTATTACATTATTATTGTCCAGGCCTCTCTTGGAATAGAGAGCAATATTTCAAACAAACGTAACCTAAATATACTATTGTACTTACTATTGTTATTGTCAAATGAAACGAAGTGTTAACACAAACAAGTCAATACTTCTGGTTTTATTTCTAAGATAAATAGCTGAGACATGTTATGTAAGCATTCAAACTGTTAAAAAAATAGCCATTAAATAAAATTTGTAATAGTTTGCTCAGTATTATAACGGTTTTAGTTTTAGTAACACACGGGGTTTAAATTATATTTTTGTTTTATAACGCTCTCAAGACTAGTAATATTTAAAGTCTAAATAAATTCAAAATGAAAATATTGACTTCGTAATGCTTAATAAAGTCATTGTTTACGTAACGAAACTCAACGATCGCAAAAATTTAAGAAATAAACAGGATTTCCTTCTTTATCAGTTACGTCATTATAGTGTGTAACTTTTTTATGGATGTGGACGATTGGGCCAGAGTTATATTACCTGGTGTTAAATACATTTACGTAACAATAATCGCCAATGGCACATCATTCAACAACTTAACCTATGAATTTTCCGAGATTTTCTACGTATCGGTCAGTTTAAAATTATATATGTTTTTCTTCTTGTAAGAATTATATGGGACCCGCAGTGGATGAGTTGTCGTACATGTTCGTAAATAATGTATATAATTGTTATGTAATAAACACATAGTTGTTTTAGTTGTTTTCGTATATTTAATTTAATTTCATCTGGTGGAGCTAAGAACGAGAGCTATAGATTAGAAACACCCTGTGTGTAATATGCAGTATAAATTTTCTACTTAGCAATAATCATTGATCAAACATGTCAATTTTTTCAAGATCTTTCTAACATCATTAAATTTTTCCCGTGTATCGAATACAAGGATGCTGAAGATGAGATTTACAGTGGGTTAGCGTACTCCAGTCACTACTACTATAAACTCAATAACTTATTGATATGCCTATACATTGAAAACTAGGTTAATTCATCATTCTTTATGTAACAATCGCGCAACTATACGGATCTTTATTATGTTAATATTACATGACACTAAAAAATTTAACATGTGGGCAATTTTTTCTATTTTTCCCGTACCCTACAAGTTAGTTTGTCAGTTGAACATTTTCCCGGATGAGCCAGAGCTGAGTTATCGTACCTGGTGTTGGTGTGGCCCGTGGACGGCGGACACTCAGACACTGGCGGGGCCCACGGTCCGTGTCCTCGGCGCCCGCCTCCGCCGCTGACTCACCGCCGCGCCGCCGTGGGCCGCTACCTGCCCGCCGCCCGTCCCTCGCCCCACCAGTCCACCAACCTCGGGGTTCTTGCGCCTCGCGGTGCGGAAGAAATGCTACGGTCTATCGTTTCTTGACGTTTTTTAACTACGTAAAATTTTTTGTAATTTGAGGAAAGTAAACGCACCTCTTGCCATTACATGAAAATAATCGATTCATTCAGAATGGCATCGTTGGATGACCGTGACTGTGAGGTGTTTTTAAATAATTGGAGTGTAACCGAATGGTTAAATTGACTAAATGACATCTTTATGGCACACATTTGATCGATACTCGGCAATGGGACATAGTCACGAAAGTTAACAACAACATTTTCAACAGCTTGAATATTAGTCTAACGAAACAAAGATTAGGAAACAGAGGTTTTTCGAGTTTTGCTATTTTTAAGAATGGTGTAGAAGATTTGATAACGATTCCCTGTTGTGTATTGGAACTTGTTCATGTTTTCAGTTTCTGTTCTCGAAATGGTCGCGTTAAGATATTTGGAAAGAAATTTAAAATGCCTCTTGCAATGATACAGAAATAATCCATTTTATGCAAGACATTGTCCAAGGTATGACAGTGGCTGTGAGGTTACGATTGTTAACTCGCCGGAAAAGTGACAATTTCATGGACAAGGACTACCGTTCGCCAGTTCGATCCTCTGCAGTGAGAAATAGCCTTGAATGGGCGGTCAATGTTGAATAATAACGAACCCAGTGTTCCCTGAACCTAAACCGCTAAAGCAGTTGCAAAGCGTATAGATAATGGCAAAAAAGAAGCTGAACGAAGTATTAAGGTTATATTACTTCATATCTACTCACAATAGGATTCATTTCAGTATATTTTGTAAAATTTAAAAAATACATTGTATGCCTACAGTCTCTGAATCACTTGAGTAGTTGGCGCGGTGGTCCAGATTAAAGTATATCTGGATTTGTCAATATTTGTATCAAAATTACAACTCCTATCTACAAAATAAGTTGAATTGTTCAAGCCTTCTAAGACCTTCCTCTGTACACATACAGAGGAAAAGCAATCTTACAACAATTTTAAAAACGTCTCCATTTATATAAGATTTCAGTCCATATTTTAATAAAAGTAGTGATGGAAAGAAAAATATTCAGTGTAAATAGAGAAATCCAACAAAAATAAATTGAAAGAGAGATTTTTAATAATAAACTGTGAGATCAAAGAGAACAAAATTAGTATTTCCAATCATTAGTGGGACTAAAGTCGGAACTTTGGCCCCAGGAAAGTCGGAGTCTTTGAGCGCCTGTTTGTTATTCTTGGTGAAACTCGCTCAACGAGTTTAAGCAACCAACTTGACTGTGTGATGTTATTATTATCGTCCGCTTTGCTCAAAAGTACTTTTCGCTTTGCCCGTCTTTGCAATTAATCATCGCTCAACCATAAATACGATGTCATCATTTTTCTTTAATATTTCAATGCACAATAAACATTGAATAAATTATATGAGTGATGACGTAACGAGCAGCCAATTTGTGTACCTTTTTTATATTTTAATGTAAAAACCGTATAATAAAGTTACTCTAATACAGTATATAAATAAATCTTTATTTCCTGAACCGTTTACAGTGATATATATATATATATATATATATATATATATATATATATATATACACAAAGAAATTATTATAATTGACAACAATAAAATCAGGCTGACCTCCAAACAAAATTAAAAACCTACAGTTCACAAAAATAGGGCCCCTAAGACACAAAGTCCGTTTAGGGGTTCCTTTACAAAGTCTTACTTTTTAGAGTTCAGAAGCTACAAATAATCTCTTTAAATGCTGTGATTAAAGCAATACTAACAATAAAAATAAAATTCAGTGCTCTTTAGATAAAAGAAAATATAGAAGCTACACATAGCCTGTTCAGTTTATTCAAATTAATAAGTAACAACGACACTTTTAACCCTAAGGGCGGTGACACACTACCGGACTTTTCACCAGACCGAGCATCGTACCGAGCAAAAACGGCAAGTTCGGCAGTGTGTCAGGGGTCCGTACATCGGACCGAGCATCGTACCGAGCGCTCTGGAGGTGGTTTTCTGGCGAAACATCAAAGAAAAGATCGGTCCTGCGTACGGTTCGATGGGTACGCGTCAGATTGTCACCCCGTCAGATTGGCACCACGACAGTTTGGCACCGATCCTAGAGGTGACAATCAGTCGCCTGCGCTGCCCGACAGATTGTCACCCCGAGAAGGGCCGGTGCCAATCTGTCGTGGGGACAACCTGACGCCTACCGCTATCGGTGACAATCTGACGGCGCGGTACCCGACAGGTTGGAACCTCGAGAAAGGCGCGGTGCCAATCTGTCGTGGTGACAACCTGACGCCGGCCGCTTGGGGTGACAATCTGTCGTGACAGTACCCGACAGAATGGCACCGCTATGCTCCTCCTCGCACCTGAGGTCCTCCTCCTTTTACCTATAATATAATATTTATAATTTCCTAAGACCTAATCTGATGTAAAAAATCAAAAGCAAAATTGTATTAAATAGTACTAACCATTATAATTTGTAACTATAGCCTATACCTAATGACTGATAAAAACATTATAAAATAATGTTATTATTTTCATAAAATCGAACTATTAATTTGTTTATAGAAAGGAAAAAACCAATAATTCGTGTTTCATTATATCTAAATTATTAAATCATTTTTTTAACTGTTATGGAAATATTTACCCCCATAAAGAAATATCAATATTTACTACTGATTAGAGTAAAATATCCCTAAGCAAAATCTAATTTTCAGCAAAACGTCATCGAGCGGGGCACACGAAAACTTAACGGGCCTGCTTACAATTTTGGTCACGTGACCAGATGCGGTCAAATTTCAATTATTTGGAAGCATTGCAATAGCCTAACTTAGTATCAGTTTTACATGTAGTTTTAAATACAAGTAAATGAAGTCATAAGCATAGGCTATCATTCTAATCCACATTAAATTACAAATTGAATTATACTAATGACCCTCTGATTTCAAAACTTAAAACTTACATTTAGTTAAAAGAAAAACTAGAATTTCTACCACTGTTTATAGGATACATTGACCTTTTTAGTAAACGGTTTTCTTCCAATGCGTATGAAGATACTTATTTCTATTAATTAGATCAAATAAATGTCTTAAATCAGTAGTTTGCCAGTTACATTTTCTTCCTCTTCAAAATGACATTTCATTTGACTAGTAATAACGATGTACACTACATCAAATAACAATTTTAGCTAGCGGTCGTCTGCCAGCCGTTCGCCATTTGTTATAGAGTTCGAAAATACGTATATTGTACATTCAAACTTATGAGACCCTACGACGTATAAATTGATACTAGTAACTCTTGACGTATAGATTGATTAACTCTTTTGACAAACCAGAGGTGCAAATACAAATTTATACGATACAAATTACTACCTGAGCTAGGTAAGTTCAAAAAGTAATATTTTGACGTTTCAAACGTGGTGGCTACTTGGATTGACGTCGATAAAAATTAAGAAATATTCTGTGAGTTATTAGTTGCTGTAACACAACTACTTATCGGTTATCTCTTATTATAATAAGAAATTTCATAATATTACCTTTCATATGACATAATAATGTAACCACTTTCAAGGTGTTTTTCACCGGTGTTTTACTAGTACAAAATGTTTAGACGTAGAAGACCGTTTCAAGGCCGTGGCACTATAAACGGCCGTCTCCCACTGCTCTAGTTAAATCTTGTCTCTTTATTTTACTTCATTTTTTGCGCGGGGCCTTTGTAAGCGCGAGGCCCGGTGCGTTCGCACCGCTCGCACCGCCCTAAGGCCGGCTCTGAGGATCGGTGCCAATCTGACGTGGTGACAATTTGACGCCGGCCGCTTGGGGTGACAATCTGTCGTGACAGTACCCGACAGGTTGGAACCTCGAGAAAGGATCGGTGCCAATCTGACGTGGTGACAATTTGACGCAGGCCGCTTGGGGTGACAATCTGTCGTGACAGTACCCGACAGGTTGGAACCTCGAGAAAGGATCGGATCCAATCTGTCGGGGTGACGACCTGACGGGGAGTGTTATTTCAGGGGATCGGATCCAATTTGACGCCGGGTGCTAAAACACCGTGGTGACAATCTGTCGTGGTGCCAACCTGACGGCGACCCGGTTCGATGTACGGTGTCAGGTTCCAAACGCCGTACCGAGCGTCGCCCCAAACGCCGTACCGAGCGTCGCCCCGAACGCTCGCATTTAAACCAATGGAATGCCCCTCCTCTCTCCACCGCATCCTCATGCGCTCTCACTCACTCATGCTATCCCCCTCTCTCTCTCTCTCTCTCTCTCTACTTCCTCCACCCCGCTCGGTGGATTTGTCCGGTACGATGCTCGGTCTGATATCTTGTTCGGTGAATTGCTCGGAGTAAATTAACGTCCCTAACGTACGTACGGTGTAATTTTCGGTACGATGCTCGGTCCGGTGGTAAGTCCGGTAGTGTGTCACCGCCTTACTACCGCGTCCCTGTAGGCCTACATTTTGGCACGGCGCTATACAAGCTACAATGATACAGTATTCATCTTATAACATTTTATCATGTGTTCACCTCCCCATGAAAACTCATCAAGACAAATTTGTAGGATACCGTATTTTAGCACTTTTTAATGATAGTGTTCTCTTTTGAGTTCTAGCGACCGATCGAGGTTATATTATCACTAAGACTTTGAAATAAGTTTTCAAATTCGATAATTTTCTGCTGTCATACAATTCCAATAGGCTGCGTGGTAAAATACCTAATTTAATATGATGAATATTTCTTATAACTTGTGAAAAATTATGATCTGTCAAGTTTTATGTAATTTGACAAAAAAATCAAATATTTAAAATAAATTGTTTTGAATTGTTTTTTTCTAATTTTCATCGATATGAAGGATTTGTAAATCCTTCTACTACAATTATCATTTTAGTCTAAGCCTATGTTAAACTATTATGTCCCATTTATACTTTGGAAAGCAATCCAACTTAAAAGAATATTGCAGAGAGCGGTGAGTTCATTGAAATTGAAATAGATTTTATGTATGATGATTGATAAAGCTGTCAAGATGTTGTTTCTTCGTCTGAAACTCGATAGTATGATGGAGAGGCGTCCCTGGGGAATACAAGTGGGGCCGTTTCGACCGGCGGGGGCGGACACGTAGGCGGGGGCCGTTGCCAAGCTGTGGTAGTTGTACAGACTCACTGATGGTACAGTACTACATCGGTACAGTGGGTACAGCGGTGGCGGGACTACGGCGCCCTGGGGAGTCGTCCGCGGCCGCGGCGGCCATTACCTGGAATTGTGGAGAGAACAGCTGCTATGTGGCGCATAAATTCAATAGGCAAAACGAATTTCAGGTACCTCGTTACTATGTTTCACCCAATGTAAATCAGTTACAAAAATGGGATTGAATTTTAAATAATGGGCAAGGAGATAAAGATTACTTGATTAACAAGGTCAGGTCTTGAAGCTTCTAAGGGTCGGTTTTCCCAAACACCCTTAACTTAAACTTAGTTTTTAAACATATGGACAATTTCGTTTTAAACTTGAGTTTAGGTTAAAACTTGCTTCGAGAAACCGGTCCCAAGGTTGGTATATCGTTACCTTACCTTTTTAAAAAATAATTTTTTTATGAATTTTTATCATTCTGTACGAAATCAGGCTGTTTTTGTTCTCTCAATAGTAAAAAAACCGTTTCTTTTTTGTCCTAGGACTGAAAAATCAGCTGGAATATTTTTTAGGTCCTAGGACTGAAAAGTCTGCTGGTTGCTAAGTATATTATTATTCATCTATTAATTGTGAGATGCAGAATGTTGAAATTCAAACGATATAAAGAGCATCGATTGTAAATAACAGAAATGTAGAAACTGCATATTACTTTTTTTGTAAATATAACTTCGAAAACACAATTTTATGGTTAATATTTTTAACGATTAAAAGTCTAGTTTTGCATCATGCTAAAAAAAACGTTGTTCTTTCACTAGGAGCAGAAGTGTCTTTTTGTTGCTTAATCGTTTTTAAAACACGATTGCGCACCAAAAAGACCAACTTTTGCTCCTAGTGGTGAAAACTACTATATTTCCTTAACCAATCACTTGTAAAAAGTTATCTATGTGACATCTGTCACTGTCCACAGTCATAGTCATGCCGCATACTGTATTAACTCTCTGCAGTACAGGGTGTCCTAAGGTTACTCAATCATGCTAGTGAATTAGGTTGCTATAGAAAGACGACGCAGTAATTGAAAAGCGAATTATTAAAACTGTCCCCCAACCCGCCATTAGATTGTGCTATTATGTTAACAAATTTTAGTATTGAGTTCCTCAGTCTATTCCTAGTGAATAATGCTTACTGTTACAACTAATGTTAGGCCTAAAAAACTAACTATAGAAAAATAAGATTGTAGGAGGATAAATATACCCATTGGCAAATTATTATTTACCAATTTATTTTGAATACTTGTGTATTCATAGTCAATGCTATAGGTTACAGTTTATTAGTAGACGAGGGCACTACTTGTTAACTTGATGAATCAAAACAGTTCTTGCCAAGGTTGTTACTACACCGTGATTCTAATATTTTAAAGTACGAGGTGAGGTTTTGTTTACATTGGAGGTCTGATTGCCTGATACCATGATATCGACCCTAGTCTGGTGGGCGGGATGACGAGTCTGGTGATGTCACGACAACTGATTACTGATAAGCAATTGGGTCGCGTCCGCACGCAATGTATATACATGGATAGTACATGCAGCTGGGGGTGGCGTTGCAAAGTCTGTAAGGGAAAGTGCACGGGTAGAGCGGGGGGCAACACTGGTCATCTATCACACATATAAACTGTAAAACAAGCGCTCGTTTACACAAAGAAAGAGTATGGGTTTCGTCCAACGCCATAGACGGTTTGTGCTACAATATCGATTCTCTAGTATCAAACTATTTAATTGTGAAACTGCTTAGAAATTCCTGCGGAAAAAAGTATCTGATAGCACAGTAAAAATTAAATAGTTGGCAATTTTCTCTGAAAATGTTTTATTTATAGTATTTTACTATTAAATAAACGATCAAACAATTCGATCAAATCAAGCAAACTTTTGTTTTATACATAATGTACTGAAATTGTGATACCCAAATAGGATTAGTACTCACGGATCAGCAGTAGTATTTACATTAAATATAAAAAAAACATTAATTTTGCACGATTAGAAGGGTTAGACAATATAAAATTTAAATAGGAGTAACATATGAAAATACCTAACTACTTTATTTCTACTATTTATTTGATTTATTTTTATTTTGTAATGAATCTAGACAGATGATTTAAGTACTGTTTACATGAAACTTTCTGTTTAACTCAATTAATATAGGCCTACTCAAAAATTTAATTAATTTAGGATAAGTTTTTATCGCGAGTAAGTTTCGACACGCCTACAGAAACAACAGCACACCCTGGTTTATTCCAGATAGAAATAAAATAAAAATGTGGTACTTTTAATAAAAATATTACCAAGCTTGTTTATTTTTATACATCAAACAAAAAACTTAAAAGTAATCGAACGGTGAAACCCTTTTAAATCCTGAACTTTATAGTAATCCCCGCTCCGGTATATGGAAGCTTTTAGCAGCTCCGATCGGGTTTTAAATTTAATCATGCAAACATTGGCGTCTGATAACGGTCGGGCTTTACGCGGGTTTTTTTTCGTAGAAGCACGAAAACATTTAAATAAGCGTTATTTTTAGTTGTAGACCTCGCTACGATAGTCTTAGGAGGAAAAAATTGGCAGAAGTTTTTATTAAATATTTAGAATTGTTGATAACATTATTGGAAAATGTTTATAATGTGACAAACTTAAAAAATATATATATAGTTACACATTTATAAACCGACGTATTTCGAAGCGATACGTGGAACCATTAGGTGTCCAGTGCTCTTCCTTTGTCCACATATACTATACGAAGTACTGTGCAACCTGTTTACAACTTTATTTTCAAGTATTTTGTACAGATAATTTGATTATCACTAAAATGCTTGCGTCCTTTCTCAACATTATAAAACAATATTATCATTGAGTATTATAAATCTCAAATTATTGTTCTTACAGAATTTGGTTTGTTGAAGTCAGAGAGTGAAACATTACCATTAGCTCGGCAATGAAATTAACTCTATGGATTCTTAAAGAATTCCAATGATAAAAGTAGTACACAGCTTACTTTACCATTGTCTTTGAGGAACATAACAAATTCAGGAACGAAAATGAACAGAAAAATACCATGGTTTAGGAGGATATTTTACTTTGGATGAAGCAAATCCAGCTTTTTCAGCGGTCAAAGAATATTGTACTCCTCAAACGCTCTGAAATCACAGGGATGATGTTTGGCAACGAGAAAAATTTCTCGGCTTCTTAAGTGATTTTTCTTCTAAGATAATTTTAATAACCATCCTTCTCTTTTTGTAGTTTGTAAAGTAGGCTACTATTTATCTTCCAAGGCTGTACTGTAGGGTAATAATTCGGACTGGATTTTGATCTAACTATGTTTACATCAGTATTCCACGTAATAATTAATATCGTTTTTTACATGTGGTTTAAAAGATTCCTCCGGCCATATATTGGAGTTTGCTGACAGTTTATTGACACCGCGTGGAGTGATCGCCACCTGTAGTTAGGCGTTGGCGCCACCGTGTGAGAGGTATATAGTCAGGTTACAACCTTGGAAGAATTATCTCAGACTGGCCCATCTGTCCTCGGACCCTAGGCTTGTTCCACCTGTACACCAGGAATCTGATCAGCTTTGAGATCAACCAAAACTCAAAACTATTCTTCCATTCTTCAAAGCCATTTTACGTTTTGGATGTTCGACTGTCTCACAGGATATCTAATATTAAAGCCCTTTCCAATAAAAAAAAAATCATGAGTACCTAACAGCTACCTTAGATGTTTAGAGATAAGTGGTAAAGAACCTATGCTTCGATCTAGTTCAAGACTACCTTTTCCGCTTTCTGCCGGTAGTAGAGAGCGGTGTCGACGCTCTTGGCGGCCCACGTCGAGGGAGACCACGGAGTTGAGGCTCGACCCCAGGAGGTACTGGGCCAGAGCCATCGCCGGACTAGCGGATGCGGATGCGGACACACAGGAAGTGACACATGCGGAGTGTAGGCGGCGACTGGCGTGGTCAGTGCGACATCGTCACCATGGCGACCAGACGACAACACTGACCGGTGGCCAGCTGGGATCGAACCGCGGATCAACTGACCTTTGCTAAGCCCATCACGGCTGCACTCCGGCGAGGCGAGAGCTCGGCTCTACAGGATTACCGCTAACGCTTTCATTTGAACAATTTCAGTCAACGGGAAAGTATTTGAAACGCTTCACAGCAAACATTTTATTTTTATTGAGTATTCATCGGTTAACGGAAGGCCGCTCCTAAAACTGATGGAATTGTTATTTTTTTGGATTTATGACATCAACTTTTTTTGCCTACATAACTTTTATTTTAATATTGATCTGAATAAAAACTGTATTATATTATTTACAAAATAATGCATTATAATTTGGCAAACTAACATCCATCAAACTACCTCCTTTCAAACATTTCTATATACAATCTATGGGGTGATGGACCACTCATAACTATTTTATTTTTGTTATTCTATGCCAAAAGAGAGACAGTTTAATACAATTAATGATGGTTAGGTTTTTTTTAAACATCCGGCAACAACCGGGGTTGGTTGATTAATTATAATCAATGATCAATGGATGCATTTTTTTTTTTTTTTTGGGGGGGGGAGAGGGGTTGGTGAAAACTGCATTAGTATACGTTGTTTGAAAATCAGGCAAACTGAATGAAATTGGTCATCATGAATGCCCTCCCATCATCATTCAAATACAAAACTGATTTTAAAACATCGTAGACGAGCACACTTTTTAAACACGCCCCCAAATAAAAGATTTGGAATCAATTGCATGTGATTAATCTACCGACTCCGGTTGTTGTCTGATGTTTCAACAAAACCTAACCAACATAAATGTTATTAAATTACCTCTCTTCTGCTATATTGTTTACCTAAGTAACTTGTATTCATTAAAATAACAAAAATGAAATCTTCGGTGACTTTTCAATCACCCAGTATATATTAATAGGCAACAACGATTATTTTCATCCTATTTTTTAGAAAATTTTAATCAGAGGACGATCTTTAATTATTATTAATCACCCAAGAGTACGCTATAGAGTGACAGTATTTTTCTTTGTCTTCACGATTTTCAATAATTTTTCCAAAAACATTTAATTTTACATAATATTTTAAAAAGTTAAAACATTTTGATCAAACATTAGGTTGTTATCAACCTAACTTTAATTTTTTTTACAGATATTAAAAATATAAACATCATATATAATTTTATTATATTCAATGCAATGATGTTAAATTTAAACCATCCCCGTTATTGTATATCTTTTTTAAGAATAAATAAATTTAAATACACAAATAATTAGGTAACGTTGTATTCAACAGTTTGTTAAGGTAATTATGTAATGTTGTATGTTTGTATTACTCCCACTAAATGTAATGTTTCACTTAGTATAAAAAGTCTCTAAGGCCGGCAAGATTAAATCGTGCTCATTTGAAACGACAGAGAAAAGAGCTGAGTAGGGCGCCTACATTAACTCTTTAATTACATATTTTAGAGCCCTTTGAATCGCACTGAGATGTTTCCTTTCATTTGTACTGTTTTGTCAGCAGTGTCTCGCCTGCAAATTATACCTTTACTACGCCGATGGATCCTCAACTTAAAATATCTATCTATATTTTTATACCTATTTTTAATAACTTTGTATGAATAGACCTATTTATGAAGTTGGTTTTGTTGAGTTATTCATTCTGAGCTTGCATTTCATAAATCCAAAATAGTTATGCACAGAATATAATAGCAATAGGTGTGTAAGGTAAGAGTGCAAAATAGTAAATAGTAGTACAATACACATACTTAAAGTAGGTCCCCACTCTATCAGTTATCCTTATGATGAGATAATCAACATATCCCAATTCTTACTTAAACTAACCCTTACTCAATGCTACAAAACACCAACTTCAGAAAAAAATGTATTCGTAATTTTAAAATCTATTTCACTGTAGGGAAGAAAAATAACTATTTTTGTTATTTTAAAATTTATTTTTGAGTAAATACAACAAACATTGATGACATGTTTTGTTTTCCTCTTTTATACTGTATTTGAGCAAAAACTAAAACCTTTTCCATCATTATTTTTTAATTTAACTTTCTCGTCATTTTAATAGAAAATGTTAATCAAACCTTTTAGTATACGGTGTATTTTATTTTAAAACGTAACTGAATAAATTAAACTTTAAATATGGGTATTCTAATAACAATATTTTCCCGAATATATTCCCTGGTCGAACAATCAAATATTTCTCTCCGTTCGTCGATCTAGACATATGAACGACTTCCACTTACATGTACGGTACACGGTGAGTGACCGTGTTGGTGTGCGGATATATTAATTGATCAGATATTCGGGGCACGGGGCGGTTTGATGGCCTCAGTCAATCAACTGCATCGCCTCCTTTACTGAAAACCTTGTTACTCAGCTGTAAAAACCTTTATTTCGCCCAGCGTTTGTTATTTTTCTGTTAAACCATAAAGTAAATTTTATTATAATTTGCAATAACTGTCAATATTGTAACACCTTACGGCAGCATAGCGTAAAGTGATGTTTTGCATTTCTATTCAAATTAAAAACGCTAAAGTAAATTGCAGTCTATTTATTTTTAGTAGGGCCTATATGCTACACATTCGATTGGGTAAAAACTTTTAAAGTATTTGTTTTCAAACTCACGATTTACTTTCATGCAAAGCAAAATTAAAATTTAAAATTAAATTAAAATTTGGCAATGATACTCTTCGCCTGATGAACTACAATATAAAATTATATTGACCGATCTCTCAATCAACAAACATAAACGTTATTAGGCCATATCTAAGTGTTTTGTCATTTAAACCTCAGCTAATGAAAAGGTTAGCTTTATTTTTTGTGTAAGAAGTTCGTCACTACACTATTATATACCCCGTTCAAAATTAATGTGCGGTTGGAAGACAGAATTTTATTTCCCACCAAGAGGAAAATACCCTCCTGAATACCTCAATACCCTCTTGAATTCCCCTATTTTCTTTCCGATCTGATGTTATTTTAATATCGCCCTTGAAATTCAGAGTAGATAATAGCGCTGATGATCATGCTACTTCCCCTAGTTGCCGTTGCAAGCGCTTCATTTTTACACCTCAAACGTCTAAAATAAGATAATTCGTTTACGGAAAAGCAAACCATTTGCATTAAGTGACACGAGACTTTAAACATGTGTAATAATTCTCAAAAATTATGATTGGTTGGATTTTTTGCTGTAGGAGGAAAGGGGGAAATGGGGGAATTGAAATAAGCGTTTCAACTACACTTTTATTTTGAACGGAGTGCAACCACATTTAGTGATAAAAATAAAATCCCCATTGTTATACAGATGAAAATTCATTATGTTTAATAAACTTGAAAATAATTAAATATCACATAGACAATAATTGTTTTATCCTCATGAATCCTTCTTTAGAAATTGAATTTAGTTTTAGGTTAGTCATATTTATATAAAATAATATAGATTATTTATGAAATAATTTAGAACTGATAAATAAACTTAGAAAGGCCATAGAGTATAAATCGACGTTGAAATGTAAATGTACTCTCTCCATCACATTTTTTCCAATATAAACTAATTAATCTTGTTGATTTCTGAGTTTTGCGATGAGGCTAATGAGTGCAGTTCCATCTCCTTGATATCTTACCCTTGTAACTGAACAGAATAATCTGTAACATTGTTTCCATTCTCACAAATATTTTTCCGTTGACGTGTTAAGAAACAACATTTGGCATGTTAACCTTGGGTTGTCGTAAGATGGCAAAGTATCTAAGTGCTTATAAAAATTGCAGAATAAATTGCGTCGAATTCTTTCTTGGAGGTTGTTGTAGAAGGATAAATGATATATTTTTATCTCTCGTTCTAAGAATCTTGCATCTCTTCATAAAGTTATTATTGGAATGAAACGTCTCTACTTTGACAACGTTATTACTGAACATTATAGTGTGTTATATCGCAGACGTATCCCGCTCAGTTGTTACAAATTGCCCCAACACTCCTCCACGCCTCCGCCTACAAGAGACGTGTATC
The DNA here is from genome assembly GCA_030545055.2 of Neoaliturus tenellus. Lineage (NCBI taxonomy): Eukaryota > Metazoa > Arthropoda > Insecta > Hemiptera > Cicadellidae > Neoaliturus > Neoaliturus tenellus. The sequence continues at coordinate 70,317,208 of CM061531.1, read as the reverse complement.
GTGTCCTCAATGGCGCGATCAAATTGAGAACAACGTGTTTTGATGGCTATCTTTAAAATTAAATGAAGGAGATAACCAGCCTGAACCATCGATCGCTCCTCAACTACAGTTTAGGTCAACTACAGTTTATGTGTCAGTGGGCGGAACGGCGCCGTGACCTTGTCTCCAGCCAACGACCTTGCTACAAGATACGCTTCGGTTGTCCAACACCGTCTTCACCTATGCACAAGATGCGGTAATAATATTTATATTCTAGTGATGGGGGTTTCCACCCGAATGCATTCACAGAGGGTTCATTATGAATATAGATTTAGAAAGTTGCCGATGTCACATTGAACAGTAAGTAAAACAATTTAGATAAAATATCGTACTTTAGCAAACCTGACAAATGTTAAACTAAATGGGATGTATGAATACACCCGATATTCCATAATGTTTCAGTTTTAGGTTTGCGAAAATTGTTAACTAACAAAGGGGAGTCTGGAAGTTTTAATCTTCAAATGTCTGCTACCCATGATTTTGTACGTTGTGCCCATAGTTTGTTCATGGACAGTGAGTCTGAAACTTTTACTTGGGGCTCAGGTCGTAATCAAGTTTTCAAGTTTCAAGGTTTTGTTAACACAACACCAGGTATTTGTCCTTTGTGTTGATGTAAATGATTGAAGAACTCTTCTGTTGTGTACGTTAATCGACTCTTTTGAAAATTCATAGATATTAGTGAACTATTTCCAACTAGTTAAAGTTTTAATTATAATCTTTATTTATTCCGATTATATTTCATGAAATACTTTAACTTCATTAGAGAAGAAATTTACACTCAATCAAGTAGCAAACTACTTATAATAAAGCCGTTCAATTAATAAATCTAAACTCTTATAAATAAAAGGAAATAAAATTCCATTGATTAACGTCGCTTAGTAGTATAAAATAATAATTATCATCTCTTGGGATCATGTAACTGTATTCCTGCACTAATGTTGTGAACTCAACAGTTTTCTAAGAATGTAACTCGGCTCCGTTCCCGGGGTTTGCAACTTGGTGGCTTTAATAATATAAATGAGTCCCAGCATCAAAGGGGGATCAGTTACCTTCTCTCATTAAAAGATTGTGCTGTGCGTGTATTTAATTAAAATTTAATATAATTAACTGGCTTTCATGCAACTAAATAAATGCAAGAAAATAAGAACTATTTTCGACGGACAGTTCTATTATGCACAATAGTTTAGACAGTTTTGCATGCTTCAGGAGTTACCTTTTCAAAAAAATATGGATAAAAGTCAACTTTATATTACAACTCATTTGAATGTTTTACTTCCATTAATTTTGATTACGCTCTGACCATTATTTCAGTAGTACTTATGAAAAATTCAATTGTATTTCTTATAAATTAGAAACTATTTAACATTAAAGGACTACTTATGTTACGATAATTCTCCATTGGCGTTTTCATTACACTTTATAAAGTACTTTATAAACTATACATACATTTAATGTTTAAATTTTTCTATTTTTTATTTCGTTGAATATTGAAATGCTTATACGTATTAATCATTCGGTATTTATATTACATAATGGTATTACATAATACCATGTATGTATAATGGCTTAAAATACATTTTTTTGTACAAAATATTAAAATTAACATCGTTTGATGATTATGTAATTTGATTTTAGCGAATTTCCCATTAGGAACAAGCTATTACCATAGATCTCATGGTAAGACCTAAGGCCGGGACCATGTTACTTTTTCGTTTTGAGATGCTCAGAGACCGAAAATAATAGTCATTTAAATAAATAAATATATGTATACATATATTTACATATACGTATATATATATAAACTCTTAAAATTAATAAGACATAAAAATGAATGAATGAATAAGAAAATTACCAAAAATTTTCTCATTCATTCATTTTTCTATCTTATTAATTTTAAGTATACAAATTCGTTTGGCAAGTTTACAATCAAGTATATATATATATATATATATATATATATATATATATATATATATATATATATATATATATATATGTACTATGTATGTATGTGTCCCTGACACAATAACTCTCGTAAAAAACGGTCCGATCGAGACCAAAATGTGGTAGAGATATGTAATCCTACCTTTATTTGGATGAGTTCGTAAACCAGATATATCGACCCACCGGAGGGGTAGTTTTTGGGGGTTTTGTACCCCAAAAGTGGGGCTTTTGCATTTTTAATATGTAAAATAATGTTTCAATATAATTTTCACCACTGGATTTAGCTAAAAAACACACACTCAACACACACACACACAATTTAGTAATTTGAAACTTTGCTCTATCTCTATTGGTTACCGAGATATTAAAAAGTCTAAAGACAGTGCATTGTGTTTTCTTTCTCCAATGTTAATATTATAGAGAATAAGGATGTGTTTATATTTCACTTATTAACCAATATTTTTGGAAGAAACTGAGTATTATTTGGTTGAGATTCATCCATTTATTGTAAAATATCTTGGTTTTTGTAATTATATCATTGCAGCAAACCTACATACTTATTTTTCATGTTAATCATAATATGGAGAATAGGCAAACTCCTTTATTTATGGACACATATTGATGAAATTTAGTATGTGGCTTCATATGGTCAAATTAATACTTTATGCTAAAAATACCTACTTTCACAATTCCCCATGGCAGCATACCTGCATACTCTCCCAATATTTATCATATGGAGAATCTATACTTATTTAATACGCTAAGGGTTTTTTTGTGTTGAGAACTCCTCCTAAAATTTTCAACAGATTTTCAAGATTTTGTTGTCGTTGGATAGGGCTTAGTCTGTAGTTGTTTCCGCCAAAAAATTACGAGAATCGAACTGAAAATAAAGGCGCTATACACCATTTAAATCTCAAATTTTCCTATTAAAATAACATTGGGATTGAATAAAGCATTTTAAACATCTGTTAATAATCGGCTTTAATTATGTGTAGGTATTGGCGATTACAGATATTCACATTATTGGATTGGTCGGATGTCCTTGATTCAGAACTAAAGTAACATTTGTACTGAATTAAATTAAATTGCTAGATTTGAAGCAACACGTATACTAGTAGACATGAATTTATTTATTTATGAGCACGTAATGAAATTTAGTTTACAGGTCAATCTGATCAAAATTAATATTACTAAATTGGAAATTCGCTGAGTACGCAGGTCTGCTGCGATGGGGGTTATATTTATCTTTTATTTACATTTGCAATTTCCTCCAAACATAATTGGTTTTCACTATGTAATAATGAACGCCCTCCATTTTAATGGTTCTTTTTATCATATAAATAGCATGCTATTGAGCATAATTTAGTTATATTTTTTACAAGTAATCCAATCATTTATTTAAAGTTACTTCCCCCCTTTTAACTATAACAAGGACGAATTTTGTATAGGAGGTTTAGATAAAACTTTCTTTCGCTTCGACATTGTATATATGTATTTTTTTTTATTATTTTTTTTTTTTTTTGCCTGAGTGTGGCCGCTTTACAGGACGAACCGGCAGGAGAACCATTTATGTGTTGGCTTTTGCTCAAACAAGACAAACGGACATTGGGTCACATTTGGATTACAGATCAGAGATCACAGACCGACGAAGTGTTTAATTAGTGCGAACCAATAGTAATTAAGAGATGGTACAAAGCCGACCGACCAAACAGCAAGCCAAATGACAGACCATCTGCTGATCACATGCCTTTGAAAAGTTCCCACTGTTCAATTTTCATCTGCTTAATGAACAGATCTAAGTGTTCTAAAACATTATTTGTCTTTAATTTAAAATGTAAGAATACGTGTGTTTTTATCATTCATAGCGAAACGTTTTTCATTACAAAACTTTTGTAATGTTGGTTTTAAATTGTAAAAAATGGTAACTACTGTTACAAAAAAAATGAGAAGGCGTCACACCGATCCTACCCGCATCATTCCTTCATATTCGCTTTCGCTAAGATATTTAAATCGGTGTCTTAATCAAGGAATCAATCATCTGAAAGATAAAATTACATATTAAATACCATTTAATTATTTCAACGATCAGAAATTTTTTAAATCTCTATCATTAAATATATTTAAACTCCGTGTAAAGTAGTGCTAATAGTGGTTACTCAGTCTGAATGTGGTTGAGCCGACCTTATCATCTCGGCAGATTACCAGTTCGACAGACCCATAGACCCAACCCTTGACCAGACCTTATCTTATCTGACAACTGACTCACCTTCTCCAGCCGTCCTGCCACCAAACTGACCAGCATTTTTGCAAGTAATTACCTTAAAAAATATATTTTCTATTTATTTAGCAACTTCCGTTTAGGAAAAATTTCAATTCGTTTACTCTATTATTTTTTTTGAGTTTCATACCATTAATTACAGTAACATAATCATTTCTTTTAGTAATAATTAGGTAAATTTTTCTTTTAACGTGAAAGAGCAGCAGACTCACAGGTTCTAGCCTATGTCTGCTCATTTCCTGGGCCACAAGTATTATTATTAATACAGTTTATATTTCATTTTAAACTTTTATTGTATTCTGTAAACAGATATCTTAGGGAAAAAATGTTCATTTATTTATTTGTTCATTCACTCTAAATGGAGTGAGGTATATATGTATGTATGTATGTATGTATGTATACAGTAGGCCTATGTACGTATGCACATTACACACAGATCTCTAAAAAGGCTCTATTTTTTCTAATTTAGCAAATAATCTAGTCCTAGGATAAAAATAGGATTTATACAGGTATTTATGCTAGGAACATTCTATTCATATTATCTTGAATTGAAGTCCAAAAAATTTTAACATTGGTCTTAAGTAGTTAATAATTAAAATAAAAGAGTTGCTGAAAACAGCAAACGCAACTGTCAATGTAATGTACCTGCATAAGTATAAACACGTGGTTTTCCATTGTAGCCACTTGCTGAATTGCTGAATGACACTACAATAACAACAATTACTCAGTTTTCTAATAGTAGTATTTTATACAGTTGATTGTGAATATTTTGATACATAAAATAAAGAAAAATAAAAAATAAAATAAAAAATAAAGAAAAACGTTAAAACAACTTAACATTGTATAGCTTTGGAATTGGAATTAAATTTAAAAACAAAAGTATTGGTAACAATGATGAAATTAGCTGTTAACCATAGAAGTAAAATCCACGTGTTGCAGATTCAAAATGTGGGTCAGCAATTTTATATTAGAGTTCACCACCTATATTCTTAGATTTAAAATTCTGAAAGGCGAATCATCGGCGCGGATTAGCTTGTCTTGAATAAAACCAAGGTTTTTATACTTTTCGTTTTAGTGTACGTGACTGATACTAATACTCACTAAGAATAATTTTATAAATTTACCTAACAAATGCTCGGACTCCATTATCTTTATAACAACTATCAAAACTATTTGATATGTATGCGACACTCGCAGTTTAATCGTTTTATGTAATTTTCTTTTATTTACAAAGAGCAAATTAAATACATTAGAAGTTAGTTTAAAGCATGTTTTTGGTAAGTTAATCACACCCTAGAATTGTAAGAATATGTTGGAAAAATTAGTAAAGATTTAATTTAAATTCATATTGATTACATATCCATATTACATTTGAGTGGAAAGTGTATTCAACAGGCTTCACGCAACGATGGCATTACTTACTCGTATCACAAACCATAATCACTTATTTAACACATATCTCACGGCACTCCGAATAGATCCAGCTGTTTCGATTATCACAGAAGTAAAAGCGAGATCTCCTCTCAAGGCGGGAATGTTCCGGCCGGCCTGTATTGTTGGCGTATTAATTTATCTGATATTCGGAGCACGGTGAGGTTTTATTGGCACTCAATCAACGACATCGCCTCTTCCACGGCGCAGTCTACCTGTTCTCCTCGATATATTTTATATTCTGCAGCATATTTGCTCATTTTTTCAAACTTTTTTACAGACACTTGTATTACATTGCATTGATAGAGATGTAGATACAGTGAAGTCATTTTATTTTTGTGATGGACACCTAGATACAGAGTAAATAGATGTATGATTCAAAAGAAAATTCCCTTTACTGTGTATTATGAAAGTTAAATATATTTATCCTACAAGAAGAATACAAAACGAATATCACATCTCTAATAATTACTTCATCTATTATTTATGCTTCGATTCTAAACGCACTGTACTCATGCTCTTGATTTAGCATTAATTAAGTTAGCATTAAGTTATATTATTATGCCACAGGATGATGATTCAAGTCGGCAAGGAAGTGCACCTATTCGGTTGGAACAACGCTTTGAGGGTTGCTAATGTTAACAGATCTTAGCATTGGGTTGGCAGTCTTGTACGGGTGTTTTATCAACTTTTTCCAAATCGAAAGACCTGTAGGGATTACCCTATTACTGTAGTAGTCACGGGAAGAGCTAAGCCCGGGACCATGATACTTTTTCGTTTTGAGGTCCCTAGAAGCCAAAAACACCGTTCGTTAAAATTGATACATATGTATCTATATATGTGTATATATATATATTACTTATGTGTGAGTGTGTGTCCGTGAACACGATAACTTTTGAACGCAACCTCCGATTTTGATGGAATTTGGTACAGGGGTGTAAGCCAGCATCTACTTGAATGAGTTCGCGAATCAGAATGATCGGACCATGGGAACGGGGTTTTATGGGGTTTCAAAAGGGTAAAAAATGGGGTTTTGGCTTTTTTTACTTTTATTAATTTAATTCAACAATTTTAACTTAAATTAATTAAAAGTGTTTAAAAATAAACAATCTAGTATTTTGAATTTTTTACCTAGCTTAAATAAATGATTATGGAGAAAATCCAAAAACTATGTTTCCATGTTATTCTTATGGAAAATCAACAAAAAATTCTATCTTGCTTATTTATTGACATATTTTGATAACATTTGGTATGTGCATTTATGAGGAAGCGTTTAACTTATATTTGCTTACAAAACCCATATGGCGTCAAACCTACATACTCTCATCCCCATGGATTTTGTAAGGAAATAGAAAATATACCATAAATCCATTGGAAATTCGCTGAGTACGCAGGTCTGCTGTGACGGGGGTATTGTTGTTGTGTGGTGGTGTAGATAGGGGGAAAAATTAAACCTGTGCCTTAAAAATGGATGTAGAAAAAGCATTAACATATTAAGTACAAAATAACGGTAAACATTTTTAAATGTTAGCTCTCCCTTCCAAGTATTTTGGTTATTATATCTACATATAAGATTAAATTTTAATGCCGTAATTCCCGAGAATGAAATTATTTGTAAATCAAAGTTGATTGTGATAAACAATGATACATTCATAATCCATCATACTAACTTGCATACATCCTCATACAGATATTGAAACTAGCTTTAAATGTGATTATGCTCTTTGATCAACATAGATTACTACGTCAACACTAACACTTTTTAAACCTTATGACAATCATACATACGAATAAAAAAATAGATTTTTTAAATTTATACTTATGTTAGATGAAAATTTTTTTCTTTTTAGAAATCATATATGCGTTTATTGTATAAAATCGATTTTCACCAGTGTATTGCTAGCAGTAAAGGACCTGGAATCAACTTTTCATTGATCTATAAGCCGTAAACGGACTGTGTAATCAACGCCAGGGATGTGCTCCACCCAGTCGTTTCGACCTTTAGGAGAGTGGCTTTGTTCACCCGCTATAGATTACAATCAAAATACGACCGGTATAGTGGGATAATTGGATGCGTTAATTTAGAACTAAAACGTTCGCTGAAATTTGATGTAATTAGGGGGGTGAATTATATTAATTCACATACAGTAGTTGCTATGCGTCATTTGTCGGGTTTTGTTGCAATTAACCAACATTTTATTTTGAAAATTGTCATATTAAGTTTGTTTTAGGTCAAATCGTAGTTAAAACTTCAAGTTTTACCCGTTCTGAGATAGTCCCCGCGCTCTAACTCTAAATTAACATGTTTAGCTAACACAACATTTCGGCTGAACGGTCGAACGGCAGCAAATGAGATCAGTGGGGGACTGAACATTATACAGATGTTTTGCTGAGTATGCTCTGTTCTAGGATGTGTTGAGTCAACTTTCAACATTATGAATACTTGCAAATTTCCGATAATCCTTAATAAATTGCCTTAAATTCGTGAATAAAACTAAAATATGCAGATAAAATCAAATTTCAAGTCTAATTACACAATTTTTTTTCAAATTATTCGTCTGTTTCTTGATGATGATGGGTTATGGAAGCATCAAGATCGGCTAAGATAAGAATCGGACGTCGGGCAACAACTGGTGGCAGTGGTGGGATGTTCCCCGAGTAGAAACTGAATGGCTCGGTGAATCATAAGACCCAGAGTCGTTTAACACATCGCATTTGCTGTTAGTAACTGATAACACCTAGTCAAGGGCGTAACCATTGAAAATAGGAAATCATTAGGCAGCCATGCGAGTTCTGGTTTACCGTTGGGTTACTTGTAAGGTTGGAAAGGTGATGAAGGGTGTACTGCTCGCAGGCCCAGGTGGGGGTCGTTGAGACAAACTGGTGAGCATCAAGAAAACACGCCTTTTCGGAATGATACCTTTGTGAACAAATTAGGAGTCTCAGAGAGGTCTCCAACCACAATGGGGGGGGGGGGATAGGCGTAGCACACATGGCCGTATTATATCCCTGACTTTGACTTTTGTATTCAGAGTTTGGAGACGAGTTAACTTGTCGAATACACACTGCTTCCTTGATCTTGCTTGTTTAGTACTCTGTTGTTAGAAGATTGGTAGTGGCCTTAAAAAGTATGAGGCTTAATGACAATAGAAGAGAGTCTCTACTTGTATTTGTCTCAACTTGGGTGAGTGTCGTTATTCTCTGAGAGTTAGGTTTGAGTTCGGTCGAATCAGAGGGTTCGGTGCGTTCCCATGTGACGAAGAAATTTGGCATACCCACAAAATGTTAACATTGGCTGCCACATCCAATGTTAACACCCTGCTCCCCACCGTGGACGGCTATGCCCCACCAGCGTTCACCTTCAGGCTCAACGACCCCCGCCTGGGAGCAGTACACCCTTCACCTCTCCAATCTTACGAGTAACCCGGTGGTAAACCAGGCCTCCCATGATTATCTGATGAATTTCACCAACATTGTTCGTCCGTAGCATCTCATGCCGACCCCACCATACAACGCTGAATGTACACTATTTGTTTCTGATCTACAACGATAACGTCATTGAGTGGGTGTTTTCAGCATTTCTAAGCGAATGCACAGTGACAAAAGTAGTGTGTTTTGGTTACTTCTGCGCCGGAAGTCGTGCCATCTGCCCGAGCAGCTGCTCGAGCAGATGGCGTCAGATGCTGGGGTGCAGATGGCGAGAGCATATGCCCTGAATTTGAAGTAGAATTGGGCATGAATTAAGAGTTAGTTGAAAACTAAAATTCAACTGTGTTAACTAAACTCTAAAAGTTGAACAAAAATTAAGAGTAAGATGAAAACTGAAATTCAACAGTTATAACTGGGGGCCTGGAAAGTATGTCAAGGTCATCCAGAGTAAGTTTTAAAAAAGCCTACCCAACTACCACCAGAAATAGTTCAAAGTTGAACTAGTTGGTGATAGTGGGATAATTCATTCGTGCCATGGGAGAGGTGTTTATTGTTTGAAAGTTGGCGATCGAATGAGAAGCGCCGCCTAGGGAGAGGGTTTATAAAACGGCAACCTTCCCCCACCACCCCTTCCCCCACTTCTTTAGACCAATAACCGGTTGCCGACTCTATGTGGTGAAACTGAATTAAACATGGCGGCCGCCATGGATAATTCTAACCTCAAACCTTAGCTTAGCTGAAGAGAATAGAGGAGCATGAAGTAGGAATTGTGGTGACAGCGCTTATATGAGGAATAGTAGGGGTAAAATAAAAAAACTTGTTGAACACAATCGATAGGTGTAACAAGTTCAAAGTTGTTGAATTGTAACATAGAATGCAAAATGTTGTAAATAACACTATCATCAACATTAACCTGCAAAGTCTTTGAAGAGTATAATGGGTTAAAACTGTACTTCTTTCTAACTCTATTTAAATTAGTTCTACACTTAGAAATTGAAGGTTTAGAAGTACTTCGTAATATGTGTTGTGTTCGCAAAAGCTTTAATTTTAAACATTGTGCAGTCATTATAACCGGTGTGTTAAGTTCAGAAGTTAAAAGAAGACTGAGATATAAAATGAAGTGTAAAAGAAATTGAAACAGAACGCCAGAGTAGTAATTTTATAGGTTAGAATTTACGAAGGCTATTCCATGGATAATTCTAACCTCAAACCTAGTAAGTGAAGTAGTCATAACATAAAACTAACGAGAGATGATGACCGAGGGGATGCGAGGCAATGAATGTTTGTAGCGCGATAAACTACCCACCTTTATAGAGGCAATAACTCCAGCCAGATGGCGGCAGATGGCAAGCAAATGACTGGTTGACCGACTTTCACCTGAGTAGTAAGAGAAGTAGGGTTCTGTGTCTATCCCTACTCCTTGGGGTCAATGACCGACCGGAAAGGTCAATGACCCCCCCCCTCCCCCCCCCCCCCCGAAAAAATGGAGCCCCCCCTCCCCCCCTCCCCCCCCGAAAAAATGGAGCCCCCCCCCCTTCCCCCACTCCTTCCCCTACTCCTCTGGGTCAATGGCCGGTCACCACCTTTCCCTACTCCTTCTAGGCCAATGACCGGTCACCACCGGTTGCTGACTCTATGTGGTGAAACCAGACCAAACATGGCAGCTGCCATGGATAATTCTAACCTCAAACCTGCTGCGCATACAACGAGTTCTCCGGACCGGAATCAGTCCATGCTATGCGCATGCGCCTAGTCCTGTATTACTCACTTTAGCGCTACTGCACATGGATAATTCTAACCTCAAACCTTGGTTTTGTGTTGTTGCGCATGCGCCGCTCCCCACTCCTTTGCCTTCCTTTTACACTGCTGCGAACTGGACTGGATTGAACACTGTACTGGAGTGAAACAACTTCCCCCACTACTCGAGAATCCGAGGAGCAATACGAGCCTGATCTTAGCGTCAGTCGTCAACAAACTTTCATAGCGAAAGGTTGTTGGCGACTCAGCAAGAGGTTTCAAATATATAGTAGGCCTATATATATTTGAACTTCTTCTACTACGTTGCGTTTTTTAATGCAATGTGGTATGTGTGTGTGTGTGTGTGTGTGTGTGTGTGTGTGTGTGTGTGTGTGTTTAGTTTTAAGTTGTATTTAATTTAAGAAATAATTTGCGCATTGCGATGTTAGTTATAAGTTGGGTTTAGCATTAAGGTGTATTAATTTTAAGAGGTGTTTAGCATTAAGGTGTATTAATTTTAAGAATAATGATGGTATTTGGTTGTGTTGAATTATTTGGTTTTTAATAATGATGTGTTGTTAGTTTTAAGTGTTGATATTAATAATTTATGTTGTTGTTTTGCCTTTCAGCTAGATGTTAGGGGGTAGATTAACTGTAAATTCAGAAGTTCAGTTGAACTTCACTTAGAAGGGGTGGGACATCCGCAAATTGCGGACTAGGTTTTTTGCATTTTGTTTAGGAATATGATGGGTGGGATTAGTTTGGGTGGGTGTTAGAGTTGCGTTTCTGCATTAGCTGTTCCAGTTTCCCTGAAATTAATGGTTACGCTTTGATGCGGACGGGACGTTACGCTTTGATGCGGACGGACCAGGGCCTCCCTGCTGTTCCAGTTTCCCTGAAATTAATGGTTACGCTTTGATGCGGACGGGACGTTACGCTTTGATGCGGACGGCCCAGGGACCTCCCTTGCAGAACGTAACTAGTGGGTTGGGAGTGGGAACCGCTAGGCAAACAGGGTGGTGGGAACAGTATTACTGTTCCCATCACCTTGGATCATTATAAATCTTGAATGATCTTGACCCACTTTCGGAAGGGTCAATGACCCCCCCCTCCCCCCCCGAAAAAATGGAGTCGATTTCCCCCCCCTCCCCCCCCCCCCGAAAAAATGGAGTCGATCCCCCCCCTTCCCCCACTCCTACCCCCACTCCTTCCCCCACTACGGGTGAACGACCGGTCATGACCTGAAAAATTAAAATGGCTATAACTTGATAATGGATTGACGGATTTGGACAAGCGATACATCATTGAAAAGGTCTATGTAAGACAAACATTTTGGTAAAAGAAGAATTTGGTTATCTTATTTTAGTCAAAAGTTATGCGAATTATTTTAAATAAATACCTTCTCTTTCCCCTTTTCCCCCACCTCCCAGGTCAATAATCAGTCTCGGCCAGCTGCTACCCCTCTCATTTGCATATTGTTATAAAAGACGCACCGACTGCGGCTAACATTTCATTCTGATTACAGACGTTACGCTGCGAACTTGGAGCCACAACCATGTTATCTCTGCCAACTACAACTTCTACTTTAACTTCTACTTCGACTTCTATTTCTACTACGGCTGTTCCTGCACCTAAGAAAACTCTTCGCCTCAAAAACCTTCCTGATTGCTACAAGAATCGACTTGCATCTCAACCTTCAACTTCTGGAGCTATTCTTCCGCCAACCAACACTTCTAGACTTCGTAGTATTTTTTCACCGCCTTCGCCTTCAAAGGACTCCGCACCACCATCAACTACTATGCCGCCACCGCAGAAGCCAGTTCACCACCATCCTAATACCCCTTCCGTTGAAACCATTGTTCATCGTCTTAGCACACCTATTATCCCACTATCACCATTGCCTCCTACCCCACCACTTAGTACACCTGAAGATCATACCTATCACAAAACTGATTCCTCTCAACCTGCTACTAAATCATCTCCTAAATCAGCTCCTAAACCAGCTTCTAAACCAGCTCCTAAACTTACTCCTAAACCTACTCCTAAACCCGCTCCTTCAGAGCAATTTCAATTATTACAAGAAGAGCGTCGTAGGGCATTTAGCCGTCCCACTACTTGCCCTGAAATGCTTACTAGGGGAATTAAGAAAGGATCACCTTGTGGGAGGAAATGTGTAAAAAACGAAAGTTTTTGCCGTGTACATGTCGTAAAACACATTTCTGAACCACAAGTGACAGAAACCCCCACTGTTGAATACCAATCCAAAATTATTGGTGTGAAAGGAAATAGGCTTAAGAGAGGTTGTGTCTATTTTTTTGAAAGTGTTATTGACAACAAACACATTTTGGCAACTTGTAACGGCGTAAGATATAATATTAAAGTGATTGAATCCTTGCGCAAAGAGAAATCAGTTTATGAGTTAGACTCTAAAGACTATCTCCTCAGACACAAACTGGATGGTATTACAAGGTGGGGGCGTAGCAAGTAAATTCACATAGCTTTTTCCAAATTATTGCTTAAAAAAATACTGGGGGAGAAACACAACGCGTTATAGCGTTGTGTTTCTCCCCCATTATTTTTTAACACTCTAAGTCTCGTGACTTACTAACCTACTTCCATCCAAGTAGTAAGAAAAGTACTTCCCTCACTCCTTTGGGTCGATGACTGGTCATGGTCAGCACCTACCCCTCATTTGCACACTATTATAAAAGCAGAGCGAGCGTTGGTCACCCCTTCATTTTTCTTCTACACGCCGCTCTTGTCGTTTCGTCTCTGCTGTTTACAATATTTCTTGCTTCAAAATGCCTCCTCATCTGAATGAAAATTTTAATTTTTCTGAAATTTCTGATGTTTTTGAACAATCTGAAGACACTTTAAGTAACGACAGTGAAAGTGAAGATGATGAGGACGATGATGATTATACTGTTGAACTTAGTGAAGAACGTAAAGTCATAGCAATTGATCCACAATTTCCATTTGATACAATAGAAAAGTTTATGGCTGAAGCTAATAAATGGTTGGACTCAGGATGTTATGTACGAATTGACTCTTTTATATTGTATGGTGATAGTCATTCTTTCCTTGTCACACCAAATGACAGAGACCGCATGTTGCAGTGGGCACAATCTATGATGGAGTGCTACGAACAAGGTGTGGACACTGGCGGCTATTTTCTTGCACAACTAGTGTAATAACAAATTACCCTTCCCCCACGTAGTGAAGAAGGAAAAGAAATATTAGGAATCTAATTATAATACTTCCTTCCACATATAAAGAAGAGGGGGAAAGGAGTGGGGATTATAAAGTGGTGGGGGAATGTGTATAAATGCAGGTTGTTTCAAGAGACTTTTATTATTATTGTGGCTTTAGCAGAAACAACATGGAGTTTAAATCTTCAGCAAAAATAAGGAATAATATAATAAAGAAAGAAATTCGCAAGAAAGAAAAGATTGAACTTATAAAATTACAACTTATAATACCTTCCATTGAAATTGGATGTAGCAAACTAAAGACTTTGGTGAAAACTAACGAATATTTGTTACAATTGCTAAAAACAATCGAAGAGTTGAAGAGAAAGAATGGACATTCTACATAGTAAAATTTGAACATTTTAATATAAATAAGTAAACTGAAAAAAGTAGATGTAGAATAGAGAGCGAGGAATAGATCACTTTGTGGTAATGGACTAACATGCCACTTAGTGCTCTATTCCTCGTTCTCGCGTTAAATTGGATTACCTTGACCTATTTGTTTGACTGTTAGAATTTGGTTAACACTGTTGAATTTCAGTTTTGAACTAATGTTTATTTTTATTCAACTGTTAGAGTTTTTTAACACTGTCGAATTTTAGTTTTGAACTAACTTTTAATTTATGCGAATTTTCAGTTCAACTCTAGTTAATTTATGCGCAAATTTAGTTCAACCAAGTGCCTGTGCTCTAGCCATTTCCACTCCAACATTTGTTCTTTTAACATCTGTCCCATAACATCTGTCCTAACAGATGTTAAAAGAAAGTTTGTCAAAGTTTGAATATAAAGAAGTATATACTAAAACTCCAATGGGAATAAAGAACACGAATGAACAATTAGTTTGTAGAAGGTTAATATTTTGTTGAAAATGTTTGATTTCCTAGGATAGTGAAGAGGATGAAATAGTGGTGGGGGAACCATTATAATAGGAGGAACGTGAGAGCCCACTTCATTTCTTGGTGAAATTTCGAAGAGTAAACATCTCAACATGTATCGTTGCGATAAATGTTCGGAATCGTTTCACGATGAAATTCTATTAGACTGTCATAAAGAACTAATTCACAACAACCCAGAAGAAAAACAAGAACAACAAGAAGAACAAGAACAACAAGAAGAACAAGAAGAACAATATGAAATAACAGCAACATCTTCAACTACTTTACCAAATCTACAAGTATTTGCATTACCTGGTAAAGTAGTAATGCATCATAAGATTCAAAATGAAAACTTGAAGCTAGAAGAATTTATTAGAGAAGCAAAACCAATTGTAAGTAAAACTTTAAAAGAAGAATTAAAAAGATTGAACTTTCTTAAATTTGGTTTACTACTAGAAGCTATGTTTATAAATGTACAAGAAGAATTATCACCAATAGGATTCATAACAAAAAACCGAACCATTATGGAAAGTTCAAACATTGATTCAATAGTAGAGAACTGTATAGAAGAAATATTAACAAAAATTCAGGAACACGAAGGAAGAGGATCCGGATGGAGTCTTACAAGTATTGAAGTATTAGATATAAGAGTTCACAAACATGGATATGGACTAATGGGATCAAGTTACATTCCTCTGCCAAAAAGAATTGAAGATACAAAATCTTGTATTAATGTTAAAAATGAAGACAATGAATGTTTTCGTTATGCAATGACAACTAAATTTGTACCACATCATGTGAATAGACCTGACCAAGAATATGAAAATCAAAGATTTAGATACAATTTTCAAGGAATCACTTATCCTGTATCACTGAAAGATATATCAAAATTTGAGAAGAAAAATCCCGGTACGTCTATCAATGTTTTTGCATTAGATAGTTCAAACAAAGTGTATCCTTTACGTATTGCAAAAGAAGAGCTACCAGATCATACGGATTTACTACTACTAACGCGAGGAGATGTGTCTCACTATGTGTACATAAAGCAATTTGATCGTCTTGTTAACAAGCAACTTTCAAAAAATAGAAACAAAAAGATAATTTGCAAGAGATGTTTTAATTTTCAACGAGAAGGAAGAGAATGGTTACAAGAGCACAAAAGACTATGTAACAATAATTATGAAGCAAAGATTAATTTACCTGCGGAAAACAGAGCATTCGTTAAATTTGAAAAGGTTCATCATCAATACCGTATCCCTATAGTTGTATATGCGGACTTTGAATCAACACTAATTCCTATAGAAGATGAAAATTGTGAAGCTAGAAAAAGTGTCAAATATCAAATGCACAAACCAAATAGTTTTTGTTTAATGGTTAAATCAACATTATCAGAAGAACATTTAAACAGATATGGATTAACTTCAGAACCTCTAGTATATCGTGGTAAAAATGTAGAAAAAATATTTCTTGATCACTTATATTCAATAGCTGGAAATGCACAAAGATTATATACAAATATTGTACCAATGAAACCGATGGAGGAAGAAGAAGAAATTCAACATGAAAATGCAACTCTATGTTTCTTATGCAAAAATGATTTTACTATTGAGAATTATAAAGTTAAAGATCACGATCACCTCACAGGTTATTACAGGGGTGCTGCTTGTAATAAATGCAACTTGAGCTATCGTTTACCACTATTTATTCCTGTGGTTCTGCATAACCTCAGTGGGTACGATGCTCATTTTATAATACCTGAACTAGGAAGAGACGATGGTAAAATCGATGTGTTAGCTGAAACTTCAGAGAAGTTTATAAGTTTTTCCAAAGAAGTTGGAAACATAAAACTAAGATTCTTGGACTCCTACAGATTTATGCCGTCGAGTTTGTCCAAACTTTCAGAAAATTTAAGGAAACAAGATTTCATCGAAACAAAGAAGATTGTAAATAACGTCAAACTGGATTTGGTACTTCGGAAAGGTGTGTTTCCATATGATTACATAGACAGTTTAGAAAGATTTAATGAAACATCACTTCCGGCTAAAGAAGAATTCAAAAGTAAACTTTATGACATGGACATATCTCAAGAGGACTATGATCATGCATGTAAAGTATGGAACGATTTAGGATTTAGAACATTGGGAGAATATTCAGATTTTTATGTTAAATTGGATGTAACTTTACTATGTGATATAATGGAAGAATTTAGAAATACATGTTTTGCGGCATATGGATTGGACCCTCTTCATTCGTACACTTCACCTGGATTAGCATGGCAAGCTATGTTGAAAGAAACAAATTGTAAAATACAACTTCTTACTGATATAGATATGGTTATGATGTTAGAGTCAGGAGTTCGAGGGGGATTGACGCAAAGCGTTACACGACATTTCAAGGCGAACAACAAGTATCTGCCCGATTATGATGTATCAAAACCAACAACATTCCTGGGTTATTTTGATGCAAATAACTTATACGGATGGGCAATGTCGAATCCCCTTCCATATGATAATTTTAAATGGATAGATCCAGAATCGATTGGAAACATAATGGATATACCGAAGCATGGTGAAACTGGTTACATTTTTGATGTTAATTTTGAATATCCTGAACATCTTAATGATCAACATTATGATTTACCACTTCTTCCGAAGACTGAAATTTCCCCTACTGGAAGATGGCCAAAATTAATGATGACTTTAACCGACAAGTCTCGATATGTTGGACACTACTGGATGATACAACAAGCTTTAGACTTAGGATTGAGAATTACAAAAATTAATCGAGTACTACAATTTTCTCAATCTTGTTGGTTAAAACCTTACATCGACAACAACACAAGAAGAAGAGCCACCGCTACATCAAGTTTTCAAAAAGATTTTTTCAAATTAATGAATAACGCAATATTTGGCAAGACTTTGGAAAACAAAAGGAAACATAAGGATATCAAATTGGTAACTGATCCAGTAAAATTACAGAAATTGGTGCAACAACCAAACTTTGGTTCATCTATAATTATTAATGAAAATCTAGTTGTTATTTCCATGAACAAGAAGTCAGTTACAATGGATCGTCCTTTGTATCTTGGAATGTCAATCTTGGATATTTCAAAAACACATATGTACGAGTTTCATTATAAGAAGATGGTTAACTATTATGGAAGAGAGAACATTGGTATTGCATATATGGACACGGATGCACTAATTTACTGGATTAAAACAAATGATATGTATGAAGATCTACGCACCTTTATATATAAAGATGATTTCGACTTTTCCGATTATCCTAAGGATCATCCAAATTACGACTATGACAGAAATAAGAAAGTATTGGGAAAATTTAAAGATGAAACAAATGGTGTGCCGATGATGGAAATTGTAGCATTAATGTCCAAACTGTATTCATTTCAACTGTACATAAACGAGAGGAACGAACATCAAGTCACGAAGAAGGCCAAAGGAATAAAAACTTCTTTCCTGAAGAAGAACGTACAGTTTGAACATTATAAAAGATGTTTGTTTGAAAATGTTGAAACAACTGCAACGTTCAACACTATTAGAAGTTATAATCATCAACTTTTTAGTGTCAAACAAACAAAGTGGGCATTAAGCTACAAAGATGACAAGCGCCATATTTTAGAAGATAAAATTAATACTTTACCATTCGGCCACTACTCTCTAAACCCTATCGACCAGTAAACCTATTCTTCGTCCTCTACCTTCTTCCTTTTTCCTTTCCGTAAAGAAGAGGGGACATGGCAAGCCCAATGCCATGTTCCCTCTTTTTTACACTAATATGAAATGGCCTTGACCTATATTCAAACTATATAAATGAGAATAAACTATTCTATGGATCAGTATTTTTACATGCAGTGTACAAGCAACATCTGAAGATGGAAAGTGTGAAGGACAAGATTGTAAATGAACTACATAAACCAGCAAGAAGAAGATTTCCAAGAAGAAGTACAATCATTAAAGGAATGAATGATCTATATCAAGCTGATCTCATTGAAATGATACCGCACAGTAAATTAAACAAAGGTTTTAAATATATTTTAACAATTATAGACTGTTTTACTAAAATAGCTGACGCTTTACCAATGAAGGATAAGACTGGTAAAAGTGTTACAAAAGCTATGGAAACCACAATACAAAGAAATAAATTTAAAATTAAACATCTACAGACCGATGATGGAAAAGAATATTTTAATAAAGACTTTGGAGCTTTGATGAAGAAATATCAAATAAATCATTATTCTACAAATTCTGAAGTTAAAGCTTCAATAATTGAAAGATTCAATAGAACATTAAAAGGTGCGATGTATAAACAATTTTCAAAAAGAGGATCATACGTGTGGTATGACATATTACCACAACTTATAAAAGAGTATAACAACAAATATCATCGTACCATTGGAATGAAACCTATCCAGGTAAATAGTGCTAATGCCAAAATTGTATTACAACGCATTAAAAATAATACAACACCGAAATTGGAAAAATTGCAACCAAAGAAGTTCAAGGTCAACGATAAAGTTCGTATAAGCAAATACAAAGGTGTATTTAGTAAAAGATATCTACCAAATTGGACTAATGAAGTATTTACAATTTATAAAGTGCAACCAACTATACCTGAAACCTATTTTTTAAAGGATAACAAGGGTGAATTACTTCAAGGTGGATTTTACGGACACGAATTGTTGAAATCAACAGTTGGTGATGTATATCTTGTCGAGAAGATTTTACAAAGGAAAAAGGATATGGTTAAAGTCCGGTGGTTAGGGTTTGATAAAAGTGAAGACTCTTGGATTCCTTCAAAAGACTTAGTATAGTTGTTTAATAGCTCATTGTGTGTTTAACCTTTATACAAGATGGAGATTGTACAACAAAAAGACCGATTTAATATCAATAACATTGATGAATTGACAGTTGACAATGATAAGTTAAATCATGGAAAACATGGTGAATTACTACCAAATACGATAAGATGTCTAATAACTGGTCCTTCAAATTGTGGAAAAACTAATGTTGTTTTTAACCTTATAACTAATCCTAAAGGATTGCGTTTTAATAATATATACATTTTTTCAAAATCATTGCAACAACCAAAATATCAATTATTGGATAAAGTACTTGCAAGTGTACCTGAAGTGAATTTTTACAAGTTTAATGCCAGTGAAACAATTATGCAACCAAATGAAGCAAAACCATTTTCTATTTTTATATTTGACGATGTTTCTTGTGAAAATCATGACACAATAAGGAATTATTTTGCTATGGGAAGACATCATAATATTGATAGCATTTATATTGGTCAAACATACAGTAAAATTCCAAAACAACTTATAAGAGACAATGCAAATATGTTGATCATCTTCAAGCAAGATGAAACAAATTTAAAGCATATATATAATGATCATGTATATGCGGATATGCCATTTGAAAAATTTAAAGAGATGTGTGGCAAAGCATGGAATGAGAAATATAGCTTTCTCGTTATTATGAAGGAAGAAGATATTAAAAATGGTAGATATCGTATAGGGTTGGATAAATTTGTATTTATGCGTTGAACTACCGATGCTACATCTAGTTACACGTTGAACTTCACAGTGTAAACATGGTGAATCAAGAAAAACTATTGAAAGAAATAAAATCACTCAGTGATTCTATTAGGATGAAGAATCGTGCATTGAGGATGGGTTTAAGTGAAAGAGAAGAATTTCTAGAGACTACATTTAAACCTATTACGGAACCTTTAAAACAGATATCGGAAACTATTGGTAAACCTCATTATGAAGGAGATGTTTTACTACCAGTTTCTAAACAAGAAGTACAAGCATTAAAAAAAGAAGAAGATGATGATTCATATACAAGTGCTAGTGAGCAAGAAGAAACAAAAGAAGAAGAAGAACCAATTGTTGAAAAGGAAGAAGAACAGCCAATACCTGAAGCTGAACAATCTATTCCAAATTTAACTCAATTGAGTAGCGATATATTACAACATGGACCTCTTGGAAGAAAATATATAATGAAAATGCTACATGACATGAAATCAAACCCGAATTTGAGTAGATCACACGTATACGGAGCAAGAATTGATGGGAATGAATTGAAGATTGGCGATTCAAAGCTTGAAATAACACAAGACGATTACATCATTATTGGTGAGCATAGATATAAAGGAACAAAAGGATTATATGAATTAATTTTAAAAAACATACCACTAAGATATTCATCCAAAGATTTAAGTGTTTTTAAGGAGATTCTACAAAATACTAACGCTCATAAAAGAAACTACTTAAAGGATGGAATGATTAATCGTTCACGTGCAACAAAATATAACATCGTTATAAAAAAGTTGTTTCCTCCACGAAAATTGCCAACATTACGTACTGCACCAGCGGTAAGACAACCACTGAAAAGAAAATCTTTATCACTTATGGATTTATCACTTCTTGAACAACATGGTAAAAAGAGTAAAGGAGATACTTCAACATCTGGTAAAGGATTGATGAAAAATCTATACAATACAAATGTGATTTACTACAATGACATCAATAAATTGATTAATAGAATGAGACTATTGCATGAAGCCATGGAAGCTGGTCATACAGGTTTAAATAATGAATGGGTAGCTCTGATTGATGAACTCAGGAATCGCGACATAATTGTATAATTGTCCGCGGATATATAAGAGTTGCAGGTGTATAATGTGTCAGTTCTAACATGAGCGTCGACAAGTTCGGACGCTACTCCGCGTTAGGAGTGCAAGTTGGAGAAAACAGAAAAAGAAATGGATTACCGCAAACACCCGAAGGTGACTATAACATAAATAATAAACGTTTAAAGTTTGTTAAAGATCCAGAAGAAGATGGAGATGCAACAAATTTAAAGACAGTAAAGGAGGAAACATCTACAAGTTTAAAACTCGACAACAACCAACTGTATGATGCAAAATCTCACAGGGTTATTAACGTTGCAAAACCAGTCAACAATGGAGATGTTGTTAATAAAGGCTATTTTCTATCTGCGATGGAATATGCTTTACTGTTGGAAAAGACTAAAAGTGGAAAAAAGTACAATGCTTTAAATTATAAAATAACTAATGTGGCAGATCCAACCGAGGATACAGATACAATTAATAAGCGTTATTTGCACTCTGTAATACCAGAAAAGAAAAAAGATGGATTTTCCTTCTATAAATATACTATAAATGATATTGGATATCCTAAAGAAGAAAGTGATGGTGTTAATATAAAATACATTAAAGATAATTGTATTTTATATAATAGTGCTGTTATTGATTGTCATGGAAAAGTGTTGTCCAATCTGGAAGATGGTTCAACTCCATCTGATGCTGCTACCGTGAGACAAATGAATGAAAGCTTGAAAAAAGGAACATCCGCTTTTGTTAAACAGAATCAGGTGGTGTCAAAGAAAGGTGATGAGTTTATGCAAGGCAGTGAAAAGTTTACCTTACTACAACTAAAAAATGACAAGTGGGATGGAAAAAATAAAAGATTGTCAAATATAAGTTTAGGCACGGAAGAACATGATGCTGTTATTTTAACACAAGTACCACAACTATCAGCTACTGGTGTTAATTTTATATGTAAAGGTAGACGATTAACCCAAGTTAAATCTGGTAAAGATGATCAGGATTGTGTTGTTGTAAAACAAACTATAGTTTTAGATAAAATAAATAACGTATATGATGGAAAAAATAAAAGAATATCTAACATATCAGCAGGAATAGCTCCGAATGATGTTGCTACTATTAATCAAGTTATAGCAACCTCTAATAACGATCCATCTGCGTATACATGTAATGGTAAACGTATCACATATCTTGATAATCCTACACGTAACAAAGATGCTACTAATGTAGAGTATGTAATGAATCTTGTAGGTAATGTAGTTATTGATATGCATAATCATTTGATTAATGCATCGATGAAACACAATAAAATCGAAGATTCTCAGAGAAACCAATGGATTAAAGATGAAATCATTGATAGATACTAGTAAAACTTATGAATATTTAAGTATGGAATATACAAAAAAGGATTCATTATCATAAAGTATTTCATAGAGTGAAGACGTTGGTTACATAAAACAGCATAATGAAGACCGTATCGCTCAGTCGTCGTCAAGACAGCGGCAAGAGAGGACGTGGTTTAACATCAGCTGCATTATCCCTGCTCAGACGGATTCCAATTGGTGCTGTTGTGAATCGAGCGATAGACGCTTTACCATACGAATTACATCTGCCCGGAGGTTATCAATATTGTGGACCTGGAACTAAGTTGGCAAAACGTTTAGCAAGAGGAGATCCTGGAATTAATAAATTAGATCAAGCTTGCAAAGAACACGATATAGCATATTCAAAGTATAAAGATTCAACAAATAGATCAATAGCAGATAAAATTCTAGCAGAAAAAGCTTGGCAAAGAGTAAAATCAAGTGACGCAAGTATTGCAGAAAAAGCAGCGGCTTGGGCAGTAACTAGAGCCATGAAGACGAAAGCAAAGTTAGGTGGTGGAAAACGTCGCAGAGGAAGACCTGCAAAGAGAGGCACACCCAAAAGAGGTGGAAACATTAAAAAAGGACGTCGTAGAACTCATAAAGCAAGTATAAAGAAGACTTCTGTTTGGCAAATGGTAAAAAACGGAGCAGGTTTATACCTAAGACCATACCGTGTGTACTAAATAAGAAGAATCAATTAATAATTCCAAATAAAGCCTTAACAAATCATCAGTTAAATGATTATGTAAAATGTTTGAAAATATCATTCTTTCGAGGAGTTTTTATGAAAGATGCATTACCAACTAAAATATGGAAAAATGAAACTGGAATAGTAAATTTGGATTCCACCTATGGTCCAGGTACTCATTGGGTATGCTATAAAAAGCTCGGACAAACCATTTACTACTTTGACAGTTTTGGCAATCTACCACCGCCAAAAGAACTTCAACATTATTTTCGAAACTCAAAAAACATTTTTTACAATTACAAAAGAGAACAACCTAACAATACTGAAATATGTGGGCATTTATGTTTGGAGTTTCTAGCGAAAAGTGTCAGTCAGCTTTAAGATGTCATCGTATACAGTGTCATTGAGTGGAAATTCATCCACATTAAAAAGTACGCTGTTCCCAGCATTGCGTCTATCCAAGGAACGATTATGGGAAGCGGCATTACTTGATTTGACTACCTACAACTCAATTCCCAATGTTACGGAAGGGAAGAACAATTTACTACATTATTATGAAACTAAGGATGCTGCAGGAAAATACTCAGAATTGAAAATAATTACATTTCCTACTGGAGCTTATGAAATTGATGATATAAACCAATTATTACAGAAACAACTCGGAGAAGACAATATCACCGTTAAAGGAAACAATAATACTTTAAAAGCAGAAATAACTTCAAAATATTATATTGATGTCAGCTTAGAACAGTCGATTGGCAGTTTACTTGGATTTACAGATACAAAAAAGAAAATCTTAACTCCTGGAACTACTAATTCAGGTGATTCAACTGTAACAATATTGAAAGTAAATAGTATTGATGTCACGTGCAACATTATACACGGATCGTATAGAGATGGAGTTAATCAACATATTTTACATACATTTTATCCAACAGTGGCTCCCGGTTTTAAAATTGTTGAGAAGCCACAAAACTTGATATACCTACCGTTAAACACCAGTTTCATTTCAGACATCGTACTGAACATATTGGATCAAGACGGTCATAGTGTTGACTTTAGAGGAGAAACAATTACTATACGGATACACATCAGAGCAGCAACATAAAAGTCAACATGGGATTATCATTTAAACCGCAACGGAAGAGTCGGGAGCTCAGTAGCTCCTCGACATTGGAAGAGTTAACATCGGAAAACATTCGTTTTCTACAGAAGATTGGATTGAAACTTAACAGCGATGGATATCCTGGATATATCTCAAGGACCAACGTTCGACGAAACACTATGGGAGAAGGAATATCACACGCACAACCCTTACACTTCATCAAAATTAAACAATAACGATGAAATAAGGATCCCCATTCAACAACAAGATATTTACACTTTACCGTGTGAAAGTTACTTGTACATTGAAGGACGGGTATTAAAATTGGATGGAAAAACTGCTTCAACAGTTCCTTTTATAAATAACCCGATGGCATATCTTTTTGATGAAATAAGATATGAAATATCAGGGGTGACGGTTGATTCAACAAAAAAGGTTGGTTTAACAACGACATTGAAAGGATTAACATCATTAACACCGCATGAGAAGAATTCAATAGTCACTGCCGGATGGGTTGCCCCCGATAAAGACACTATAACACCAGCTTCCAACGGTCACTTTGATTTTCATGTACCTTTACGATTGCTTTTGGGATTCGCTGAAGATTACAAACGGGTAATAATAAATGTCAAACAAGAATTAGTATTACTCAGATCTTCAACTAATAAGGACTTGATACTTGCAGACCCTGCAACTACGGAAGATAAACTGGAATGGCAACTACAGTTGGATAAAGTTGTTTGGAGAGTACCTCATGTAAGATTGGCTGATGAACATAGAATCCTATTATTGAGAAATCTGACCGTGATATTGTGATGCCATTCCGAAGTTGGGAATTTCATGAATACCCTACACTACCTCAGACAGAACGACAAACATGGACCGTCAAGACATCAACTTACTTGGAACGAGCAAGGTACATAATACTCGGTTTTCAAACTAAGCGAAAAGATGTTATCACTGCAAATGCTGGTCAATTTGATCACTGTAAAATAAAGAATTGTAAAGTTTTCCTAAACTCTCAATTCTTTCCCTATGACAATTTGAATGTCATGTTCAGCAAAAAACGTTTTTCCATTTTATACGATATGTATGCAAGATTTCAATCATCATATTATGGAAAGACTAATACACCACTATTATCACCTGACCAGTATTATTCCAAGGCTCCAATAATTGTAATCGATTGTTCAAAACAAAATGAATCGGTAAAATCATCAAGTGTGGATATAAAAATTGAAATGGAATTTGAAGAACCAGTAGCGGATGGAACTTCGGCATACTGTCTAATTCTACATGATAAAATAGTTACTTACACACCGCTGACCGGAATTGTGAAGAATGTACTTTAAGAAGAATTGTACAACAACTGCAAATTTTTGAGGTTAGAATTATCTGCTTTAATTTTTGAGGTTAGAATTTCATTTGTGAAAGACAAGTTGAAAACAAACAATTATGTATTGTATAAATTTCAAGGATTTTACGAAAAATATAAAAGCGAGAAAATAATTAGTAGAAACTTCATTCTATCTTCAACCTTCGTATGGGAAACATCATTCGCAAGATGAATTCTACTAACGGAGAAGAAAATACACCTCTAATGGATGATAATAGTTCAGATATAGAAAAACAAGTTGAACGAGAAATGGACGAGTTCCTAAAATTCAACAAACATAAGAAGAGAGAAGAAGAAAAAGCTGAAAAAGAAGTAAAAAGGAAGAAGGTTGAAGTTAACATTACAACCAATATTTTAACAGAAGTATTTCTTCGGATTATCTACCCAATTTCTTCATGCATGACAAAAAGTATATCAGTTGGAATTTTAAAATCAATGGATTATTCACCAATTGTTATTTTAACTCATGGAAACAAAATGGTTACTTTCAGTGAAACTACTTGGGAATCTCTCATGAAACATTTACATCTTTTGGAGTGTTATTTAAGTAACAACACATTTGGAAGAAGAACAAGATTAAGTTTATTGGAATCAAATATTGAAGTTGATATAGTAAAACATCGTGGAGGACAAATTGTTCGCTTCAGAGATTTACCTACACATAATGTTAAATTATATTTCACTAAAGAAGAATTTTACACTTTAAGTTGTACTACCGGTCC
Source organism: Neoaliturus tenellus (assembly GCA_030545055.2). NCBI lineage: Eukaryota > Metazoa > Arthropoda > Insecta > Hemiptera > Cicadellidae > Neoaliturus > Neoaliturus tenellus. The sequence continues at coordinate 70,290,292 of CM061531.1, read as the reverse complement.
CGTCACCAGATATTTGAAACAACTAATATTTTCAAGTGCAATAATTAAAGACTATCTAATTGATACATTGGACAAAAAACCTTTTGTTCCAATTTTATACGGTCCCGTGGATACTTCAATCTTTAATAGAATACCTCAAGAAGTTGAAATGTGGAGACAATTAAACAACTATCACACCAATTTTAATATTGATGAAGTGGCACAAGAAGTGAAAGAAGAAGAACAATCCTGTCTCTTATAAACATCGGCTCATTCAATTTTTAAGTCAGTTGTTAGTAAGACTTCATCATGAATAAACGGGTTTCGTTTTCTAATGCGCCACATATAATGGAAGTTAAAAGAGGTATAATTGAATTTCAAGCTTTCCGAGGAAATGATGGTAATTTTATTATTAAAGAATTAGTAATCTTGGACATGAACACATCAGTAGTTTATCATTATTTGTTCAAACCTCCAGTACCATTTAATAGACTAACAACTAAAGCGAAAGTTACAAACAAATGGTTGAACAAACATTTTCACAACTTAAGATGGGATGAAGGTTTCATTAATTATAACATGATGCCGCACATTATGAATCATTATTGCAAAGAGTTTAAAATTATCTACACAAGGGGATTGGAAAAAGCAAATTGGATACAATCATTTACAAGCAACGAAGTGATTAATGCAATAATTGATAAAGATTTCCAATGCTACTTCAACGAACTTTGTATTTCATCAAAAAGTTTTAAACATCGAAGGTCGCAGTGCGCTTTAAAGAATGCCTACCGCTTGAACAATTTCCTTCAACAAAGTGGTGGGTGTAGTGTCAGTAGTGGGGGTAGTGTCGATTATAAAAGCGAGAGCGCTACCATGACGCAGCATGAGTATTACTCTAACCTCCGAAGAGACAACATCTCCGACGGACATTCTTATTAACAAGAAGATTAACAACAACATCAAGATGGCATCACAGAACTTACTTCAAAGTTTAGTTGATCAGTTCAACGCTCATTCTAAATCATCAATTCTACCTACGAAGAAATGTTCTGAACTAAAAGAAGAAAAACACTACATCATTCATACTATTAAGAAAATGGAAACTTCAGTAGGTGATGCTATAAATTGCACTTTGAGCGAGGCACCTTATACAATTGGTGATGAAGCAAAATTTCAGATCTTCTTACCAAAGCGCTTCGTACAACTACTTCAAAATGAAGATCTTCGTATAATTCAACCCGGCGCACTCTATTTGGTATCACATGGACCCAGTGGAAACAACTCTACTGAACTTACAATTCATGTAACACCTACTACTGATTAATTTGTACATAACATTGTAAATATTTCTTTGTATTTGTTTTTTCAATAAATATGATATAAAACAAAAAAAATAAAAATAAAAAAAGCAACATATTGTAATGTCTTTGTACATTACAATATGTTGCTTTTTTTAAAAATTCCACAGGATGACCTTGACCCAATTCTGTATAATTATAAAAGGGGAAATGTACTTGCAAAATTCATCAGTCTACTGCTACCTTTCATACCGTACACATCTCGCTCTTAATCCCTGAATATAAAACTGCAACATGTCCCTAAAGGTCAAGTGTGCATCTTACGATACTAACACCATAACAACTTTTGAACAACTCGAAGATTTAACCAACGAAATGCGAGTTTTACTTACCGGTGGTTATCACTTAACTGTTGATGTTAGTGCTACTAATACAAGGATGTTCACTAAAACAAAATATTGCGATGATGAAATATTTATTTCTACACAACCTACAACTTCTTCATCGCCAACTGGTCAACATAACATCAAGTTCCAAAAGTATTACCAATGTTGAATAACTTTTGACAGACAAAGCTACAACTAAAGAATCACGTGATCAATGTGAGTTAATAAAAATGATGTGATACTTGTATAAATAATCATTCGCTTCTTAGCTCTCACCACGACAAGACCTATTTAAGAAAATGTTGTACAGAATGATGATTCAACTTGATGGAAAAATCTATGGAAAAGATTACAACACTGTTGAACAAATGACTAAAGATATAGATGTATTAGCTAAAGAAGGATACCAAGCTAAATTAATTTTAAAATTTCCTGAAGTACATCCACTATCAATAGAAGAACTAGTTGCTATGGCTAAAGCTGAGAGAGATAAAAAGTCTGAAGAAAACAAAGAGAAACAAACTTCCTAAATTTTAATAATCCTTACACTTGTAAGGTATAATTTTTTTAAACTCCATTTGGATGACCTTGAAATTACCCCCACCACTTTTCACAGTACATAAAACTCGCTATTTAACACTATACACTCTTATTCTTTCACTGGACTCCGCAGCGTCAACATGGAAGAGCAAAAATACAAGTACAAACCTCGTTACTGTTGTGAACAACAATGTACAGATTTAGGGCCAATGATGGTGGATGGGTTAGCTTGTACTAAATGCGAATTCTTCGGATCTTGTTACTGCAAATGCAAAACAAAACAACTACCGCCACCGGAATTGCGAACTTTGAAACTTTACAAATCAAGATATTTTCATACATGTTGTCCTCAAAGATGTTTCAAATTTCACCCTCTCGATCTTGCTCATTGTCAACGCACCAATTCTCATCAAGATGATTTTTGTACACATATGATAAAAAGATGTAAATACAGGTCAGATTGGTATTCCGATCCTGTAGAACCATCAAATGTATAATTTTAGTTTTACACTCTTTTTTAAAACTTCATTTGGATGACCTTGAGATTTCCCCCACCACTAGTTCTAATTTTTATATAATATTAAATCATCCCACTTCCAACACTCTAACTAACAACATGGAAAACAAATTTATCAAATTTGAACATATAATAACTGACAGGGAGGAGATGGAAGAATTGTTTCAAAACTTACTTTCTGTCATTGACGAATATCCTATAAGATGGTTCAGAATTGTAGTTCAATATTTAAATCCTGGTGAATTGTTTTCTTCATCAAGTGAAGAAGATGAAACAACTACTTCGGTTCAAATAATTGAATTAAAAGATGGAGAAGAAGAACTAAACGTTTTATTCAATCATAAGCTCAAGGTTCCCTATATAAAAGCCCCCTCCCTAGACAGCCCCCCTCCCTAGACGCCTGCTCAAGGTCACCATTATATAAGCCCCCTCCCTATGCGCCGATCCTCATTCCATCACCGACTCTCCAATAATGAACAACTCTCCATTGGCCCGAATGAATTCTAGTTTTGAAATAAACTCTAAAGAAGAGTTACAAGACATTTTTAATATTTTACAAGAACTTGTAGATAATTTTACAACCATCAAAATGAATTTGGAAATAACATACGATTGTCCTATTTGTGATAAGGTTGAAAGTTTGGACAAAGACAGTTTACTAAATCTAACTCCTGCACCATCTGACACTACTGATGGTAATAATGAAGAGCAACGTCTTTCCCCCACCACTTCTTTGTAATTCATCCTTCCCCCCACCACTTCTTTATTTAACTAACATTTCTCCCTTTCACTTCTCATTCCATCTTCGACTTCTGAACTATCAACATCACTTGTTTTAAAATTTCAAACACTAACACAATCATGATGGATATGATGGATGAAGTTCCCTTCATAACTAGAATGGAAGAGGATAAATTGAAATTGGAAATTAAACGATTGGAAATGGAACGGGAAAACCAATTCGAAATGTTACGTTTGTTCAAGCTTTTCAAATACATCATCTGGGGACTCTGCGTTTACCTTCTCATCGTCGTTGGTGTTTGCATTTACAACTCTGTAGTTCATCACAAAAGTTCAACTTGTTTAAACTCTGCTGTTGCACATTAATTGTATGTTCACAAATAAAATTCAAAAGTTACTTCAACCTATCCCACTATCACCAACTAGTTCAACTTTCAACTATTTCTGGTGGTAGTTGGATAGGCTTTTTTAAAACTTACTCTGGATGACCTTGACATACTTTCCAAGCCCCAGTTATAACTGTTAAATTTCAGTTTTAAATTAACTCTTAATTCATGCCCAATTCTACTTCAAATTCAGGGCATATGCTCTCGCCATCTGCACCCCAGCATCTGACGCCATCTGCTCGAGCAGCTGCTCGGGCAGATGGCACGACTTCCGGCGCAGAAGTAACCAAAACACACTACTGACAAATGCCACTGTGACTTGCGACTTCAGTTTGAACTCGGGGAACATGCCATGCTGCCACCAGTTGTTGCAAGACGCCCGATTCTTATCTTGGCCGATTTTACGCTGCCACAACCTGTAATAATCGGAAAATAGACGAATAATTTGTGGAAAAGGTGAAATTTAAATTGGAAACATGATTTTACGTGCAGATTTTTTGTTTATTCATGAATTTAAGACAATTTATTAATGACTATCGGAAGTTACGAGAATTGATAACGTTGAATTTTAAATCACGCCATTTAAGAAAAACTATATGCACGGCCGGCGGGCGGCGTGAGGGGTTGGGCTCGGCATGGGTGAAAACTAAAGAGAAAACTACAATTTGACTAAAAAATAAATAAATAAAACCAAATATGACAACTTACTTTAAAAAAATGTTTGTTTCAACAAACCCTGACAAATAACGGATTGCAACCATGCATTTAAGGTATCTCAATTCCCAAATTTCAGCAAATGACAGAGAATGTTTTATTTCTCAATTAAAGTAATCAATTATCTCCCTCTGTACCGGTCGTATTTTGATTATAATCGATGGTGGATGAATTAAGCCACTCTCCCAAAGGTCGAAACGACTGGGCGGAGCACATCCCTGGCGTTGATTACACAGTCCGTTTACGGTTTATAGATCAATAAAAAGTTGATTCCAGGTTAGGTCTACGTCCCTTTGATATTTAGACGGATGTAAATTGTTTTCAGAATTGATGGTGAGTGTTCAAAGGCATTCTTACACAAGTATCACCAGGCATTTTTTTTACATTGTATCACATAATAAATGAACCTGGGATAAATTTTATTGAATTTTTTTAAGTAATACAAGAATTATTCTTAATTCTTGGGGTAAAATATTATGGAAAAAGTTAAGTCTAATAATAAGAGAATTTTCCAACAATTTTTTTTTTTAGTCGTCTAATTAAGAATTGGCTTTCTGAAGGAAAAAACGAAGAATTTTCAAGAAAATAAGTGTTGTTTTGCAGACAATTTGTCGACGGTTTTTGAGACTTGATGACCATGAAACACTCAACTTCTAACGTGGAAAAGAGTTTTTATAATTTATATACCGATAATGTTATTCATAAAATACAAAAATATTTGTCAAACATAATTTATATCAAGTAGATTTCCGCTAATCCGAACTAGTTGGGACCGGACCTTGTTCGGTTTAGCGAATTTTCGGATTAAGCGAATACTATGTAGGCTATATTATAATTAAAATATTATATAATGAATAAATTACTTAAAATAACGTATCATTTAGTTTGCTTGATTCATTAGACAGTAGTGGTAATAACAGTTTGCAAATCAGGAAGAACTTGTTTCATAGTTATAACATGTTTTTAAACTTATTTGGTCCAGATTAAATGACATTTTCGTTGAATTTTTACCTGTGGAAAATCTGGACCAAATTGTTGATATAATGTTATTCTTAAGGATTTTTTAAAATACGAATCAAAGAAACAACGATTCTCCCTAATAATAGGTACTATACGAGTTTGAAATTTGGCATGGAAGTTCCTATTTGATCATTGATGGTCATGTGGAGTTTTGCCAAATTTCTTCAGGGCTCCGCTCCATAAGTCTTTAAAACTTCAATGTTATGTTATTCTCATGGAATACCTATTTATTAGATTTTCATATTATGTTCATGAAAACAACAAATCATCAAAACGAAAAAGGTATATTAGGGATCTTTCCTCGGCGGAGCACGTGTATACAGCTAGGATCATTATATTATTTTTACAAAACAGTTACAGGTTTAATACGATGCCTTTTTTGTTTTAGGAAGTAAATAAACATCAAAATCTGAAGTTCATGAAACGCAATCGTGCTATAAAAGCCGAGCGGATATTGTGAATCAGAAGGGTAATCATGGAACGTTATATAGCACTTGATTGGAAATAACTGTATTTCTTTTATTGACTTTCTCTGACGTTGTCGGAAACCCTGTTCGCCTTTTCTATGTAATTTCTGACAGACTATGTTCACCAAGAAAGTTTTTTATATGAGAAATATACATGTAAACACAAGTTAACACTCTTCACAACATTTAATTAACATTTATATCAAATTTAAAAATCTAATATTACAGGTTAGGTAACATAGAATACTAACTGGACTGTTTTTTTTTTTTTTTTTTTTTTTTTTTTTTTTTTTTTTTTTTTTTTTTTTTATTGCAAGTAATACAATAACCGTGTTACAGTATTATTGCTCTAATACAAATTTTAATAAGCCTATACAGGGTGTCCAAAAAAAACCTTTACAAACTTTTCCAGGTTATTGCGCACGTCAAAATAAGCAAAAAAGGTCCTATAAACATATGTCCTAAAATTCTTCGTTAACCCGCTAGCCGCCATTTTGTTTTTTACACTAAATAATTTTTATTTCCGTAACGGATCATTGTATTAAGTTAATATTTGGCATGAACCTTCATTATAACAATACCCATTTTCAGTAAAAAAATTATTTTTTTCCAATGTGTATTTTCAAAATGGCGGCCATTTTAAAATTTTAAACTCAAATATCTCTAAAACGGTCAGTTTTATAAAAATGTTTCAAGAGACAAAAAAGTTGACGAATTAAATTATCTAAATATTGATACCAAGTTTGTAAGGATCCGACAACAAATAACGGAGTAATTGAGATTTTTCTCTTAAAGTAACCTAAATTCGCATTAATCATAGAGCAAAATCAGTGTTTTTCTGCAGGAAAACCACAATAACTCCGTTATTTGTTGTTGGATCCTTACAAACTTGGTATCAATATTTAGATAATTTAATTCGTCAACTTTTTTGTCTCTTGTAACATTTTTATAAAATTTACCGTTTTTTAAATATTTGAGTTAAAAATTTTAAAATGGCCGCCATTTTGAAAATACACATTGGAAAAAAATAATTTTTTTACTGAAAATGGGTATTGTTATAGTGAAGGTTCATGCCAAATATTAACTTAATACAATGATCCGTTACGGAAATAAAAATTAGTGTAAAAAACAAAATGGCGGCTAGCGGGTTAACGAAGCATTTTAGGACATATGTTTACAGGAACTTTTTTGCTTATTTTGACGTGCGCAATAACCTGGAAAAGTTTGTAAAGGTTTTTTCTGGACACCCTGTATATTTTTTTGAATTCCCAGTCCAAAATATTGTTGTGTAATACACTTTAGTAGGCTAAACTCGCTATGTGGATTTGAAATAAAAACATAAAATATTATACGTATAGGACATTTATCATTTTATATGAGCAAATAATGATTTTTGAATGTCTTTTTCTCTTTAAAATGCCTAAACAAGCTTTGAAAGCACCTTGTCGCTGATTGATTTTCATGGTATGTATCCTACTACATCATAAAACGACCTTCAAGTGATCGTTGCTCGGGTTACAGAGTACTGCAGTACAATCCTGGTAGATTAGACGTAAAACCGTTGAGATAATAATACTGTAAGCGTGCGTTGAGTGGAGCGACAACGAGACGCGGCGGGATACTAGTTACTGTGATATCCGACAGGCAGCGTGGCGGGGCGGAGCGTTGCGTGGCGTGGCGAACAAAGCGATTGCGTCAGTCTGAGTGCGCAGCGGCAGCGAGGCGGAGCGTGGCGTCGCGTCGATACTACACCCAACATGGATGCGGACCAACTCATCACCCAGGTCTTCGAGAGGCCCGCCATTTGGCAGAGTCGTCACAAGCTGCACCACAATCGTGCTGTGATCGAACAGCTGTGGGACCAGGTAGCGGCCGCACTGAATGTCAACAGTGAGTACACAACATGTAAATACAGGCTAGTTCTGTGTTTTAAGTTCAAGGTCATCAACAAATATTGCAGCAACAATGGATATCATATCTTCCATATTGATTACGATTAACTAGTAGGTAGACTTGAAAACTAATGGGAAACATCGAGATTGCAGGGCTCTAGTGACGTGCAGGAAGTGCGCGCGACAGGCAGCTGATGCTCACAAGGTCAACTGAAAATCGTCCGAGTTGTGACAGCGGCCAGAGGCGTTTGAATCGGTAGTTGGTATAGCGATTCAGCTCACTTTCTGACGACGATGTGTAATGGGAGTGATTCTCATTTAGCATTTCGGGAACCTGTCAGTATCCTATACTCTAATACGAGTAAGGTAAATTTGTATGTGTGTATGCTCACGGATCTCAAAAACTGCTAGAACGATTTCCTTCAAACTTTAGCGACTTTTCCTATATTTTTGAAGAATGATGAAAAACGTTGTTCATCTTTCATACAGAACGTGTTTTTTTTCTTACTCGCTTTCCAAACTTAGCTTTGCCTCGGTCGTAAAATGCAATTGCGCACAGAAAAAAAACACTTTCCACAATGGTAATAAAACTTAAGTAATTTGACCTGAAAACTAATTTTAAATTTACTGCGTGACTATATTTGTTATTGACTTTCAGCCGATGCGTAGGCCCCGGCAGCGTCCGATAATCGTTTTGCTGTCAAGTACCTGGGGCCGAGCATTTGCTCGGTAACCTTAAACAATTCTGTATACAGACAGTGCGCTAAAATTCCCAGTGCCAAAAGGCTTGTTCAAGGCCAAAAAATGACCGCAATTTTAAAAATACACATCTGAAAACAACAACGTTTTTCCTGAAAATTAACATTGGTGTGACAAAGGCACATGCCAAATATGAACTTAATAGTCTACAACTACCCGTAACGGGAATAACAATTATTAATTACAAAAACAAACTTATTATTAAGTATTATTTATTTTAGCTTGCTGAATAAACTAGTAACGTTTGTAAAGTTTGAAGCTGGACACCTTCTTTGGGCTAATTCATCCAATTACAACGGCATATAGCAATGCAATGTGTGATGGTACCATTACTATTACAATATAAAAAGGGACTTCTACTTCAAACTATCATGTCCCCACCAGTTCAAATGCAAATTCCAAATAAAAATAATTAGTCGTAAGTGTTAATTATAAAATTGAAAGAAAATAAAGTGTCAGTAAAGAAACAAGCGTTCCCACAATATTAAAGTAACATATGTTTGTATTTTAATTTCATCATTTTGTTACTGATCGTTCTTTTGCTATTATATTGAGAATACCGTAAAATTTAGCTCGAGTGAAATTTATATTCACAAATGAAAAATTTGGTTTCTTACAAAAAAATGGTCTGTTATTTTGAGTTTGTATTTTCCGGGACAACGTACATACAGTCCTCTTCGTCGTCGTCCCATTGTAGAGTCGGGCACTGAAGGCGTCAGGTAACCAGTGATGAGGTCCACAACGATGATGGTTGAGATTGATTTCCACAAGTCATGAGATACAGCTTTGCCAAAAACTCATCGATAGCGTAAAAACATTTTTATTTAAGAATTTTTTGGTTGCAGTTTAAACTTATTTATTGTATTTATCTTTTTCATTTTTCTCGGAGCCTGAAATAGGTTGTGCTGCTATATTATTTTGGTCGTCGTTGAAAAAATTTGAGTGTGTGTTGTTAAGTGTCGGTTGAATCTAGTGTTGATATTGTGTGGGTTCCTGTGTAAGTGAAGGTTGTCTTATGTTATTGACTGCTTAAAAAATGTAAAGGCATGGTACTGAACATGAACAATCAGTGATCGCCCTTTTTTATTATTCTTCATTTCTAATTGTTCCTAGGTTCATTTTTTGTAGGGAATAGTTTTATTTCATCGCCGTAGGTCGAGTAGGAATCTGTAATCAATTTGAGACTTCCCAAAAAGTCCCTGAACGGTTTTATAATTTTTATTAATAAAGGCAGATTAATGAAACCTGGAACATATTTCTAGGGCATTGTAGGCCTACACCATATTCAAACACTTTTCAGCGATTTCTTTCCTCCCCCTGTTGGACGACCCTTGCGTACGGATGTCAGAAAGAAAGCTTCAATGAAGCTTGCGTTGGTTTGTAGATTAAATGTCAAGTCTCGGTGGAGAACAATTCTAAAAATCTGAGCTTTAAATGTTGAATGAGGCAGACGTTATTCATTTTTAAGTGTTATTAATGTTACTTTATTGCAAACCCCGATTATATTCAATAACCGGTTCAAAAATTCCATGCAATAAAACTTGGCATTAAAGCCTCATGAATACAATTTTAAATGCAATAACTTCTGTTTATTCAACCTTTGAGGTTGGGGTTAAATATTATTTGGATTCTTTACTTTGAAATTGTATGCCAAGTAACCCATACAGCACACTAACCTCTTCAAGATAGTTAAAAAAAGTCTTGCTCCGACATGGTCAACGTCTTCAAAACGACTCGCGAGACTCCTAAACCAGTAAATTAAACGTTTATTTGACCAAACTTTTCGTACACTTAATCGGTCTAGAGGAAGTCTAGATTCCATCTCGGAGGACATTTTCAAGACATATTTTAGCCGTCTACGGCTAAATATTTGACCATAAGGTAAAATGGTATCCCTCTTTTAACCGTTTTAAAGCTTTCTTTGTAATGTATTGACATTTACTATATATCTTGAACACATTGATAATGTTAAAGAAGTCTTGTCGATGTCTCTTTGAGATGTAATTAAGATGTAAATCTATTTCGTACTAGAAGATGTATTTATTTATATGCCTTGGGGATTAAAATTACTGATGTGACATACAATAGATATCCTGGAAATGTTTAAAATGTTACAGATTTCTTTTTGGAGCCACTTTGAGATGTACTCAAGATATGAAATCACCAAATAAAAAATGTACTCCCAATTATAACTGTTTAAGGTGTTACTGTAACATTAAATTGAGTACATCATAAAAAGTCAATAGGCTATGTATATCATTAAACTAGGCATTTGATAAGTTTTACTGGATTTAACATAATTTTCAATAATATGTAACAAAATATTTACTACTTCAATTTTTGTAATTAATAATAATCATTAAACTCAATTATAATAAAAATTAAAAAAAAATTGAAATAAATGTACAGCAAAGGATTTTAATAAAAAGCCAATAAAAATGAATCTTAATATATTAAAGATAACACATTAATTTAACAGATAGATTTACACTGTAGCCCACGTAACATGTACAATGTCAAAAGAAGTTTCCCGTTTCCTAATGAGTGACTCATTCGAGAAGACCAGCAACCCAAATCTGAAACAAAAAGAAAAGAAAATCATTAACAACTGGAACCAAACCTTTCATACAGGGAGTTAAAAGCGAGGGGAAGAACTTCAAAAACAAATTGTTTAACAATTATTTTAGAGATGAGGTTAATTTACTCAGTCCAACTGAAAAGAGGTAGGGCCTATTTAAAAATCTAGGACTTTATATCTTTTATTGATTCCACAGAGAATAAAAGACAATAAAAACATAGGCTTACATGAAATAGGTGTACTATACAACACAAACTATAACCTATAAGTTCATAACTTAAAATTCCAATTTTTATCTTGTCAGGGTTACAATTTTATAAACGAGGTGCTGCCCAGGATATGATTAAATTAATAGGCCGATTGTTATATTTAAAACTAACAAAATTTTCTACGGCAGCTTTGTCAATGAGGGAGTGTATGTTCTATATAGCGGGTGGGCTACATTTCGAAGCTGTATTAAACAATGTATTAAGAAAAGATCCCCATGTGTTATGTTAAAACAGTCATCATCAGATCCGTCCAAAGCTTAGAACTCTTACTTAATACTGGAATGTTGAGTCGAATTTTAGAAAAAGTTTACAAATGTCCCTAAAATAAAAATAACACAAGTAGTCTACTTAACCAAATCAAAACTTAGCGCCACTAACCACTTTGATATTAACATTAGTTAAATTAACAGAGAATCAAAATTAAAATCTTGAAACTGTACAGCAATACTTCACAGAAATAAACCAAATCAGTAGGATAAATTCCCGCCGACACATTGTTGGTTTTCAGAAAAAAAAAAACAAATAATATTGGGTACAGTATCAACAGTCTACTGTACTGCGAGCATTTTTGAAAGCCTGACTAAAGCTCGGAGTTTTCTAAAAATAAAACTGCTTATGAATTTCTTTTTTAAGGCAATTAGCCTAAATTACAACCAAAACTGTTAATGTATGTAACTTTAAGGAGACTTGGGTGAGATACTTTTAGTAGCTACCGAGCAATAGCCACTTTCCTTAAGAGATAACAATTATTTGGCTTAGAGCTGTATCAAACAAACAATAAACACGTAAGGTTTCTTTGTCAAATTTCATAGAACAGTAGACACCCTCAAATCTGGCCCCCGTGGGACCGGTCCACCTGCCGGTTTTAAAAATGGCTGGATTAACCGAAGGTTTATTGAACAAGTTACAGTTACAAGGGACCTTTTTAAATGTGTTCCTAAGATAAACTATTAGGTGTATTTACGGTAACTAGAAAGAATGGCATAACATTTAATTAATGTTTTGTTACAGACTTTACACTAAAAGGCATAATTTATTCACTCAGATGTTAATAATAGGACTGAAATTCATTTGGCCATTGGATAAGTGATGAAACTGTTTTCAATGAACAAACACCAAGCAAATGTTTAATCGGCTTTATTCGGACAAGGTATATACAGGGTGAGTTTTTAATGTCCCCCCCCCCCTAATTTTTTCCGCATTTTTTTAAGATATTGACTCCCAACCACCACCAAACATCATTGATTAGTTTATACTATTTTTTGGTATGGTTCACTTTTTTGGCCGCCATCTTGCACCCGCCATATTGGACTGAACTTAATTTTTTTAATGTAAGGGTAGAAATGTTACCCATCATTTCAAAAAAGTGATTTTTTGCGTGGAACAAGACGCCGCAATCTGTTGATTATCTGTTTTCGTTCCCGAGATATTGCAGGTTTTTTTAAAACTAAATTTCAAAATAAAAAAATTCAAAAATCTCTGGTTTTATCCAATTTTTTTCTAAATAACATCGTCTTTTTATCACCAGATATCCCATAATTTAAAAGTACTTAATTTTGATGGGACTTAAATTTTTGGCTGCCATCTTGGATCCGCCATCTTGGAATGAAATTAAAATTTTTAATGTAAAGGTAGGGTTGTGACCCATCATCTTAAAGTATTTTTTTGCGTTTAGTACGTTGCCGCAATCTGTTTTTCATTATTTGTTTTCGTTCTAAAAATATTAGCGATTTTGTAAAAAAAAATTAATATTTGTACAAAAAAAACCCTAATATTTTTAGAACGAGAAGAGATAATGAAAAATGCATTCCTGCAACATACTAAACGCAAAAAAATACTTTAAAATTATGGGTCTCAACCCTAACTTTACATTAAAAAATTTTAATTTCATTCCAAGATGGCGGATCCAAGATGGCGGCCAAAAATTTAAGTCCCATCAAAATGAAATACTTTTAAACTATGGCATATCTGGTGATAAAAAGTCTATATTATTTAGAAAAAAATTGGATAAAACCAGAGATTTTTGAATTTTCTTATTTTGAAATTTAGTTTTAAAAAACCTGTAATATCTCAGGAACGAAAACAGATAATCAAAAACGGATTGCGGCGTCTTGTTCTACGCAAAAAATCACTTTGAAAATATGGGTCACAACCCTACCCTTACATTAAAAATAATTAAGTTCAGTCCAATATATGGCGGATCCAAGATGGCGGCCAAAAAAGTGAACCATACCAAAAAATAGTATAAACTAATTAATGATGGTTGGTGGTGGTTAGAAGTCAATATCTTAAAAAATGTGGAAAAAATTCGGGGGGGGACATTAAAAACTCACCCTGTATATTCAGTATATATACATGGTATATATATTCGGACAAGGACAAAGGTCCTTGATAGTCGTGTCATTGTTTCACGGTATCATACTCCTTGGTAGAAGTAAACAGCATGAATAAACGAGTAAATATCTTAAGCTTTTTAAACTCTCCCCATTCCGCAAATTTTCAAAACCTAAAAGGGTCCAGTCTTGATTATTTTGGATTAGCGGGATTCTACTATACTTTGATAACCAAGTCTGCGTAATCACTAATATAGCCTACATGTAACATATACAAATAAATTAAGAAATTATTAAAAGTATTAAGTTAATGGTTCGAAAACTTTTAAAGATAATCTTGTCCCATTTATGTTGAAATTTGATTACATTATCTAATATCAGAACATGGTGTGTCTAGCCAGCGCACAATAACCACTCTATCAGACGTGCTGCAAAACTGTTCAATCTACCAGACTATAATATAAAAAATACATAGGCCTACAAAGTATAAAAAAATTGACATACAGTCGACTCCCTCTCCGGATGGTTAGGACGAGGTCTTGGAAGTGAGTCACCAGCGCGCCGGGTTTCTCGAGGCCAAAATTGATGGAATTGAACATGTCTTTTTTGGTCAACATGTAAACAAAGAACCTCAGTTCGGTTTACAATTACGCTCGTTCCGGATAGTCATACCGAAGTGTGGCTAATTTTACTAGTTACTGTACCGTATATTGTTTGTGTTTTATCAATTTTGAATTGAGTTATATTATTACGAGATTAATTTGTAGGTAAAATTGTATTAGAACTGCATAGTGATTTTATGAATCTAAAATTGTAGCTCTTTTCTTTACAAAAAAAATTAATCTATGAAGTTTTTATTTAGGGCCACCTTTACATTTTTGTGTTATTTCTTATTGTCTGGTGTCAATTTTGTTTTTATCGATGTCATAAAAATGAGGTTCCAACAAGTTGGTAGCAAAACAGCATAATGTTTGGGGTGTAAAATTGTCTTCAAATATGTTTAGGATTAAATACACACTATTAAAGATTTTAATTTGCGCAAGTTAACGACCGCCGGGTTGCCCAAAAAAATTTTATCCGGACAATGCTCCGATTCTGAGGAGTCCGGATTAGAGGGAGTCAACAGTATAGTATAAACATACTCTTAACATATAGTAGTTTTAAATTAAAACTCCGAAAATCCAATAAATTTTATAATATACGTAACAAATGCAACCAACAAATTATAAAACTTATTGGATATTTGGAGTTTTAATTTAAAATTACTATGTATAATCCAAAAGGAAGAGCTAACCAAAAAGATACTCTTAACAAACCAATTATCACATCCAGTTAAACTTTAACTCGCCTACCATGGAAAGCTAATAGGTACCTTCCTTATTAGTTATTTTTAACTATAAATGTCTTTAGCCGGTAGAAATGTTTTTTAGAAATGGGTACGGTAATGGAAACTGCTGATCCGTCTATTCAATTAGCCATCGTACTTCTCCTCCCGAGGATAACTATTAGTGATGGTTCCACTATATAATATCACATTTACTCTATGGAAAACTTAAAGGACACACATTTTTACTTGTCAAATCATTTCCAGTCTTTGTTCTGAGGTTGGTCAAAAGAAAGCTCTTTGTACAATAAGATGTGCGATACGGTAAATAAATATAATAACATCCAAAAGAAATGGGACAAGCTCATCCTTAAGAGTTTTCTGAGCATTGAACTGGTTTGTGCTACACTGATTTTCCTTTATGTAATTATATATTCTTTTTGATTCACTCAGTTCCCATTGGCCTAAGCTTAAATTATTAGCCTACAAAGTACTGAGTACTGTACGGTACAGTATGCCTTGAGTACGGATTAAGAGGTCCACTACAGATGTACAAAAATATTCTATGATTTAGAACGGGATTTAGTGGTTTTCTCTCATAATTTACTATAAAAATTAACCACACCAAATAAAACGTTACCGTACCTTCTAATTTTGGAAGAGAATCAGCACAAGTCAGACTGAGGTCCTTTGACGTGGTTCCTGATGGGATGATCCTGATGTCAAATTGCGTTCCCATCTCGAACACAACCTTAAAAGAATGAAAAAAAAAAAAATGCTTTTAATAAACAATCTGGTTTAGGTTATCTAGTCATAATAGTTGTAGATTTGTATGAGTGTTAGTCAAAACAAATAATATTGTCACAACATGTTTGCTGCAAAATAAATTTTGGTATACATTCTCAATAAATAAGCACTGTGTGAAGGTTTGCTGCCTTGGAGGTGTTGCAAACAAGTATAGGGTAATCAGCACGGTACCCAGTAAAGTCACAAACTAAATGATGGGTTTTACAAATTTTTTCCCATAGGCTAAGTAAGTAGGGTTACCAGACGTCCGAGTTTACCCCGCACAGTCCAGATTTTGAGAGTCTGTCCGGAGTCCGATCCAGGATTGTTAGGCCTACATTGTCCGGAGTTTTCAATATTGGTGCTATACCGTATTGTCATTGACTATGTAAACTAGTGTGAGTAGACTTCTCATAGCATAGGCGAGTGTGAAACCTATTGACAGTGGAGTGGTCTCGTGCGGTGTACATTGAAGTACACTTAACATATGATAGATAAATCAGTACCGGTTGGCCTATTACCACTCTTCTCATCCAAGGATGAAAAATTTTATAACTGAAAGTTATGTTTATAAGTTTAGGTAAAGTGTTTTTGCAGCACTGTAAATTCAGCTGAATAATAACAACATCGATGGCAGCAACTCTGGTGCCGCGTACACCGAACTTCCAAATTTTTGCCTCAAACTAAATGCATTGGATGAGAGGTCTATTCACGAGAGTGTACTAAGTCAATGGTATGGTTAAGTTTGGTCTCACAATACACTTTAAAGAAGATTACACAAGTTAATTTTCAGTAATATATGTTAAACGTGTTTATCCTTTACGGTGGACTCCCTCTTGACTGGCCACCTTTTAACCGATCTCAGCTTTAACCGGCCAAGCTGACACAAAATCAACATTTTTTTAACCGGCCATTATTTATCTCAACATCGCTTTAACGGGCTGTGTTTTACCGGAAACGTTGTTTTCTTGTCTATAATTCAATTCAACACTATATTTTAACAATATGTTTGACATTCTCAAACATATTAAATCCTGGACGGAAGTGAATACCACCAGAAGTGAATGCGGTTGGACCTGCAATCCAGTAGACCATAATTAAGAAACAAACGATTATTAGTTTCGTTTAGTAGTGGATATCATGGGTGTCAGAAATTAGCTATAAATTATGGGCTACACAGAAATATTTTTAGAGTTTTTTTTTTTCTCAAGTATAACTGCATTTAGGCTATATAAATTGTAGGTTGGCGTTCTTAAATGTAGGTCTACATCAGTTTAACTGGAGCCAATTCATTATCCGGCTGCGGTCTGGTCCCAGGGTGGCCGGTTAAGAGGGAGTCTACATTTGACTTTTTTCTGGAGAGCGATGAGGTGAATTCAATAATGTTACCAAAAATGTTTCATCTGTTTATCAGTAGGCAATGGATAATCAGTTGCCCGTGCCATTGCTATGGTAATATCTATAAAGTGTTTCTATGAACGATAAGATTTCTATTACGTAAGATTTATGCCATTCTTATAATTTTTATGCTCCAAACAATTGAAATAAGACTATAATTGAAGAATAAGCCTAGGCAATTCAGTTTCCCTTTCTAAAAGAAATTTGAAAAATGTATTTTTTAGTAAAATGACGCAATTTTAAGGGAATTCTGTTTGAACATTTTGTTATTGTGTTCAACTTAATATATCGGTATGGCTATCAACACTGCCTTGGATACATTTTATATTGTCGCTATAAAACACATATCTCTTATTATTATTTTCCATAGGCATTGGGGAGGGGGAGGAGGGCTTGAGATATCACTACTGTATCGCAAAAGCGTCATGGGTTGGCTTAAAAAATATCTGGTAGTGGTAAACCCTACACGTAAGTCTCCAAATCGGCCTCAGGCAGTTGCGACCACGTTGACCAGTTTTAAGATTTTTAGAAGATTTTTTGACCCAGGAGCCTTTGTTTCACACAACTGTGGAACATCAGTTAAAGTCAGTTAAGTTAATTTTTGCTTGGTTAATGTACCAATGCTTTTTATGTGCTCATAGGCACATGAGCACAGCCTATTTCGATAAATGGCTGAACGGGTATTAGAATTTATTGTTTTATTACATAGGCCCCTAATGCCATAGTAAAATTAGGCCTATTTCTACATATTTTACATGTTTATGTAGTCGCCCGCTTTAATTTACCTTTTAGGTTATCCGACCGTAGGCACGGTCCCGAGACTGGTTAAGAGAGGGGGGTCTACAGTAGATATGAATAATATTGTTTTTGGCTTGTGGGTACATCAAAATGAAAAAGTAACATGGTTTCAGGATTAGGGCCAACCATGTCTTCAACCATAATAGGGTAGAAATATTTCCTAAACAGGGAAAAATATTTAAAGAATTAGGGTACACGTTGACGGGTGCAGTTTCTTAACTGGGCTACCATACTATAGGCTAGAATAAAAAAATCAATCGATCCAATCTACAGTACGGTACATCGTATCGGATAGAAAATTACTGCCAAATAAAAAATTTGGCTTGACAAATCCAACTGTCATAACCTATACCTATCTCTATTCATATTAAGAACCAACCTAACTATTCATTCCCAAGAAATAAAAAGAATGTAAGAGTAAACCTTGTTTTTTTTAACACAGTTTATATATAGCCTACCGGTATATTATGTTATTTTGTCAAAATTTCAGTTGTCAGTACAGTTAATTATTGTCTTTGTTATTTAAGTTATGTAGGTAAATTAAATTGAATCAATAGTTGAATCAATGTATATTGATCGGATCGATCGATATTTTCATTTGATAGTATGGTATCCCAGTTAAGAGACGACTGTGTCACCGCAGTTCATTCGGAGTTAGGGTTGATAGATATGTTATAGGCTAGTATGTAGGTCGAACTTCATTCAAAATTACTGTAAAGTGAGATAAAAGAGTGGATTTAATTTCTTCATTTTGGTGAATTTTCCTATAGGCCCTAAGTTTAAGGGAATCTGCTACTACGGTAATTGTTATGCAAAGACCTAAGCCTGGGACCATATTGGATTTTATGTTTTTAACTCCATAGGAAACAAAAACCAATCTTTCAAATTCACTGATAGGCTATCTATAAGTTATACAGTACCGTATACGTATTGGAACATAACTTAAGTCCCCAACTCCCAGAAAAGGTTGGTTAATCCGAACCAGTTTTCTAATAAGGCCAGATAAACCAATCTCATTCGGGGAAAAAATAAAGATGGTTACCATACCTAAGAGTTATTCTGAGTAGGCCCTATCAGTTGATCTGGGGTCACTTAATTTAAGGAGAGGATCTACAAATTGATGAAAAAGTTAACGATCAATCTATAATCAACTATCATTTTTGATCCTAGATCTGCAACTAAAGCATCTAAAACTGTGATTGCTTTGAGGCTGATTAATGGCAAGCCTAATTTTAATTGGTTTCTTTTAAATAAGGCTTCAATTAAAAATTAGTGATTGGATACCTAGATAATAAACATAGATTACAAACATAAATAAACAGCGAAGAGCCCGATACCAGTGACAAACTTTTGGCTCATCTTAGACAAAGATAAATTATTATGTAGCCTAAACCGTTTTTCAGTCATTAAAATTTAAAAGCAAATTGACCTGACAATCAGTTTAAAACAGGCAAGGGAATTGTCTTGAGGAAATTGATAAGCTGTACCTAGGCTATAAAAATAAATTTGGGAATAGGGCCTATTTTAAGGTCCCGATCCAAGATTACAAATGCTATTACCATACCCTGGCAATGAATAATTACGAGATATAAAGGTCTGTTGGTCTAATACAAGATATAAAATGTTAAAGAATTATACTTACATTAGTAGACAAAACAATAATAGGATTCCTACAGTAGGTTTAGTTCATAGAACGGTATTTCAGAGTCAATTAGGTTAGATGTCTTTTATAATTTCAATGCCTTTGGTTAGAGTACAATATATAACCTTGAGAGATTAAAAAAAACAATTTTCACTTTCATAAAATAATACTTTATTGCTATATCAAGGTAAAAGCTTGGTATATAAGCTTATGGAAACAAATAAATGCTTACCTTAGGAGAGGAGGGTTGACGGTTGACGGACGGGTTGACGTTGACAGACACAAACTCAAATCATCAGCAGAGCACACAGAGTATTGAAAAGCAGTTGTTCAAGGCAGAGAGTAAAGTGGTGAAAACTCAAAACGATAATTATTTATTGTTTTAGATTAAACAATCAAACAGTTTATAAAATTATTAAACTGTTACTGTGGTTTATTTTATGAATCAAAAGCAAAAGTTCAAGCAAACTAAATCAAATTAGTTTAACGGTGAAACCCCACGTTACCACACGAACTAACAAGACCAGCGTAAGTTGTTTAGATGAAGAACATAAGAAATAAAGTGTCATACTTTGCATTGGGTTGGAAAAAAATGACTTGTAATGAAATAATTAAATATGTAGCCCTATTAAACTTGAAAACAAATACCTAGTTCATTTTCATCACCTTGGGTGGAAACATTAACTAAAAACTAGTGAGCTATACTTTGCAGAGGAAGTGACTTTCTAAAATCATGTGTAAAATAAACACAGAACAATTTATTAAAAGAAAGATTGAATGTCACATGAAATCGAAACTGTTAAATTGCATTTACATTTATCGTAGCATTCGTTTGATTCAATCATTTTCTTAACTCTTAGATTCATATACACTCAGTAAAAGAGTTCCGCAATATTCCTAAATGTCAGAAGAATATGAGTTTTGTAATCGTGCTTCAAAATAAAATCGGAATTATTTCATATGGCATGTTTTATGATGTATAGGATTTTTCTAGAATAATTTACTTTGTAATTAATTTCTTACTGAGTAAAATATTGTTTTATCGACGTGATCGTGAAAGAAATAAAAATTAATTAGGCGATTTCGTTTCGAAAAAAATTGATAAAATCAGAAATCTTTTGTGGATTGTTGATCGTCTACAAACAGTTATGGCATTCGTACTTTGCACCTTGAAGGAGAGTTAGTGTGACTGCGTTTCTTTGTTTTCGTTTTTGAAAAGGATTAATTCCATTACTTGAGCTGAGACCTGTTTTCGAAAGAGACCTCAAAAGACTGACACAGTTCAAATAGGCTACTTTCTTTGCATATTTTATCAGGTATTTGAATATGACAAGAATCTTTTATTGATAAAACATTAGTTCAGGCTTCAAACATATTTTGACAAACTTATTTAAAAACACACATTTAGATTAGCAAAAACATAAAGCTTTTAAACTATTTTTAAGTGTACTGAATTCGGGATTTTCACAATTATTAATGACTTTGCAGGAGCCGAGCGGTGATGTCCATAAAACGTAAATTTGACATCTTTTATACGTTAACGACAACAAACACGGAAACATTTAGATGACGTTTTTTATTCATCTTCAGTATGAAAAAAAACTATATTAAAAAAAAATAGTAATTGTTATATTTTATTGAATTTTTATTTATAATTAGTTTAATAGTTACAACATACCAATATTTACTACGTATAAGTTTATGAAAAAAATTGCCCTGAATTATTATAAAACTATTGTGAACATATAAAAAATAAAATGTTAGATTCATAATTTTTCTTGTATATCATTAAGACATCTTAATTAAGGTTAATGCGATTTGGTTTTATAAATGAATAAATGAAGACGTACAATAGATGTATAAAAATAAGACGTGTATTGTGAGAGGTTTACAAAACGTCTTTAAAAAAGATAATTGCAAGACGGTTAATTTTTAGCCATCCTACATGTTTATTCGACGTGATTTAGACTTTGTGTGCTGTATGGGAAATTAATCTACAACTAAGGACATCCCCAAAGAAAGCTTCATTATATGTTATGTGTAATAGAAGTCACATTTTTCTGAATTTTGAGTTTTTTAAATGGTATGTTGTTTTATTGGAACACAGAATGTAGATAATTGATGATTTTTATTATTTCACCATTTGAACTCCCGAATTGAGCTGACTCAGCGGTTACTTCATCGTTGAGCCGGGGACTAGTTAAGACAGATTGGTGTGTGCCCCAGTGCACCGCCATATTTCTCTAGTTTTATGGTTAGGCGAAAATTATTTAAATTTTTCACTAATTTTTATTTTTTAATCAATCTGTTTTAGCTAGGGCCCGACTCACCGATGAAGTAACCGCTGAGTCAGCTCAATTCGGCAGATGCGTATACAATGACATACAATGCCAATTCGTACAACACTAGTATGTGGATTGTGAAATTCATAGTTTAATAATTTTTTTCATGCTATTATTTTTTCAGAGGATGCCGCACGTTCCAGATGGAAGGGCCTGAAGGACCAATATAGAAAAGAAGTA
Organism: Neoaliturus tenellus; assembly: GCA_030545055.2. Classification (NCBI taxonomy): domain Eukaryota; kingdom Metazoa; phylum Arthropoda; class Insecta; order Hemiptera; family Cicadellidae; genus Neoaliturus; species Neoaliturus tenellus. The sequence goes on along the minus strand of CM061531.1, from coordinate 70,267,940 downwards.
AAAAAGATAATGAAAAACTCCTCTGGTAGTCTTGGTGGAAAATTAAAATCCTCCAACTGGGCATACTTTAGTTCGTTGTGTTTTTTAAATGAAGAAATTATGAGAGGCAGTTTCAACCAAGATTATGAGCAATGTGATGAACAGATATTCGACGAAGACTACGACCCCGCTCGGATTCTTGCATTAGTTGAAGGGAGTCATGGCAATGATGATACTTCATCATTGGCAGATGGCAAAGAAAATTCACAATTTGAGAGAGATACTTCAGCTGCTGATACTTGTTCTCTTGAAAATCAAGCTCTAAGTGACCGCCTTAAGCCTGTCCAACGAAAGCGGAAAAAATCTAACCATGAATCGGATGAATCTGCTCTGACAGATCAACAAAGTATGACTGGACTTTCGAGAGATAAGACGGATACAATTGAAGAATCGGAGGATTACCATTTCTTAATGAGTATTTTGCCACATTTCAAATCTATGACTCCGTTGAAGAAGCTACAAGTTCGAAAACAAATCACACAAGTACTTATTGACGCAAAACTTGGTGAATCAAAGACTTCTTAAGCAGGGTAAGGATAACAACACTTTCTCGGAATTATAATAGTAAAATAATCCAGAATATTTGAAAGGTTATCTTTAATAAACTTTTCATAACTAACTTAAGAATAATTATTTAAGTACACAGTTCAATTAAGTCTAGTGCTTAAAAAATAACTTTTTTAATTTTTCAAACTCCGCACCTTATGGTTTATTACCGTCAAATAAATTTTTCATGGGTTAGCATTCTAAAATAACGAGAAATATCAATAGCAAATAGTTTAAATTAAATAATATTTACTTAACTTTTAATTTTAAATTACCTTAATTAAATAGTACAGTCAACTAGCTAAACAATTATCCATCAACATGTATATTATGCCGTTACAGAGGTTTCAAATACATGTTCTGCGTACCTTACTTTTTATATGTTTCATTAAGTTTTGGATTAAATTATGAAGAAAATAACAACAATCATGTTTACATTGCTTCACTGTCCAAACCATTTCTCTTCTGCACGTATCGGTTGCCTGGAGTTATCTTTGTATTTTTCTAAAATAGTATTTTAGACTTAAACAACATTTTGTGAAATGTAGAGTGACCGTGTGACATCCTCCTGCAAAAAAGAGTTATTTTTCATGCAAATTTATTTTCACCCACCACATTTTAGTCGACCTCCTCAGTACTTTAAATTAACATTAACATTATTATATGGCAGAGTGCTTTAGTAATATGAAGACTCGTAGTGACACGCTGCCGAACGCTGTGCGTGTTGATGCTACGCTCGCAGTTACACGCTGCCGAACGCCGTGCGTGTTGGTGCTACGCTCGTACTTACACGCTGCCGAACGCCGTGTGTGTTGATGCTACGCTCGTAGTTACACGCTGCCGAACGCCGTGCGTGTTGGTGCTACGCTCGTAGTTACACGCTGCCGAACGCCGTGTGTGTTGATGCTACGCTCGTAGTTACACGCTGCCGAACGCCGTGCGTGTTGGTGCTACGCTCGTAGTTACACGCTGCCGAACGCCGTGTGTGTTGATGCTACGCTCGTAGTTACACGCTGCCGAACGCCGTGTGTGTTGATGCTACGCTCGTAGTTACATGCTGCCGAACGCCGTGCGTGTTGATGCTACGCTCGTACTTACACGCTGCCGAACGCCGTGCGTGTTGATGCTACGCTCGTAGTTACACGCTGCCGAACGCCGTGCGTGTTGGTGCTACGCTCGTAGTCACACGCTGCCGAACGCCGTGCGTGTTGGTGCTACGCTCGTAGTTACACGCTGCCGAACGCTGTGTGTGTTGATGCTACGCTCGCAGTTACACGCTGCCGAACGCCGTGCGCGTTGGTGCTACGCTCGTACTTACACGCTGCCGAACGCCGTGCGTGTTGGTGCTACGCTCGTAGTTACACGCTGCCGAACGCCGTGTGTGTTGATGCTACGCTCGTAGTTACACGCTGCCGAACGCCGTGTGTGTTGATGCTACGCTCGTAGTTACACGCTGCCGAACGCTGTACTTGTGTTGATGCTACGCTCGTAGTTACACGCTGCCGAACGCTGTACTTGTGTTAATGCTACGCTCGTAGTTACACGCTGCCGAACGCTGTACTTGTGTTGATGCTACGCTCGTAGTTACACGCTGCCGAACGCCGTGTGTGTTGATGCTACGCTCGTAGTTACATGCTGCCGAACGCCGTGTGTGTTGATGCTACGCTCGTAGTTACACGCTGCCGAACGCCGTGTGTGTTGATGCTACGCTCGTAGTTACATGCTGCCGAACGCTGTACTTGTGTTGATGCTACGCTCGTAGTTACATGCTGCCGAACGCTGTACTTGTGTTGATGCTACGCTCGTAGTTACACGCTGCCGAACGCCGTGTGTGTTGATGCTACGCTCGTAGTTACATGCTGCCGAACGCTGTACTTGTGTTGATGCTACGCTCGTAGTTACACGCTGCCGAACGCCGTGTGTGTTGATGCTACGCTCGTAGTTACATGCTGCCGAACGCCGTGTGTGTTGATGCTCCGCCACATTAGTGGTGTGTTTCGCCTCACCTTTTATTGCAAGTATATTGCAGCAGGACACGGTGTTATTTACGTGTTGCTTTTACGTTTGCAGATCAGTTTATTGCCAAGTAACTCTAGATTGACCATCAACTCCAAGCCATCAACTCCAAATGCCTTACCTAATCTTATTTTAAGGAGTTATTTTAAATTATTAGAATACTTTCTCAAGAAATATTAGCCTATTGGTATGCTCAAAAAATAAAAGAATAAAAGATCCATCCAGTTAAAAATAATGATTTAATTTTATTGCGAAAACTATTGGTTTGTGTATCTAAAATTAATCAAATGAGGAGCCTAGTGTTAACTCATTATTCCTAAACTATAAATCAATAGGTGTTAAGTATGAAACGTATGGAATTACGAATGTTTCTTTTCTCCAAAGGAGTTTAGAAGGATATTTTTTTAACTAGTACAAAAAGATTATTAATAAAAATATATGACATGATGAAAGATCTATAGTATTTCCATGACCTAAAAATTATTTATTATTTTGAACCATTACAAGACAAAACTACTTTTGGAATAATATATTCTATTCTCGATCCGCTCACTGGAAATTGATATCGGACTTGTTATACGCGTCGCTTACCACGAACAATAACATTAAAACAACACAGTTTTGGCAGTGATCCATCACCCGTTGATCTATTACCGCGCCCAGCCGCCTTCAGATATTATAAGATTTTGAGATAAAACATACATTTAAAATAAAAAATAAAACACTATTAAAAAATTATTTTATTATTGTATTACTTCTATTTTTTCTTTGCTTTTATCTATTAATTGATAAAATACCAATAAGGTTTCGTATTTGTTGCCCGAAAGAAATATTTATTCACTAGTCCTATTAAATGAAGTCAATCGGAGTGACTTAAAAAAATTAATCGTTAAATTTGATATATTTAGCGTAATGTTTACTAAAAAAAACTCAACTTATATAAGGGGTCCACGAGTGGCGCTAAAAGACCAACAACAGTTGGATATTGAACGTTGTGTGTGTGTGTGTGTGTGTGTGTGTGTGTGTGTGTGTGTGTGTGTGTGTGTGTGTGTGTGTGTGTGTGTGTGTGTGTGTGCGTGCGTGTGTGCGTGTGCGTGTGTGCGTGTGTGCGTGCGTGCGTGCGTGCGTGTGTGTGTGTGTGTGTGTGTGTGTGTGTGTGTGTGTGTGTGTGTGTGTGTGTGTGTGGGGGGGGGGGGGGGTGTCTGTTGTTGACAGCGGCTCCGACCTTACCTGGAACACAGTGAGTCACGTGACCTTGGCCCCTCACATGGTCTTGTCGTGCGGGTGCATCCATTGTGGCGGCAACCCACCGTTTATTCACACTGAGCTTTGTGCGGTTTGTTGATCCAAATTTATTCTAACTAAAGTCACCAATAAAGTTTGGAACCTCATCCTTTAATAACATCCATTAATAACATAATAATTCCAAATTTCGTCTCATTAGATTTTTTCTTTAACATAACTAAGATCTAAAAAAAACATTCTTGTGAAGCTCCAAAATTTGCGATGTATTTGTAATAAAGGTTACGGTACTTTCCAAAAATTTGCTCATGATCTAAATATAAAATTTAATCCTCCATGAATAAATAAAAAAAATAACCAAATATAATTTTTACATTCTTGTATAATGCATCTGATTTTAAATATGAAACATATTTAAAAAAAGCATATCACAGACATAGATAAACTTTTTACGAAGATTTTACGGTAGAGTTTTACTCAGGGGTAATATTTCATGCCCGTCCATGTATTAAACAACTATTTTTATTTATTATCTATTTGTTATGCTAAGTTTTTTGTTGAGTCTTTAGGATACCGTCTTTAGGATATGTCTTTTCATGCCAATAGAAAAGTAAACATGATGGATAGATTATGGAATTTTATAAAAAAAATAAAAAAACGGCAGTTGTTGCATGAAAGTTATTTAAAACTATAGATGGAGTAAAACGAACATCCACTATTTTTTTTTAATAAGACTATGTTAATCGAATGTTAAAAGAACTAACTATGTTAATCAATCGATTTTATTCGTTGGCATAATTTTACCAATAGAAACAAATTTCACAACATTAAAATAACCTATTCCCTACAGGGAAATTCGCTAAAATAATGTTTAAATTTTATTATCAAGGGTAGAGGCCACCCTTGTCACTTGTGGTAAAACTAAGATAAAAGAAACAGATGTTTTATACACCGAGTACAATGAAATTATACTTAAGATTTATTACAGCTATATTTTTACACTGCATGTGACAATTCCCCAGGCAGAGGCTATTTATTATCTCCTCGTAAAAGTGGCGAGGAAGCGAACTGCGGTTTTGTGACAAATTATTTGTAGTTGACACATTGTAGTTGTGGGTTGCTTCAGAACTTATGGACAGTTCTATGAAACTATTTCATGAAAATATATTTTCGCAGGAAATTTTAAAAATATATTTGTTGTTTATTAAGTTTAACAAAAAACTGTGGTAACTAAATATCAAATTTTTACAAGACATTAAAACAACCCATGCAGTCGCTACGTGTGTTTGTAACCCATTAATAGTAATGAAGTAGTAAGTCATTTGCACATGATACGCAATGTTTTATTAATTATATGTACAGTATATAAAAAACAAAATTAACGGAATAAATATCTATAGAAATTGTTAAAACTCTTAAGACAAACCAATTAAGAATTTTTAAGGGATAGTAATATTTAGGCATTCTTCTTCTTGCATGTACTAAGTACTAAAACAATTATATAAAGATACAATATAAACTCCCCTGATTCGCGCGATATTGAGTGGCAAGACAAGTCTGTTAGATCCCTGGTTCTGATAATGTCGGGGTCTATTCAATAGCGACTGTGACCTCCCCTCCATCCTCCCCTTCTCTGTTTCTTCAATACATGATCGAATTTATCTAAATAAAAACGTGTTAAATTCGAAACGGAATTCAATATAAGGTCAAATCTCTCAAATTTACAATTATTGAATTGCAACGATTAATTAAATTAAATTCATCAGATTTTTACAACATTTTTATAAACTCACAGAAGAACTCAGAATAAATTATTTTCAGACAGATAAATAATATTGCTTTATCCGTTGATTTAAACCGATATAGCAACCATAAACAATCTTATGCTGAAGTATACAAGATCACAGTCATGAAATATTCTTTGTAACATCTTATTGTGTTTCAGGAGGGCCGCGATAACCTTACAAGCAGCCGCAGCGAGCTCAGCACTCACTTATCCGAAACACTTTAATTCCACTTCAACCGGCAGCTCACCGTCATCCAACATTCTTTATAACATATTATTTTGTTTCAGGAGGACCACTTTGAGCTTATGAGCACCTACAAGCGAGCTCAGCACCCACCAGCAATTCCGAAACGCTCGGATTTCGTCCCAACCCTTCACCGGGATCGTTGTCTTCTTTCAACTGCCTCCATCGTTCTTGTTCGTGTTCAACGAACGTTAAAGACAATTCGTCATATGTTTTTTCTTTTTTTATTTGTTTAATTTGACATTTTCAATATATTAATCCCTCAAACGTTGTAGAGAATTTAATTAATTCTTTACAATAACAGAATACCTGAGAAGAAATCTGTATATAAATAAATAAACGTAATTAAATAATAAAGGATTTCTAGGAAAATTTACACATTTGTTTGAGCTTTAAGAATATATTTTAAGAAGTAGAATTGGGAGTGGAATCAGTGCACATTCCACCTTTATTGCAGACCGAGAAAGATAAAAAATTGATATATACCTTACAATTTATAATAGTCCAATGGTGAACCTGAAAAATAAGTACTGTACTTCCATGGATGGTTTAAGTGTTTGAATCTTAAATAATAATGGTCGTGTCAGCTTGTCTCAAAACGTTCTAGAGTATCCGAAAACCAAGTTGTAAGAAGTGTAATGGAAAGTCAATACAATTTAATTTCAATAATTATATTACATTATAGACTTATGTTAAAATTTTCTTTGAAAGATAAATCATTAGTTTTGTATTCGTGAAAACTAAAATATTGAATCAAAATCGTTCATCTAGCAAATGGTTGGAATATAATAGTTTACCCATACCAAAATATCAAACTTAGAAATGTTCTTTATATTACTTTCAATGGGTAAAGACGTAGTAGATTTAATGACATAAACGAGTGTCAGTGACAAAGATGAGTTTGAGACGAAGTAGGATCGGTTACACTTTCTCGTTAGACGCTTGAGATGAACGTATATTTAATTAAAAGCTGAATTCCTTGGTGAGTTGCTAGCAGAAATCTTAAATAATAACAGACGTTGTAAAAGATGTTGGATTTTTTATGAGACCCTCCAAGAGGAAATAGAGGCTCCGCGTTGATGTTGACGGCTAACTTTAATTTTATTTACAAACGAACATAAATTATAGTTCTCTCACATTTCATTGAAAAAAGAAAAGCTGAAATCGTTTTAATTAATTTAAATTTGTATTATAACTCTTGCATATTATTGGGAATTATTATTTTTAGTTGGACAGTATTTGTTTTTAACTTTAGATGTACATCTATGGTCAAAATGCTATTTAAATGTTGTAAATTGAACAACACTGTTCAATGTTATCTAAGAACTGATAGTCAAGTTTACACTAAAATATTTTAAAAGTAATTATTTGTAAGCTTTTGTATATTTGTAAATCTTCGCACTGTTCTTTTTCACATTATAATGAAGTGTTTTTAATAAAGGCTGACAAAAATACCTATAGTGTATATTTACTAATTAGAATACCTTAATCGAAGTAAAAGTGAGGTTGATTTCTTCAGACAATAGTAAATGCTCAAATCCTATAATATAATGCGAGCACTCTCTGAAGGGATGTGTCTTCTCCACGATCTCGAGATCCAGCGGGTAGATTTTGCTTAAACTTTTCATTTAAGAATGTTTTGGCCCAAAAATAAAATTTAGAAACAGCCTCAATCACACAAAAAATCAAATTTGTTCGAAATTTAAGTTTAAAAATATTAATTTTTAACATTGGTCTTGCTATTTTAACATTGGGTTGCTATTTTGGTAACGAAATAACAACGAACGGTATAAAAAAATTAAGGAACATTAATGTTAGTCTTTTTAACTTTGCTGTTAACTGTGAAGAGGTGTAGTTGGTTGTTGGTGGAAATTTAATAGCTTTATTACCATGACACTATAACAAAGGTGAGTTAAAACCAACGAGCAAGGCTCGGTTAACCTGGTACTACAGGTTGAAACAATTATATTACACTATATGATTAAAATACAGTATTACTTATAGACGTTTTTTGTTATGTTAAATAGTCATAATGTGAGTAGGCCAACAGACTTCATCTTTACCATACTAGCTGAAGTTTGCTGTACCGAACAGAAAATTAACATAATCACTCTTAAACTACCTCCAGTAAGACATTTCTCGACTGTTTAGCATATGATACGATTTGAATACGACGGATGTGTGATCATATAAGATAGCTAGACATGTATAAATTTATCTGAATACGAGTTGAGCGGCCTCTGCTGCAAGTCGGCTGCAGTTTCAGTTTGCGCTGCATACACATGCAAATGCGCGGCATATATTGACTGACACGTGCAATATTGCAGGTTTATGTGAAACAATTCCGTCAAGTCATTTAGCTTCTCTGCGCACTTACTTGATTGCATTTGACAAAGCTTTATAGTTGCACCTTGCATTAATAACAGTCAGTGTATTGTTTTTCTGATTCCAACTCAAGAGTCGGACCACTTAAATGATTTATATTGGATTGGAGTTATGTTTAGCGTATTTGAATAAAATTAATGACCTTTAATACAGCAGCGTAATAATTTATAAGATATGCGGGTTTAGTAATAAATTGTAATGTATCTTAATTTTGCATGTCCAGTTAAGAAATAACAGTGATTTATTTCGATACGAAGTTCAAATAATTGTATAGCTTTCAAAATAACGACTGAGGGTTATAGGTGGGTTAAGAATTAAAAGTCAAGAGCTTATCTCTGAATCTTGAATAAAAATGATACTACAATGTTTTTGGTGTAGAACAAAGAAAAAATTATTATTTTTTATCTAAGACTATTGTAAAAGCACCAATAATAATATTACAATTAACATCATAAATATGTAAATTATTGAACAAATTCAGCCTCATTTCATAATAAGATGATGTATGTATACGTCACATGAAAATTATTCAGGTTCTAGACCAATGAGAACTCAGCATTTAACGTAAGTAGTGTCATAATAGAAACTAGAAATTGCGCTCTGGTCGAAATTCAACCTAACCTTTAGTTTATCTTAACCAAACTATAATACATGTCGCAGCAGACTAAATTTCCAAAGTACTCAGAGAATTACCAAAGCAATTTGATATTTTGTATTTTCCCCATAAGCACTATAGGAATGAGTATGTAAGCTTACTGCCATGGGATGTTGTTAAGAAACAAATTATTTCGACCATATGCAGCCATATACTAAGTTTCATAAATATCTGTCTAAAAATAAAGGAGTTTTACCTATATGATTAACATGGGGAAAAGGATGCATGTTTGCTGCCATGATAATTACAAAAACCGAGTTTTTTTGGAGTAAATCGATGGATCTCAACCAAATTAAGCTAAATACCAAGTGTTATAAAAAAATATTGCTTAATAAGTGAAATACTAACACACCCTTATTGTCCATAAGATTAACATTGGAGCCCTAAATTACAATGTACTTTCTTTAGACTTTTTAATATCTCGGTAACCAATGGAGAGAGAGCAAAGCTTCAATATGCTAAATTTTGTGTATTTTTACCAATTCTAGTGATGAAAATCAAAATTAAAATTTTTAAAAATTTACATACCTATTAAAACGCAAAAAAAAACACTTTTGGGGCACAAAACACCCCAAAACTACCCCTTCCGGTCGGTCGACATATCTGGTTTACGAACTCATCCGAATAAAGATTGGATTACACATCTCTATCAAATTTGGTCTCGATCGGACCGAATTATCGATCGGATAGTGTTATTGTGTTTAGGGACATAAGTTTGTAGGCAGGCTTTTTTACTACTAGTATTTTTTAAGTTTCTTCCGTTAATGTAATAACCTGATAAACATATGGTGCTTAGTGGATGAGGATGCACTAGTCGTGTCGTCCATGAAGTTTGAGCTGTGAGTGCGAGGTTGAGTCGCAGTCGAGCAGCCATCACCTAGATTGGGGGTTTTATTGCGCAGTCTGTCCTGACGGTCGCCTCGAGTAATGAAATGTCACGCTCAGTTTACTCGTATAAGAAAACTGGGATGAGCGTTAAATGAAATTGCTCACTTCTCTGTTAAAATTATTCCCCATTTATGTCTCAAATATTGTACAGTCCCATTTATAACTTGTTTTATTGAACTTTGTTATATACCAGGTTTTGTAGGCGTTTTACAATTAAATTTGATTTAAGTCGATTAGGCCATACATTACATTTTACCAGCTCACAAGATGTAATTATTTTCAATATTTTAATATTCAAGTATAAAAGCTGGAACTCCGGTAGCGAGCTTAACCTTGCAAGAAATGTATAATTACACCATCAGTCTACCCAAACTTTACCTTTAATTAATTGACGTAAACAGTTTACTTAATATTCTCAAACATCTCTGTTATATAATATTCCTCACCTCGTTAAAATAAACCAAGGTATACTCATCAATGTCGTCACAACATTTATAAAAATGGAATTTTTTAAAATTGAAAGAATATTAAGAAAAAGGGTTTCATAGAAGTGTTGAAGGAATAAAGGGAAGTCTTGGGTATTTTGCACGATTGTTAAAAAACAAACTTGTATAACCTATTAGTGTAATATCAAGCTTTTTCTGCTACACACGCATGCACGCACGCACGCGTACATATCGGCAGACATCAATCCAAGGCCATTTTTGGAAACAGGTTTAAAAGTTTTTTTTTTACCATTGTCTTACAGATATTGACTAAAAATACTTCCCCTATTCATTCCATACTACAATACATTCATAATAATAAAAACTTTTTTTAATAGCTTGATATGTGTTGCTTGCAGTCACAAATGAAAAACAAACATCTACAACACTCAAACATCTTTTGAGTATTGTAGACGTTTGTTTTTCATTTCTGTAAATAATAGTAACAATACAATACAATATAAAGAACAAGACAAAGGTTTGGAATCTAGCTAAAAACACCTGACTTCAAGGTTATGTTTTAATTTAACTTGGTAAGTTTGTATTTGGTATTTGGAGGTGGGCTCTCCACTAATCTTTGTATGCTCGAGAGAAGGAGGAAGTTTTCAAAATCTTAAAATATAATCATAGGTTGACATTTACATAAAATTAAGCGTCTTAAATATTAGTACTAACTGCGGCAGGCCCGATTTTAAAAGGTCGACTGAAATGAACATGGCAAATTATAAAACTTTGCATTGAAATCATATTTAAAATGCAATAAACTCGCTTATTTATCGCTTTATGTGGTCGGATTTGGGGCACTCTGACCAGAACTAAAACACTTTAAAAACGATGTATGACATGACATAAACAAAATAAGTTTAATCGTATATTTTATTTTTGTAAGTCTTCCAGAAGAAATGAAGGAACCTTCATTATAATCTTAACTTAATTGGCAATATCATACATAATTTTAAAGGCCTTTCTTTGGAAGTCTAAGGCATACTAGGAGTACGCTCGTACCTCCCGTAAGCGTCTATTCGAAGAAGAAATTTAAAATTTTGCATTAGGGATTGTCACATTCAAAAAGTTTGATCCCACTTTGTAATAATTTCAAAAACAACTAAAATCACTCGTAATAAAAAAATATATACCGTATCTAAATAAAAAAAACTCACTTTTCTTATAATTGAGCGGAGCGAGCAAAGCTCCTATACCACACTCTGGCTTTTTATTTACACGTACTCCTCCTGAACGACTGAAGTGATCCTCACAAAATTTTGCTCGTAATAACCATCTATGGGAAGGTATAAATTTGAAATGGTCCAAATCGGACATAAGGGTTCTGCCCTACGGCCCTTTAAAGTTACCATGTTATTTTAATAAGAGATATATTTTATTTGGTTTGTTTACTGTGTGTTGATTATACAGTTGTTATAAGGATCAAATTTAACTGCAGACTGTTACTATCAGCTGTTTGTCAATACAGTAGTTTTGTGAAATTGTTGTTTTGTTTATTTTAGTGGTTTGTTTATACCTTCCACACAATATTTTGGACGACGCACCATTTAATATCTTGTAAACATGTAATACCACGTCGCACCAAACCTGCGTAGTCAAAAATTTTAGAGTATTGCAGACTTGTGGTGAGCAAGCGCAGCGAACAACCTAAATCTGGCGAAGAGTGTGTGCAGCGACCCAATGAGCCGACCCAAAAGGTGAGTGAGCGCAGCAAACGAACCAAATTGACGGCGAGTGAGCGTAGCGAACGAAGTGACCCAAATGGAGAGTGAGCGCAGCGAACGAGCTAAACAATGACAGCGAGTGAGCGTAGCAAACGAGCTCACTTGAATTACCTATAAAACATTTGATATTATTGATTTAAAAAATAGTCGCTCCGCTCAATATTGCAAGCAGATAACTGCATTGTATACCTAGTTAGGCAGTACTTAGTTCATAGTTGCTTTCAATTTAATGGATTTGTGTCATACACATTGTTTTATATGCATTTACTACGATTAGTCTTAAACATTTTTACAGTATTTTAATTATTTAGGATAGTACAAATAAGTTTGCTTGCCCCATGTACACAAAACAATTTTTTTTTATAATTAGGCCTATCACCCCAGAGAACATTCAAGAATATTCACACACTTAAGCCTACCAAAATTGTTTTGTTTATCCTACAGATGTAAATTTTCACTACTTGTGACTAGTTTGAGGTCTTCCATAACCCATCTTTAGTCACAAAATCCTATCTTTTATACAGTATTATAATTTATGAATATTTACGCCCACTTGCACAATTATTGTACATACGGTTGATGCGGTGACGATATTACAAATGTAGCAACAGACCAGCAACCTCAGTAATTTTCGATCAGAGTTCAGTTTTTCTCCCAATAGACACCATAGGCAAAAGGATGTAGGTTTGCTACTATGGGCGTGTTGTACATAAATATACTATATATTTGTCAAATATCACCCTCTCATGAGTCAGAGAATCTCAATAACCAAAGGGTATAGAGGGATGAAATTTGGCATGAACTTCTTTACTCAAAGGTGCTCACTAAGAAATGGTTTTGCAACATTCCATCAGGGCTCCCCAGCACAGAATTTTGATTTTGATCTAACGTTATTCATAAGGCCAATTTTTAATATATTGTATACAATATATATATATATATATATATATATATATATATATATATATATATATATATATATATAAATCTAGGAAACAATTAATCTGAAAAACTTGATGATGTAAGGGGTTGACATTTAATGTGAGATCCACTTGGCCCAAAGGTGCTCACTAAGAAACGCTTTTGAAAAGCTTTTTAAGGGCTCCACCCCAAAGGACTTCAAAATTACTTTGAGGCCTATGGGGTTGAAATTTGAAATGACACTCTCTTTTGTTCATAGGTCCTCACTAAGAAACACTTTTGCAAAATTCCTTCAGGGCTCCGCCCCACAGGCCTTCAAAATTTATGTCATAATTACTATAGTTTACTCAGTTGAAATTTGGCATGGGCCAAATAGTGTTCTTTTGTAATAGTCACTCTTTGCTGATAGGTGTTCACTAAGAAAAGATTTTTAAAATATATTTTTTTAAGTTCTTTATGATTCTATCCCAAAAGGCTTAAAAAATATGATGTTATACTTGTGGCCAATTTTTAAATGTGAATCAAGGAAACAATGGATCTCAAAGATTGTAGGGCCTACAGCACTGCAGGGTTACCATTTGTAACGGACTTTCATTTTTCTCATTGGTGCTTTTTATGAAACGGTTTTGCAAATTTTGTTAACTTCTCCGCCCCACGGAACCTCAAAATTGTAATAGATCCTAGCAGGTTGAAATTTAAAGTGGACAGTGCTCTTTAATAATAGGTGCTAGCAAGGAATCTAGAATTCCTTGGGTGCTAGCTAAGGTTTTGCAAAATCCCTTCAGGGCTTCGCTAACACGACGTCAATGTTTCAATAGAATTCTTAAGAAGAAGACTTTGTTACCCTTTAAAGATATTTTGTTATCTATAAAATTAAATTTCAAAGCCATGATGGGCCACAGATAGTAAAGGAACCCCTTCCCATTTAGAGGTACATACTGAATTAGATAAAGTTTTGGTATTTATTTTATTTTTCCCATAACAGCGTGCAGGTAGGTAGGTAAATTCGCCAACATATGAGTGTTGTAAGCAAATATAGGTTACCCCAGATAACCTACAGATATCTATCGGTTATCTGTGGTTTAACCCTTCCTAGTTTAACCACCGGATAGTACATCCGGTACTAAATTTTGAGAGGTTATGTTACCAATAAGAAAGTGAGTTACAGTTTTGAGTTGAGTTTCCATAAGAATAACATGGTAAATGTATTTAGGGGTTTCTCTGTAACCAACTATGGCAAGTTTTAAAAATTCAAAATAATTATTTTTTTAATTTTCAAGTTCTTTCAAATAGTTTAATGGTTACTTGTTAAAACTGATGGTTTTGTGATGCCTTAAGTACACTATCGCCAAATTGTTTGGGCAAATGCTGGAGCAAAAGTTGGGTTTAACTCGCTCAGCGAACTCATGAAATACACTATCGCTGTCATTGTATGAGCTGATCTCGAAACACTTAGGCAAACAGTAAAGCAGTGAAGTTAGGCATTACCAAATCCTTTTTCAATTTAATTTCAGTAACAGCATGATTATGTTTACCCCTCATACAACCCCTCACATCTGCCAGATTGCGTATATCTTAGATGTGCTCATGTGTCGGGCCCCACAACACAGACTCTGGATGATAATAGGCCTACTCAAGAAACTCTAGGTTTCATTTCACCACTCCCTTTATAACAAGCAGGTATAAAATAACACCAAAGAAATTAATACAAACCAACATACTCCAACTTTGGACCAGAATAGAAGAAACTCATGGCAGTATGTACTGGGTCACTGGGTGGATTCGTGCTGAATGCTTGGGTCTGCTCGAGTCCTTTGATTTGTGCAAAAACCGACCGCAGATGGAGCAAGCAGGCGAGCACGACACTGGAGAAGCGAACCATGGTGAACTAAGTCAACCAGAGTCAAGCTCACTTAGAACACTATCTGCTTGACCTTGCTTGCCTTGCTTAAAGGATAGTGTACTGCAAGAATTTAAGTAAATTAAAGGACGATTAAGTGTTTTACTTTTATAACCACGTACCTACCACTTTGAATTCATCTTCAAACAGGTGTTAATGTGTGGACTCAACTATGTATGATAATACTCAAGGAACTCAACAAGATTTCATTTGACCACTTCATTAATAACAAGCAGTTATAAATTACAGTAACACCAAAGAGATCGATATACACAGAATAAACAACGAGACAAACCCCAACTCGATACCAGAACAAAAGCAAACTTAAGAGAGAGTGTACTGGGTCGATTCTTTCACGATGCTTGGGTTCGTGCAAAGAACCGACTCCAGATATAGCACAGGCAAGTACAAACCAACAATGGCGATGCGAACCATAGCGAACTTAGTTGAGCGGAGTTAAGCACACTCAGCACACTTAAGTGCTCGACTTTGCTTGTCTTTATTCGACAATAGAGTACTGCAGGTTACAAACACTGTTACTGCAGACTATTTGCTATATTTCTCACCTCTAACTCTCGATATATATTTTTGTGATATTTAAAGCATTTTTAATTATGCATTTTCCTGATTTTGAGCGTTTAGTGTAAAAACAACAGATCTTAAAAAATCTAAATAGTGTTTTTGGAAAATATTTATACAAACTTACAGTTTTGGTCATATGACTCTGCCTTATGTTCGCTTGTTAAACCTCAAAACCAAATTTAATTGCATAAAAAAATATTTAGTTTTTATTATTTTTTAAGTTAAGGTCCAGTGACTATGTGGTTGGTCCAACTGAACAATCTGTGAGATGTTTTTTGAAGATCTTCAAAAGAGCTACAGTTCCTATTGGGAAATTTGCTAAAAGTAAATACCCTCATCGCAGCAGACCTGCTAAACTCAGTGATTTTGGAAAGAAATTTGATATTTTGTATTTTAACCATAAACACCATACGAATGAGTATATGTAAGTTTACTGCCATGGGATGTTGTTGAAAATAAAAAATGTTGACCATCTGAAGCCATATACCAAGTTTCATCAATACAGTAGAAGCCCTCAAATCCGGCCACCTTGGGACAGGACCACCGGCCGGATTTAAAAATGGCCAGATTAACTGGCGGTTTATTAAACGTGTTAAATAGAGTAAACGTGTTAAATAGAGACCTGTGTTATATGTGTATTCCAACTATGAACTATTAGGATGTATTTAACAATGAAGGATAGCACACTTGCCCAATCAATGTAATGTATCAACTTTTTAACCATCATGATTTGCTCCTTCTCAGAAGTTGTACCGCCGAAATGACGATAAGAAATGGACAAGGGGTCGCTAGCGATGAACCTGCGCTTAACAGACAATAATACTGGTCTTCTGTCAACGAAGGCCCTAACAATGGGACCGTAAAAGCTACAGAATTTGTCTAGTTACCTAACCACAACGATCGGACCGCGTAACACCCAACAAAAAGATAAAAATCACAGATACAACACTAACAAAACGTTTTAGAAGATAGTCGTAGCCAAAGAGTCCAGAAAATGCCAATTGAACTGATATATTTTAGTGACATATCATGGGAAAAGTTTACTCTTGTATATTTTTTTGTGGGAACGTCCGGGGCTGAATATTTCATTTCGGAATACCGCGGCCGGATTATCCGGCAGCCGAACCATCCGAGGCCGGGCTAGAGGGCTTCTACTGTATAAGTTTATAAATAAAGGAGTTTGCCTATTCGCCATATGATTGACATGGAAAAAGAGTATGCAGGTTTGCGGCCATGATAATAACAAATACTTCCGTCGCAGCAGACCTGCGTACTGAGAGAATTTCCTACAGATTTTGATATTTTTATTTTACCCACAAATACCATGGGGGTGAGTATGTTGGTTTTGGAAGCATGTGTAAGTTGTACCTTTCCTAGTGAATTTACATACCAAATTTTATCAAGCTATGCCAATAAATAAGAAAGATAGAGAGTTTTGTTTATTTCCCTAAGAATAACATGGGAAACTTATTTTTGGATTTTCTGCATAACCATTTGAGCTTTTAACCAGATCAAAAATTCAAAATACTAAATTGTTTGTTTTTTAGCTGTTTTAAATGGTTCAGGTTAAATTTGTGGAATTTGATAAATTAAGGCCAAAAAAGCCAAAAACCTATTTTTTACGATTTAGAAAACCCTTAAAACCCCGTTAAGAGCTTGCACTACCTGCGTCATCTTGGATTTTTAGTCCCATAAGAACAATGTTAAATTCAAAAAATTACTGTTGTCTTTGAAACACCATATTTCAATAATCTTACATCGGATTTGCATGAAACTTGAAAATGTTCACCAAAAGGGAATAGCGGAGCGCATAGCGTGGATAGATTTTCAATAAACCTACTAAAAATTGTTTAAAAGTGTTTTAAAAATGGTGTAAAATATGTTTATTTTTATTCTTTATTCGAGTGGATAATTTTTTTAAATTAAATTTCTATCACGTCAAGCACTAGATACTATGGTAACATTTAAAATGACATTAAGTTTGAAATTTTCCTGAAAAACAAACTCACAGTAATGTTTCAAATTTAACATTGTTCTTATGGGACAAACTGCCGAGATGGCGAAGGTAGTGCAGACTCTTAACACCGCCTGATCATTCTGGTTTGTGAACTCGATAAAGTAAATGCTGCCTTACACCCCAGTATCAAATTTGATCAAAATCTGAGGTTTCGTTCCAAAGTTATCATGTTCACGGACACATTTAACTTATATTCATAAAAGAGGGAATATGTATGTATGTATGTTGCCTATGGACTCCAAAACCGCTCGACAGATTGCAATGAAACTTTCAGGCATTAATCAGCATTATTCAAGGATGGTTTGTGTGTAGTTAAGGTGCAAATCTGTCCAAAGGGCTCTGACCCAGAGGGCATACAATAGTTTGAAAAAATCTGAAAATCTATATTTTGTCTTTTTTTATTGGTTGTTAAGAAACAAATTCAATGAAAAATTATAATTCCAGCGATTTCTTATATATAAGGTGAGAGTAACAGCGAGTAAGAGTAGCGGATGAGATAAACCTGATGGCCTGAGTGAACGTAGCGAACGAGCTTAATTGCCAATCAAATGAATTCAATCACGGGTCAAAGCCGTAATGGGAAACAGCTTGTATAGATATATATATTCATTCCACTCACAAAAATGGTCAGTTAAGCATAAACAAACTTATTCCCAATATGGCGGACAAATAATAAAATTTTCTTTAAATTGATGTTATTACGTAAAATATGATCTTAAAACAATATTTTTAAGACATTTTTATTCATAAGATTATTTTATTTTACTAAATGGTTTAGGAGAAATAATGAATTAAAGTTAGCCCCATGTTATATTCTTATGGGACTAAAATTTAACTTCAACTGCCTGTAGCTCCCTAACCATTAAGTTTAGAGAAAGATGTCAATGAATGAAAAAATCTTCAAATTGCGTGGTAAATCCAAAAATGACATTATAATTGGGGGTTCATATTTAAAAATTTTTATTTGACTGCCATATTGAAAAATGGCAGCCATTTACAAAATATTTATTTACTTAATTTTAAACTTCTTTAAAAACAAGGGAGTGTTCCCCTTTTAAAGTTTACTGTAAGATGTATATTTTACAAAATCCCAATAGTGGCACAGTTAAAAAACACCCTGAATAAACAGATATATGAATTTAAACGAACGGAGTTTATGGCTTCTGGGAACCTCAAAACAAAAAAGTAACATGGTCCCAGGCGTAGGTCTTACCGTGACTACTACCGTAATAGCGTATTCCCTACAGGAAAATTCGCTAAAAACCAAGATTTTTTTAAACATAAATAGATTGATCTCAATCAAATGAAGGTAAATACCATGTAGGTCCTACCAAGCTAAATACCCAGACATTTTAATATCTCGGTAACCAATGGATATATAGAATAGTTTTAATGTACTATATCGTGTGTTTTTTCAAGCTAATTCCTGTGGTAGAGATAAAAATTTAAAATTTTGCAAAATTACAAATGAAAAAAACCTTTTTTTGAGGTAAAAAACTACCCTTTCCGGTAGGTCAATAACTGCGATGAACTCATCTTAATAATGGTAGGATTACACATCTCTACCAAATTTGGTCCTGATCGGGCTGTTTTTATCATCGTTTTTATCAATGGATGAAATTTTGATTTTGCAATTAAAATTGTGCGATGAAATCAATAGAATCAACAAGTTTCATTAAGCCACATTTCTATTGAATGGAAATATCTAGATCTGATGGATATATCTATCATATCAACAAACTTACCAAATCAATCAATACCTAGCCTAAATAATAACTTTATACGATAACAATTAGTAACTACCGTACCCCTATTTTGTTTAGATTTGTATTCCCACATTTAGGCTTTAATAAAAAACAAACCATTTAACCTAACATAATCAATATCAACAAAACCAAAACACAACTAATCATAATGACATAACAAACATAGAACATAAGAACAATTAGGCCTACCTATGTATCTTACTTAAATGTGGACTTTCCTGGGCTTAGGATGGTTCCTCATGTTAATAGATTTTAGTTGAGGTTAATGTTAGTTTTTGTTAGAGTAAATTTTGTCATGCTAAGTTAAATTTTGTATTTTACGCAGTAATTTTCAGTCCTATTCAATTGAAATATCGATATATATTTTCATTCAATAGTAGTGTAGGCGCTGTATGAAACTGTACCCACAACAACGATATTGAGGTAAGATATAGGCCTACGAACAATCAAACCTAACAATCTAACCGTAAGCCTCCTTCACTTTAATGGAAAGCAATATTTATAACAACAAAATCAATTGTTTTTGGAAACATTTAAAAGCCATATTCCCTTAATACAATTTGGTAAAAAATACACCTTGCTGATTCGTATTTAGCAGCATATTTGTGTGACGACGCTATATTATGAAGTCTGCATCTCTTGACAACTAAGACCTACAAATAAAAACTTATAGGTAGTTTGTTTTGTGTTTTCCTTTAATGTAATTAGGCTATATTACTTAAAATTTGGGCGAAACTTCGTTATCCGACTCCACCATTAGGCCTATAATCGATGTGGAAATTTCAATATTGCGATGATATTGCTATTTTATACGATACAATTACACGATACGTTTAGGATTTTATCACCTGATAGTTTTGTTATAATATAATTAAACATACCATTTGACAATAAAACAAATTTAGGCCTAAGTTATTAAAAACAAGTAATTGAAAAAAACCAGTAAATATTGTAACTAATGTACGGTAACTTGTAACATTATCAAAGAACAACAAAAAATAAACTAACCAAGTTTATTGTGTAGGTGTATCTTAATTGTGAAAAGAAGGAGACTTCGTTAGACCTAAAGAGGCGTCACACAAATGCTGCCAAATACGAATCATAAAGGTATTTTTTTGGCTAATGTAATCGAGGTAATAAGCCTATGCGTTTGAAATGTTTCCAATCACCATTGATTTTGTTGTTATAAACATCGCTGTCAATAAAAGTGACGGAGGTTTATGGTTAGACTGTTAGGTTATATTATTATTATGATACATTTCTTAATTCAATATTATTGTTTTGTTGATTTGTTTTCATCGCACAATTTTAATCGCAATAGGCCTATAAAAATTTCCACATTGATAAAAACGGTGGACTTGGATAATGAAGCTTCGCCATAATTTGTACTTGTTTTAGTTATTTTCGGTTACTTATGTGCAGTATATTTGATTTATTGTCGCAGGACATTTTTAGAACAACACTGAATCAGGGTAGGCCTATCTAATAAAATCGTAACTGTATCATGTGATTGCATTATCGATAAAATAGCAATATTTTTGCAATTTTTAAATTTCAACCATTGATAAAAACTATGGAGTAGGATATCAAACTTTTACCGATCTATCTAGGCCTGTCTCTAATTATCCACTAAAAACATATGTTAACATTCTCAATTACTCTTAAAATAACCTATGGTAAATGGCAGAGATCCTCATTAAGTTGTATTCGACTACTGTACATGTCAAGTAAGCTCTGCTTTTTACACCAAACATTAGCCTAGTAACTTAAGCCTCAAGTCCTTCACATAACACCCACAACAAGTCGTCTTCCGTATTAAGTTACTTACCCAACCGGGACTTTTTTTGGTTTATTTGAAAAGCAAAATATGTTCCATTAGATTAATTTTAATAGGGTCTATATGAATATAATTGTTACAGTTAATTGGTTTGGTTAACATATTGGCAGATTCACAATTTGCCAATTAGCGCTTCTGAGTTAGGCCTACTTCAAAAAGTGAATTAGCCTAATTAGTCTACACTATGAAAGTAACAGGAATGATACAAACATAGTCTTTGTGGTATTCTTCTGTAATTCATGATTTATACTGCTTTTCAAGGTGTAAGGTACCCACTAAAATCCAAAATGTAATGAATACACATTGATACACAACACAACCTGCACAAAGAAATAAAACAAGTGACCCCCTGGCCCTAAAAAGGCTTTGCCTACCAAAAGTTGTCAACGTCAAGAAATAAAACAATCTAGAACTTACTGTTCAATTTACTTCATAAAACACTTTTTTAAGAAAAGACATTAATTAGTTGTGTATACAATGTAGTTGATTTTCGTTACTCAAATTAAATTTAAACCTAATTGGAGCCGTCAATATGACATTTCACATAACCTCAACTTTGTTTACGTTTTCTATGCGACTACTTCACTCCGCTCATTCGCTCCGTTCTGAATCCAATAATTTGGACTGGCCTGGAATATAGTCGGTCAATAGACCAATCAGAAGGTCTCAGTCTTGATTGTTAAGACTCGCAAAGACGTTGCTAAAAAGTAAACACCGCACCGACCACTAAAAATGTCTCCAATGCATTTCTTATGGAAAAAATTAAAAAGTCACATTTTAAGATTATTTTATTAATATCCAACCAAATACTTTCAACAACGAAAGGGTTCTTAACAGTTGCATAAAGAATATACGACTGAAATTTGAGGTCAATCTGTTACTTCTATCGAGCGTAATCGTCGGACAAAGAATTAGCACTATGAGTCACTCTAGGTCTATTCTTCGAATAGACAATTACTCTATTAAGTGAAGCGCCTAACGTACTTTTCAACCTAACATTTTGGTTTTTGAAAATTTCCTCCGTAGGCCGCCCCTAGGCATGCAAAAGTTAATAACATCTAGCCATCTCTTATTGTTTAACTGTGTTAATGAAATAAAATTAAAGATTTGGGTAAAGATTTAAAATTTATAAACTTGAGGCTCTTGAATAAAACATAGGATGCCGTCCTCTTAGTAAGGCACACTTCACGATAAGGTGAAAGTAGTTGAGTAGACAAACAGTTGAACCAGTTTACGATGCGACGATGGGAGGATCCGATGACGGGCGGGAGGAGGGGGGTGAGGACAGTGGAGAGGGTCACAGTCCGATTTACGCATTGCGTTTACGTTTCTGAACCCGTTTACTGCTGACCAGTAAAACCCTTACTGCCGAAACCCCGTTGACGGCCGCAGCTTGCCAATTTTGTGACACTGTTTCGATGAAAAACACTTTCGTGTTGTCAATTCGTGATGTGCATGTTGTTGTTCAAGTTAAGTTTGTGTAGGAAGTATGAAAAATCATTATCCTAATTAGTTGACTGTTCGCAACAGGTTTAAGGTGATAAAGACTATTATTGTTTTAAGTAAGAATATCTTCATTATAAAAAGATCCTTGGCGTCGTTAATAACGAAACAAAGACGGCGACTTTAAAGTGAACCTAAACAGAAACGAAAATATGTCGCTAACCATAACATACCTAAAGGTTAGTAAATTTAATTGTCAATAAACGTGTTTAGGTGAAGAAATTGCATTCATTTTTGTATTTTCACTGTCCTATTTTCATATTCACTTTGTTCTCTTCATGAAGAAGACTATTAAGTATATTATGGGGTTAAAGGTCCGAC
The DNA here is from genome assembly GCA_030545055.2 of Neoaliturus tenellus. Lineage (NCBI taxonomy): Eukaryota > Metazoa > Arthropoda > Insecta > Hemiptera > Cicadellidae > Neoaliturus > Neoaliturus tenellus. The sequence continues at coordinate 70,245,080 of CM061531.1, read as the reverse complement.
AGAAGGATTTTAATTGAGTATATGAGGGCGTCAGTCCAGTGACGTGACTGGGTGGGAGGGGGGGGGAGACATGTGCCCTGGGAGCTGACTCCTAGGGGACGCAGCAAGCCGGCATAGCAAACCACCAAAGGAGCAAAAACAAGAGGGGGCCATTATCTTATTTTTTTTTTTATTTTTTTATTTAATCACCATCTGCAAGTGAAACGTTCGATTGAAGTAAAAAAAAATTATGCGTATACGTTGAAGTTTTCTTCAGACTCCTGGTTTGACATGACACATAACTAATTCAGTAGTTCCCTCAAAAATTGTGCTTTTAAGTTGAAGTATGATGCAGGCCCTATTAATTATTTTTGCTTAGTTTCAATCATAAAGAAAATATTAAATTCATGATGTTTGTACTCAGGATTAGTTTTGTTAGCCTATGAAATAGACCGGTTGGATGTTTAATGAGGTGGGGGGGAGGGTGGGGGGAATTTGGTATTTGCCCCGGGCGCTAAGATTCATAAATACGTCCGTTCTGCGTCAGTACCAAACATTGACAATAACTCAATACGTTATACAGGATCTGTTACAACTAAAATCTTGCGTGGTGGTTAACGAAGAAGGCAAGTCTAAAAACTGACAAAAAATCAAACTATTGGTTCCTAAGATGACGTATTATCTTTCAATGTCAATTTTAATTACCTTCATTTTTTATTACGCTAAGGTTTTTTAAAAAATCGAACTCCTCTTCAATTTTAAATCGATTTCAAAGTTTTTTGTGTCGCTGGATAGGTCTTCATTTTTAGTTGTTTCGACCAAAGACCTTTCAGGCTTTTGAAGTTTTAATGTTAATCTTCTGAAAGAAGGGTAATTGACTAAGTCATTGGACGGATGGTGTGATAACAAAATGCTGGTAGATCAGGAAGAACGTATGTTACAGTTATGACTTTTAAAATTTAATTGAGTCCATGCAGGCCACATCAACTGAAATTTCAGTCAAATTTCGACCAGGGGGCAAATTATAGTAATTTTTGTTCATTAATGTACACAAATTCTTAATGCGAGAAGGATTTCTTAGTGGAGTTAATGTCACTAAAAACTTTAAAAGCGAACTAGTGTTTCTTTATGAGCTTTAAGTCCCAACTCCTATAAAACCAAACACAATTTAATTTAATCAATACACTAGGCCTACTGAATTATAAAATATATTTTATTTATCTTAATTTTAATTTATTATTCTTAATTAACAACCAATCAAACATGGCCCAAATTAGGTGAATCTGCAAGTAGAACTTGCTTAGGCTGGGAGAATGAAAGACACATAAACAGTGAGCCGGGCGATGGCGGCGCATGGTTGAATCGCTTTCTTTTATTTCTTTAGACGCCGTAAACGGGGAAATTGAACTTCCAACAGTTTTATTTTATCAGACCTTCAGGCAGCAAACCTGCTTCCTAACCAATATTTTACCCAAGTCTTAAAATATTTAACTGTATTATATTTGATCAAATTGAAAGCAATTTTTTACATTTTTTATTACTTACGTTACAGCCTGTTCGTATTTTTGAATTTTGCATCTACTAAAATACAATTTGTACCCAAGTTAAAACTGTTTAATTTACTCCCATGAAAAATATGTTAACAACAAATTTTAAGTAAACTATTTATATATGCCCTACACGTATTTGGCATTTTGTTTAAAGCTTGTGTTGAATTTTGCTCAAACGCGACAAAATTGTATTTACTCTAAAACATTCATATGTCAAGGTTACTTAATACTTTACATTCATAAAAAGATAATTAATAGTACAGTTTTGGATATGTAACTTAAAACTACTCAACTACATTTTGGCAAAGAATTTGTTTTAATCGCCACGAAATAGTTTAAAATATGATAATAATTAAACATAAGAAAACATAAATATATCAATTTAACAGTGTGAATCTGGGAATCGAGCTTGGTTATTTTTGAACGGTGCATTCAACAATATCTGGAGAGCATGGCAGTTATCAATCATCCTGTGTACGGTACGGTGGGAGCGAACTGCTGGCGAGGAGTAAATTATTTGGAGCCATTGTTTGACATTTGTAACTGTCTCTTTACACATGGACTGTGTAAAACCACGTCATAAACATCTAAAAAGTATATGTTGATGCAAACATTATATTCCACCAGGCCAGGTCAGAATGTTTGTCGCTCCTATTATTTATTGCTTACTGTGACTTCATGGTTGAATTTAGCTTATTTAAAGTGCCATTTAAAGCTTATTTAGCTTATTTAGAGTGATTGTTTTTAGGCTAATTTTATTTTTACTTTCAACAGCTTTTACCAATGTTATCAGATTTTAAAATTATTATCCTTTGTAGTTTTATAGAATATGTATTGGATGAATACCAATAGTTTTATATTAGAAGAAAGCTATATATAACTAAAAAAGTCAGTTTAAAAGCTAACTTACGTACATCCCTAATAAAAAACAAATGAATAAATAAATAATAAAAAATAGTAGGCCTTACATAAATTTTTCTAAATATTATGTATTTTTATTTTTTGTCATCTAAATATTACGTGCAATGAATTGTGTTGTAGTTAGTCAACATTTGATATTGATTGAGATTTATGTTTGTATTCAAAATACATTAGAGTTAGTCACTAAGTAGCACAGTGATATTTCATCCATACATGTTCCATAATAATATACATATTAATAAAAATGTAAAAAAGGCCCAATAAAAGAATTATGCAATTAATAATTATTACGTACTAGAGATCTCCCACTGGTCGAAATTCATTTGATATGTAAAAAAATTGTTTGCAAATATTTTATAACTAACCCATCTGTTCTTCCTGCTGTGCTAATATTTTTAATTAAAATAGCTGTCTAATGATTCAGTCAAATTCCCTTCTTCCATAAGATTAAAATTGAATTTTGAAAGCGTGTGGGGCGTAGCCCTGGAGGCTGATGTGATTTACAATGGGTTTCTACTCATCTACAGGACAAAACCTTTCCAACGGTATTCTCGGATTTTTCCTAGGATGCACACAAGCTGAGAGAAAAACGGAGGAAAAGAAACATGCTTGCCTATTACAAAAAAATCTAATCATTATATTGATTTTTACTGCTATTTTTATTTTTTTAAATTCATTGCCTGATTGGAATTGTACAATAAGTGTATAAGTGGCCAAATGTAATTAATATTATAATAATATATAAAAATTTAAAAACCTATTAATAAAACCTCAGTATTAAAAGTAAATTTAATCTTCAATATAAAAAAAGAACACACTCAATTACACCACAGTATGTGTGACTAGTTATTGACACAGTGCTCTTTATTATTATTCATGTGGATGAAAATGTGACAAACAGAATATTTTGCCATACTTTAAACACATATCACTCAGTTTGTGGAGGTAGGGTGCGACTGCGAGTCCAGCAGATGTTATTTAGTGTACAACGCAAGTCTGTTTGATCCCCGATCCTGATATTGTCTGCATTATTCAGCTGTCGTGGCCTTCCCTTGGCCTTTCTGGTCTCCTACGTTTGCCTTTTACCTGTCCTACGGTTACTCCTAAATATAAACAACTATACGATATCTTTATAGCTCAAAAACGTTTTAAACATAATTAAGGATTACCTATTAAATATTCGCTATTACATAATGAAATTGATTATTTTATATAAATTTATTTCATTAAATTAAATTACTTGTGAGAAAAAACATCTTGCGATGGATTTGAAATGTATGGCTTAAGGGCATTGAAAATAAAAGAATTAATTCTGACAGGATATGAGTCTTCAATTTGAGTTTTGCAAAATTATTCAGGTCAATCCAATTGGGTCCGCGTGAGTTCGTTTTATCGAGACAAATAATCAGTTTTTAACTGTCAGTTAAAATCATCGCACTTTAGAGTGTAAAATTATTAGGAGTGCTCCACATTTGCCGTTTGAAAGAATAAATTAAAATTTGTCTCTTTCTGAAAAGACAGAAATTTTATTGCTGTGTCACAGACAAGCAAAATACAGTATGTACACTGAACCTTACTTAAGTCTTGGCCACGTTTTTTGGTATATGATTATGAATTAAAAAAAAACCTGGAAAAGTTAGTTAAAAGCTAAAATATTTATATTTGTATTATTTATTATATTTAATACCAATATTAATTTTTAACTATCAAGATAATGAGTGAACAGGATATATACGTACGATAGATTTAACAGAAATTTGCAGACCGACACACATTATTGCGCCAAATGCATAAGCCAAAACGCTGAATTCTGACGAATGCAATATTTCAAGGTTGGGTGAATAGGTTTCCGTCAAACATGCAGATGCTCCGCGTCTACTTTAGTTGATCCATTGCAAAATTTTGTGGAAAACCACATTTGTATAATTTATTATAACCGTAAACGTTATTAACTTGTTTTGTATCTAATTTCTGTTACGTCAGAGAATATTGGACATGATGGAGCTTACGATTAATGTAAAACTCCCTCCACAACACTTGCATCCGATGAAAAATCAGGTTTAACTATTGTTGTTTTTAGCTTCTGGTGACATCAATATAAAAAATTGAAATAGTCCCGGGCTTAGGTCTCACCATGACTGCTACCGCAATAGCAAAAAAAAACCACAATCGATAGGAAATTTCGCTAAAAACACATTCAATTCCTAAGATTCTGTTAAAAGGGTTATAGTAAAATTGTTACTTTATTATTGTTATGGATAATGCTAATAGTCACCAAATATAATAGCCTAACGTGTGTCGTAAATAACTTTCTATAATTTGTCAATACCTATTTAAAACATGATTTGCTATAATTCCAAATTACTCATATTTTAGATGTCGAGTATTTTTGTTCAATTGATGCAAATTGAATTACGAGATCAGGTAATATCCGTTAATTGTATGAAATCCAACATACAACACAAGGTTTAGGTTTAGAACAATCCGATTGGATCCGTGACATTTTGTTTTATAGAGACAAATAAGTTTTTACGTTTGAGATAAATCGTCCCCGGTGTGTTTTTATGTTTTTTAAACGTCATAATTCTCAGTTTATTTTCTTTTATATTAATTAAATATTCTAGTAAGTGTATTATTTCGGTACATTTATCTAAATGATTTTCGGTACTTAAAAATATAAAAGTCAGACATGTTTGTGCTCTATTACAATAAACAAATTTTTATTCCGTCTTTTACCAACAACGTTTTTATAACTACTACTTAAAATAACTTTTATCAGTTTAGTAATAAACATGTAACAATAATATATGTAACAAAAAGCTTATTTGGAAGACAAAACTCATTGTATTCTTATGTTTTGTGAGATACCTGAGCCTAAATATTGAGGATACACTATCTAATACTTACTTAGAACTATTTCTAAACTAATGTTCCTCATTCCCACACAGAATGCATTTAGTAATGCTGTAAGAGCTTAATAATGATATAATTTTTAATGTTTTAGCAATCATAATTTGAGTTTGAATTTACTAAGGGTGAGCAAAATTTGTATACTTAACCACATTAAGTTATACTTAAGATGTAAAAATATTGAAAAAACTACTTCTCATCGGATATTCTAAAATTATTCTTTTGAACTATGACAGTGAGATATTAAAAATATAATTAACAACGCATTTACATCATAAAATACAAAATTAACAAACAACAGAAATTACAAAGAAGTATACTAACTATATGGTCCCTAGGAATGTTGAAACGTATTCTAAACCAAACATGGACAAGGGCAGATTTCCTACATAAAGTATCACCAAAGAACATTGCATAAATCATCTAAATAGTTTAGCCAATAACCGCATGTCGACAACCTGCTGGCCCATTTCCTTCCGGCTAATGACACTGGGAATAGCCTATAGCCGAATGTCGACAACCCGCTGGCCCATTTCCTTCCGGCTAATGTCAATGGACCAGTAGCCGCATGTCGACAACCTGCTGGCCCACATCCTTCCAGCTAATGACACTGGGAATATAGCCGAATGTCGACAACCCGCTGGCCCATTTCCTTCCGGCTAATGTCAATGGACCAGTAGCCGCATGTCGACAACCTGCTGGCCCACATCCTTCCGGCTAATGACACTGGGAATAGCCTATAGCCGAATTTCGACAACCCGCTGGCCCATTTCCTTCCGGCTAATGTCAATGGACCAGTAGCCGCATGTCGACAACCTGCTGGCCCACATCCTTCCAGCTAATGACACTGGGAATATAGCCGAATGTCGACAACCCACTGGCCCATTTCCTTCCGGCTAATGTCAATGGACCAGTAGCCGCATGTCGACGACCTGCTGGCCCACATCCTTCCGGCTAATGGCACTGGGAATATAGCCGAATGTCGACAACCTGCTGGCCCATTTCCTTCCGGCTAATGACACTGGGAATAGCCTATAGCCGAATGTCGACAACCCGCTGGCCCATTTCCTTCCGGCTAATGTCAATGGACCAGTAGCCGCATGTCGACAACCTGCTGGCCCACATCCTTCCGGCTAATGACACTGGGAATAGCCTATAGCCGAATTTCGACAACCCGCTGGCCCATTTCCTTCCGGCTAATGTCAATGGACCAGTAGCCGCATGTCGACAACCTGCTGGCCCACATCCTTCCAGCTAATGACACTGGGAATATAGCCGAATGTCGACAACCCACTGGCCCATTTCCTTCCGGCTAATGTCAATGGACCAGTAGCCGCATGTCGACGACCTGCTGGCCCACATCCTTCCGGCTAATGGCACTGGGAATATAGCCGAATGTCGACAACCCGCTGGCCCATTTCCTTCCGGCTAATGTCAATGGACCAGTAGCCGCATGTCGACGACCTGCTGGCCCACATCCTTCCGGCTAATGGCACTGGGAATATAGCCGAATGTCGACAACCCGCTGGCCCATTTCCTTCCGGCTAATGTCAATGGACTAATAGCTGCATGTCGACAACCTTCTGGCCCACATCCTTCCTACTAATGTCACTGGACCAATAGCCGGATTTTGTCAACTTCTGTCCCACTTCCTTTCGACTAAGGTCACTGGACCAATATCCGCATGTCGACAACCTGCTGGCCCACATCCTTCCGGCTAATGACACTAGGAATATAGCCGAATGTCGACAACCCTCTGGCCCATTTCCTTCCGGCTAATGTCAATGGACCAGTAGCCGCATGTCGACAACCTTCTGGCTCACATCCTTCCGGCTAATGACACTAGGAATATAGCCGAATGTCGACAACCCTCTGGCCCATTTCCTTCCGAAAAATGGCCTTGGCTCATTAATTGACTCGAAAATATAAATATTCTAAAATAGATAAATACAATGAACATTTCACTATTTTCGTCATACTTGCTTATTAGCTTAAAAGTGCCTCTACTGTAAATGCCACTGTTTTATGCCTCTCCATCGAAATTATTATTATAATTACAATAGAATAATTTATAAGCTGAGTGGTTATAGTGCTCGCCTTTGAATCCAAAGGTTGCCGGTTCGATCCTGAGAAACGTTAGTAGCGTTTTAAAGGTTTGATTCCGGACCCAGTTGCCAGTTGTCATTGGGCTATTAATTAATGACGCTTTCTAACAACTGGTCGATGCTAGATAGTAACAAGACTGGGGTTTGGACCGTTCCCCGTCAAAATGTAAAAAATGCCACTGGCGTAAATAAACCGAAAATAAAAAATACATTTTTATCATTCTGCACGAAATCAGCCAGTTTTTTGTTCTCTCAATAGTACCAAAACCGATTCTTTTCTGTCCTAGGACTGAAAAATCATCTGGAGAATTTTTTAGGTCCTAGTACTGAAAAGTCAGCTGTTTGCTAAGTATATTACTATTGATTTATTTATGTTGATGAGCAAAATTTTGAAATTCAAACGTTATGAAAGCATTGTTTGTAAATAACAGAAATATAAACAATACATATTACTTACTTTGTAAATATAACCTTGAAAATAAAACGTTATAGTTATTATTTTTAACGATCAAAAGTCTAATTGTCGCATTATGATAAAAAACGTTGTTCATCACTCGGAGCAAAAGTGTCTTTTTGATGCTTAATCGTTTTTAAAAACTCGGCTGCGCCTCTTTTTTAAAACACGATTGCGCACCAAAAAGACCCACTTTTGCTCCTAGTGATGAAAACTACTATTTAATATTCAAATCAATCTTTATTAATACATCTGTATACAGTGTTTTAAAAAGTTCCAGAACGTCTTAGTAAATTTTGAACCAATTTAGACTAAGGAAATGAAGCTTTGTACATGCATATTTGCTAAACTGTTATTTTGCAGATAATTGTAGGTTTTTGCCCTTCCAGAGGGATGGCCTATAGGGAGTAAGAACATTTTAATGCACCATGGGATTATCAAAATAAAGGTTTCTATTAGTAAAGAACAATGCCTCAAACCTGACCTTCAAAGGACGACGGAGTTGAAAATATCACTAAATCAAACTTTGTATAGTCTTGCCCATATAAAAAAATCAATAACTCCCAATATTTTTCCTCCTGGGTTTATGGCAAATTGCTCAGAATAGCCCTTAAAATTATGCATTACTAGGTGTAATGCAGTTATCAATATGACTTTGATTCGCAACGTCCTCAAAAGGATGTCTCGGAAAAAAGTCTGTTGCATTCTGAGAAGTTTGTTACAAAACCGACCTTGAAAGGTGGAGTATTATTGCATTTGTAGTTGAGTTTTTGTATTTCGAGAACATAATCGTAATATAACGTTTGATTGCCAGCTACTTTCCAATGGGTTATTCTTCGTAGGTTGGATTTTAGAAAAATTATGTATAAACCTTAATTCAATGTACCAATAGCATATAAACCACCAAAGGTTTTTTAAATTTGATGTACTCCCTGTGGACAACCTTAAGAGGTGGAACACTATTCATCTTTAAAAATATATACTTAAATGGTTAATATGAATGTTCCAAGTTTCGTTATTTAGAATAAATCGGTTTGAAAATTACTAAGCCGTTCTGGGACTTTTTTACCACACAATATAATTTATGCCACTCAACACTGCATAGTCCGTACGATACGATTTGTTGCGTACAATTTGGACATAAAATTCGTTTACAAAAACTATTATGGTGAGTATCGGTAAGCTCAAAGGTCGCGCATCATAGAATTATTCCTTTTGGTAATGCAATCAACGACGACTGTGGCCCGGCGTAACAATGATGTTAATTTGTGGGGGTTCAAAGGCCGGCCGCGGGGCTGTCATCATCAGCAAAGCTATGACATCATTTGAACCAGCCAATCGTGCACCAACACGCCGATTATGGCTAGTTTTTATGTTTTACCTTTGTTCATAGAGGATAAAAATATGTATTCATCCAGGGTATTTAATTATTTATTCGAAACACCTACATATAATTAATTGTGTAATATACATTAAATAACCTAACTTAAAAACACTATAGGAATTTCACATTCAATTAATTCTCTTGCTTCATTTTACTTTCATAATTTAATCTTACTAATGTACTCTTCTAATGACTAAAGGGATTTTTGAATAAGACATTCTTTCAGCTTTCCGTAAAAACTCTTTTTTTGTTTTAATTTTATATGGTTTGATACATTTTGGATAAATTTTAAACCTATGTAACTTGGAATTTTATTATATAAATTTAAATTATGGAGATTTGCCGTAGAATGCTTATTATTTTAGTGTAATGATTATGATTTATAGTATAAATTTTGATTAGGTAGTGTTCTTGTGTATATTTAACTGTCTTAAAAATTGTTTATCCAAATACAGTCAAAATTACTATTTCAGCAAAATATTTCTTCACTGATTCCGTATATTTCAAATTTAGCATTATTCTCAAGGCTTTTATACACATAGAGTAGCGTATGGATTAAAACCGCATTGTAGTTGAGCAAAACTGAACGTGTATGAAATGTTCATTTTGATTTATTACGGAATATTTTGTATGGCGTTTTGAAATATTAGTTTGTCGTGTTCATAAAACGCACAGTCCTAACTTATAATTCATACTATTCTCTTTCCAAGCGCTCAATAAATGTATTTTTTTATCTCTAGGTTTATTCAATTTTAACTCACTATCCTGATGCTGTAATTGGAACACAAACCAAGTCTATTGTTTTCAAATCTTACATTGTCATAATCATTTCACTCACTTTCTACAAGAAACGCACTTATGATAGGCGTATTCTGTTCCATTTTGTTATTAATGTTTATTAAACTGTTAAGGTTTTTTCGGCCTGTTCGAATAACCGCATCAAATATCCTGTCTAAATGTAAGACGCATATGACCACTATAATAACACTGGTTTATTTGGTTGATAGTTAACAGTGTAGTGTAGCAAATAATAATTTATTTCCTCAATTAGACTACACCGACCGAATAGAAAAGTAAACTTTTCTAAGTCGCCACCTCATTGTCCCCTTTTACTAACTAATTTATTCAAGTACTTTTTTTTATTATACAGGGTTAACAACTTAACTGTGCCACAATTGGCATATCCTAAACTATGAGATTTAGAGAAAACTTTAAAGGGGGAACATCACCTATTTTTTGAAGGTGATAAAAAATGTGAATTCCATTTTCTTCGAAATGGCCGCCATTTTCCAATATGGCGGCCAACTTTATGGCTGCCAAAGCCGGTGGTTATGAGAATGGTGCGAGAGAATGTATTTTAGATGTTTTACCCGACTGTGACTCCTGATATATGACCTGCTTAATCAACGTGAGTTTTTACTAAATGTGGCATGTGAATTAACTCACAGAAAAACTCTCAATCCATTAACAAAGCCCATTTCTCTCCACCAAAAAGCAAGGACCAAACATAACCCCTGTTTCACGACTAACAATTCTGGATTTGACAAGCATAAACATCGTCTACCTACACGATCAATTTTTTCTTCGTCCACAGCCTACTAGATCTCGTCTCTCATTCCTACGAAAAATACTGTATGACATGTTTATATGATCAATGTCATAAGTTAACATTTACTCCGTTTTGAACTAACTCATCCCTTCACACTCATCAGTTCAGTTAAAAAACTGATATACAATCAGCAATGGATAAAAAACTTAGGTCAAATAGAACTTATTCCCATCTGGTGCCTCAGCATGTAAACGTTTCTTTAGCTCATCTAACTACCGACTCAACACCCGGGAATGTTACGCTATGTCCGCTTTGTGACAGACTCACAAATGACAATGAGGATGCGGTGTTATGTGAAGGTGAATGTGCGGCTTGGTACCACAGAATATGCATGGGTATGTCTCTGGAACACTACAAAGAAATTTCAGAATGCCCTAATGACGCTTGGCTCTGCCCTGCATGCGCTATGCAACCCTTTCCGCATGGAATAAAACTTTGCAAGACAACGGATCATCTCATGAGCTGTGACCTTCGTGAAAAGTCACTTGACGACCTTGAGTTCGAACTTTCCTCCAATAAAGAAGGGAAATTAACAGATGAAGATTTGCTACACATGTCAGCTGAGATCGGTTCCAAGCTCCTGGAACATAATGAAGAATTGAAAAAAGAAAACTGCAAATTAACAATTACCTTACAGTCAAAAGAAGCCGAATTGGAAGATCTCTATGAAACAACCGGTTCACTGTCAAGCAGGAGGAGCTGTTTACTAGACTTGATGCGACTATAAAACAACTAGACAAGGAAAAATCATTAAGAATTGCTCATCAAAAGGCTTTCGAAGAGCAAGACCATGAACAACGTCAGTTAATAGACTCCTACGAAAGAAAAATCGCTAGTCTGGAAGCAAAATTATCCAGTGTGTCAAAAATACATGAAGACTCTATGGAATCAATAAGTCCTACATCTCCTCCAAAAACTGGAAGATTATGCGAAGCTGTCTTAAGCACTATTACATTCGAAGAAGATATAATTCTCATTAAAAGTAGATTATCCACTTTGGAAAGACAGTTGTCATCTGTGAATCTCTCTCATTGTGACACTCAGAGCCAGTTAAAGTTTTTAACAGATGCCGTGAATACTAAGAAAGATTGCACACATTCTGAAGTCACAAATGTTTTGCCATTTAAAATCAAAAACCCGCCAATAAGTGCAAAAGTTCGGGAAGAAAATGAAAGCGTAGAAGACTTCTATAATAAACATATTTCTTTTTACACTACGTTGAATCACTCCAACTTGTCTACCCCGGATGAACACACCTCGTTTGACTCGCCTCATTCTCCTTCAGGAAAGACTCATCAGAAAACAAATATGCCATCTCAACGCAATGACCCCAATCATCAAACTACTTCTTGCAATGAATCACAAACTAGTAATTTTTTAGGGTGCACCAAATCAAAGAAAGAAAGGGAAAAACACCACAAGGCACGCCAAAAGCTCAAAAAAATGGTCTAACAGTTTTTCATCAAAACACAGACAGGATGAATAATAAATTGGAAAGAATAAATCATCTACTTTCATCCCTAGATCCAGATGTGGTCGTCCTCACGGAACATGGAAATTCTCCTGACTCAATATCTAACTCAAGACTGGCTAACTTCTCCCTAGTAGCTGCCTTTGGAAGAGAAAACAACATCAAGGGTGGCGTAGCCATTTACAAAAACAACAAATTACAAAGCGAAGCACTTTCTTTGGATGTTGAAGAGCAGAGTATACCTATGGTTTGTGAGTTATCAGCTATTAAGTTGGGTCTCAATAGAAATTATTCCATCAATATACTTGGAGTCTACCGTCCTCCCTCAAACTGTGTTGATAACACAAGACGAGCCTTTGATCTTATAGCTGAAATCCTCAACAAGTTCCCCAGCAGTAATACTCATACCTTTATCATTGGAGACTTGAATGTTGACGACCTTGTCCCCTCTACAAACAGGAGCAGTTTAAATGAAATGTTGTTGTCTTATGACATTAAACGAATTCAGCTGCCTGCCACAAGGATCACGCCTTCTTCAGCCACCTCCATCGATGCAGTTTGCACCAATCTGCCAATAGATCGTGTTGATGTACATGTGTTTCACACAGGCATCTCTGACCACACCGGACAATATTGCGTCTTACATCTTCCAAAGACCTCCAACAAACCAGCCATCTCCTTCAAGCGTCATCTTACGCCGGACAATCTTCACAACCTTAAGTCTCACCTAGCACTAAATTCTTGGGAACACGTGTTAAACTGTTATGACATAAATGAAGCTTACAATGCCTTTGTAAGCACCATCACTGTTGCACTAGACCTCATGTGTCCCGTGAAAAAGAAAAGACACAAGAATGCTAAGAAAGTTAAGCTATTCTTTGATGAAGAAGCAAAGGAACTGAGGAGAAATTTTCTTGCCGCAAACAACTCCTACCAAAGAACAGGGAATGTTGAGGAGAAGACTAGAGCAAATAAATTGAAGAAGGATTATGATTTGAAGCTACGATCTCTCCGACGTAATGCCAATGCTAATCACATTTCTTCATCTGATAACAAGAGCAAAGCAATCTGGGACATCATCAACACCGAAAGGAAAGGTAAAGAATCAACTGAGTCTGAGATTCGATCCCTGGCTGTGGATGGGAATACCTTTGTAGACCCCCGTGACATTGTACATAAGTTCAATCAATTTTTTACTACTGTAGCTAAAAAAAAGCTTCACTTAGATCAGAACACTCCGCCTCATACCAGTAATCTTCCATCGCTTCAGGTTATCGACAGGACTTTCTCTGAATTCCCAACTGCAACAACTGGCCAGCTTTGTAAAATTATAAACTCCCTCAAGACGAAAGACTCAGCAGGTCTGGACAACATTTCATCTAGAATTATCAAGCATTGCAAAGATGAACTTCTTTTGCCTCTCCTACACATATATAATCTTTCGATAGCACACGGTGTCGTTCCATCTGCAATGAAAGTTGCCTAAGTACTTCCCTTGTACAAAAAAGGCAAAAGGGACAACTTAAACAATTATAGACCCATCTCTTTGATTCCAACTTTTTCCAAGATCATAGAAAGGATTGTCATGGCCGCTCTGTTCAAGTTCTTGAATGACAACACCCTCATCACTACAAGTCAGCATGGATTCCTAAAAGGGAAGTCAACCATTACTGCTTTAACAGACCTAGTCGAAGACATCATCGACAACATCGAAAATGGAAGGAATGCAACGGGAATCTTCATCGATTTAAGTAAAGCATTTGATTGCTTAAGCCATGATCTTGTTTTAGCCAAGCTGTCCTCTCTGGGTATATGTGGTAAAGCTCTACAATGGTTCGCCAGTTACCTTAGCGACAGAACCCAACTTGTAGAAATCATTTCTTCAGCACATGGTGAACAGGTCAAAGTCCGATCAACTCCTCTTCCTGTAACTAGGGGAGTTCCCCAAGGATCTGTTTTGGGACCGGTACTTTTTGCTTTGTTCACAAACGACTTCCCTTCACACGTGAACCCCTATGGCCGTTGCCACATGTATGCTGATGACACTGTTCTTATCTCGGCCAATAATTCAATTGAACATCTTGAAATCGAGTCATACATAGCTATGAATATTGCTCTGGACTACTGCTCAAGAAACGACTTAGTTTTTAACGAGGGAAAGACGAAACAGGTGATGTTCGGTGCTCATAAGCATGATATAGTGGGCTTGCCAGGGCTAGAGACGTTAAACTCCACTAAACACCTTGGAGTCATCATTGATGACAGTTTGTCTTGGTCTCTTCATGTGGACGATCTATGCTTAAAGCTGAGTTCTGCTATCTTTGCCATCAGAAGAACAGTAGCCATCGGGACCGTGGAAACAACAAGAGTTGCATACTATGCTCTGTTCGAAAGCCGGATGAAGTATGCTTTGATTTTGTGGGGAAGCTCATCAAATGCCAACTTGGAAAGGGTATTGATCCTCCAAAAGAGGGCTATAAGGACCATGGCAGGTCTGAGAAGGCGTGACAGTTGTAGAAGAGTGTTTGTGGACTGGGGCATAATGACGGTAGTGGCTACGTTCATATACGAAGTCATAACTGCAGCGGGTGTGAGAGGACTTAGAAGACATGAACACCTTCACGGACACAATACCCGCTTCGCCTCCAACTTCAACCTTCCCGCTCACAGGAGCACGCTGTTTGAGAGGAAACCCTCGTACGCTGGAGCCAAACTCTACAACCATCTTTCAACAGAACTTAAGGGGCTTGATGCTGCCAGGCTGAAACCTCGTCTGAAGGATTGGCTCTTATCTCGACCCTTCTACTCGATCGGCGAATTCCTCTCCTGGAGAAACTTCGAATTTTGACATGGACTCTCTATTTTTTGTTTTTTGTTATTTGTATATTGACACAAACAATTTTTAGTTTTGCAAACTCTTTTGTAATGACGCCTGTCAAATTCTTAATGTTTTTGAATAAAAGTGCTCTCTCTCTCTCTCTCTCTCTCTCTCTCTCTCTCTCTCTCTCTCTCTCTCTCTCTCTCTCTCTCTCTCTCTCTCTTTAAAATTTCTTATAAAACACCCTATATTTTATGGTGTTTTTGAAATGTACATGTAATTGTAAGACATTTTTATTCTTTGACATTTTTCTCTAAATCTAACGGTTAGGGAGCTACAGGTAATCAAAGTTCATTTTTAGTTCCATAAGAATAACATGGGGCAAACTTTATCTGTCCATATCTCCGAAACCATTCAGTAAAATAAAAAATACTCAAGAATGAAAATGTCTTAAAATTATGTTTAAAGAATCTTTCCCACATAAAAATTATCATTTACGCATAAATTAACTTATTTCCAATATGGCGGCCAAAAAATAAAATTTGTAAAAAATTGGTGTTATTTTGAAAAAAAAAATGGCATTAAAACATCAGTTTAAGACATTTTTATTCCTGAGTATTTTTTATTTTACTTAATGGTCTCGGAGATATGAGCAGATAAAGTTTGACCCATGTTATTCTTATGGAACTAAAAATGAACTTTAATTGCCTGTAGCTCCCTAACCGTCAGGTTTAGAGAAAAATGTCAAAGAATAAAAATGTCTTACAATTACATGTAAATTTCAAAAACACCATAAAATATAGGGTGTTCCATAAGAAATTTTAAAGTTGGCCGCCATATTGGAAAATGGCGGCCATTTCAAAGAAAATGGAATTCATATTTGGTATCATCTTAAAAAATTGGTGATGTTCCCCATTTAAAGTTTTCTCTAAATCTCTTAGTTTAGGATATGCCAATGGTGGCACAGTTAAGTTGTTCACCCTGTATAAAGAGTGTTACGGGCTACTCCACTCTTTTAATATAGGTTAGGGGGACAATATAATCTTCAATTTGCAATAGACAATATATTCCAAATGGAAAAATAGATGTACAACGGAATAGTCCTAGATAGTATAAAAACGAAAATTTTTTGCATAAATTGAATGATTGTATAACCAAATAAACTCAGTCTGAAAGCAAATTTTAGCCGTCTTTATAACACTGTATAATAGTACAATGAAAATTAAGTAAATTGTCTCTAAACCAAAACCAGTTGTCTCTTTAAAATTGTCCCTACATACATCGGCCCATAATATTGAATATTACTTTTAGTTTAGCTTATTGTTTTCTTAAAGACATCTAGTGATTAACGACAATATATTTTTTTAATTAGTTGTGATATTATGTGCGATTGTGATTTTTCACTTTAATTCTAGCGCCATGTAAAAATGTTTGAATTACCACTGTCCTACGGAGAGTTATAAAAGTGTTTTTAAAATTTCCTTCGGAGAAGTGGCGCAATTGAATTTTTCTTATTTTAAAAGATAAAAAATTGTGGCAACATTTCATTTGTAATCTGCATTTTTATCTCATGTTTTCTTTCAGATATACTAATTCAAAAATAAAAATACTAAGAAAATTGCTTTCATTTCTTCATTTGAAGCCTGCCATATATAACTATGACAAAGAAAAACTACATACTACAAAATTATATGAATAAAAAGTGGGCGTTTCCGTAAATTTGCTGATGTAATTGTAGACTACATGTTAAATAGTTTGATACGGAATAACACAATGTTCACATTGCATACACTTTATAATGTATCTTTTTGCACTGCGAAACTCCATTAGAGTCCGTGTACGTCCCGGAGCTACACTGGAAAGTCCTTTATGTCACAAAACCGGTGTTGTTTTAGCGTAATTATGGGATTCTTAAAAATATCTATAAAACAAATAGTTATGTTAAAAATATCTAGCAATGAGTTATATTGTTGTATTGACGAAACTAATTTTCTCTTTCTTCTCATTAAAATAAAGAATAATTTAAACTTTAGTATAAGAATTCGCTTCCTAGGCATTGAAAATAATCAACTAGGAAATAACTTTAAAAATACTTGTGCAGTGGAGTAAAAAATTATTTCATTACCTTGATAATTCTTTTAGTATTTTATTTAGCATTACCATTGAATACTGTTATTTTAATGAAACGCCCATTTAGTTAACCATAATTGAAATTACAACACAAGGAACAAATTATTAATAAGAAATTTTGTTTAACAATTAATGCTTAACCTTTTTAAATTTACTAGGGGTATTACAACCATTCATTTTACATGAAATTTGGTACGTTTACAGTAATTGGAATAAACGGCTAAGTAAGCTACCGTTAAATTTTAGGTTTTCTTATATAGTTAAATTTAATTATAAACTATTGCTATTATCGAAACATAAATTGTGATGTACATCAACAAGCGAACAATTGATGATACTATCTTTATCACAGCATGTAGATTACATTAAAAGTTAAAAATGTGTATTGATAAACGGATTACCGAGCAAAGTCATAACCAGGATTTTTCTTTGTTATTGAAACGTATTTTTTATTACCAAGTGTTATGTTCCTTAACCTTTTAATCATCAGCACAAATAAGAAACAGACGCGAGGAAGAAGCCAGTGATCTAATTTGTAGCCGGTGTTTGTTGTATCGAAGGGCGAAAGGGCCTACGTGACGGGCATTCGCTCCCGCTCTCGCTCCCACCTCGCATCTTGCCACCGATACTACATCTATACCGATACATCTAGTATTGAATGTATTGATACCGGGAAATACTCAGAATGTAATTAATGAATACTTGTTATCATATTGTACCAAGTGATATAAAATTTGACATCTTTAAATAATATAAAATAACAGTAAAATATCATAATAATGGTGTTATGCTTTTTATGAATTGATTTGTATAAACTAATTTAACACTAAATTTGTTAACTAAATTAAAACTTTTACTAGTTCTTAAAAACATTATTAATAGGACATTATTATGTTTTCAAAATAGACAAAAGGTTTATTAGTACTTAAAAATCAATTAATAAAAAATAAAAATACTCAGTTGAATTACTTATATAAAAAATACAATAAATTAACTATTTAATATTGCACTTTTAAATTTCAAATAATTTTTAGTAATTACTTGTGTTTGGACGTTTTAATAGTAGTTTTCATCACTAGGAGCAAAAGTGGGACTTTTTGGTGCGCAATCGTGTTTTAGTAGAGAAATTGTGCTTCCATAAGAATAACATACCAAGTTTGAAGACATGTATGACGGAGCCTTGTGGAATTTTCTTAATTGTTTCTTCCAACAATTAACGAAAAACATAAGTATTAAACATTATTTTTTTATGATACTATTAAGTAAAATGTCAAAACTCACAAATCGCACCTTGCTTGCTGCAATCTGATAAGAAATAATTGAGTAATTAGACATTCATGGTAATAAATATCTTATTTTTAGAGTATTTACACTTCACACTATGTCAAATGATAAAATCGGTTTGGAATACATAAATATTATTACTGTGACACAATAAATAGTGGAAATAAATCTTCGGAAAATTACTAAATAATGATTCTACTGCATAATTACAAAATCTGTTCAAAATGACGTCCACCTTCGCGGTTACACGGCCTTAAACGTTCGTGCATTGATCGTCTGACTTCAGCAAAAACATTGGCATTATCTTGAATGCAACCTGCAGCTTCAATCACTCGTGCGACCAAGTTCATTTCATCAAGTACTGGTGAACTATACACTAGGGTATTCATATGACCCCACATAAAAAAGTCACGTGGTGTAAGGTCTGGTGACCGAGGAGGCCAGTTCACCGGACCACCAAAACCTATGCAACGCCGCCCATACGTAGCATTCAAAAAGTCCCGGTCGATGGCACTAAGGGACACGGTGCACCATCATGCTGAAACCACATGTTTCTTCATACATCTAAAGTAATATCCTCCATTAATCCAGGAATCCAGGTAGGATATCCCTAAGAAAAGAAATATAAATAGGAGAGTTTAGTCTGTTCTTAAAAATGTAGGGACCAACAAGGTAGTTTCCTAAAATACCGACCCAAACATTAACGGAGAACTTTGATTGATATTTTCTGGAGTATCATGGGGGTTGTCTTCAGCCCATTCTAGACTAATCCGAGAGTTGAAAATTCCTTCTTTGTTGAATGTCGCCTCGTCGATAAATAAAATCGTCTCTAAAAGTCTCGGGTGGTTTATTTCTTTATTCAAGCACCATCTACAAAAGTCCACTCGACGGGGAAAATCAAGTGGCTTGAGATCCTGGACTTTCTGGAGCTTGTAGGGGTGGAATTTTTCACTCTTAAGGACATGCCACACAGTTTTATTGCTACAACCCACTTTACCTACTTACCTTGTGCTTAGATCAGGTGAATCTTCAAACCTTTGCAGTACATTCTCCTCAAACTCAATATTTCTAATTGCTCTTCTCCTTTCAGTATCAATCTTATTCGGCATGAAATAATCCATATTCCCTTAATCGATTGTGAACTGCTACAAAGATTTTAAAAGTAGGGCATTAAGCTTGAATAGCCCTGTCAACCCATAGAAATAATGAATGTCACAATACTCTTCAAACGTGTAATGATTCATGATAGCCTAGTTCATGCTTACAATACCATTTTCTCAGTTAACTAAGTTTACACCAAAACATAATGACAAGAAATCAGCACTGTTAAACTCAAAAAGTCTAGCAACAATAGAAAATTATTTGTAAATATTGCAACAGCTGATGAAAAAAACAGCAGCTGAACTAAAACATGTAAAATTTCAACGGTTAGGCAAATTTAAAATAATAGTTTGATAAGAAAAATGTAGAAAAATTATAAAATAAAAACTCCGTTATTTTTTCTTTGATCCTTATGATCTTGGTATGATTGTTTAGATAGTTAAATTTCTAAAATTTTGTTTTGTGTCTTGTAATTTTTTATAAATTGTACAGGTTTTGAGATATTTGTCCTTGAAAATTTCAAATGGCCGCAGTTTTGAAAATACACAGAGGAAAAAAATTATTTTTTCCTGAAAATGAACTGGTTGAGATAAAGGTTCATGCCAAATATGAACTTAGTATAGCTACGCGTTACGTAAATAAAAATTATTATGTGTAAAATACGAAACGGTGGCTAGCGGCTTAACGAAAAATTTTAGACCCATGTTTGTATGATGCTTTGTAGTTATCTTGACCTAAGTATATACACACAAAATATTTCCAGGTTGTTTGGAAACACCCTGTATATAGAGATTAAACTCGTAAGTCGATCTTCTCCTTTACTACTATAAAATAAACGTGTTGTCTTAGCTTTTGTTGTATCTGTGCTTGTTGATCACCAAAACGAGAATTTTCATGTAACAAATTAATAAGTAAACATATTAGGCATATAGATATTACAAGGAATGCTGAACAATTATTGAACTAATTTATCAATTTATGAGAGGTGAAAAAGTTAAGCGTATATTTGTGTAATATACAAATACAATTTTAATATATAATTCCGCAGAACATAAATCTTGTGGTTGACTGATTGTTTGATTGGGACCGCAAATAGCGTAAGTTGCGAAACTGTGGCGGAACTTGTTTACCGCTGTGATTAACTTGTCATTGTTGCTGTAACTCAGGAATAAACGTCAAACTTATCGAAACACCTGTTCCACCTTCATTACTGTTTCTTTATTTCACAAAGTTAGTAGGTAAAACTAAAATTTTACAAAGTAATAACATATGAGGGATCGTCTCAAGAGTGATTTAACAATTTCCTTTTACAACACTTTACATGACCAATAAAACCGACTTGTTTATATGGTAGGAGTCTGACGTTAGAGATTCTTAAGTAAGAAGACAGCACTACCTTGACTGCCCGATCCTTGGCTCCTTCGTCTTATCTCGCCACCATCGGGTGGGAGAGATTATCATGACTATGATATGGATATACTTACTTCTGGGCTACTGAATTTTTTTTTTCTCTTGTTTGATTTGACAAAGTATTATTTTTCCTAAAGAAATACGGTATAATAATTTTTTAAAATTGAAATTTTGCTGTACAGTACTACTTTAACATTTCAACACTATTTTTTTCTTAAGATAATATGCTGGGTACCAAACGCTTTTAATCGGTCGAACCCATCAAAGTGTGGTGGCTATTCATTTTGGTGGTCAGTATAGTGAAGCTGTAAAATAAATTTACACTTGATTATCTGAATGTGGTCTAGTATATCAGATATCTGCATTAAGTACCATACAACTGATAAAAGTGGCATTCTTTTTGTTTGTTAAGATTATAATACCTGTAAATATTTTAAACTAATGTCCGTCACCATGGGCCATTATAGCCTACGGTCCGCCTGTGCAACGATCTAATTGCAGTAAGGTACCGTTGCGGCATTATATCACATAGGCGGGCGCTAATGGTTAAATTTGTTGAATTAAAAACATTCAAGTATAGTTTTATCTATGAATACACCTGGGAGTTATTATCCCAGCCCGATGGGATGTATACAGTATTTGTGTGGGGCGTATTTCCTTGAACAATACAATGTTACCATTTATGAAGTTTGTGTATACCATGGTGGCGAAACATATACCTGTATCAGATTTGTGTATCCCAGTTTCGGTCGAACATGTCTGTTGAATGACTGTCCGGATGGGGGTTCCGACATTATATTTTTGTTTTCCTGTTTCTTCGACGCAATGTTTAATCCATCGTACTTTTGAAGTAATTCCTGCAATAAAGCTACAGCACTAAAATTATTTCATTTTTCTTTTTTTCTACTTAACATGCTTGTGAATTAAGTCGTATTCCAATTATTCTATTAATTTATAATAACGATCCGTCACAATATGTATTATACGTTTTTATAAAAAAAAACTTATTATAAAATCGTCAACTATGCATTTAAATTTTATGATAAAACAGATTTATCTGAAGAATCTTACTATTGCTCTACATGTCTTTACAAAACAATGTCAATCCCAATACAAAAATGTATTTCGTTTCATAACACTTTATTAAGGGTAATGCCCGGTTAATCGGAGGCGAAAGATAAAACATTTAGCAATGATGAATGGCGGAGTAAGGGCCGAGGGAAGGGGCTGTAAATCACGATTATTGCGAATTGAAAAATATCTCGATGAAAAATTATTGAATTATAATTCCGACATTAATGTCAGAATGACAGATGTCTGTTTGAATCTCCGTTCGCTCGTTATTGGACGGATCAGTATCATAAATCGTGACGGTGGTGGAGGGGCCCGACCCGCCTACCTTCACACCTACACCACTGTACACCACTGCCACACTACACCACTACCACTACTGCAGGGGCCCCGACCCGCCTACCTTCACACCTACACCACTGCACAGCACTGCCACACTACACCACTGCCACTACCGCAGGAGCCCCGACCCGCCTACCTTCACACCTACACCACTGTACAGCACTGCCACACTACACCACTACCACTACTGCAGGGGCCCCGATCCGCCTACCTTCACACCTACACCACTCTACAGCACTGCCACACTACACCACTGCCACTACTGCAGAAGCCCCGACCTGCCTACCTTCACACCTACACCACTGTACACAACTGCCACACTACACCACTACCACTACTGCAGGGGCCCCGATCCGCCTACCTTCACACCTACACCACTCTACAGCACTGCCACACTACACCACTGCCACTACTGCAGGGGCCCCGATCCGCCTACATTCACACCTACACCACTGTACACCACTGCCACACTACACCACTACCACTACTGCAGGGGCCCCGATCCGCCTACCTTCACACCTACACCACTGTACAGCACTGCCACACTACACCACTACCACTACTGCAGGGGCCCCGATCCGCCTACCTTCACACCTACACCACTGTACAGCACTGCCACACTACACCACTACCACTACTGCAGGGGCCCCGATCCGCCTACCTTCACACCTACACCACTCTACAGCACTGCCACACTACACCACTACCACTACTGCAGGGGCCCCGATCCGCCTACCTTCACACCTACACCACTGTACAGCACTGCCACACTACACCACTACCACTACTGCAGGGGCCCCGATCCGCCTACCTTCACACCTACACCACTGTACAGCACTGCCACACTACACCACTACCACTACTGCAGGGGCCCCGATCCGCCTACCTCCACACCTACACCAATGTACAGCACTGCCACACTACACCACTACCACTACTGCAGGGGCCCCGATCCGCCTACCTTCACACCTACACCACTGTACAGCACTGCCACACTACACCACTACCACTTCTGCAGGGGCCCCGATCCGCCTACCTTCACACCTACACCACTGTACACCACTGCCACACTACACCACTACCACTACTGCAGGGGCCCCGACCTGCCTACCTTCACACCTACACCACTGTACAGCACTGCCACACTACACCACTGCCACTACCGCAGGAGCCCCGACCCGCCTACCTTCACACCTACACCACTGTACAGCACTGCCACATTACACCACTGCCACTACTGCAGGGGCCCCGATCCGCCTACCGTCACATCTACACCACTGTACAGCACTGTCACACTACACCACTGACACTACTGCAGGGGCCCCGACCCGCCTACCTTCACACCTACACCACTCTACAGCACTGCAGGAGCCCCGACCTGCCTACCTCCCTACCTTTATCACTGTACAGAACTGTCCGGGCCTTAAAAGGGTTTAAATTTATGAAAATAATTATATTTAGTATTAAGAAATTAGTATATGTTTTCATCCTATAAGTGTATTTGATTATACTTTATTTTTTCTAGATAGTACGAATTATAAATAATTACCATAATTAATTAATAAGTATGGCTTTTAGTGAATGGGGGTCATCAATTAACTGAGTTTTCCTCGCCTGAAAGCCCTGAACCTTTTTGTTTTCTATGGAGGTGGACCAACGGCTTTACGTGATTTCCGAACCTCTAGAGCGGCCGGACGATCTCTCTATCCCCAAGCCGGGATTTGAACCCTGGCCCGCTGGGTGATAATCTATAGCTACGGACGGTGTTTGGTACTAATTACGAAACGTCTACTATATTTCAAAGACTTGGAAAACACATATTATAATAATAGAAAAACAAAAACTAACAAATAACTACGGTCACTAGTCTTACATTGAGCGTTTTGAACAAGTCAATTAATAAGTTTGCGTTGATAACCTTCAAACGTAATTTAGGTCAGAGTGTGGCGCCCACAACGCTGTCTGCTGCCAACGCTCCTACGCGAGGCGCACTCATTCATGGCTCATAACTTCATTCATGTGGGACCGTTCCCTTCTGTTACAAAGAGTAACGGGCCCTAATTAATAACCTGGTTTGGACTAAGTAAGTTATTATCGATGCCAGCAGCAGTGGGAATAAAATCCTCTGTGGCAGGATTGTTGTCCAAATTGGACTAATGACTGCACTAACACTATTATTTTGAGAAGGCGATTTTTAGTTGTATTTGAATGCGAATCCGAGCAAACGATGAGTGAGATAAATTGTTGCTGTTACATTCATAATGTTAAGCATATTGTAAATGTCTTTCTATAAATAAATCCTTTTTTTATAGTTTAAAGATGCATTTTTGTTTTTGAAAAGTTACATATGTTAATTTGTACACGCTAAAAACACGCATAATACATAAAAGTTGCCTTCCCTAACCGTTTTGGATTTTATTTTTTAATTTTGACAGTGAAAATGTTATAGTAAATTATATAAAATATGTAAACATGCAATCGAATACGCAAGTCAGAGTAGTATCAATAGGACCTCGCTAACAAGTTCTGCAAACGAGCGAGGCCACGCTTATGAACAAAAAAGAATAAAGGCATTTGAAATAGTTGTTTTATGAAACAAAAAACATGACCGATGTTTTTATGTAGAAAAAAGGTAAAAAGAAAGACACTTCAATTGGAAAAACGAAATTTTATTTTTAATGTACACAAAGAAAATAACATTATTCTTTATTCTACTAATTTTTTCTTACTGAACTAGCATTAATTTTAGAACAACTATTTCTCAAAAGTTTTATCACATAAACGCACTATTTAGACCAGTTTTTAGCTTCATTTTCCACTGCCCTTTGCGACATAGATGATTCACCATCATACAATAAACACACCGGAATAAATAAGCTGATTCCAAGTATATATACACATGGATAATAATTTGCTTTCGTTGGAATATTTTACCATTAAATGGGAACAAATTTTGTAAAATGACTAAAATATTAGTAATAGGTCGCACATCAACTGCGCGAAAAATTCCTTCGATTTGCATCAACTGCGCGAAAACCGAAAAGGGTCCCCCAAAAATGTGCATCAACTGCGCGAAGCCCGAGCCAGGTATACGGTAGTTGGCGGCGGCAGAAATCTCCTAGTTTACAGGTTCATTCCAACCTCTCATATCACAAAGTGTGGTCAAACTCTTGGCTTTGGCACTAGTATTCGTAAATATTTAAGTGATTTTCTTGACTCCACTCCCCATGTTATTTTATTGGTTATTTCGGTCCGTTACGGTGTAGTTTTTAAAGGGACACCATCACCCACGTTGCCTTGGATTTTTCGTGAATAGCCTATATGTTTTTTTGAAAGTGTGCGAACTGTAATGGAAATGAACACAACCATGAAACTACTCTGTTTCATCAGGTGAACAAATTTCCCATCAAGAAATTTTATCCATAGCCTCAAGAGGAAGGCAGTTGGTGTTGAAAAGCGGCCTACTAAAGTTTTTCAACACGAAATAAGTCAACAAAAAAAAAGTAATAAACATATTTTAGTTTTTCGTTTAATTTTAATCTAATATAAAATTATCTAATTTGCAAATATTAAAACCCTATATTGTCTTATAATATGATACTGAAATAGACCCACCACTTCGCGCAGTTAATGCACGTCTCTGATCGTCCCTTGGAGCGTTTCGCGCAGTTGATGCATCCCTAGCTACCTGGCCCAGGTCAATTCGCGCAGTTGATGCACGCCCTAGTAATATTTGAAGACATATTTTGAAAATTCCATTGTTTTAGTCTCTTAGCGGCAAATTCACTGACGTATTTATTTTGGCTTTTCATTACATTTTAAATACTGAAAATTGTATTTATTTTCTACGTTATTGGTACAAACAACGTAAAACATCATGATTATACTCTATATTGATATTTCAAAAGTTACATTTGATTACGCGTAAAATTTCATTCCGCATGGAACATATTTTGTGTAAGGCAAAATGCCATTAAACAGGGTGATGTTTTTTCTGAAAGATTCGAAATAAAAACAATACTAATTTTTATAATTTTTACAAATACAAACATTAAATTTTTATTTAAAGATTGATGGGGAGAACTAGTCCAATATGATCGGAATCTGGATTAGT
This sequence comes from Neoaliturus tenellus, assembly GCA_030545055.2. Classification (NCBI taxonomy): domain Eukaryota; kingdom Metazoa; phylum Arthropoda; class Insecta; order Hemiptera; family Cicadellidae; genus Neoaliturus; species Neoaliturus tenellus. The sequence goes on along the minus strand of CM061531.1, from coordinate 70,218,427 downwards.
TAGGTGGCAAAGTGACCGGCAAACTAGACAATAGCTGTTGGAATTCACAATCGCAGTTTGCTGGGTTATGAGCTAACTTTGAGCAATAACTTCGAACCTTAAAACCCAACCATCTCGATTTGATGGGTTTAGATATGAGCGTGGGCGTAATAGGCGTATATGACACCTTTGGATGCACCACAGGTTAAGTAGGATTTGCTAAAATTAAAATGAAGAGCTTTTATCAACATAGGCCTTTATTGTTGTTTATACTCAAATTGTATAATTTTAGCCTTTAAATAGCAAAAGCTTATCCCTTAATCTATGTCGTACCATTTAGAAATAAAAATATTGTCACCAGCCTTTTATAACTTACTTCATCTCAATAATTAAAATACAATAAAAAGTTGATTTAAATTAACTTTATATAATTTTTCGAGATGATTATTTGGTTCCTCATCTGGTTTGATGACAAAATTGAGTGCAGAAAGGTTTTTAATAGAAAATAAACCTCCCATTGGGAAATCTTTTAGGATTCTCATTGGGCTGTTCTTTCTACTGTGCGGTTTTGGCTGATTGTACAGTATAATCGTTTCTCCAACAGCTGTAACTGAAAATTGTATCAAATTGAATGTTATTTTGCGTCACTGCACCATGCAAATTTTACTTTTGATTTTTTATTCGTAAAAGTTGTTTACTAAAATATTGATTTCTTTTTTTCAAGTCTTCTATTCCCTTAAGAGTCATCTTCACCCCTGGGCCAGTAGCCCATTGTTGCGCAGTCGGCAATGTTAACCATACGGCTTTTAATGCAAAACATGGTATTGCATTCCCGTTTCGGACGCCGTTTTTCAACCGATTTTCTTTAAACTTGGTAATTGTTTAGTTAAATAGTTATACTATGTCGCTCATACCTCGGAATTTTGAAAATTTAACAAATATTACTCTTTGAGACGTAGCAAAGTAACTCGATTTTCCTTAGTAGTATTTGTTAAATTTTCAAAATTCCGAGGTATGAGCGACATAGTATAACTATTTAACTAAACACTTACCAAGTTTAAAGAAAATCGGTTGAAAAACGGCTTCCGAAACAGGGGAATGCAATACCATGTTTTGCATTAAAAGCAGTATGGTTAACATTGCTGACTGCGCAACAATGGGCTAGTGGATCAGGGGTGAAGATGACTCTTAAGCAACTAGTTTTTCGCTGAGCTTTCTATGAAAATGTATTAATTTGTGAAAAAAAGTTTAAAAAATATATATCAAAACCTGTGTTTTTATGCGGTCGTATTGCGTGTTAAGAGGAGGTTAAGCACAATACCTCGGAAGATTAACAGAAAAACCAAACGGCATTTGTAAGAATACTTATCCTCCGTGCCGTGTGCGTTAGTCCGAGGGTATACTCCAATTGGTTGTTTAGAGACAGTTTTGTGTAAAATGTAAAACTATATTCAATACCATTGATTTTACACTTGCATTTCCATCTCTTCTCATAAATACCTGAAAGAAAATTGAAAAATACTAAATAAGGCCTTGTTACGAAACTGGAATTTCGACCATAATAGTTTTTAAATTGCATACGCTAGTGATTATACTGTCGAGTAATTTAAGCTATCATTACTTATACAAAAATAATACAATAACTATAATATATTATACAATAAATATGATTTTTGTGAAAAAGAAAGCGGTCCATTTATAACTTATTTAGAATTAGAGAAGTTGGAGGGAGCGATAAAAAGAATGAAATCTGAAAGCAAATAACTAAGGAAAACATGAGGTATTCATTTCCGATAAAGTGGATCAGTCAATTAAAATGTAAATAAAAAATCACGCTGTTGTAAGCGATGCGCTCCATCTGAGGGGCACATTGCTCGGGTTGGCGTCTTACTATTTATCTTACACCGAGAGATTTTTGTTAAATGTATCTGTTTAGCTAAGCATTCGTCAGATAAAAAAAACACCTACCGCTGGTTGCACAGCACTTTCACTTAATAGATGAAACATAATCGTCTACGTAACTCCTCATTAAAAAAATTTTGTTAGTAATCCTTTTTATAAATTAGATCTATCAATATATTATTAACACTAGAGGTTTCACTAATAAATTGTAGTGGAACAAACATTGTTTACCGCAATGGGTATATACATTTTGTTAGTTTTTAAGTTTCAAAATGTGTCAGCTTTACTGAAAAAATTAATATACAAAATCAATTAACACTAATAAAAACTACTTCCGTTGTAAAGTTAGTATTAAGATCTTATATTTATATTGCTTTGTTTAATGACATAGATAAAAATAATAAAAAGTTCAGCAAGTTCAAAATATAAAAATTAATAAACAACGCATTTACTTTATGCAATTATGATCTACTTTAAATGTTCTCTTTGCGCTTGCGTGAAACTACAATCCAATGAGCAAGATAAATTTTTAATTCATTTCATTAAGCGATGCGGTAGAATGGTATTACAAAAAAACGCACTTTGATTAAACTGACTTTACAAATAAATTCATTTGTTTTCATAAATTATTTTGTACAAGTAAACAGTTTAAATAGTCAGTAACTAGGAATTGCGTTTTAGCTGTAAACAAAAGATAAAGCATGTTCAATAATCATTACTGTATTATCTGCATCTTTTAGAAAAATACTAATGCAGTGCATAATGCGCATTTAATTCTCTATGACACATAGAAAATGGTTTCACTAGAATATAAAACTAATATATTATGCAATTCGCCAAACAAAATCATCCTGACGAAATTAATTGAATCCCTAATGAATTAAGTAATAAATGTATGGTCAACTTGTATAGGTTTTGATTCTCGAGTATCTGTTTTTTGTTTTAAACTAACTATACTTCAACCAAAAAACTTAGACCTTTTTTGTAAACGACATGTAGATAATTCAAAGAATGTTTACTTTAATTTATCTTTACATAAAAAATAACAACTGATAAACAAATAATTAAATTGAAGTTATAAATCTGAAACAAATCACATTTAAAAAGTTCATATGGAATATAACCATATTGCTGTTTCTTCATAGGACAAAAAATTAAAGTGTCTTAGGCCTGATTTTAAGAACAATACTAGTTTGTACTTTGCTACTGTATTTTTACGCAAATCAAGTTATGCAGATATTTTACTTTTTGTTTATTTTGAATTAGTCACCATCTGAAGCACAACCTCTCAGAGCCCCACCGCAGCCAACGCCTTATGTGGACGCTGCACGTGCTTCAGATTTATCTATATGACTGGGGCTGTAAACCTGAGAGACATCAAGATGTTCCTAGTGCCCTGGTGCTCAGCAATATTTCTTTTACAGCAGATGAAGTGTTAACAATCCATTCGGATGTTTTCGAGTCTTTAAAATCATATTTAGAGTTGTAATCTTATTGCATACTGATCTAGCTAAATAATGTATGCATCAACAATCTACAAACTAGTCTTATGTGCTGCATATTATACAAATGTGTGAGTTAAATAACCTTGTTTTACCTGAGTTTGCTGTCTACGTAAAGAATGATGTTTGTTATTTTGTTGAATATCAAGATTTGTCTGAGTGAGTGCTTGTGTATTGTCTGTGTCGGGTGAAATGTTCAGATCTTTGAACTTTTTTAGTAGACTCTGAAAAACAAAGAATTAGTTAATCGTATAATAGAATACAATAGTTACAATTATTTTCCTTTTTTGTGCACTGGTTACCCCTGTTGATCAAATTACACAATTACTTGTAATGAACGTGCATGAAGTTCGTATGCATATTAAATAATCCTTTCAAACTTATCGAATGTCTTAAAATTATGGTATCAGTATTTTGATTATCATTAGGCAGAATATATGAGAACGCTAAATATTCTGTCTCAGAGAATTAGTATTAGACATTAATAAATTTTTACAAGGGATTTTATAGTTTTCCATACCTCTAATAAAAGATTTTACATTAGATTTTTAACAGGTTCGTTTGTAGCATAACGTATAAATTATAACCTCTAATGTATATTGTAATTTATAGAGCCTAATGTTATTCGTCAAGAACTATTCATTGATTTTTTAAGATGAAATTTACAGCTAAGGGATATTGTTATTAATATAATTTTAATTTATGAACATGAGTACCCTTTCACTAAAATAATTTTCTTTCACTGACACATGTTTCGGACTTTTAAGCCATGGTGATAGGAAATCATCGGTAAGGTTATGATTTCCTAACACTGGGACAATGGCTTAAAGGTCCGAAACACGTGTCAGTGAAATGAAATAATTTTAGTGAAAGGGTACTCATGTTCATTAATTAAAATTTTATTATTGATTTTTGTAATTCAGTTGTCTTACTGTATACAAGTTTGTACTAAATGATTTTATTTTAAACGAAAATTCTCGTCATTCTAACTGTTTGTGGAAGGTAAAACCAATAATGTGAAGGCGAATGGGACAATACACTCTTAAGTGATATAAAATCTTGGAAGACATTATATATGGAGGATATAGTTCTGTTTAAAATAAATGTATGTAAATGTTAATGGAATTGAAATGAAATGGTGAAACATTCAAAATGTTTAATCCTTTTTTGTTTCTGCTTTCTTTTAGAAATAAAGGTAATAGTATAGCACACGGAAAGTATATCTTCCGAAAACCGCAATGAAAAATAAGAAAATGCTAGACACGTCGTCGACTTGGACCCTCCTCAGACGTTCAAACAGTCGCCCCGAATGAGGTTACTGTTATGAACATTTATCCCTTCATTTGATATATCGTTATCTTTAAAATTGTCTGTTTACAATAAAAAACAATATAATATTTTAGCTTATAATTGTAATAAAATTATCCTCTTTTGATTGTAAATGATGGTGTGACTGAATTTATTGTTTTTTTTTTTTCAATTCAGAATACCAAATGTATTCTTTTATAAATTATATATTATATAATCATAAACATTAATTATATAAATCTATTATATAAATTTCATTATATAATTATATAGTGAAATTATATAATTATTCATTCGTTCATAATTCGTAATTCATTCGAATCATTCGTAAATAATTCGTTCATTAGGCCTATATAAATTATAAACATGAGAACATTTTGTCTATTAATTCTATTAGCCAGTACAAGAACATTTCGTTCAGGGAAGAAAACTTTGTAAACTTAAGATTCCTAAATAACAATTTATAATTATTGTAGCAGTTAGTTGTACCTCACTAATCACACAAAATTACGCATTCTTACATTTTTCAATAATTATAACATTGGTTGAAAAATTTAATCTATTTCCTTGTGCATCCCATTGAAACGTACGTGTGTTTTGACATTTTACCATAAAATGCACACTGTAGTGCATAATATAATAACTGAACTCATAATATACAGTTTCATTCATAATATTCCGCACAGCCTAGAAATGTTTGTACATTTGTTCCTTAATTAGAGACAATAAAAAACATCATATAAACATATTTCCGAAAATGCTCCGTTAAGCTGCTAGCAGCCATTCTGATTTTTTACACATCATAATTTTTATTTCCGTGACAGTTCAATGTATTAAGTTAATTTTTGGCTCGAACCTTTATAACACCAATGTACATTTTCAGGAAAAAATTAGGTCTATTATTGTCTTGTGAGTATTTTCAAAATAGCGGCCATTTTAAATTTTTAACTCAAATATCTCAAAATCGATCAATTTTATCAAAATTTTATAACAGACAAAAAAGTTGACATAGAAAATTATCTAACTAATGATAATTACCTAAGTAGTGTGTTTTGGTTACTCCTGGCCCGGAAGTGACGTCACCGGAAGCCACATGCCACGGCACACAGCTTCCGGTGGGCCAGAAGTGGGGACAATAGATGTCGGGGTGGAGATGGCGAGAGCGTCGGCGGTCGGTTGAGCCAAGAGTGCGCATAAAATAGAAGTTAGTTCAAGAAGTGAAATTCGACGGTGTTAATAAAAACTCTAATAGTTGAACGAAACTAGAAGTTAGTGTAAAACTGAAATTCAACAACCGGGGGGTTGAACTAAATTTGCGCATAAATTAAAAGTTGGTTCAAAACTGAAATTCAACAATCGGGAGTTGAACTAAATTTGCGCATAAATTAACCGGGGTTGAAGTAAAACTTCGCATAAATTAAAAGTTAGTTCAAAATTGTAATTCGACGGTGTTAATAAAAACTCTAACAGTTGAACGAAAATAAAAGTCAGTTCAAACATTGCGCAGCCATAACAAGAGAGAGAAGGTAAATAGAAGTGTTAAGTTCCGCGGATAGAATAAGAATGAAGAATGAAACATGACGCGTCGAAATATATGCGTGACTGTAGATGTCAGTTAATGGGGGCCTAGGGCTTCCGGCCTGTCAGATGGTGAATTAATCAATGGGGGGAGTGGAGATGGCGCTCGGTTGAACTAAATTTGCGCATAAATTAAAAGTCAGTACAAAACTGAAATGCAACTTGATAATGTGGGGTACGGAAAGTATGTCGGGGTTGAATTAAAACTTCGCATAAATTAAAAGTTAGTTCATGTTAGCTGAAGAGTGTACAGGAGAATGAAACAGGAACTGTCGTGAGCGCGCTTATATAAAGAAGGGTGGGGGTAAAATATGAAAACCTGCTGAACACAGTCGATAGGTGTAACAAGTTCGAAGTTGTGGAAACGTAACATTGAACGCAAAATGTTGTGAATAACACCATCGTCAACGCTAACTTGCGAAGTTCTAGCAGAGTATAACGGGTTAAAACTTAATTTCTTCCTCACTTTTGTTAAATTAGTTTTAGTCTTTGAAACCGATGGTTTAAAATTATTTCGTAATATATGTTGTGTCCGCAAAAGTTTCAATTTCAAACATTGCGTATCCATCACAAGAAGTATGTTAGATGTGTAGAAGTGAGAACAAGACAAATGAATGAGATATAACGTCGAGCACGCGAAGGTGATTCAAACAGGACGACAAGTGCTAATGTAAATGAAACTCCAGGTTAGTAGCAATTAGACTTGTATAATGAAGTTGGCGAAACGTATATATAATGAGTAGGAAGGATGCGAACAACACAAATGCGAGTTAATTAATGGTCGCGGCGCGATGAACAATCTCCTTTTATAACGGCTATCGCGTGGGAAGATCGGTTCCGCATGAGCGCCCAAGTGGAACCCCCCGTGTTCACTCAAGCGGAACCCCCCCCCCCGTGTCCAATCAAGCGGAACCCCCCCCATAAAAAATGGAGATTAAATCCCCCCCGGTGTTCACTCAAGCGGAACCCCTCCGGGTCGATGACCGGTCAATGGCCGGTCACGACCGGTTGCTAACCCCATCTAATTACCACACTTCACATCCCATGCCAGCCATTAACTACTATTGTTTGAATGAAACAGAATTAAACATGGCAACCACCATGGAAAATTCTAACCTCAAACCTTGGTTTTACGTCACTGCGCATGCGCCGCTCCCACTCCTTCGTTTCATTTTTATGCTGCTATGACTTGTACTGGAGTGAGCCAACTCCACGCTACTGAGCCTAGTCCTGTATTACTCACTTTAGCGCTTCTGCGAATGCGCCTAGTCCTGTATTACTCACTTTAGCGCTGCTGCGAATGCAACAAGTTCTCCGGATCGGAATCACTCCACGCTATTGCGCATGCGCCGAGTCCTGTATTACTCAATTTAGCTCTACTGTGCACGGAAAGTTCTAACCTCAAACCTTGGATTTTACGTTGCTGCGCATGCATCACCCCCACTCCTTTGTTTCATTTTTACACCGCTGTGAATTGGAGCGGATTGAAGATCGTACTGGAGTGAAATGAGTCCCCCACCACTGCATTAATTACCCCCACTACTCGAAAACCCGAGGAGCGATACGAGCCCGATTTTCGCGTCAGTCGTCAACGAGTTTTCATAGCGAAAAGTCGTTGGCGACTCGGTAAGAGGTTCAAATATATAGTAGGCCTATATATATTTGAACTTCTTATACTACGTTGCGTTCTTTAATGCAATGTGGTATGTGTGTGTGTGTGTGTGTGTGTGTGTGTGTGTGTGTGTGTGTGTAAATATTAGTTGTAAGTTGCACTTAATTTAAGAATTAATATGCGCATTGCGATGTTAATTATAAGTTGTGTTTAGCGTTAAGGTGTATTAATTTTAAGAATAATGATGGTATTTGGTTGTGTTTAATTATTTGATTTTTAATAACGATGTGTTGTTAGTTTTAAGTGTTGGTATTAATAATTAATGTTGTTGTTTTGCCTTTCAGCTAGATGATAGGGGGTAGATTAACTGTAAATTCAGAAGTTCGGTTGAACTTCACTTAGAAGGGGTGGGACATCCGCAAATTGTAGGTAGCGGACTAGGTTTTTTGCATTTTTTTAGGAATATGATGGGTGGGATTAGTTGGGTGGGTGTTAGAGTTGCGTTTCTGCATTAGCTGTTCCAGTTTCCCTTGTAATTAGTGGTTACGCTTGAATGCGGGCCGGGACGTTACGCTTGAATGCGGACGGAGCAAAAAAAATTGCGTCGGTGTCCCTCGCAGAACGTAACTAGTGGGTTGGGAGTGGGAACCGTTAGGCAAACAGGGTGGTGGGAACAGTTACTAAGGTTCCCATCACCTTGGTTCTTTATAAGTCTTGAATGACCTTGACCCACTTTCGGAAGGGTCAATGACCGACCCCCCCCCGTGTTCACTCAAGCGGAACCCCCCCCCCGTGATCACTCAAGCGGAACCCACCCCCCATAAAAAATGGAGATTAAATCCCCCCCCCGAAAATTAAAATGCCTATAACTCGATAATGGATTAACGGATTAGGACAAGCGATACATCATTGAAAAGGTCTATGTAAGACGAACATTTTAGTTAAAGAAGAATTTAGTTATCTTATTTTAGTCGAAAGTTATGCGAATTATTTGAAATAAATACCCCCTCTCTTTCCTTCCCTCCCACCTTCCCCCACTTAACGGCTGTTAACCCTTCTTATTAGCATACTGTTATAAAAGACGCATCGGCCACGGCTAACGTTTCATTCTGTTTCCAGACGTTACGCTGCGAACTTCGAACAGAACTACCACGATGTCATCCCTGCCGACAACAACTTCCACTACAGCCTGCTCTTCTATTACAAGTTCAACTTCTACTTCTACTACGTCTTCAACTCCAGTCAAGAAAACTCTTTGCTTGAAAAATGCTCCCGATTGGTATAAGTGCAAGCTAGAGCGTTGTGTTTCTCCCCCATTATTTTTAACACTCTAAGTCTCGTGATCTACTTTTCTGAGGCCGTTGTACAGTTATATGACCTCTCCGACTTGCATTGTTTGCCGGTGTAGCTTCATATAGCATGCAAAGAATGGTTCCTAATGAAATCTCATCAGCATTCAAAGACAGAGACTGTTGTTTTGCAAGTTAATTAGTCTTGAAATAATGAAGTAGGAAACGTATATGTAATGAGTAGGAAAGATATGAACACCGCGAATGCGAGTTAATTAGTGGTCGCGGCGCGATGAACATTTGCCTTCATTATCACATAATGACTATCTCGTGAGAAGATCGGTTCCGCATGAGCGCCCAAGTGGAACCCCCCGTGTTCACTCAAGCGGAACCCTCCCCCTCCCCCCCATAAAAAATGGAGATTAAATCCCCCCCCCCGAAAATTAAAATGGCTATAACTCGATAATGGTTTGATCGATTACGACAAGCGATACATCATTGAAAACGTCTATGTAAGACGAACATTTTAGTAAAAGAAGAATTTGGTTATCTTATTTGAGTCAAAAGTTATGCGAATTATTTAAAATAAATACCTCCTCTTCTTCCTTTCAACCCACCTCCCGGATCAATAATCGGTCACGGCCAGCTGTTACCCCTCTCATTAGCATGCCGTTATAAAAGCGGAGCAAGCGTTGTTCACTCCTCATTCCGATTCTACACGCCACTCTTGTTGTTTCGTCTCTGCTCTTTACAATATTACTTGCTTTAAAAATGCCTCCTCGTCTTAGTGAAAATTTCAGTTCTTCCGAAATTTCTGATGTTTTTGAACAACCTGAAGACACTTTAAATAACGACAGTGACAGTGAAGATGATGATGAAGATGATTATTATAGCGTTAAAATTAGTGAAGAACTGAAAGTTATAGCAATTGATCCACAATTCCCATTCGATACAATAGAAAAATTCATGTCTGAAGCTCATAAATGGTTGGATTCAGGATCTTACGTACGAATCGGCTCTTTTATATTGTATGATGATTGTAATTCTTTTCTTGTAACACCAAATGATAGAGACCGCATGCGGCAGTGGGCTCACACTATGAAGGAGTGCTACGAACAAGGTGTGGATGTTGGCGGCTATTTTACAGCGCAAGTGGTTTAATAACCAAATTACCCTTCCCCCACCCTACACCTTATCCCTTCCCAATCCTTATTCCTTCCCCCTCCCCATTTTTAAAACTCATAAAAGGCGGGCTATGAACCTCCAGGTTTCTAGTCTGTACTTGCACCTTGTGCCGTCAAGATGCTTACCACTTTGTCTTTTAATAGTATTACAGGCACTGAGCAGAAATTCTATAGAAAATTTTGTTCTCTACTTGATAAACCGCAAAAACTACCTCCAAATACTTTCACCTACAAGCTACCTCTGATTGACAAGGATGATGTAAGCAAAATACCATTAGTTCAAGCGAAATTTCTGGAAGAAAAAAATCTTGTTTATGTAGGAGAAGTGTATCATAATGAATATTCAAAAAGATTGGCTTACGAATTCATTAAGGAACATGCAGGACGTGAAAAAGAACAGTATCCAGGACCATTTTATTTATATCTTTTTGAGAATGGAGCTAGTGTAACGGTAGAAATAAGTATCAAATTAATGTAATTCTCCCTATCAAATTTGTGGGGTGAGGGTTTGAAGTAGATTTGCGCATAAATTAAAAGTTAGTTCAAAACTGAAATTCAACAATTGTTGGTCGAACTAAATTTGCGCATAAATTAACCGGGGTTGAATTAAAAGTTCGCATATCTTCCTATCAAATTTATGAAGTTAGAATTTTGTTTTGCTGTAAAGTTATTGAAATAGTATTTGTATAAGGAAAATTCATATTGAAATACATGTTGTAATTTAGTCGTAGAGATGTGTACTGTACGAAAGCTGGATTTATAGTGAGTCGGCGCGACAAATGAACTTGTATTTATGCAGATTGTGAAAATGGAATAAAGAGATGATAGTAGCAAAACGCTCGAAGTAGAAAGTGTGAATAATGTTATATAAAGAAATAATAGTTAAACAAGGAAAATATTGAAAATTCAAACCGGTATTAAAAAATATAAATGGACAATCAATTTTGTAGAAGGTTAATATTTTGTTGAAAACGTTTGATTTCCTTGGGTAGTGAAGAAGAAGAAGATGAAATAGTGGTGGGGGTACCGTTATAAAAGCGGGACCGTGAGAGCCCATTTCATTTCTCGGCGAAATTTCGAAGAGTAAACATCTCAACATGTATCATTGTGATAAATGTTCGGAATCGTTTCACGATGAAATTCTATTAGACTGTCATAAAGAACTAATTCACAACAACGCAGAAGAAAAACAAGAAGAACAAGAAGAACAAGAAGAAATAACAGCAACATCTTTAACTACTTTACCGAATCTACAAGTATTTGCTTTACCCGGTAAGGTAGTAATGCATCATAAGATTCAAAATGAAAACTTGAACTTAGAAGAATTTATTAGAGAAGCAAAACCAATCGTAAGTAAAACTTTAAAAGAAGAATTGAAAAGATTAAACTTTCTTAAATTTAGTTTACTACTAGAATCTATGTTTATAAATGTACAAGAAGAATTATCACCAAGAGGATTCATAACAAAAAACCGAACCATCATGGAAAGTTCAAACATTGATTCAATAGTAGAGAACTGTATAGAAGAAATATTAACCAAAATTCAGGAACACGAAGGAAGAGGATCCGGATGGAGTCTTTCAAGTATTGAAGGATTAGATATAAGAGTTCAAAAACATGGATATGGACTAAGGGGATCTAGTTACATTCCTTTGCCTAAAAGAATTGAAGATACAAAATCTTGTATTAATGTTAGAAATGCAGACAATGAATGTTTTCGTTATGCAATGACAGCTAAATTTGTACCAAATAATGCGTATAGACCTGACCAGGAATATGAAAACCAAAGAAATAAGTACAATTTTCAAGGAATTACTTATCCTGTATCACTAGAAGATATATCAAAATTTGAGAAGAAAAATCCCGGTACGTCTATCAATGTTTTTGCATTAGATAGTTCAAACAAAGTGTATCCTTTACGTATTGCAAAAGAAGAACTACCAGATCATACAGATTTACTACTATTAACGTGAGGAGATGTGTCTCATTATGTATACATAAAGAAATTCGACTCTCTTGTTAACAAGCAACTTTCAAAAAATAGAAACAAAAAGTTGATTTGCAAGAGATGTTTTAATTTTCAACGAGAAGGAAGACAAGGAAGAGAATGGTTACAAGAGCACAAAAGATTATGTAACAATAATTATGAAGCAAAGATTAATTTACCTGCGGAAAACAGAGCATTCGTTTCATTTGAAAAAGTTCATCATCAATACCGTATCCCTTTAGTTGTGTATGAGGATTTTGAATCAACACTTGTTCCAGTTGAAGAAGAAAATTGCGAAGCAAGAAAAAGTGTAAAGTATCAAATGCACAAACCAAACAGTTTTTGTTTAATGGTCAAATCAACATTATCAGAAGAACATTTAAACAGATATGGATTAACTTCAGAACCTCTCGTATATCGTGGTGAAAATGCGGAGAAAATATTTCTTGATCACCTATATTCAATAGCTGGAAATACATAAAGATTATATACTAATATTGTACCAATGAAACCGATGGACGAAGAAGAAGAAATTCAACATGAAAATGCAACTCGCTGTTTCTTGTGCAAAAATGATTTTACTATTGAGAATTATAAAGTTAAAGATCACGACCACCTCACAGGTTATTACAGGGGTGCTGCTTGTAATAAATGCAACTTGAGCTATCGTTTACCACTATTTATCCCTGTGGTTCTGCATAATATTAGTGGGTACGACGCTCATTTTATAATACCTGAACTAGGAAGAGACGACGGTAAAATCGATGTGTTAGCTGAAACTTCAGAGAAGTTCATAAGTTTTTCCAAAGAAGTTGGAAACGTCAAACTAAGATTCTTGGACTCCTACCGATTTTTGCCGTCGAGTTTGTCCAAACTTTCTGAAACCCTAAGGAAACAAGATTTACTCGAAACGAAGAAGATTGTAAACAGCGACAAACTGGATCTGGTACTTCGAAAAGGTGTTTTCCCATATGATTACATAGACAGTTTAGAAAGATTTAATGAAACATCACTACCTCCAAAGGAAGAATTTAAAAGTAAACTGTACGACATGGATATATCTCAAGATGATTATAATCACGCATGCAAAGTATGGAACGAATTAGGATTTAGAACATTGGGAGAATATTCAGATTTTTATGTTAAACTAGATGTGACTTTATTATGTGATGTGATGGAATAATTTAGAAATACGTGTTTTGCAGCATATGGATTGGACCCTCTTCATTCCTACACTTCGCCTGGACTAGCGTGGCAAGCCATGTTGAAAGAGACAAATTGTAAAATACAACTTCTTACAGATATAGATATGGTTTTGATGTTAGAGTCAGGAGTTCGAGGAGGATTGACGCAAAGTGTAACACGACATGTCAGGGCAAACAACAAGTATTTGCCCGATTATGATGCATCAAAACCAACAACTTTCCTGGGTTATTTCGATGCAAATAACTTATACGGATTTGCAATGTCGAATCCCCTTCCATATGATAATTTTAAATGGATAGAACCTGAATCAATTCGAAACATAATGGATATACCGAAGCATGGTGAAACAGGTTATATTTTTGACGTCGATTTTGAATATCCCGAACATCTTCACGATCAACATTATGATTTACCACTGCTTCCGAAGACCGAAATTTCTCCAACTGGAAGATGGCCAAAATTAATGATGACATTTATTAACCGACAAGTCTCGGTATGTTGGACACTACTGGATGATACAACAGGCCTTAGACTTGGGATTGAGAATTACAAAAATTAATCGAGTACTACAATTCTCTCAATCTTGTTGGTTAAAATCGTACATTGACAACAACACAAGAAGAAGAACTGCCGCTACATCAAGTTTTCAAAAAGATTTTTACAAACTAATGAACAACGCAATATTTGGCAAGACTTTGGAAAACAAAAGGAAACATAAGGATATCAAATTGGTAACTGATCCAGTAAAATTACAGAAATTAGTGCAACAACCAAACTTTGGTACATCTGTAATTATTAATGAAAATCTAGTTCTTATTTCCATGAACAAGAAGTCAGTCACAATGGATCGTCCTTTGTATCTTGGAATGTCAATCTTGGATATTTCTAAAACACACATGTACGAGTTTCATTATAAGAAGATGGTTAACTATTATGGAAGAGAAAACATTGGTATTGCATATATGGATACGGATGCACTCATTTACTGGATTAAAACAAATGACATGTACGAAGATCTACGCACCTTTATATATAAAGATGATTTCGACTTTTCCGATTATCCTAAGGAGCATCCAAATTACGACTACGACAGAAACAAGAAAGTATTGGGAAAATTTAAAGATGAAACAAATGGTGTGCCAATGATGGAAATTGTAGCATTGATGTCCAAACTGTATTCGTTTCAACTGTACATAAACGAAAGGAACGAACATCAAGTTACGAAGAAAGCCAAAGGAATAAAAACCTCTTTCCTGAAGAAGAACGTACAGTTTGAACATTATAAAAGATGTTTGTTTGAAAATGTTGAAACAACTGCAACATTTAACACCATAAGAAGCTTCAACCATCGTCTTTTCAGTGTGAAGCAAACCAAATCGGCATTGAGCTACAAGGATGAAAAAAGATACATCCTTCAAGACAATATAAGAACTCTGCCATTTGGACATTACTCTCTAAACCCTATCGACCAGTAAACCTATTCTTCGTCCTCTACCTTCTTCCTTTTTCCTTTCTGTAAAGAAAAGAGGATATGGCGAGCCCAATGCTATATTCTTTCTTTTTACACTAATATGAAATGGTCTTGACCTATATTCAAAACTATATAAAGGAGAATGAACTATTCTACGGATCAGTATTTTTACAAGCGGTGTGCAAACAACACCTGAAGATGGAAAGTGTGAAGGACAAGATTGTAAATGAACTACATAAACCAGCAAGAAGAAGATTTCCAAGAAGAAGCACAATTATTAAGGGAATGAATGATCTATATCAAGCTGATCTCATTGAAATGATACCGCACAGTAAATTAAACAAAGGTTTTAAATATATTTTAACAATTATAGACTGTTTTACTAAAATAGCTGACGCTTTACCATTGAAGGATAAGACTGGTAAAAGTGTTACAAAAGCTATGGAAACAACGATACAAAGACATAAATTCAAAATCAAACATCTACAGACCGATGATGGAAAAGAATATTTTAATAAAGACTTTGGAGCTTTAATGAAGAAATATCAAATAAATCATTATTCTACAAATTCTGAAGTTAAAGCTTCAATAATTGAAAGATTCAATAGAACATTGAAAGGAGCGATGTACAAACAATTTTCAAAACGAGGATCATACGTGTGGAATGACATATTACCACAACTTATAAAAGAGTATAACAACAAATATCATCGTACCATTGGAATGAAACCTATCCAAGTAAACAGTGCTAATGCTAAGGTTGTATTTCAACGCATCAGAAATAATACAACACCTAAATTGGAAACGTTGCAACCAAAAAAGTTTAAGGTCAACGATAAAGTTCGTA
Organism: Neoaliturus tenellus; assembly: GCA_030545055.2. NCBI lineage: Eukaryota > Metazoa > Arthropoda > Insecta > Hemiptera > Cicadellidae > Neoaliturus > Neoaliturus tenellus. The sequence goes on along the minus strand of CM061531.1, from coordinate 70,202,562 downwards.
TAAGCAAATATAAAGGTGTATTTAGTAAAAGATATCTACCAAATTGGACTAATGAAGTATTTACAGTTTATAAAGTGCAACCAACTATACCTGAAACTTACTTATTAAAGGATAACAAGGGTGAATTACTTCAAGGTGGATTCTACGGACATGAATTGTTGAAATCAACAGTCGGCGATGTATATCTTGTTGAGAAGGTTTTACAAAGGAAAAAGGATATGGTTAAAGTCCGGTGGTTAGGATTTGATAAAAGTGAAGACTCTTGGATTCCTTCAAAAGACTTGGTATAGTAACTTAATAGCTCATTGTGTGTTTAACCTTGACACAAGATGGAGATTGTACAACAAAAAGATCGATTTAATATCAATAATATTGATGAATTGACGGTTGACAATGATAAGTTAAATCATGGTAAACATGGTGAATTACTACCAAATACGATAAGATGTTTAATAACTGGTCCTTCAAATTGTGGAAAAACAAATGTTGTTTTTAACATTATAACTAATCCTAAAGGATTGCGCTTTAACAATATATACATTTTTTCAAAATCATTGCAACAACCAAAATATCAATTATTGGATAAAGTACTTGCAAGTGTACCTGAAGTGAATTTCTACAAGTTTAATGCCAGTGAAACAATTATGCAACCAAATGAAGCAAAACCATTTTCTATTTTTATTTTTGACGATGTGTCTTGTAAAAATCACGACACTATAAGGAATTACTTCGCTATGGGAAGACATCATAATATCGATAGCATTTATATTGGTCAAACATACAGTAAGATTCCAAAACAACTCATAAGAGACAATGCAAATATGTTGATCATCTTCAAGCAAGATGAAACAAATTTAAAGCATATATATAATGATCATGTAAATGCGGATATGCCATTTGAGAAATTTATAGAAATGTGTGGCAAAGCATGGAATGAGAAATATGGCTTTCTCGTTATTATGAAGGAAGAAGATATTAAAAATGGTAGATATCGTATAGGGTTGGATAAATTTGTATTTATGCGTTGAACTACCGATGCTACATCTAGTTACACGTTGAACTTCACAGTGTAAACATGGTGAATCAAGAAAAACTATTGAAAGAAATAAAATCACTCAGTGATTCTATTAGGATGAAGAATCGTGCATTGAGGATGGGTTTAAGTGAAAGAGAAGAATTTCTAGAGACTACATTTAAACCTATTACGGAACCTTTAAAACAGATATCAGAAACTATCGGTAAACCTCGTTATGAAGGAGATGTTTTACTACCAGTTTCTAAACAAGAAGTACAAGCATTAAAAAAAGAAGAAGATGATGATTCATATACAAGTGCTAGTGAGCAAGAAGAAACAAAATAAGAAGAAGAACCAATTGTTGAAAAGGAAGAAGAACAGCCAATACCTGAAGCTGAACAATCTATTCCAAATTTAACTCAATTGAGTAGCGATATATTACAACATGGACCTCTTGGAAGAAAATATATAATGAAAATGCTACATGATATGAAATCAAACCCGAATTTGAGTAGATCACACGTATACGGAGCAAGAATTGATGGGAATGAATTAAAGATCGGCGATTCAAAGCTTGAAATAACACAAGACGATTACATCATTATTGGTGAGCATAGATATAAAGGAACAAAAGGACTATATGAATTAATTTTTAAAAACATACCACTAAGATATTCATCCAAAGATTTAAGTGTTTTTAAGGAGATACTACAAAATACTAACGCTCATAAAAGAAACTACTTAAAGGATGCAATGATTAATCGTTCACGTGCAACAAAATATAACATCGTTATAAAAAAGTTGTTTCCTCCACGAAAATTGCCAACATTACGTACTGCACCAGCGGTGAGACAACCACTGAAAAAAAATCTTTATCACTTATGGATTTATCACTTCTTGAACAACATGGTAAAAAGAGTAAAGGAGATACTTCAACATCTGGCAAAGGATTGATGAAAAATCTATACAATACGAATGTGATTTACTACAACGACATCAATAAATTGGTTGATAGAATGAGACTATTGCATGAAGCCATGGAAGCCGGTCATACAGGTTTAAATAATGAATGGGTAGCTCTGATTGACGAACTCAGGAATCGCGGCATAATCGTATAATTGTCCGCGGATATATAAGAGTTGCAGGCGTATAATGTGTCAGTTCTAACATGAGCGTTGACAAGTTCGGACGATACTCCGCGTTAGGAGTGCAAGTTGGAGAAAACAGAAAAAGAAATTGATTACCGCAAACACCCGAAGGTGACTATAACATAAATAATAAACGTTTAAAGTTTGTTAAAGATCCAGAAGAAGATGGAGATGCAACAAATTTAAAAACAGTAAAGGAGGAAACATCTACAAGTTTAAAACTCGACAACAACCAACTGTATGATGCAAAATCTCACAGAGTTATTAACGTTGCAAAACCAGTCAACAATGGAGATGTTGTTAATAAAGGCTATTTTCTATCTGCGATGGAATACGCTTTACTGTTGGAAACGACTAAAAGTGGAAAAAAGTACAATGCTTTAAATTATAATATAACTAATGTGGCAGATCCAACCGAGGATACAGATACAATCAATAAGCGTTATTTGCACTCTATAATACCAGAAAAGAAAAAAGATGGATTTTCCTTCTATAAATATACTATAAACGATATTGGATATCCTAAAGAAGAAAGTGATGGTGTTAATATAAAATACATTAAAGATAATTGTATTTTATATAATGGTGCTGTTATTGATTGTCATGGAAAAGTGTTGTCCAATCTGAAAGATGGTTCAACTCCATCAGATGCTGCTACCGTGAGACAAATGAATGAAAGCTTGAAGAAAGGAACATCCGCTTTTGTTAAACAAAATCAGGTGGTGTCAAAGAAAGGTGATGAGTTTATGCAAAGAAGTGAAAAGTTTACCTTACTACAACTACAAAATGACAAGTGGGATGGAAAAAATAAAAGATTGTCAAATATAAGTTTAGGCACGGAAGAACATGATGCTGTTATTTTAACACAAGTGCCACAACTATCAGCTACTGGTGTTAACTTTATATGTGGAGGTAGACGATTAACCCATGTAAAATCTGGTAAAGATGATAATGATTGTGTTGTTGTGAAACAAACTATAGTTTTAGATAAAATAAATAACTTATATGATGGAAAAAATAGAAGAATATCTAATATATCAGCAGGAATAGCTCCGAATGATGTTGCTACTATTAATCAAGTTATAGCAACCTCTAATAACGATCCATCTGTGTATACATGTAATGGTAAACGTATCACAAATCTTGATAATCCAACAGATTACAAAGATGCTACTAATGTAGAGTATGTAATGAATCTTGTAGGTAATGCAGTTGTTGATATGCATAATCATATAATTGGTAAATCAAATCACGATAAAATCGAAGGTGCTAAGAGAGAAAAATGGATTAAAGATACAATCATCGATATATACGGGTAAAGCTTGTGAATATTTAAGTATGGAATACACAAAAAAAAGATTCATTATCATAAAGTATTTCATAGAGTGAAGACGTTGGTTACATAAAACAGCATAATGAAGACCGTATCGCTCAGTCGTCGTCAAGACAGCGGCAAGAGAGGACGTGGTTTAACATCAGCTGCATTATCCCTGCTCAGACGGATTCCAATTGGTGCTGTTGTGAATCGAGCGATAGACGCTTTACCATACGAATTACATCTGCCCGGAGGTTATCAATATTGTGGACCTGGAACTAAGTTGTCAAAACGTTTAGCAAGATGAGACCTGGAATTAATAAATTAGATCAAGCTTGCTAAGAACACGATATAGCATATTCAAGGTATAAAGATTCAACAAATAGATCAATAGCGGAGAAAATTCTAGCGGAAAAAGCTTGGCAAAGAGTAAAATCAAGTGACGCAAGTATTGCAGAAAAAGCAGCGGCTTGGGCAGTAACTACAGCCATGAAGACGAAAGCAAAGTTAGGTGCTGGAAGACGTCGCAGAGGAAGACCTGCAAAAAGAAGCGCTCCCAAAAGAGGTGGAAACATTAAAAAAGGACGTCGTGGAACTCGTAAGGCAAATGTAAAGAAGACTTCTGTTTGGCAAATGGTAAAAAACGGAGCAGGTTTATACCTAAGACCATACCGTGTGTACTAAATAAAAAGAATCAATTGATAATTCCAAATAAAGCCTTAACAAATCATCAGTTAAATGATTATGTAAAATGTTTGAAAATACCATTTTTTCGAGGAGTTTTTATGAAAGATGCATTACCAACTAAAATATGGGAAAATGAAACTGGAATAGTAAATTTGGATTCCACCTATGGTCCAGGCACTCATTGGGTATGCTATAAAAAGCTCGGACAAACCGTTTACTACTTTGACAGTTTTGGCAATCTACCACCGCCGAAAGAACTGCAACATTATTTTCGAAACTCCAAAAACATTTTTTACAATTACAAAAGAGAACAACCTAACAATACTGAAATATGTGGGCATTTATGTTTGGAGTTTCTAGCAAAGAGTGTCAGTCAGCTTCAAGATGTCATCGTATACAGTGTCACTGAGTGGAAATTCATCCACATTAAAAAGTACGCTATTCCCAGCATTGCGTCTATCCAAGGAAAGATTATGGGAAGCGGCATTACTTGATTTGACTACCTACAACTCAATTCCCAATGTTACGGAAGGAAAGAACAATTTACTACATTATTATGAAACTAAGGATGCTTCAGGAAAATACTCAGAATTGAAAATAATTACATTTCCTACTGGAGCTTATGAAGTTGATGATATAAACCAATTACTACAGAAACAACTCGGAGAAGAAAATATTACCGTTAAAGGAAACAATAATACTTTAAAAGCAGAAATAACTTCGAAATATTATATCGATGTCAGCTTGGAAAACTCCATTGGCAGTTTACTTGGATTTACAGATACAAAAAAGAAAATCTTAACTCCTGGAACTACTCATTCAGGTAATACAACTGTTACAATATTGAAAGTCAATAGTATCGATGTAACGTGTAATATTATACACGGATCGTATAGAGAAGGAGTGAATCAGCATATTTTACATACATTTTATCCAACAGTGGCTCCCGGTTTTAAAATTGTTGAGAAGCCACAAAACTTGATATACCTACCGTTAAACACCAGTTTCATTTCAGACATCGTACTGAACATATTGGATCAAGACGGTGTTAGTGTTGACTTTAGAGGAGAAACGATAACTATACGGATACACATCAGAGCGGCAACATAAAAGTCGACATGGGATTATCATTTAAACCACAACGGAAGAGTCGGGAGCTCAGTAGCTCCTCGACATTGGAAGAGTTAACATCGGACAACATTCGTTTTCTACAGAAGATTGGATTGAAACTTAACAACGATGGATATCCTGGATATATCTCAAGGACCGACATTCGACGAAACACTATGGGAGAAGGAATATCACACGCACAACCCTTACACTTCATCAAAATTAAACAATAACGATGAAATAAGGATTCCCATTCAACAACAAGATATTTACACATTACCGTGTGAAAGTTATTTATACATTGAAGGACGGGTATTAAAATTGGATGGAAAAACTGCTTCAACAGTTCCTTTTATAAATAACCCGATGGCATATCTTTTTGATGAAATAAGATATGAGATATCAGGGGTGACAGTTGATTCGACAAAAAAGGTTGGTATAACAACGACATTGAAAGGATTAACATCATTAACACCGCATGAGAAGAATTCAATTGTCACCGCCGGATGGGTTGCCCCTGATAAAGACACTATAACACCGGATTCCAACGGTCACTTTGATTTTCATGTACCTTTACGATTGCTTTTGGGATTCGCTGAAGATTACAAAGGAATAATAATAAATGTCAAACAAGAATTGGTATTACTCAGATCTTCAACTAACAAGGACTTGATACTTGCAGACCCTGCAACTACGGAAGATAAACTGGAATGGCAACTACAATTGGATAAAGTTGTTTGGAGAGTACCTCATGTAAGATTGGCCGACGAACATAGAATCGTATTATTGAGAAAGTTAAAATCTGACCGTGATATTGTGATGCCATTCCGAAGTTGGGAATTCCATGAATATCCTACACTACCTCAGTCAGAACGACAAACATGGACCGTTAAGACATCAACTTACTTGGAACGAGCAAGGTACATAATACTCGGTTTTCAAACTAAGCGAAAAGATGTTATCACTGCAAATGCCGGTCAATTTGATCACTGTAAAACTAGGTATACAATGCAGTTGTCTGCTTGCAATATTGAGCGGAGCGACTATTTTTTAAATCAATAATAGCAAATGTTGTATACGTAATTCAAGGGAGCTCGTTCGCTACGCTCACTCACCGTCAGGGTTTAGCTCATTCGCTGCGCTCACTCGCCATTAGGGTCAGCTCGTTCGCTACGCTCACTCGCCGTCAATTTAGTTCGTTCGCTGCGCTCACTCACCTTTTTTGTTGGCTCATTCGCGGCACACAATCGTCGCCAGATTTAGGTTGTTCGCTGCACTTACTCGCCACAAGTCTGCAATAGGTACTCTAATAATTTTTGAGTACGCAGGTTTGCTGCGACGGGGTATTATATGTTTACAAGATATTAAATGGTGCGTCGTCCAAAATTTGCCCCTCCTCTCCGTAAACATGGCATTTCATTCACGTACAAAGGTAAACAAACAACTAAAATAAATAAAACAACGATTTCACATAAATCTACTGTATTCACAAACAGCTGATAGCAACAGTCTGCAGTTAAATTTGATCCTTATAACAGCTGTATAATCAACACACAGTAAACAAACCAAATAAAATATTTCTCCTATTAAAATAACATGGTAACTTTAAAGGGCCGTAGGACAGAACCCTTATGTCCGATTTGGACCATTTCAGATTTATACCTTCTCATAGATGGTTACTATGACCGAGCAAAATTTCGTGAGGATTACTCCACCCGTTCAGGAGGAGTACTTGTAAATAAAAAGCCAGAGTGTAGTATAGGAGCTTCGCTCGCTTCGCTCGCTCCGCTCAATAAAGAATTGTAAAGTTTTCCTAAACTCTCAATTCTTTCCGTATGACAATTTGAATGTCATGTTCAGCAAAAAACGTTTTTCCATTTTATACGATATGTATGCAAGATTTCAATCGTCATATTATGGAAAGACTAATACACCACTATTATCACCTGACCAGTATTATTCCAAGGCTCCGATAATTGTAATCGATTGTTCAAAACAAAATGAATCGGTAAAATCATCAAGTGTGGATATAAAAATTGAAATGGAATTTGAACAACCAGTAGCGGATGGAACTTCAGCATACTGTCTAATTCTACATGATAAAATAGTTACTTACACACCGCTGACCGGAATTGTGAAGAATGTACTTTAAAAAGAATTAGTACAACGACTGCAGATTTTTGAGGTTAGAATTATCTGCCTCAATTTTTGAGGTTAGAATTTCGTTTGTGAAAAACAAGTTGAAAACAAACATTTATGTGATTGTATAAATTTCAAGGATTTCACGAAAAACATAAAAGCGAGAAAATCATGAGTGGAAAGTTCATTTTATCTTCGACCGTCGTATGGGAAACATCGTTCGCAAGATGAGTTCTACTAACGGAGAAGAAAATACACCTCTAATGGATGAGAATAGTTCAGATATAGAAAAACAAGTTGAACGAGAAATGGACGAGTTCCTCAAGTTTAACAAACATAAGAAGAGAGAATAAGAAAAAGAAGAAGGAGAAGCCGAAAAAGAAGTAAAAAGAAAAAAAGTTGAAGTTAACAATACAACTAATATTTTAACAGAAGTATTTCTTCGAATTTTCTACCCCATTTCTTCATGCATGACGAAAAGTATTTCAGTTGGAATTTTAAAATCATTGGATTATTCACCAATTGTTATTTTAAATCATGGAAATAAAATGGTTACATTCACTGAAACTTCTTGGGAATCATTTATGAAACATTTACATCTTTTGGAATGCTATTTGAGCAACAACACATTTGGAAGAAGAACAAGATTAAGTTTATTGGAATCAAATATTGAAGTTGATATAGTGAAACATCGTGGAGGACAAATGGTTCGCTTCAGAGATTTAACTAGACATGATGTAAAATTACATTTGACTAAAGAAGAATTTTACACTTTAAGTTGTACTACCGGTCCCGTCACCAGATATTTGAAACAACTAATATTTTCAAGTGCAATAATCAAAGACTATCTAATCGATACATTGGACAGACAACCTTTCGTTCCAATTTTATACGGTCCCGTGGATACTTCAATTTTTAATCAAATACCTCGAGAAGTGGATATGTGGAGACAATTGAACAACTATCACACCAACTTTAATATCGACGAAGAAGCGCAAGAAGTTAAAGAAGAACAATCGTGTTTGTAATACAAGTCAGTTGCTGACGAGACTTCATCATGAACAAATGGGTTTCATTTTCTAATGCGCCACATATAATAGAAGTTAAAAAAGGTATAATTGAATTTCAAGCTTTTCGAGGAAATGATGGAAATTTTATTATAAAAGAATTAGTAATTTTGGATATGAACACATCTGTAGTTTATCATTACTTATTCAAACCTCCATTACCATTCAATAGACTAACAACTAAAGCGAAAGTTACAAACAAATGGTTGTACAAACATTTTCACAACTTAAGATGGGATGAAGGTTTTATTAATTATAACATGATGCCGCACATTATGAATCATTACTGCAAAGAGTTCAAAACTATCTACACAAGAGGATTGGAAAAAGCTAATTGGATACAATCATTTACAAGCAACGAAGTGATAAATGCAATAATAGATAGAGATTTTCAATGCTACTTCAATGAACTTTGTATTTCATCAAAGAGTTTTAAACATCGAAGGTCACAGTGCGCTTTGAAGAATGCCTACCGCTTAAATAATTTCCTTCAACAGAATGGTGGGGGTAATGTCGGTAATAAAAGTGAGAGCGCTACCATGACGCAGCATGAGTATTACTCGAACCTCCAAAGAGACAACATCTCCGACGGACATTATTATTAACAAGAAGATTAACAATAACATCAAGATGGCATCGCAGAACTTTCTTCAAAATTTGGTTGATCAATTCAACGCTCATTCTAAATCAACAATCTTACCGACGAAGAAATGTTCTGAACTAAAAGAAGAAAAACATTACATCATACATACAATCAAGAAGATGGACACTTCAATTGGTGATGCTATTAATTGCACATTGAGCGAGGCGCCGTATACAGTTGGTGACGAACCGAAGTTTCAAATCTTCCTACCGAAACGGTTTGTACAACTTCTACAAAATGAAGATCTTCGAGTTATTCAACCTGGCGCACTCTATTTAGTTTCACACGGACCGAGTGGAAACAACTCAACTGAACTAACTATTCATGTAACACCTACTACTAACTAGTTTGTACATAACATTGTAAATATATGTGTTTGTAATGGTTTCTCAATAAAGATGATATAAAACAAAAACAAAAAAATAAAAGAAGCAACATATTGTTATGTCTTTGTACATAGCAATATGTTGCTTTTTTTAAAAATTCCACGGGATGACCTTGACTCAATTTTGTGTGTTAATAAAAGTGAAAATCAACTTGTGAAATTCATCAGTCTACGACTAGCTTTCGTACCGTACACATCTCGCTCTCTATAACTAAATACAAAACTTCAACATGTCCCTAAAGGTCAAGTGTGCATCTTACGATACCAACACCATTACGAGTTTTGAACAACTTGAAGATTTAACCAACGAAATGCGAGTTTTACTTACCGGTGGTTATCACTTAACTGTTGATGTTAGTGCTACTAATGTAAGGATGTTTACTCAAACAAAATACTGCGATGATGAAGTATTTCTTTCTACACAACCTACAACATCTTCATCGCCGACTGGTCAACATAACATCAAGTTCCACAAGTACTACCAATGTTAAATAACTTTTAACAAATAAAACTAAGGAATCACGTGATCAATGTCAAGTTGATAAAAAGGGTGTGATACTTGGATAACTAATCATTCGCTTCCTAACTCTCGCTGCGTCAACACCTATTTTTAAAGATGTTATACAGAATGATGATTGAACTTGATGGAAAGATCTATGGAAAAGATTACAACACCGTTGAACAAATGACAGAAGATTTAGAAATATTAACCCGAGAAGGATATCAGGCTAAATTAATTTTAAAATTTCCTGAAGTACATCCACTATCGACTGAAGAACTTATCGCTATGGCTAAAGCGGAGAGAGAGAAAAAGTCTGAAGAAAACAAACAGGAGAGAGAGAAAAAGTCTGAAGAAAACAAACAGAAACAAACTTCTTAAGTATCAATTTTCCTTACATTAGTAAGGTATAATTTTTTAAAACTTCGTTTGGACGACCTTGAAATTACCCCCACCACTTTTTGTAGTACATAAAACTGACTATTCAACACTATACACTCTTATTCTTTCACTGGACTCAGCAGCGTCAACATGGAAAAACAAAATTACAAGTACGAACCTCGTTACTGTTGTGAACAACAGTGTACAGATTTAGGACCAATGATGGTGGACGGGTTAGCTTGCACTAAGTGTGAATTTTTCGGATCTTGTTACTGCAAATGCAAAACAAAACAACTACCGCCACCGGAATTGCGAACTTTCAAATTTTACAAATCAAGATATTTTCATACATGCTGTCCTCAAAGATGTTTCAAATTTCATCCTCTCGATCTAGCTCATTGTCAACGCACCAAGTCTCATCAAGATGATTTTTGTACACATATGATAAAAAGATGTAAATACAGGTCGGATTGGTATTCAGATCCTGTTGAACCATCGAATGTGTAATTTCAGTTTTACACTCTTTTTTAAAACTTCAATTGGATGACCTTGATATTTCCCCCACCATTGGTTTTTTTTTTAGATTTCCCCCACCATAAGTCTTTTAGATTTCCCCCACCATTAGTTTAAGTTTTGTATCTTATTGAATCCACCTTTGAATTATTTCACTTCCAACATTCTAACTAACAACATGGGAACACCTTTCGTCAGGTTTCATCATATAATAACTGAGAGGGAAGAAATGGAAGAATTGTTTCAAAACTTGCTTGCTATAATGGATAGATATTATATGAGATGGATCAGAATTGATGTTCAATATTTACGTCCTGGTGAATTATCTTCATCATCACAGAATGAGGAGGACGAGGCAAATACTCCAGCTAAGATATTTGAACTAAAAGACGAAGAAGAAGAACTTAGCTTTTTATTTAATCATAAGCTCGCCGTTAAATAAGCCCCCTCCCTTGGCGGCGTTCCTCATTTACTCGCCGACTCTCCAACGATGAACAACTCTCCATTGGCACGGATGAGTTCTAGTTTTGAAATAAACTCTAAAGAAGAGTTATAAGCTATTTTTAATATTTTACAAGAACTTGTAGATAATTTTACAACTATCAAAATGAATTTGGAAATAACATACGATTGTCCTATTTGTGATAAGGTTAAAAGTTCGGACGAAGACAGTTTACTAAATCTAACTCCTGCACCATCTGACACTACTGACGGTAATAATGAAGAGCAAAATCTTTCCATCACCACTTTTTTGTAATTCATCTTTCCCCCCACCACTTTTTTATTTAACTAACATTTCTCGCTTTCACTCCTCATTCCGTCTTCGACTTTTGTACTATCAACATAACTTCTTTTAAAATTTCACACACTAACACAATCATGATGGATATGATGGATGAAGTTCCCTTTGTAACTAGAATGGAAGAGGATAAATTGAAATTGAAAATTAAACGATTGGAACGGGAAAACCAACTCGAGATATTACGTTTCTTCAAACTTGTCAAATACGTCATCTGGGGACTCTGCCTTTACCTTATCCTCGTCGTCGGCGTTTACTTTTACAACTCCGTATTTCATCACAAAAATTCAACCTGTATTGCACATTGATTGTATTTGTTTTTGCACATTGATTGTATTTGTTTGTACGAATAAAGTTCAAAAGAGTCTTCTACCTATCCCGCTATCACCGGGTAGTTCAACTCTCAGAACTATTTCCTGTGGTAGCGGGATAGGCTTTTTTAAAACTTACTCGGGATGACCTTGACATACTTTCCGTACCCCACATTATCAAGTTGAATTTCAGTTTTGTACTAACTTTTAATTTATGCGCAATTTTAGTTCAACCGAGCGCCATCTCCACTCCCCCCACTGATTAATTCACCATCTGACAGGCCGGAAGCCCTAGGCCCCCATTAACTGGCATTTACAGTCACGCATATATTTCGACGCGTCATGTTTCATTCTTCATTCTCGTTCTATCCGCGGAACTTAACACTATCTACCTTCTCTCTCTCTTGTTATGGCTGCGCAATGTTTCAACTGACTTTTATTTTCGTTCAACTGTTAGAGTTTTGTTAACACAGTCGAAATACAATTTTGAACTAACTTTTAATTTATGCGAAGTTTTACTTCAACCCCGGTTAATTTATGCGCAAATTTAGTTCAACTCTCAATTGTTGAATTTCAGTTTTGAACCAACTTTTAATTTATGCGCAAATTTGGTTCAACCCCCCGGTTGTTGAATTTCAGTTTTACACTAACTTCTAGTTTCGTTCAACTATTAGAGTTTTTATTAACACCGTCGAATTACAATTTTGAACTAACTTTTAATTTATGCGAAGTTTTACTTCAACCCCGGTTAATTTATGCGCAAATTTAGTTCAACTCCCAATTGTTGAATTTTACTTTTTCAACTAACTTCTATTTTATGCGCACTCTTGGCTCAACCGACCGCCGACGCTCTCGCCATCTCCACCCCGACATCTATTGTCCCCACTTCTGGCCCACCGGAAGCTGCGTGCCGTGGCATGTGGCTTCCGGTGACGTCACTTCCGGGCCAGGAGTAACCAAAACACACTACTTACCTAATACCAAGTTTGTAAGGATCGGATATAAAATGAAAGAGTTGTTGTAATTATTCTACTAAAATAACCTAAATTTGCATTATTATAATGGAAAATCAATATATATTTCTGCAAAAAATTCTCAAAATCTCAATAACTCCGTTTTTTAATCCTTGCGATCTTGTTATCATTAGTTAGGTAATATTATTTGTCAACGTTTTTGTCTCTTGTAAAATTTCGATAAAATCTACCGGTTTTGAGTATGTTTTGAGTTGTACAGGGAAACACCCTGTACATATAAATAACACAATAACTTAATGGCTACGGTATCTATCGGAGACTAATTAGCTCGATTCCCTGATTTGAAAACTTTTCGAATATAGGATTTTTATTTAGGAATTTAACATTGTTTATTACTACGTCACCTTAATTTTTTATTGATTTTTATGCTTAGTTTTACTCACTAGCTTCATAAATTAAAATGTTCATTTACTAATATATTTCAGTAGTTTCAATTAGTCTTTACTTATCACTTTAATAATGTTTTGCATATGACACGTTTTTTAATGGTCTTGTTAATTGGTTTTATATACGTTCTGTGGTTCTTGGTAGAACCTCTATCAAGTTAAAGTGTAAATTTTTTTAATAAAATTCTACCTCATTGTTTATTGTTACTAACGAATAATTTGATAATACCCATATTTAAGTGTATCAGGTGAAAAGAGAATGTTCAAAGCAGAGCATCGAACACTTATACAGTATAATAAAACTTTTTAACGGTTTCATATTGAAATATACACAGTGTGTCCTAAAGCTCTCTAGTATGTCTCTGGAACGCCTTTTGTATGTATGTCATTGCATAGAGACAAATATATTTAGCAATATTATAAGTATCGGTCTTCGGTGCCAAGTTTTCTATCCGTCCGTCCGTATGTAAATTTTACTTGGTTCTTGATATTTTCAAAACCACTTGAGGTATTGTTTTGAAACTTGGCATGGTTATATGTATGTCAAGACTTTAGGCACTTTGACACATCTACTTATTTCAGTTTCAAAATTACGGTCATTTTTAATTTTCTAAATTAATATCTAAAAAATGTATTTTTTTATAGATAGTATAAAACACTTAACATGTGTACAATTTAATTGTTTAATCATAAATGTCAAGTTTGCAGAAATTGGACAACAAATAATCGAGATTTTTCTAAACGAAAACACTTTTTTTTAGGAAGATTAATACAAATTTGAGTGCTTTGGTTTAGAAAAATGTATATACAAAAATCTTGCATATAAACTAGTCCTTTACTTGATCTTGAACAAATTGTCTTGCTGGAATGCCTGTATGTAATAGCACAGTTTAATATTTATTCAGGTACAAAAAATTACTTGCTTGTCGTCCGTTAATTAAATGTAATGAATACCGAGATGGCAGCAATATCCCATCAACGCGAGGTGGACAGTAAACGTGCGAGTGACAGGGTAAAGTTTGGCTATAACTCGCAGACTGCTGTCGTGGAATCGCTGCACCGCAACCGCGGCGGACGACTAATTGATCATTCAGTTTGTTTAATTAATAGTTTTAGGTTTTGAAACTACAAAACATCAATTACAAAAAAATTGTCCTTTACGATAGTGGGGTATAGTTTTTAAAATTTACCACAATTCCGCTAATTATTCAAACTGAAAGTCCGATACCCCTATTAAATTATAGTAAATGCAATAAGCTTCATAGTATAAAAATGAGGGTTGCTATATAATTAGATAAATGATAAATAAATTTTGTACAAAAAGCCAAGCTACTTCACTATGTCATCTGGTTTAGTATTTTAACAAAAACTATCACTTCCTAAAAAACACAATTCTAAAACTCTTGTTTCTTTACTACCATGAATTTCCATATGTTTAATATTACAAATAATTGTAACACACCTAAAAAATCTTGTTATTATTCAGGATCTGTTAACAAAATGTAATCCGGTACTATGGCTATAAGCAATGAATTGATAGAGTTAGCAGATAGCTTTAATGAAACTAACTTGATATTTTTCTTAATCTCGACGGAAACCATTACTCCACTGAATCATCCAAGGCAGTCAGATGTGCCTTTTGAGTTTAGAGAATAATTTAAAAAATGACTACAGTTAGTCGAAGAATAAAGAAAGAGAATGACTCCTCAGTCCTCGAAGGTTGATTTTATACTCATCAAGTTACATTATAAGTAGCATTTCCTGAGGAAATTCTGGTTGTCCGTCTCGTTTGATGCATCAGAGTCGCGTCGGGGAGCGAGCCCCCCAGTCCCACGATACAGCCAGGCATCCCTCACCGCCGCCGCCGCCGCCGGGGGCTGAACTCCGACCCGTCATCGCCGCTCCTTGCTACTTCTTACATTCAATTACAACTTCATCTCCATCCGCCATCCAGAAAGTTGTTTTACAGTTCTGAATTGCCATTATTCAGTTCTAACTTATATTTACTCCATGTAATAAAATTGGCCTGGTGTTCAGTGAAGACTAAAATAGTAAAAGTTACAGTTCTCAGTTAATTAGTGATAAGTTAAAATAAAATTCAACTCGACTAATCAATTACTTAGTTTGCCTACTATTACTGTATGTATTAACTCATATATAGTGATTTATTTTTATACGTTTTTCGAGCAAATGGCGGGATTTTGGCCACAAATCAAGCCTTTGAAATTTAATTACAAGTTATCAATTTTTAAAGTACAGCTAATTAATTTTAATTATGGTTATTATTTTAATAAAGTAACCTAAACCTTTACAATAAACAATTTTTTTAATTAGTTGTTCTCTCTTTTAACTACATTAATAAGTATTAAACGGTGCCAACATATGTTTCCGAATCGTAATCGTTGCAATCACATAAAAATACCACCTTCAAGGTGCAATATTCTGGAACTTTGACAGTTGATGACACAAGTTAAGAAAGTTGAGGTTCAACTCTAATCAGCTTCAACACTTACACTGCAACAAGCAAACTTTGGTATGGCTTGTTAATCAAGGGGAAAATATCCTACATATCTTTACAGTATTTACTTAAGTACCACCCATAATAATTTAGTTAGTAGGCCCCTATAGATGTTTAAAAAACTTTGTATCGGCATTCAAATTAAATTTGGTTATGTTTTTAGTTCCATTTTAATAGAACATATCATTTTAAAGAAAAGTTTTTTTCAATTAAAATACATCTCTATACATTTTATTTTTATTTTGAAGCAAAATACAATGATTCAGCAGTATTCGTTTCAATTAAAATCAATAAGCAATATTTATTGTCGTCAAGCATTACAAACATGCACTGTACATCGTCATAATCCTTAATTATAATTTAAATCTAATATAATTTTAAATCATGGGTACCTTCCAAGAAAAAAACCCAAATTGTAGATAGGGGATTATATAAAAATGTAATTTAATGTTTGTTTTTGAAGTTAATTAAAACTAAAGAGAAATGAAAACAATGAAACCTGAACAAGCTATTTTCAAATATCGAAATAATAACACGAGCTATTCATCGTCGATTGAATGGAACAACATTTCTCTAATTAAATCTTTGAATAAAGAACCACGCTGTTATGCGCGTTACGCTTCGTCTGAGGCGGCGCGGCGCGGCGCATTGTTCAATATCGTGTTTCTATCAGATCTTTCTGGATTTTTGTTTTAAAGGTGTCCGTTTAGTGAGGAAAAGTGATTAAGACAGAATGTGATCGGTCATATTGAATATGTCTATGATCACTATGCATTCATATAATTAAGTTCATATACATCGTATAGTGTTTTATATACTCCTAAAAATTTAAAGTATCCAATAAATTCGTTGAAATATTTACTATATTACCGTTGTATTATGATCTAACTAGTTACTCATTTAACCCCAAAACAACTGGTTATAGATCATTTTGAGTAAGTAAATAATTAAGCAGAAAAATGATTATTGTAACGTAATCATCATTATCATAGCTTGAATCCTAAGATATAAAATATTCTTTCCAATATTCTGAATTATGAGGTTTTAAAATAATAAAAGAGTTGTGTCTGCAAGTCATATATAATCTAAATTACACTGGCAATGATTGTTTGACTGATTGATTCATCGTACTTTTTTATTAGTAGCCTAAGTGAAATGATGTTGTAAGTTTGATATGTGACGGCTCGTGCCGCCACTAATTCTTCTAATTATTGCACCGACATATTGGCCAAACATCAGTTAAAATAATTGAACTGAAGTATAACTTTTCAAGAGCCCACTGCAGCCATCTCCTTATGTCCCATCATGTGGACGCTGCAGGTCCTAGGAAAGTATTCAACTGGAGAAGTGTTGACAAAAGCCCCACCATTGAGTATTAGCACTGGTTTGCTGGGTAATTATTAGTGGAAGAGATCAGTGTTCTGTGTGAAAACTGACTTAATACCTATAAGAGTAATGACAATAAACAAATAATTTTAGTTTAAAAATATTTAAAAATGTTACGAAATAATAGTAATAGTTCAAAGATAATTACGTTTTTAACTGTGTTACGCTATTATGATTAAATTGAAATCCTCCAACATGTAAATTTGTAATTAAATACTTGAACACCTTTAATCGTACAACAAGTTGCCATAACATGTTACGCCTGTTATTACCTCAGATGCAGTGTAATAGGTTTTCGCAACGGTAACGAAGCTTAGGGCTGATGGCTTCAACTAAATGCATCACCGGATACAAACTATCGACTTTTAAATCTAAAAATCATTTTTTCTATCCAAATATTTTAATTAATTAAAATTATAGTTGGTGTAATTAACTATAATTTACCTCAAAATTTTCAGTGATAAAATATATGGTGATGTCTTATTATCTTTGTTTTGCATTAAATCCTTGTAAAGGTGTGACGACTGTCCTAAATTCCATATTGGACAGACATCAAGATCTTTTTCGACTAGGTTTAAAGAACATTTACCAAAAAAGAATTCTAAGTCTGGTTATGAAAATCATTTGATCAATTCAAACCACAACTATACAGATATACATAGTTGTCTTAATGCTTGAAGTAAACTTTCATAGTAAAGTAATGCATGTTTGTAATAAAGGGAGGTATCTGGACACCATTGGAGAGTTCGAAATTTATAAAGCATCAAAAGCTCAACCTGACAGAGTCCTCAATGAAAAATTGTCATTCGAATCAAATATAATCTACAATTCAGCTTCCCACATATTAGATGAACATCCCATAAGAAAAGGACCTGATAAGGAAAGTGGAGCTGGGGTCACCGATCACGGCACGTGACAGTTGCAACTGACCATCTCCCGGCGCCGTATCTCGTGTCCGAGTTCATTTGGCCAAATTATTTAATAAGCGTTAACTTCGTGTCGTTCCGTTTTTCGTTGTAAGTGTCATGTATCCGTGTATTAAGCGTTCCGTGACTAACGCCCCTTTCACACATCACGGTTTTGCCCGTACGATTAAAAATTGCACGGCGGACATTCCAATAGTGGTGTGAAGAGTCTTATGAGACCTTTCACATAGGCACGGCTACGGTTTTTAACCGCACGGCTGCCGTGATGCAGCTGACGTTTGAAACTAGAATGGGACGGTCGCCGTCCCTTCCAACTGCGTAGTAGGGCATTGGAGTTTATAGCCCCTTTCACACATCACGGTTTCAGTCTCTCAGTCGTCTCGCAGTTCACAAGGGGAGTGCGTGTTGCTCGTAGAAAGATGTATGATATCGACGCGGAAGTGCTTATATCTTTGGTACAGAGTTTAACCTGTGCTTTGGGATAAGGCTTTTTTAACGACCGTTAAAGAACTTTTTTTCATCCCTTCTCCTCAGGTCTTCAAATAATGTCTGAAAAAGCCCTGCTTCCTCTCTTTTCTAATTAATTGGGTGCACCCAGTAAACGCGACGACTTCTCCTTAGTTTATTCCTCTGTCTGTACCACAACCATAATCACTTGTTCTTCATTCATTTCAAGGATAAAGTACAATACACAGGCACATACAACTGACTCTGCGAATAGCCAACTGAAGTCCCACGCCAAGGCGCGCCGTACCCGTGCCGTCCCAACCCGACCGTGCTATGTGAAAACTACTTGGACGGTTTTAAATCGTGTGTTTTTTTTCCGCACGACTAAAAAACGTGCTGTGTGAAAGCGTAATTTTTATTTCTTGAAAAACTCAACCACGATGGATATAAAAATGTTTTAACTTGCTGTTACCACCTCATGATGTGCCTATGTGCATGAAACAGCTGTAGTGGCATCCTTTTGATAGAGCCCAGGTAATATACACCTTTATTTGCTATATTAAATGATCCGGAGGCTAATCCATCAATAACTACTTATTCGGTTCTGTATACATTGGCTTAACTGTAGGTTGTTAAATAGTAGGCCTGTTTACCTACAGAATGCGCTGTTGGGAACAAACAAAAAAACCAGATTACACTGATTACACTATCCTTCCTTTATCAGAGAAACAAAAATCATATTCTGGTTTGATAGATAAACCATTGGGGATTTATATGCATACGAGAGCAACAGCTGTATATATTTTATTACCACTTGTTTTAATCTTATCTTATCTTAAACTCTAAAACAAGTACTGTTTGTACGGGTAACATTTTTTCTCTCCAAGGATTTTTTATTTTTTGTAGAATATGGGGATTTTGCCACCAGAAATCGATTGTATATATTTTTCTTTGTTCTTATCTCTCTTTTGTAGCCATATACAATTTTATATACGTATTATTCTATATATTATAAGGTGTTAAATCGTGATTGGTTTTTCAATTACGATGAAAGTATGCAAGAACCTGAATTTAAGAAAAGGAAGAAGGACAAGCCCAACACGCCGCCTGATAACATTTACTCATAGATCTTGGTGAAAAGTATTTTGACGTCGTCGAGAGTAAAAATCCGACGCGACAACTAGCAAGAAAAAGACTTTCAAGTGGCATTTGATCACTGAAGGGAATACTAAGACAACCAGCAACATCAACATAGAGGTTGTTGCCCTTAGATACCTTTGGGATAGTATGAAAAAGAGAGATAAAAACTCTATGACTGTGGCTAATAAAATTCGTTATGCCACCGGTAAGTAAGAATTTGTATATTGGTATAAAATTTTTAATTATAGGATAATTAACCAGGAATAATCCTATACATAAGATTATTCCAAATGAACGATTCTAAAAAGGCAGATTTGATTGTAAACTAGGAATTTGTAGCTCAATCCTCACACTCAATTCATAATATTTCTGCTATGCGGAAGTAGAGTTTAAGGACTGTAGGAAAAGTTATGGAGAGTCTGTTTGACGACTCGGAAAATCGTATTTCCTGAGTAACCTACTCGACGCTTAAATCCAGCATTTGTTGTGCATATTTGGTCATGGTTATTTTTTAAACTATCAGTAGGCTAATAAAACACAGGGCCGCTTTAAGGTTTTCCCTTACTCGTCCTACCCTTGTAGCGTCCTACGGCTGAATGTGTCACATGGATCTTGAAATTGCTCTGGTTAGGTTTCAAATACCATACAATATTATACAAAGCACTACTTTTACTACTTTACAAGAGGAGGTCCACTAAAAGACATAAAGGACGACGTTATTACTGAAAAAGTAATTTCTTTGATTTAAAATAATGAAAAGGACTTTGTAAATCCATTTAATTCAGTTTCAACCGCTAACAATGGGTATAGACTTAATCGGTTTTATGTTGCAATACTTTCTTATATGTATTCACCAAGCATGCAGTTTTTTTACGTTGTTTATATTTCTTCGTTTTAATTGTTTGTCATTGCATTTGCGTATTTGTGAGTAATTTATATAATTTTCTTTTGTAGTTTAAAAGTCATAAATTTGTAGACACCGAGGGAAATGAGAAATCTTTAAAATTAACACAGGAGCATAATACGATGAATTTTTTACTTACGAGACATCAGAATGGTCGTACAACAAAAATAACCGTTTTCCCGAGAGTTTGGAACGGTCACTTGATTGCACACGCTCTATCCCTTTAGCCCCCTACTAAGGGAACCAATTCAAATGGAAGAAATTTTCGAAAATAATAGTAAAAACTTTTATATAATACTAACTATTGTCCATCGTAGTTTCACCAGCTATTCAATAGATATTAATATTTTTTAATGCAAATAAATCCTCTTTTACAAGAATTGTACTGCAGTTCTGTTCAGGAGAGGGGCGGAGCCCAAAGAAATTTTGCGGAAAGTTTTTTTAGCAAGCACCTGTGAGAAAAGAGGAACGCGCATGCCAAATTTCACCCTCGCTTGCTCTATGGTTTTCAACATTTTCTTATATGTGACTGAGTCAGTACCATTTTGATTGATAGTAGGTAACTTCACGTAGATTCATGACAATCTGGTAAATTATGTATAAAAGATGTACGAGTCCCGCTCGAAAAGTAGCCAGAGGATTTTTCTTGGTAAGTGAAGGTGTAAGGATTGAGGCATGTGAGTGTACTCATTTGACTATTAATTAAGGGAGCATGCCAAAGTCAATCAGCGACATCTCTGGACTATTTTTTTTTTTTTTTTTGTCAAGATTCATTAAGCGTTTCAAGCGTCATGATTGGACCTTTCTAAAAACTGTACAATTCCGCTCTACACAACCCTGCCGACATTCTCGACTCATTGATTGGCTAATGATCAATCTTTTTCTCACGAAAGCACTCCTCTACTCCGATCACTTTAAACGGGGGTTGTTCAACAGCTATAAACGGAGATTATTTTCTTCGCGGCCCTCGTATAAAATTCCAAAATCTATTTGTACAACATTTGAATTTGTTTCTGTAAATAATGTTATAAAATAGCGTTGTAATCTAAATAGTTATTAAAAATTAGTATTATTTTTTCAAATTAAAATAAACAGAAAATGGAGTAACTACACTCCGGAACTTCTGAGGACTCCAAGAGCTTCAGTGCTAATCGAGGGGTTCATCGATAAAAATATGGTCGTTGAGGTGGTTGATTGTGACCAAATAAATAAAAAAAAATGAAAAACAAGCAGCAAGTCTGAGGAAGAACCCAAACCCCTACCTAAAAAATTTTCTAATGGGACCAGGCATCTAACAAACAGAAGGAGGCCGGTCCTAAAAGAGAGTGAAGCCGTTGCACTTGCAAAAACAAGGATTAGACCATTCCTTAGAACATTCTCCAAGTAATTAGAGAACATGCACAGGAGGAACACAATATAATCCAGAGAATCCTTCTTCTACAAGAGAAGCAAGAGGGGGAAAAACTTGTAGCAGCACTTACTAACCGATCGGTTAGCTGCTAACCGACGACGGTTAACAAAACTGCTAACTCTGAATTCGTTAGCAAATCCTCTCTTTCCAGTGGCTGTACAGTATCCTTCTGCGACACGTGCCTAGTTGGCTTAGCCCTGGCCTACAAATCCCCCTTAGACAACAACAAGTTCTGTTTACACCAAAATTTTTATGTTTACTAGATCTCTAAGATCATGTATAACATGGAATATGTTTACTTTGAAAATAGTGAGATTCGAATATGTGACCTATAGTTTTTTTAATACTCTTTATTTTACATAAATCAAAATGTTTTAATGTTGTTCCTTGTTGTAATAAATTTTAGGCACCTTACAAGATGTTCTTGTAGTGTATAAGAAAGACATAAGTAAAAGTGTATCGAGTTAAAGGCCTGGGTCGCTTAGGTGTCAGATCCGAGACAGTAATGAGACAGTTACTCAATTGTACAATCCATTTAAGGGTTACAATCTCCTGATATCAACCCAATTTGGATTTGGGAAATCATTACTAACAGTGTTTGCATTTGAAACTTTAGTAGAAAAGATTATGGGTTCTTTAGAGTAGAGATCAACGTAAATAATCCTTTGTGATTTGACATGTGATTTTGATTTCAGCAGGGGTGGGTCGAACGGGAAGGCAGCGAAATAAAATTCCAGGTTTTGGTATCTGGGAACCCTGTAGTAACAAGTTAACTTGGTTAAAGGCTTATATCTAACCTTTGTTACCATCGTAATATGGTTTTTCCAACAAAGTAAATTCACTTAAAAGCCCACAATTGAAAGTAGCTTTAAAGAGCAATATCACCCTTATTCAATATTACAACCAATACATATTATGTATAAAAATGTGCAAAATTTAACTTTCTAGAGTTTACTAACTCACAAAATTTAGCTGTGTTCAACAGTTCCAAATATATTCGGCAAAAACTTATAAAACTACAGCCGCCATTTTGAAAAATCGGCCATAGCAGGCAAACGCAGCTTCGGAGAGTGGTAGACTTTTCACTGTCGTTTTTCTCAGGTAATTTTACAAAAGATTCGGCCAAAATATATTAGTTTGGAATTACTTCCAGGTTGAACCATAATTGACTAAACTATAATAACAGAAATATAATATATAATAGCCTTAACATCGCCCGTTAGTTAAAAGTAATGAATACCGAGATGGCAGCAATATCACATCATATATTGGAGTTATCAACGCGATGTGGACATTAAACGTGCGAGTACGAGGTAAAGTTAGGCTATAACTCGCCGACTACTGGACAGAAGCGCCAACTACTGACTGCCATTCAACCGATCATTGCTGGTGTCTAATTAATTTTGGAATAAAACACTATTGCTGAATCTTTAACTATCTGTGCTTAATTGAAGTATCCAATAAATTTTCGGTCTATCTTTTAACATCTAACAGCAAATAAAAACAACAGTAAAACAAAGTTTATTAAGAATCGCCAGAGGAGCAGAAAACAATCAAATTTTCAAACTGAATCTGAAAGCAATATTCGAAAATGAAGGAATAACACGAGGTATTCATCACAGATTGAATGGAACATTTCACTAATTAAATCTTTAAGAACTGCGCTGTTATAAGCGTTACGCTTCGTCTGAGGCGGTACATTGTTCACGGATCTTGTTTCCATTCGATCTTTCTGTAATCTTGTTTTATAAGGAGTCTTTCTATAATTGGAGAAATATCCTCTAAGAAATATGTATCTTATTTTATTTATTTTTTTTTTGTTATAGTGCATGCAGCGTATTACATGATGAATCACAACTAAAATTAATCCTGACCAAATTGAAATAAAACTAAATTGAAATCTAATTCTTCTTAATTTGAGATGTAAAGATGCTCTTTTTAACCTTGAGGGCCTAAACGTTAGCGACTGAGGTTATGAACGATTGTACGATTTGAAAATTAAATTAATAGCATCAAAACCACTTACACACAAAATAAAGGAGAAAATAAAAGAGATTCTACATTATTATTTCCTGCGAAATAAGCTGAATACTAAAAGAAAAATGTTACTAAAACAAGGTAAATCAATGCTCGATCATATCGACCAGGTACGTCAAACAGCTTTAAACTACAGTTTTAGAAACATGAAATTGATCTTTTTTTTTAATAAACATCATTATTATGACATAAATATAGCTTATATTGTAATAGTTTTAAAGTAAAGTTTAAACAGTCACGAACAAGCAGTTTCATCTTTTATTTTATAAAACCTTTACAACAGCAATGCATTTGTTTTTGCTAACAGTTTTTTAACTAAAAAAAAACTTCAGACAACTGTTTATAAATTTACTTGTAAGATTAGCTCACATCGTTTAATGGAGTATGAGCTTTTCTGCTTTTTGAGTAGTTTTAGCGAATTTCCCATAGGGAATAAGCTATTACCGTAGGTCTCATGGTAAGACCTAAGCCCGGGACCATGTTACTTTTTTGTTTTGAGGTGCCCAGAAACCAAAAATAATAGTCATTAAAATTTTTATATATATATATATATATATATATATATATATATATATATATATATATATATGTATATATATATATCCCTAGACACGATAACTCTCGTAAAAATGGTCCGATCGACACCAAATTTGGTAGAGATGTGTAATCCTATGTTTATTTGGATGAGTTCGAAAACCAGACATATCGACCTACCGGAAGGGGTAGTTTTGGGGGGTTTTGTACCCCAAAAATGGGTTTTTTGCATTTTTCATATGTAAATTTTAAAAATTTTAAATTTTTATTTCGACCATTGGATTTAACACACAATTTAGTATTTTGAAGCTTTGCTCTATCTCCATTGGTTACCGAGATATTACAAAGTCTAAAGACAGTACATTGTCTTTTGGGGCTCCAATGTTAATCTTATGGAGAATAAGGATGTGTTAATATTTCACTTATTAACCAATATTTTTGGATGAAACTTGGTATTTAGCTTCATTTGGTTGAGATTCATCCATTTAAGGTAAAAAATCTTGGTTTTTGTACTTATCATGGCAGCAAACCTGCATACTCTTTTCCCATGTTAATCATATGGAGAATAGGCAAACTCTTTTATTTATGGACAGATATTGATGAAACTTACTATATGGCTTTATATGATCGAAATAAATTTTTTCTATGCTAAAAACCTACTTTTAGTGTCCCCCATGGCAGCATACCTGCATACTCTTTCCTATATTTATCTTAAGGAAAATAGACATTTATTTCCTTATTTATGAGCACGTGATGAAATTTTGTTTACAAGTTTTGCTGGTCAAAATTAATATTACTAATTTGGAAATTCGCTGAGTACGCAGGTCTGCTGCGACGGGGGGTATTAAAGGACTTTATTGTACAGTACTATTGCCACTTGTAAACTAATCGATTAAGCAGATTCCTAATTAGTCCATAACTTTGGTTTAAATAGGAAGAAAAAGATGAGAATCATGTAAGGAACTAGTTTTTTTTAATTTTTTTTTATATATAATTTTTAGCTATGGTTAGTTTAAGTCAATATATTACTGAATAAATTACCAGAGAAAGTGGAAAAAAGGTGGATGTGAAATAAATTGTTTATATACAACAAACGTATTGTGCGCATTATGACTTGAATCATTAAATAATTAAAGTTTTCATATTCTCGCTCTTTTGCTGTACATCGGTAAAATGTTACAATTATTGACAACATTTGTCTTGTCTCAATATCACTGTTGTTAGACAACCTGTTCATTTGTGTTCGGATATCAATGCAGTGTTCGGTTTAGTTGCAATTCCATGTGTGAGTGCCAGGTTTTTTCGTACAAGTTTGGGATTTCAAAGTCTTTTAAAGCTTCCTGCGAGTAAGCTTTAATACACCAAATGATTATTGTTATCTTTAGTAGATGATAAGGAAATATTCGAAAATGTGTTCATTCGTCAAAGATAAAAAGGATCACTTCGGCAACGCGTTGATAAAATACATTAGTAAATAAATGCATGGTTATATTTAGTGCCGTGTTGTCTAATGCGTCAGTATTGTAAGTTTAGTTTTGTCCAAAACAAATCTATGATACTTCTTTTTAAACTCCACTAAGTCTTCATTTAATAATAATTTCAAGGGGAACTTAGGCCAATAATAAAAAAAAATTCGAAAGTCAAACCGTCTGTTATTTTAATGTACCCTAATTATCTTGAGAGAGATAAACACCAAAAGATCACAAGACACTGGTCGCAATATTCCCGCAATGCGATGGATGACTTTGAATCGTTTCAAGTTGTCCGCACAATAACACTGGCTTCTGGGCTCTTTTCATCAGTGGAAGGTTTACATTGGGTCGAAAATTGAAAACTGAAAGAGATCTTCTGGCTTTAGAGGTTTAGAAAGCCTTTTATTGCTTTTTATTAACTATATCTAAAGAATATTATCACATCAAATGTAATAAAGGGCTATAATAATTACATATACCATTACACATAACATGACAAAAGTAGGAGTTTTTTTTTTTCTTAAAAAGTTAACATCGGTAAACTTTCCGTAAATTTTCTAAGTTAACTACCTTATCCTCCTAGTTCTTCGATATTTTACCGATTGTTGTCAGAACTTTTAGGACGTTTAATGTCCCGAAAGTATTTTATCATGAATAACTTGTAAAATTATTAAACATTACAAATTATTGCGGGTACGCCTACTGGGAAAAATGAAATAAACTGCATGATCGTTCTTCGTCCTCTACCTTGTTTTGTACCAAAGAACAATTTCACCAAAACTTTAGATAAATGATCAAATACGTACTCAATGTTAGCTTTACGGTTCTGAACCCTTAAACTTCTCCCTGTCCAAATAAGGCTTCCAATGATATTATTTTTATTATTACTTGTTTATTATAATAGTTGTTTACCTCTAACCGATCTAAAGCTGACTTCGATCCCATACAGTTAAGTTGGAGGTAAATAATAGCTGGATGAAAGGAATGGAATTAAAATTTATTCCGATAGCCATGAATCAATCATTTCGTTCGGTTAGTGTAGTCAATTCTAAAAATGATTAGTTTTACCATAATTTTCCGGTTGTGCACGCTACTTCCAACGAGCGCCGTCCACACTGCAGCCTTGCGCCGGAGGGCCCGACCCATCGCCGTTGTTCCGGGCTGCTTACATTTCATTACAACTTCATCTCCATTTGCCATCCAGAAAACTTATATTTTTTAAATGTGGTATTTTTTAATGTAAAATTGAATTCGTGGGCTTGAGTTTATTTGGTACACGGTGTTAAAATCTTGCTTCGATAGTACCGCTTTAAGTTATCACGGATTGCAACTTAAACAATTATGAGTATCTATTGTTTTATGGTTGATTTTGATTTAATTAAATTCATCACTTTGTGCACATAATGCATGTAAAATACGAGTTAAGATATGTCAGATTCATTGTAACGCACATAATGCATATTAAATACGAGTTAAGATATGTCAGGTTCATTGTAACGCACATAATGCATATTAAATACGAGTTAAGATATGTCAGGTTCATTGTAACGCACATAATGCATATTAAATAAGAGTTAAGATATGTCAGGTTCATTGTAACCATCACACTCACGCGCCAGTTATATTCACAATACGCACCATTGCGTGTGTAAGTGTTTTAAGAGTAGTCTTCACCGTTGTATAAACACTGAAAACATGCCTCCTTATTCCCCTGATTTGGACGGCATTTTTGGATATTTATTGGTAAAATTTATGTTTTACTGTAGATTAAGGTTAGATCTAGGTCCCTCATACCTGGGACTATATCAATATCCCACATTTCCCCATGTATCAGTAAAAGGCAATTGTATAAGTAGAAAAAAATCTTAAAAGTAAACAAAAATTAAGTTACTTTGCGACGTCACAGAGAGTAATATTTTCACATTTTCAAAATTTTGAGGTATGAGGAACCTAATATAACTATTCGACTAAACACTTTCCAAGTTTAAAGATTCCTTGCGTTACCTGATGAGTACAACATGTTTCGATTTAATATCATGCATTTATATCGTATCCGAGTGACAAAGTAGTTCATAAGGTCACCGCTCGCCTCACGTTCACATGACCTTTCCTCGGGATGACAAACAAAACTCTGATTGCGACCTCAGCTTTGAAGTTAAGAGAGGTGGCAAGTTAAATTAAATTGAACCTATGAGGAGTGAAATGCGGTTCCATTTGAGATTAAATCAAGTTCAATTCTTTGAGTTTTTTAGTCAAGATTTGGAATTTACTCCAAAAACAGCGCAAGATATAGTTCTATCAAGTAGATTATAACAATGTTATTTCATATGTATATACAATTTTGAATTGAGTTAGTTACTGAAAATTGAACTGTAAGAAGTTAACGGAAATGATACGATTGAATCAAACTGTATGCAAAGTTCATAATTAACTAAACTATCAAATATTTAATTAGTTAACATTGAATGTATCTTGTTTTAGTGCCTTTAGTGAATTAAAAACGGATAAATTACGTATTATTAAGTATCTTATGTACGTTGCAGTTATTCTACCACCATATTATATTAACCATATTATATTTATATTAATGCCATGAAAACAAATTAATATTTATTATACCTTATATATAGTATCCTACTATGATATTTATTGTAGAATCGATGATTTTATGATTACTGGTTTAAATTAATTAGGCCTGTGTCTGTGGATCGGGTAAGTTTGCTTGAAATTAAACACAAAACAAAGCTTTTTTATTTCTTTATTGAAAAGTTACAGGTTAAGTGTCGCACAGTACATTTTGTAAAATTTGTTTGATTATATTTTAAATCACTTTAACATTGCTCTAATTTAAATATTGGTTCAAAATTAAAAATCCTTTACTATATATATTCCGTTACATTCATTACCACGCGTTTAAAGTAAAAAGGAAGGTTCCCGACCTTACAAATGGGGCTTTAGTTTGTTTTAGAACGCGGAATTTCGATTAAGGCATTAAAAACATTTAAAAATCGAGTTGTAAAAGATGGTTTATCCTGTACTGCAAAATATTATTAATAACAATTTATAAATTGAACTCTTAAAAAATAATCTAAAATGTAATGTTGTATGTTGCTCAGTGACTTCGGCAGTTCTAGTCACTAATACCGTTAACAATCAATCGAAACATCTGATTTGTGATACACATACTTTTCGTTTTTCTAGTACTACTTTGTTAATATTGGCTAATCTAGTATTTAATATTCATTAGAATTCGAGTGTCAAAATATCTCCAGCTGGTATCCTCATTCAAGAACAGGAAATTTCACACATTAAACACAATTTTTCATTATTTTTTACACTTAAAATTATTTTTTATATGTTGTGATAAATATTTAAATTTTCATCAAAATTAAAATTTAAAAATAAGAAAATGTCGGAGGACCCCTTTTATTATTTATTTTAAAATCTTTATTGGGTGAGCACCTATTTATAGCAACGTAACAAATTACTGTATTTAATTGTAATGTTAGAGTCTTTGGATAGAAATTGCAAAAGTGAAATCCTTCTGCAAGGTGGAAGGGACTTCAGTGACCAAGGGTATAATAACATCGCCATTGGCAGTCTCCATTACAAGAACTGTTTTGAGATTGCTTACGTTACATTATAACTGCTCCGTCGCGCAGCGTGTCTTATGATGGAAAGTAATTACCGGGCAGCTTACTATTTATACAGTGATATTCCTTATCGGGGTATTCTTTTGATTCTTACAGTTCTTACAGTTAATAGTTCTATAAATTAAATCTGTTAATTGCTTTGTTTAAAACGGGTATAATCTTAAATGTTTAAAATCGCTGTCATTAATTTATTCCAAAGTTGTGACCATTAAGGTTTCCCTAATTTACAATGAAATATAAACAAAAAGATCTCCTAGTAGTAAAGGCATACATATACATAAAATATGCATATATCAACAATTTATACCTTTTAGTTTTTGGTCATTAAATATCCGTAATAACTTTACTAAAATTACAGATCAAAGAAATTTTTGTACTTCATCTAAATAAAACGGTTTTACCATTTCATATTACGGCGTATTCTATACATTTCGGAAGGTAAAATTAATTTATTTATGTGAAAAACTATCTAGTCCTTAGTACATACTAAAAACCTTATTAAATTATAAACTATATTTACTTCTATTTACAAACATAAACATAAAATACCCCCGTCGCAGCAGACCTGCGTACTCAGCGAACTTCCAAACGATCTTGAGATATTGTATTTTCCCCATTAACACCATAGGAAAGGGTATGTAGGTTGCCTGCCTTGGGATGTTGTTGGAAAATGTTAGTTTTGTTAGGAAATTTAATAGTTACATTAGGTAAATGTCAAACTATATCAATTTTCAGCATTTTTTAATTTTCCCCATAAACCCCATGGGGGTGAGTAAGTAGGTTTGCTGCCATATGGGTGTTGTAAGCAAATATCAGTTAAATCCTACCTAGTGAATGAACATACCAAATATCATCAAGTTATGGTGTTCTTTTCATTTTCCCCATAAACCCCATAGGGGTGAGAACGTAGGTTTGCCGCCATGTGGGTGTTGTAAGCAAATATCAGTTGAACCCTACCAAGTGAATGTACATACCACATTTTATCAAGTTATTCCAATAAATAAGCGAGATACAGGGTTTTGTTGATTTCCCTTAAGATTAACATGGAAAACCTATTTTTGGCTTTTCTCCGTAACCTGTTAAACCAAGATATAAATTCAAAATATTAAATTGTTTGTTTTTTAAGCTCTTTTAAATGGTTTCAGTTAAAATTGTTGAATTTTGAAATTTATGCTCTAAAAATGCAAAAACCCCATTTTTGACCCCCCCATGCTGGTTTGCGAACTCATGAAAATAGACCAAGCCTTACACCTTCATACCAAATTTCATCAAAATCGGAGGTCCCCTTCAAAAGTTATCAGTACAACGGACACACACACACACACACACACACACACACACACACACACACACACACATATATATATATATATATATATATATATATATATATATATATATATGAAAATGAACGAATGGTGTTTTTGGCTTCTGGGGACCTCAAAATTAAAAAGTAACATGGTCCCGGGCTTTGGTCTTACCATGGCTACTACCGTAATAGCGTATTCCCTATAGGGAAATTCGCTAAAACTGTCCCTTCTCATATCTTCTTGGGTATTCTCGGACATAAAAAACGTTTTCTTACGTTTTTAACTTATTTTAAAATATTTTGGAGTTGAATGTTTAACATAAAATCCTGTTAAAGCTTGGTCTTCTTCAAAGAGACGTCAAAGAATGTTCACGTCTCTACAGAAGGTCAGCGTCAATAGCTTTACTAACTTCCAAACATGCAACCTCATATCTCCGTCTTCACATTATAATACTATCCAAAAGTTCAAATATTTAGACTTTTATTTCACAAAATTCATTTCACAATTTCAAAAAATTGCTTGGTCTTGACAGTGTGAATACGGTAACAATCGGTCATTTAAATATTAAATCAAAGCTTCGAGTGACATTTGCTTTAGCTTAGTTCGGCCGCGGGAGGGTCGCGGACCCGCCTACACAGCACACGTGCACCTACAACCTTTCAATTACAATACAGTATAAATTGAAATATCATAACATGCAGAATGGTTTACGCTAAATGTTGATGACGTAGTTTTCTATTAAAGTGACAAGAATGCTTTGAGGGCAACGAGGCAGAGATCTGGGCGTGGGTTGAAGAGGATGAGAAAAATTACAGGAAAGTGTTTATGTGTTACAAGGTAGGCCAAGGAGTAGTTTCAGTGAGCCATTTCCTTATTACTTGGAAATTAAATGCTATACTTATATGAAAAGTAAGTTGTATAAAAAGGGGTTACAAGTAATATAAGAGAATACGTAAAATAAAACTTACTATAAAATAAATTGTGCATACATTAATTTGACATATTCTGAGATTTTATTTGGCTTATTTGATTTTTCAACTGAGTGTTCTATTGACTTTCCTACATTTTTACAAATATCACAATTGATTACATGCATCATGGTTTCGTAAATGTCTACATATTATAAACAAAGAATTATTAGGCAGAAATAAATTCGTAGTGATAATTTTGTCATATTTCATTAGAGATGTTCAGTTTAATTTCATAATAAACAGTGTAATTTGCATACTAATGCCTTGTCCATTTTTATAAATAGTGACTGTAATAACTATCATCAATTGTAGTTTGTATTTTAATTTTAATAAGTTAAAATATGTAATAATATGTAAATATTATTAAAAGTTTTCGTAAAACCCCAGAATATAGACTCAAATTGGACTAAAATTGTGTAAAGTCCACTAACTATTTAAATATTTCAGTTTAAGAATAATAATTTTCTTCATCTCTACTCATTCTGCTACACATATATTAAGTACTTTTATAGAAAACTGCTATTATAACCAAATAAAGTTATTTTAGACATAGGAGTTGATTACATAACTGAAGTTTACCGAGAGTTTCCAGCACTAGAGGGATCGCTGGCAGTGATTGGACATGACATGATAACAAAATCCGGTTAATTAAGCGATCAAGTCAATTAGTTTAGAAGTTGAAGCGCCACTAGAGCGGCGGCAGTTGCACGAATGACTGGCTGCTAACTAGCGGCCATCGCAGCGACGGCGGGGCGGGTGATCGGCCTCACGGGAATGTGCCGACTCGGCCGCAACTGCACTTGCGCTTGTAGCCACACCAACACAAACTTGTATAAACGTTGTGATTACAAATATATTGTTTGACCCTAAAGTAAATTTGTAAGTTTTTTTAACATATAGACTAATTGCATTATTTAATTTTACAGCGGGGTTTAATGTAATACAAGCCTTTCCGATCGCCCACGTTTGACATTTAGTTGGTAGAACTTATTTCTGTGTTAAAGACTTTAAAGACGGTTTAGTTTCTGTGTGTACGAACTTGACATATGATCGATGTTTAACTATTATAATATTTGACCCATTACACTGTAATACTTTTGATAAAAAATATATGATAATAGATTTACGTCAAAACTATGATAGTGTGATACCGGTCTAACTTCAATAGCCTTTTTAACATAATCAAATAATAATAATAATAATTAAGCAATATATCACACACATGAACACCAAATGTGGGGTATTAAAAAAATTATTGCATATTTAAAACATTCAATGGGTAGTTGTTAAAAGTCATTTAGAAATGTCAGTTACTTAATTTTTAAGTAATAAAAGTATAATTTATTATCTACATGATAGTGTATTTAAAATAATAAGAGAGATTCCAACATTTACCTACGACAAGGAAATCTGTATGTTAAGCTTTTCTGAATAACACTAACACTTCTTTTTATATATTTTCGTCAATGTGTTAGTAGTTTTCTTTTAGTTGGGGAAACAATATACTTTTTCTGTTTTTGTTTAATTCATTCTGAATAAAAATTTAAGCATACTTATTGAAAAAGAGGATATTTAATACAGTTTAACAGTACGGACGTGTACCAATTACCCTGAAATTTAAACAAATGTCCTAAATAGTGAGAGTGATACATGTTGAAGGCCAAACTAGAGATCATTTGTACAGAAATTGCCAAACCAGATAAAGGTAACTGTGATTACGATTGTTCGTACTAAAATATAAACTTTTTACAAAAAGTTTTATCAGATTTCTACTCTTCTTCGAAGTTTGTTTTCCGCTTTGCGGTGGTGTTGATATTATATATTCTGTTTCGATATCCATGGAGTAAAATTTCACATACGTATGTGATGAAAAAGTAAGTATTACAATAAATTTAATCACAACATTCCGTTAAGGTAATTTCAATTAAGTAGACTGACCAATTTTATTGCATTGTACGATTTTAACTTTCATTATTATGTACGTACATCCCACAAACACAGTCCTTGTTTGCTTCATAGAATTAATTACCAAAAATTAATTGCTTCATAGAATTAGGTGCCAAGCTAGCAAGTTTCAAATACGATACACACAAATATAAATATGTATTGTTGTTGTGTAGCCTTGATAGTAAAACAAAAAATATTTTTTTTGTGTCAAGGACTAACTGAAAGTTTTTTCATTTATGGTACAACGCACAATAATTTTTTTAACGAAATGATCGAGAAAACGTAACAATATTGCTATGTCCCCAATAGGAGTTAACTAAAAACCAACTCGTTATATATTTTACTAATAGCTATCCTAGAAGGTAAAAATGATGAGAATTTAATTGAGGGATAAAAATATTTGTACATGTTATAACTGAGTTTCCATTTCTGATGGGGGTCGGTCCATGAGGAGTCAGTAGAAAATCTTAAATGTTGGTTGATAAGTACATCAAATTAAAGGTCTCACTAGATGCCGTAAACTCGAACTCAAATGGATGGCCGAGACTCAAGACTCAAATGGCAGGCAATCAAACTTCTTGTGATCTCATATTGCTGAAACTTAAAATTTCAATAACTTTGGAGATACTTGCTTTTTGAGGTTGGGTTTGTGGCTTATTATTTAGAAAAGACCTGTAAATGTCTTTATTTTCCAACTAATATGCCACAAACCCCGCCTCAAAAGGTCTAATGATTTCAATGAGAAATTTGATTGCCTTCTAATTCCTTCTCACCTTCTCTTTCATCCATTTGAGGTCCGGTTTCTGGCATGGAGCCCCCCACTGGTTTGTAGAAAACCTTCAGTGACTTCAATAAGTAGAATTTCGAGGTTTAGTGATGTAAACCTACCAAGCTTTGTTTTTTTTTTTTTTTTTTTTTATTTTTTTATCTGTAATCGATCAGAAAATATTAATCCCGCGCAGAACGTTTTGTCCTTTTGTGTCAGAACCTTTATGTCTTTTTGTAATTGTATATATTTTAAATTAGCACTTTTAACAATATAAATATGGTTATTGGTTCTTTTAAGGAAACTGTAAAAATGTATATTTTCCATAGCGACAGTTAGAATATATTGAGAAAAAGCCTCTGTGGGAAGTCTAAGATTTGGGTTTTTACAGCTAAAATAGTATGGGAACGTTATTAATTTTTTGTTTATTTTTCCTGCGCTGCAGGTATTTCCTAATTAATGGCGTCTGCCCACTACTAATTACTCGCAGATATTGCGGTGGCGACTGGAGCGTGGGAGCGGGCTTGATGACTGGGCGACCGCCAGACTGCTACAGCCCCGATCCTACTCTACTGCAAAGTGCACTAATACACGTTGCGCCTTCGTGCCACGACCCTGGCAGAAGTGTAGCTCACTCAGAAATTAAACTGCTCAAGTTTCGGTAGAGATGTTTCTTAGTGAGTTCTATAAATTACATTTGAAGTATTTTATCTAGTTCGAATACTTGCGATATCGGTGCTTAATTGAACGCTAACGAACAGATTTAAAGAATTTATGCATTTTACCATTTATAATAATTTTTCCTATTGTACTATAAATAACAAGGATTATTTAATTTGCATGATCCATTGAAAGATTTGCCGCAATGACAAAGTAGATTACATAAAGGTAGGGGTTGGCAAATTACATAGGCATTTAAGTACTATCAACATTCAAAGTACTATCAAACATTGGTACGAGCAAAAAATTACTTTTTTTCTCTGTATAATTATATCTAGATTTCACAGATGTAAAAGAATGCGGTTTACTACACGTCAACATGACAGAATACGAGCTGATATTAAATTTAGTAGTTACATTTATTTATGATTGAGCTTACCTGGAGCTGAGTGAGGCGAGAGACGGGTCCGCTGGTGGAGGAAGACATGTTATAGCTCAAGCCCTGCACTGCGGCCATCTGGGACAGAAAATGTAGTTCATTATATTTTTTCTTAAACATTTTTACGTGTTTGTCCATTATCTGAGTCTGATTCCTGCCAGCGTTCAATAAGCTACCTTGTCTATTTAGTTATAAGTTTAAATGTTAAGTATATATGTTGTGATTTTTTGTTAGTTATTGTAGGAATACATTATGAGCATGATTTATTTTCGAAGAGGATTTAAATTTTAAAATGTATTTAATATCCTGTAGCCGTCGTAATCAAACTATTATCCTATTATATTAAACGAGAAAGTTTTGTAGTGGGGTTTGTGGTTGGAAATTATTTCGCGAAGTACAAGCGCTAGACCGTTCCGGATGGAAAATAACTATTCTTGGGTACAAAATAATAGTAGTTTAATTCATCAAAACGCTCAAAACGCTCGAAATATTTAGCAAAATCGTTAATAAAAATCATTTTTCTCCATAAGAAAAGCATTGGAGCGATCACCTGATTATAACATTTTTTCCGAAACGTAAGTCTCATGTTTTAACCATGTAGCCTGTTTGTGTATTAAAAACGAGAAAATTTCTTAGTTCTGTTGGGGGTTGGGCATAATCTTCAAAAGCACGAGTGGAAACCCAGTATTGAGCGATAAATTCTAGGGTAAAAAATAACAGGTAGTTTAATTCATCAAAACGCGAAAAACCTTGGATTACACAGTAAGATAATGAATCAAATTTTGACCCTTAAGAAAAGTATAGGTGCAAATCATATGATTATAATAAAATGAAATGCTTTAAAGTCAATTGAAACAATAACAATGTTTATGAAAATCGTCAAAAAATCTAACTAAGGTTAGTTTGTTACATAAAAACTTAACCTCAAAAAACTCTTCAGGTTTATACAATGAGGCTTTTGTTAAACCAGTTTTTATAACATTCTTAAAATTAGCTCTAGATAAATTTCTTATGTTAACAGGCAAAGCATTATATTTTTTATGCCTTGATAGCAAAGGCTATTTTCAGTTGCTGAAAACATGCACCTTGAGGTGGAAATATTACCTCTAAACCTTGTGGAGTACCTGTGAACATTTGATATTTTGGTTAAATTTGGCAGATTGTCCTTGACAAAAAGCATGACATGACAAACAATGATGGTAAGTATTTTAAGAGCAATCAAGAGTGGTTTGCAATGTGTTTGGTTATGAACGCCACACATTAATCTTACGGCCTTTTTCTGCAACATAAAAATCCTGTCAATGTCAATGGCATAAGAACAGTAAATGGGACCACACTGAGGTCCCATATGACATAAAACTATGGATGTATGCGGAATAATACAGAGAAAGACATCAGGAGAAATACCAGCAATTAGTGATCTTATCATGAATACCCGTCGCAATTTTTGAAGCCAAATAATCAATGTGTATTTGCCACTTAATATTGGACTGTCAATGAAACCCCAAGAACTTAAGTGATTTGACATTGCTGGATCTACTGCCCAGACACAGTGTTACATCCTGAACCTTCTCAGCATTCATGCAGGATTTCTTTGTACTACACCCCTCAGTAATAAGGGTTGAGTTAAAAATAACAACATCATTGACATCATTTAGCGAGCTACAATGTGGACTTAGAACCAAAATCGTCTGCAAAAAATGGACATACTGATCATTAAAAAAATGTTAAAAAATGTAAGTAGCGTCCACGTAGGCCTATACACAAACGAATAAGCAGCAGAGACATCCATCCTTATGGGAAAGTAAGGCTTAAACTCTAAGGCCTGACCCAGTTTGACAAAGTCAGCATCAAAGATCTTCAAGATATGTTTAAGAGCTTCAAACCCAAAAACTCTGCAGGAATCGACCAAATATCCAACAAAATAATCAGTTATTGTCAAACAGTAATCATTTTGCCTATATTTAACATTATTAACTCCTCCATAGAACAAAATGAAATTCCTGAAGCAGCCAAAATAGAATTAGTTTACCCGAAATGCAAAAAAGGAGAAAAATCCAAAGCATCAAATTACCGACCCGTATCAGTGCTGCCCACTTTATCCAAATACATTGAAAAAGCAATCCACAACCAATTAATCAACTATCTAGATACAATACAAAAGTAACATTTAGTTCTAAATTAACGACAACCGACCAATCCAATATTGTGAATATCAGTAATCACAAAAAACTACACGTGTTTACAGCTATACATTAACATATGTTTAAAATGTTCAACCCAAACCCGATGTTATTCTAATGGGAAAATCTCAAATTTAATTTGTGTAAAGCGCCCTTATTTTATGTCTGATTTTCATCGATTTTTAACAGAAACAACTACAGAACAAGCCCTATCCAACGACACCAAAAACTTGAATATCGGACAAAAATTGTAGGAGGAGTTCTCAACACAAAAAAAACCTTAGCGTATTAAATAAGTATAGATGCTGCAGATTGGTTGAATGGAAAGAGATGGTCTAATAATTTTGCAAAAGTAAAATTACCAAAAATAACAAAATAATCCAGTGCCGTGAAGAATAATTTTTAACAGCTGTTTATTTATATTAATAAATTGAATTAAAGAATAAATAAATTTGAACAAAACTTGCCCAGTTTCAAGTTTTATAATCTATATATTAATACGCAAGCATGTTTCGTTTCCTCCTTTTTTCTCAGCTCGTGTGCATCGTAGAAGAAATCCGCGCATACCGATAGAAAGGTATAGTCCTGTAGATGAGCAGAATTCCATTCTAATTCACATTGGACTCCAGGGCTACGCCTTCAGGCTTTCAAAGTTCCAAAGTTAATCTTATGGAGAATGATAATTGATCGAATCATTAGAAAGCTGTTGTAAAAACAACTGATAGGAAAAGAGGAAGAACATATGTTTCAGTTATAAGATGTTTTTTAAACTTCTTAATCCAGATCAACTGAAATTTTGGTCGAATTTCGACCAGGAGGCAATTTCTAGTTATATTGTATACACGTTTAAATTTCTACGTACAATACATAAGCAGGGCCAATAGGGCAAAGCCCAGAAGCTTATAAATAACAGGAATAGGCCTATCAATATTTCTGTTAGATAAATAAAGTATAGTTTTACAAAACCTCAGGTCAATCGGTCCAGTAGTCTTTGTGCCTATTCAAGACACACAAAGCTTTCATTTTTAAAGATACATACTTTCATTTTTATAGATAGATTGAAAATCAAAATGTTATTGTAGGAAAATGCTACTCAAAATCTCTATCGTAAGTTTAAGTTCTTTGTTTACATTTTAAAAACTTTTCTCCCACCCCAATATTCTCGAGGAGGAAGTTTTTTTTAGGTCTTTTTTAGACCTATAGAAAAGGGAAGACTGAAGGCGTGCTCTGACATCTCCCCCTCACTTAATAAACTTAAATGTAACTTTACACATTTTGTAACATTTTACAACATAATTATAGAGCGAAGCTCGGCTCCCCGGTACTTCCAATATTACTTCAACTGCATATGAAGTCCTACCGATTTTTAACACTCGGAAAAGTCATATAAACTATTTGTTTCGATGCCTTTTATTGTATAATTCTCAGTAGTAAAGTTTCGAAATCTACAGCATCAACTGAATCCTACTTGAATGGCGCACGATCAATATATGAATGAAATTTTAATTTCACATTTAAAACAGTATTCTGCTAAAATTCGGACGCAGTGCTCCCAGGTTTAAAAGCAACATCTGATCACGTCTTATAAAGATGGCGCTCAAATTCACTTTCCTAAAATGAATTCGACATTAATGCCGAGCACGCAGCAGCTGCTCTTCTTCAATCATCTCTGGAAAACTACACTTATTCTATTATCTTTGCTCAAAACAAAATACACCAACAGACAATGTAATTTTTAGTAGAATACTAACATCCCGTCACAGGTTTGGTTTGATATAAGATTTACTGAAAACTTCTTTAACTACAAACTATGGAATAAAATTATGTTTTAATCTTTTATGCAAGTTATATTTTTTATTACAGCTATTTTTCAAAATAAATACAAGAAAAATTATTTGTGTTCGGGAAATATCAATGTTAAGGGATCCA
Organism: Neoaliturus tenellus; assembly: GCA_030545055.2. NCBI lineage: Eukaryota > Metazoa > Arthropoda > Insecta > Hemiptera > Cicadellidae > Neoaliturus > Neoaliturus tenellus. Next base: position 70,162,497 of record CM061531.1, on the reverse strand, counting down.
TCCGGTAGGCAATACGCTGGCAATGTAAACACGTTTATATTATATTCACAGTGATGAAATGTTGTTCGCTCGTAAGCTAATATTGCATGGTGAAGTAACCTGGGGTCTAAAATAGGTTTCGACCTCTTGAAACAGCTAAGTAGTTCCAGATACGAGAGGTCCTGTTCTGGCAGCAGCGCCCGGATCGGTTCCGCCGTGTCGTGGCCGCGCCATATACAGACACCCGTGACACGGCTCATGGCTGTCGTTGTTTTGGGTTGAGTACACCAACGAATCATTAGCGATCGATTATCTAACACGACAGCTCTGGTCTGGTCCCAGATAAACCCAGCCATAAATGGTAACCTACTTCTCTAATGTCAGCGGAGTAAACATTGTTTTTCCGTCATCACGGTCAATGTTGTCGGTCAAACTGACTGAATAGTTTTAGAAAGTTAGAGACTGCTGAATATATATTACTCGTATCATATACAACGTATTATAACCGAAAGCGTGTCAAAAATAATCTATATATTAATACGCAAGCATGTTTCATTTCCTCCTTTTTTCTCAGCTCGTGTGCATCGTAGGATAAATCCGTGCATACCGTTAGAAAGGTATAGTCCTGTAGATGAGCAGAATCACATTCTTATTCCAATCGGACTCCAGGGCTACGCCCCACAGGCTTTCAAAGTTTCAATGTTAATCTTATGGAGAAAGGAGAATTGAATGAATCATAAGACAGCTGTTGTAAAAGCAACTGGTAGAAAATAAAGAAGAACAGATGTTTTAGTTCTAAAATGTTTTTTAAGCTTCGGGTCCAGATCAACTGAAATTTTGATCGAATTTCGATCAGGAGGCGATCTCTAGTGAATAATTATTGGATGACTTTTTATTAAATGTATGTGATTTTCTTTGTCAGTGTAACACCATAATTGAACCACAACAGTGGTCAAAAATAGTTAACTTTTAAGAATATTGCGCCATGAAATGTTTGACTTGTCAGTTGCATTTATTGCATAGTTATGCTTGGCTGTGTATTGTTGCTAACCTTTTAATTTGGATGAAACACAGTACTGTAATTCGTTATAACTTACATAAAGTTGTAAGTTCTCTAAACACATACAAAATTAATCACTAAGCTGTGTATATAATGAAATGCACCGTTGTAACAAGCCATGTTATTTGACAGCGAGTGTCCCCGGCAGCGGTGGACGTTGCGCCGCGCGTCACGGGAGACGCTGCTGACGAACATTGCGTAACGCTGACGTCACTGTTGTAACGAGCCATGTTATTTGACAGCGAGTGTCCCCGGCAGCGGTGGACGTTGCGCCCGCGTCACGGGAGGCGCTGCTGACGCACATTGCGTAACGCTGACGTCACTGTTGTAACGAGCCATGTTATTTGACAGCGAGTGTCCCCGGCAGCGGTGGACGTTGCGCCGCGCGTCACGGGAGGCGCTGCTGACGCACATTGCGTAACGCTGACGTCACTGTTGTAACGAGCCATGTTATTTGACAGCGAGTGTCCCCGGCAGCGGTGGACGTTGCGCCGCGCGTCACGGGAGGCGCTGCTGACGCACATTGCGTAACGCTGACGTCACTGTTGTAACGAGCCATGTTATTTGACAGCGAGTGTCCCCGGCAGCGGTGGACGTTGCGCCGCGCGTCACGGGAGGCGCTGCTGACGCACATTGCGTAACGCTGACGTCGCTGTTGTAACGAGCCATGTTATTTGACAGCGAGTGTCCCCGGCAGCGGTGGACGTTGCGCCGCGCGTCACGGGAGGCGCTGCTGACGCACATTGCGTAACGCTGACGTCACTGTTGTAACGAGCCATGTTATTTGACAGCGAGTGTCCCCGGCAGCGGTGGACGTTGCGCCGCGCGTCACGGGAGGCGCTGCTGACGCACATTGTGTAACGCTGACGTCGCTGTTGTAACGAGCCATGTTATTTGACAGCGAGTGTCCCCGGCAGCGGTGGACGTTGCGCCGCGCGTCACGGGAGGCGCTGCTGACGCACATTGCGTAACGCTGACGTCACTGTTGTAACGAGCCATGTTATTTGACAGCGAGTGTCCCCGGCAGCGGTGGATGTTGCGCCGCGCGTCACGGGAGGCGCTGCTGACGCACATTTCGTAACGCTGACGTCACTGTTGTAACGAGCCATGTTATTTGACAGCGAGTGTACCCGGCAGCGGTGGACGTTGCGCCGCGCGTCACGGGAGGCGCTGCTGACGCATATTATGTAACGCTGACGTCACTGTTGTAACGAGCAATGTTATTTGACAGCGAGTGTCCCCGGCAGCGGTGGACGTTGCGCCGCTCGTCACGGGAGGCGCTGCTGACGCACATTGCGTAACGCTGACGTCGCTGTTGTAACGAGCCACGTTATTTGACAGCGAGTGTCCCCGGCAGCGGTGGACGTTGCGCCGCGCGTCACGGGAGGCGCTGCTGACGCACATTGCGTAACGCTGACGTCACTGTTGTAACGAGCCATGTTATTTGACAGCGAGTGTCCCCGGCAGCGGTGGACGTTGCGCCGCGCGTCACGGGAGGCGCTGCTGACGCACATTGCGTAACGCTGACGTCACTGTTGTAACGAACCATGTTATTTGACAGCGAGTGTCCCCGGCAGCGGTGGATGTTGCGCCGCGCGTCACGGGAGGCGCTGCTGACGCACATTTCGTAACGCTGACGTCACTATTGTAACGAGCCATGTTATTTGACAGCGAGTGTACCCGGCAGCGGTGGACGTTGCGCCGCGCGTCACGGGAGGCGCTGCTGACGCATATTATGTAACGCTGACGTCACTGTTGTAACGAGCAATGTTATTTGACAGCGAGTGTCCCCGGCAGCGGTGGACGTTGCGCCGCTCGTCACGGGAGGCGCTGCTGACGCACATTGCGTAACGCTGACGTCGCTGTTGTAACGAGCCACGTTATTTGACAGCGAGTGTCCCCGGCAGCGGTGGACGTTGCGCCGCGCGTAACGGGAGGCGCTGCTGACGCACATTGCGTAACGCTGACGTCACTGTTGTAACGAGCCATGTTATTTGACAGCGAGTGTCCCCGGCAGCGGTGGACGTTGCGCCGCGCGTCACGGGAGACGCTGCTGACGAACATTGCGTAACGCTGACGTCACTGTTGTAACGAGCCATGTTATTTGACAGCGAGTGTCCCCGGCAGCGGTGGACGTTGCGCCCGCGTCACGGGAGGCGCTGCTGACGCACATTGCGTAACGCTGACGTCACTGTTGTAACGAGCCATGTTATTTGACAGCGAGTGTCCCCGGCAGCGGTGGACGTTGCGCCGCGCGTCACGGGAGGCGCTGCTGACGCACATTGCGTAACGCTGACGTCGCTGTTGTAACGAGCCATGTTATTTGACAGCGAGTGTCCCCGGCAGCGGTGGACGTTGCGCCGCGCGTCACGGGAGGCGCTGCTGACGCACATTGCGTAACGCTGACGTCACTGTTGTAACGAGCCATGTTATTTGACAGCGAGTGTCCCCGGCAGCGGTGGACGTTGCGCCGCGCGTCACGGGAGGCGCTGCTGACGCACATTGTGTAACGCTGACGTCGCTGTTGTAACGAGCCATGTTATTTGACAGCGAGTGTCCCCGGCAGCGGTGGACGTTGCGCCGCGCGTCACGGGAGGCGCTGCTGACGCACATTGCGTAACGCTGACGTCACTGTTGTAACGAGCCATGTTATTTGACAGCGAGTGTCCCCGGCAGCGGTGGATGTTGCGCCGCGCGTCACGGGAGGCGCTGCTGACGCACATTTCGTAACGCTGACGTCACTGTTGTAACGAGCCATGTTATTTGACAGCGAGTGTACCCGGCAGCGGTGGACGTTGCGCCGCGCGTCACGGGAGGCGCTGCTGACGCATATTATGTAACGCTGACGTCACTGTTGTAACGAGCCATGTTATTTGACAGCGAGTGTCCCCGGCAGCGGTGGACGTTGCGCCGCGCGTCACGGGAGGCGCTGCTGACGCACATTGCGTAACGCTGACGTCACTGTTGTAACGAGCCATGTTATTTGACAGCGAGTGTCCCCGGCAGCGGTGGACGTTGCGCCGCGCGTCGCGGGAGGCGCTGCTGACGCACATTGCGTAACGCTGACGTCGCTGTTGTAACGAGCCATGTTGTTTGACAGCGAGTGTCCCCGGCAGCGGTGGACGTTGCGCCGCGCGTCACGGGAGGCGCTGCTGACGCACATTGCGTAACGCTGACGTCACTGTTGTAACGAGCCATGTTATTTGACAGCGAGTGTCCCCGGCAGCGGTGGACGTTGCGCCGCGCGTCACGGGAGGCGCTGCTGACGCACATTGTGTAACGCTGACGTCGCTGTTGTAACGAGCCATGTTATTTGACAGCGAGTGTCCCCGGCAGCGGTGGACGTTGCGCCGCGCGTCACGGAAGGCGCTGCTGACGCACATTGCGTAACGCTGACGTCACTGTTGTAACGAGCCATGTTATTTGACAGCGAGTGTCCCCGGCAGCGGTGGATGTTGCGCCGCGCGTCACGGGAGGCGCTGCTGACGCACATTGCGTAACGCTGACGTCACTGTTGTAACGAGCCATGTTATTTGACAGCGAGTGTACCCGGCAGCGGTGGACGTTGCGCCGCGCGTCACGGGAGGCGCTGCTGACGCACATTGCGTAACGCTGACGTCGCTGTTGTAACGAGCCATGTTATTTGACAGCGAGTGTCCCCGGCAGCGGTGGACGTTGCGCCGCGCGTCACGGGAGGCGCTGCTGACGCACATTGCGTAACGCTGATGTCACTGTCCGTCTCCTGATTCACTCAGGAAGCATTATTATACGTCACTCCGCCTCTTCCGCTGCTATTGAAGATTTTTACATTTCAATAAATAAAACAACAAACAAATTTTTGTGTACTGTCAGTGTAATGATACTCTCTACTTCAAGGAATACTATTCAGTGTAATGACTAATGAATCTCTCTTACATATCCAACAGTAAGAGGATAGTGTAGTTTCCAGTTTCTAGTGTATAGTTTATATAGTGACTAGAAAAGTTAGTTAGTTGTGTTAGGAATACTTTGTTTATTTGATTACGGCGGCAACTAATAAAATACAAAACATAATAGTAATAATAACTACATATTTAAATGATTTTTGTTTGAATAAAACAAAAATTAAATTCCGTGTCAATTTCTTATTTTAAATTATTCTAGTTTCTAAATTTTATTAATAATTATGATTAAATCTTTGTTGGGACCTCAAAAAAGAACGAGCATATCATTTAAACAGTTCGGTCTCCAAAAGGATCTATGTTGGACCAAGTTTAAATTTGTAATTAAACCTTAAATGAAATATTGTTATAAAATGTCGACTATGTACTGTAGCATTATTAGGGAAAATGCAAATTGTGCTCCTATGCGAATAATGTGTCTTGAATGAAAATATAATCTATATTGGGAGCAAGCAACGGGTTACACAGTCAATAAAAACAAATCAATAATTGATTGGGCTCGCAAATTGGTATATTATTATTATTTCTATTAACAAATTATATAAAAAAGTATAGCCAATTTTTAACTCAATTTACCTTAGGACAATATATTTGAATATTAAAGAATTGTGTTTTTACCTTAAGCTCAGTCAAAAAGTTTTCCGGAAGTAATTCCGGAGGAGCTGAATTTTTCACAGTCGATAGGCCTGTTGAGTATCAATTGTTCTCAATTGTCCTCAGGGGATCAAAGCAATAAACTAACAACATAATTAATATTATATGAGTGGCTGATTGTTATATTATAATAAACCACAACAACACAACTGCGTAGTGAGCTAAACATATAGAATAGCAACAGGTGTCTCTACTCAATAAGTCATTGCGTAACCCAAGAATTGTGCTGGACTATGTATTCAAGTCCCGAATAGTTGAATGATATCTATTACAAAACAATCACAATCTAAACCTTTGATATTTGTTGTAGAAAGTTTTATTGACAACACAATAAAAACAACGCTACTTCGATTGATTTTCTCGTTACGAAACTATAGTCGGTTTCTGACACTCTGCGAACTTTAACTTTAAAGGGGCGGAGGGCGGAAAGCTCAAGGTGGATTTCCCGGGAATTTTGGGAAAATGCACACCTATCATAATCTATTAACTGTGAAAAATTCAGCTCCTTAGGAATTACTTCCACACAAACTTATTTTGTTTGGCCTACTTTGTCGGAAGCTTTAAAGCTAGTGCAGGGTGGTTATCTAAAGGTTTAGGTTATCCAAAAACAACAAAAAAGTACTAATTGGGAGTTTAGCTGTTTTCGACTGTATTCAAATTTGCTTGTGATTTTTCAGGGGGATTAAAAGTAAATATAAAATGTCCAAATATTATTCATTAATTTAACTATAGACTGTATCAGATTTTTTTATAGACTGGTTATTTTTGGATCAGAATGGATAAGGTGTTGATAAGGAGTGATAGCAAGTGTAATTTATGATTAGATTAGTGTAATTGAAAAAAAATAAAAGGGTCGATAATTTTCCAATTTAAGTTGCGAATCTACCACCACAGGTTACTTACGGGTTCATCTCAAGATTTTATATACGATTATATACGAGCTTGTTTCTCAACACTCTTTGATTTCAGCGAAGATAAAATACTACGGTACAGGCACTTCTAGAACTCTTATACTCCAATGTTTTCCAGGCACTCCACATCCTTGTCAGGAATAAAGAGAGGCTTAAGGACCTGATTATACAGTCAAGAAAGCGCTCATTTTGAAGTTACGAGTATATCCTTATAAGTTAGTAATTATTGACTCCGGCGTTGGACAGAGCTTGCTAATGGCAAACAGTGAACCATTGGCTGGCGAGAGCGAGAGCAGATGTTTACAATACAATGGCGAGCGGCTGGCGGCCTGTTGATGATTCACACGGTGTGGGCAGCGGCATCACTGCTCGGTGGCCTTACCGGGTCTCTCACCACACTCGCATCCTAGCGGGGTGCAACCTCGCACAGCAACTCTCATAGGTGGCAATACAGAACACCAGGTGGGACACCTGTTTGAAATCTGTCTATCTACTTTATTAAGTATTCCAAACAATTTAACTGTCGGTGTTTAGAATACGGTAGTCAATATTGCAATATTTACTATTCTGCTCAAGTACATTGAGAAACTTTGATTATGTGTTCAGTACGGTAGTTGTCTCGATCAGTCTATAAATTATAATCAACAAGATCTATTCATTAGATTGTTAAAAATACAGCTTTAGTCAGTGAGCTCATTCTCAGTCTATTTCTCGTATTTAGCATCGTTTAACGTTACATATAAGCGTCGTTAAAAGTAATCTCATTTAATATCATTAGCCGTATTGTAACTTCGTCTTTTTAAATCCATATCGTTTTGGGAAAGAATATTGAGTTGGGATTCATTCACCAAATTATGTTTCATCAATATCCGTTCGTAACGAATCTTCTCTTGACTCATAGATTTCATCTGACATTAATTTACAATTTGATGCCGCAACATACCTATGCACCAGGTCATTTTGGACACGATAAAGGTAAAATAATTAGAGTTAAATTAATTGACTGCGCTGATAAATAATTTTTATATTACTAGACAGTTGTTAATTTTAATTAATTTAACCTGTGTTGTTACAAACCCTTCACGGTAGTGGTAGAGAAGGTTCTAAAAGATTCAGGCAACCTCAATAGTAACTCATAGGGTTTACTTTAATATTTTAACAGCCATATGTTGCTTTACGAGATCGAAACATTGAAAGTATTCAAAATTTTCACCAGTATAAAATATGTTCCTTTTAATTAATTTAACCTGTGTTGTTACAAACCCTTCACGGTAGTGGTAGAGAAGGTTCTAAAAGATTCAGGCAACCTCAATAGTAACTCATAGTGTTTACTTTAATATTTTAACAGCCATATGTTGCTTTACGAGATCGAAACATTGAAAGTATTCAAAATTTTCACCAGTATAAAATACAATTTGATTACCGTGCACAATTTCGCAGCTTAATTCAAGTATGATCATCCCACTACAAATTAATTACTGCTTTAACATATCAGTGACTGGGCAGTAATTGTTTGCCGATAATCCTATCATTAGTGATATTTCGTTTATGTAGTTGCCAGACCATCAGTTATCATATTTACCACCCATTAGCATGCGTTCCCGCAAATTACATTCGAGCTGTAACTAAAATATGAGCTCCGTTATAGCCTGTGGCCGAACCGGTGTGATAAAATCATGTTCCCGGTAGTAACAGTAGAACTGCGCTGGCCCTTGTTTGGCTCTTCAGTGTTACTACCAGTGACATAAAAGTGGGTTACGGTTTCTAGTTACGTCGCATTACATTAGGCACGAAGTGGAACAGCGGTAAATGAATCATCCCCTGGGTCGGACCTGCGTGACGGACCCTACACGTCCTCTAGAGGTCGTCCTGAGATACGTTAAATCCCCAGCAATGATAACCCAGTTCTAAAGGACACCCTAACCTCATTATAGCGGATTATCAGATCTACTTACATAGGAACTTAGTAAACAATTCAATCTATCGAAGCGAAATTTGAAATATATATAAATTCTTAACATTGTCTTGCTACCAACACATTTCTACACTATACATAATATAGACAAATGGTTTCCAGGTGTTTATTACATTTCTGGACGAATTTAACTTTTTTAGAAAGTTTTTAACTAGCAACCTCCAAAACTCAGGAATTGTAGCGCTCGCAATGGAGTGATTTGAAGTTGAGTGGGGCTGAGCAGAGTGAGATAGATGATCGGGTGTTTGGGCTGCATGACCAAACACACCCGCAACACTAAGGGATTGTAGCACTCGCAGTGGAGTGATTTGAAGTTGAGTGGGGCTGAGCAGAGTGAGATAGATGATCGGGTGTTTGGGCTGCATGACCAAACACACCCGCAACACTAAGGGATTGTAGCACTCGCAGTGGAGTGATTTGAAGTTGAGTGGGGCTGAGCAGAGTGAGATAGATGATCGGGTGTTTGGGCTGCATGACCAAACACACCCGCAACACTAAGGGATTGTAGCGCTCGCAATGGAGTGATTTGAAGTTGAGTGGGGCTGAGCAGAGTGAGATAGATGATCGGGTGTTTGGGCCGCATGACCAAACACACCCGCAACACTAAGGGATTGTAGCACTCGCAGTGGAGTGATTTGAAGTTGAGTGGGGCTGAGCAGAATGAGATAGATGATCGGGTGTTTGGGCCGCATGACCAAACACACCCGCAACACTAAGGGATTGTAGCACTCGCAGTGGAGTGATTTGAAGTTGAGTGGGGCTGAACAGAGTGAGATAGATGATCGGGTGTTTGGGCTGCATGACCAAACACACCCGCAACACTAAGGGATTGTAGCACTCGAAGTGGAGTGATTTGAAGTTAAGTGTGGCTGAGCAGAATGAGATAGATGATCGGGTGTTTGGGCCGCATGACCAAACACACCCGCAACACTAAGGGATTGTAGCACTCGCAGTGGAGTGATTTGAAGTTGAGTGGGGCTGAGCAGAGTGAGATAGATGATCGGGTGTTTGGGCCGCATGACCAAACACACCCGCAACACTAAGGGATTGTAGCACTCGCAGTGGAGTGATTTGAAGTTGAGTGGGGCTGAACAGAGTGAGATAGATGATCGGGTGTTTGGGCTGCATGACCAAACACACCCGCAACACTAAGGGATTGTAGCACTCGAAGTGGAGTGATTTGAAGTTAAGTGTGGCTGAGCAGAATGAGATAGATGATCGGGTGTTTGGGCCGCATGACCAAACACACCCGCAACACTAAGGGATTGTAGCACTCGCAGTGGAGTGATTTGAAGTTGAGTGGGGCTGAACAGAGTGAGATAGATGATCGGGTGTTTGGGCTGCATGACCAAACACACCCGCAACACTAAGGGATTGTAGCACTCGAAGTGGAGTGATTTGAAGTTAAGTGTGGCTGAGCAGAATGAGATAGATGATCGGGTGTTTGGGCCGCATGACCAAACACACCCGCAACACTAAGGGATTGTAGCACTCGCAGTGGAGTGATTTGAAGTTGAGTGGGGCTGAGCAGAGTGAGATAGATGATCGGGTGTTTGGGCCGCATGACCAAACACACCTGCAACACTAAGGGATTGTAGCACTCGAAGTGGAGTGATTTGAAGTTGAGTGGGGCTGAGCAGCTGCAACACTAAGAGATTGTAGCACTCAAAGTGGAGTGATTTGAAGTTAAGTGTGGCTGAGCAGAGTGAGATAGATGATCAGGTGTTTTGCCGCATGACCAAACACACCCGCAACACTCGGGGATTGTACCACTTACAGTGGAGTGATTTGAAGTTGAGTTTGGCTGAGCAGAGTAAGATAGATGATAGGGTGTTTAGCCGGATGACCAAACACACCCTCAAAACTCAGGGATTGTAGCGCTCGCAGTGGAGTGATTTGAAGTTGAGTGGGGCTGAGCAGAGTGAGATAGATGGTCGGGTGTTTGGGCCGCATGACCAAACACACCCGCAACACTAAGGGATTGTAGCACTCGCAGTGGTGTGATTTGAAGTTGAGTGGGGCTGAGCAGAATGAGATAGATGATCGGGTGTTTGGGCCGCATGACCAAACACACCCGCAACACTAAGGGATTGTAGCGCTCGCAATGGAGTGATTTGAAGTTGAGTGGGGCTGAGCAGAGTGAGATAGATGGTCGGGTGTTTGGGCCGCATGACCAAACACACCCGCAACACTAAGGGATTGTAGCGCTCGCAATGGAGTGATTTGAAGTTGAGTGGGGCTGAGCAGAGTGAGATAGATGGTCGGGTGTTTGGGCCGCATGACCAAACACACCCGCAACACTAAGGGATTGTAGCGCTCGCAATGGAGTGATTTGAAGTTGAGTGGGGCTGAGCAGAGTGAGATAGATGGTCGGGTGTTTGGGCCGCATGACCAAACACACCCGCAACACTAAGGGATTGTAGCACTCGCAGTGGAGTGATTTGAAGTTGAGTGGGGCTGAGCAGAGTGAGATAGATGATCGGGTGTTTGGGCTGCATGACCAAACACACCCGCAACACTAAGGGATTGTAGCGCTCGCAATGGAGTGATTTGAAGTTGAGTGGGGCTGAGCAGAGTGAGATAGATGGTCGGGTGTTTGGGCCGCATGACCAAACACACCGCAACACTAAGGGATTGTAGCGCTCGCAATGGAGTGATTTGAAGTTGAGTGGGGCTGAGCAGAGTGAGATAGATGATCGGGTGTTTGGGCTGCATGACCAAACACACCCGCAACACTAAGGGATTGTAGCGCTCGCAATGGAGTGATTTGAAGTTGAGTGGGGCTGAGCAGAGTGAGATAGATGGTCGGGTGTTTGGGCCGCATGACCAAACACACCCGCAACACTAAGGGATTGTAGCGCTCGCAATGGAGTGATTTGAAGTTGAGTGGGGCTGAGCAGAGTGAGATAGATGGTCGGGTGTTTGGGCCGCATGACCAAACACACCCGCAACACTAAGGGATTGTAGCACTCGCAGTGGAGTGATTTGAAGTTGAGTGGGGCTGAGCAGAGTGAGATAGATGATCGGGTGTTTGGGCTGCATGACCAAACACACCCGCAACACTAAGGGATTGTAGCACTCGCAGTGGAGTGATTTGAAGTTGAGTGGGGCTGAGCAGAGTGAGATAGATGATCGGGTGTTTGGGCTGCATGACCAAACACACCCGCAACACTAAGGGATTGTAGCACTCGAAGTGGAGTGATTTGAAGTTGAGTGGGGCTGAGCAGAGTGAGATAGATGATCGGGTGTTTGGGCCGCATGACCAAACACACCCGCAACACTAAGGGATTGTAGCACTCGCAGTGGAGTGATTTGAAGTTGAGTGGGGCTGAGCAGAGTGAGATAGATGATCGGGTGTTTGGGCTGCATGACCAAACACACCCGCAACACTAAGGGATTGTAGCACTCGAAGTGGAGTGATTTGAAGTTGAGTGGGGCTGAGCAGAGTGAGATAGATGATCGGGTGTTTGGGCCGCATGACCAAACACACCCGCAACACTAAGGGATTGTAGCACTCGAAGTGGAGTGATTTGAAGTTGAGTGGGGCTGAGCAGAGTGAGATAGATGATCGGGTGTTTGGGCTGCATGACCAAACACACCCGCAACACTAAGGGATTGTAGCACTCGAAGTGGAGTGATTTGAAGTTGAGTGGGGCTGAGCAGAGTGAGATAGATGATCGGGTGTTTGGGCTGCATGACCAAACACACCCGCAACACTAAGGGATTGTAGCACTCGCAGTGGAGTGATTTGAAGTTGAGTGGGGCTGAGCAGAGTGAGATAGATGATCGGGTGTTTGGGCTGCATGACCAAACACACCCGCAACACTAAGGGATTGTAGCACTCGAAGTGGAGTGATTTGAAGTTGAGTGGGGCTGAGCAGAGTGAGATAGATGATCGGGTGTTTGGGCCGCATGACCAAACACACCCGCAACACTAAGGGATTGTAGCACTCGCAGTGGAGTGATTTGAAGTTGAGTGGGGCTGAGCAGAGTGAGATAGATGATCGGGTGTTTGGGCTGCATGACCAAACACACCCGCAACACTAAGGGATTGTAGCACTCGAAGTGGAGTGATTTGAAGTTGAGTGGGGCTGAGCAGAGTGAGATAGATGGTCGGGTGTTTGGGCTGCATGACCAAACACACCCGCAACACTAAGGGATTGTAGCACTCGCAGTGGAGTGATTTGAAGTTGAGTGGGGCTGAGCAGAGTGAGATAGATGATCGGGTGTTTGGGCTGCATGACCAAACACACCCGCAACACTAAGGGATTGTAGCACTCGCAGTGGAGTGATTTGAAGTTGAGTGGGGCTGAGCAGAGTGAGATAGATGATCGGGTGTTTGGGCTGCATGACCAAACACACCCGCAACACTAAGGGATTGTAGCACTCGAAGTGGAGTGATTTGAAGTTGAGTGGGGCTGAGCAGAGTGAGATAGATGGTCGGGTGTTTGGGCCGCATGACCAAACACACCCGCAACACTAAGGGATTGTAGCACTCGCAATGGAGTGATTTGAAGTTGAGTGGGGCTGAGCAGAGTGAGATAGATGATCGGGTGTTTGGCCGCATGACGAACGACCGCGAGGTTTGTTTGAAGAAATGGATTGCCATCGGACGATCAATAAGAACAAATTCAAAGCCGACACTCTCTATTGACAAAGGGTGATAAATGAACGGGGTATTGACCCACGCGCCGCGATCTCGGTTTCTGGAGCACGGCGCCAGCGATCTCTCACACTTGTCACTGTTTCAATTTTAAATATTCACAACTTATGTTTATTGCAAATGTTTTATAACTCAATTTGTGCTAATCGTAGTTTACAACATCAATGGTCATATAACATCGATTTGTGTGACATTTATTGCATATCGTATAAATACAGTTTAACCGCAAGTCCATGTAAAACATACCTTAGGTATATAAAATGTACAATACTAAACAATACTATAATTTATTTCAAGAATTTCACCTACTACCTTTGTTTGTTTTTATTCCTTTCAGAATTATATAATAAAAATAATATCTTAGATCAATTTTAACGATCTACCCATCTTTCTCATCTTAATGCTCCATCCACTTTCAACAATTAAGATGTTCATAGGTCCGTGTCAAGATCTCATAGAATATTGTTAAATAGAGCCTGAGAAACCTCAAAGTGTTAGTGAAACGAGAATCAATCATCTAGCAATCATTATTGAAATAAACATTTTCTAAAATTATAGTGGTTAGAATTGCGTGGTTTACTTAAAGGTGGTCGATTAAACTTTCGTAGAATAAACTGTTGCCATGTTCAAGTTTTAACTGCCTTGTAAAGATTTAATATGGGAATACAGTTTTTTTCAATTTTAATTTACTGTTCAGTCAGCTCAAGAGCTCAATCAAATTGATTTATAAAAAATCACTCTCTTATGAGTTAAAAATTAAGTGCAAAACAAAAGCCAATATGAACAATTCCATCGAATTTTTATGTTCACTCACATTGTGCAACGTGAGGTGTTACTAGTTAACACTACCTTGAGCTACAATGTATGCAAACTAAATAAATACACATATAATAAAACTAATGTGAGAACTCATACAGCAAATGTAAATGGTAATTAGTATTGCTTTCACAAAACAACTTAGGACAAGAAATTGTTTAAAATTGAAATACGGTTATAAAACCGGGCTTCCTTTGACAGGGCGGTTCTCATAACCTCGGCCTGTAAACAGAAACAGAATCGCTCATGTGGAACTCAGCTCAGCGTTCACATTCATTGCGGGGCCGCCGGAGCAGAAATGAAACAGAAATGCGCAGACCGGCGTTCTTTAAATGAATACTCCTTTACCTCCTCAAGGTTGCCTTGATGGAAAAGGAAATAGCTATGGAAATCATTTATGTTGTTCATTTGCTTCAGTATTTCAGAGGCTTTAAAGTATTGTTACAACGTTGCACAATATTGTATACTATAAAAAGTTGGTTGACGCCAGCTGAAGGGGTTGTGGAGGGGGTTTATTATTTAAGCCTTAGCTCTCAAGTCAACCCCAGTCGTCCGTTGTCTGTCACAGTAACACCTCGACGTCTCGTAATCGCATTAGATATTTTTATTGGATACAAGTCTTATAACATTACATCAAATGATTTTCATATTTCATTGTACTCCAGTTCACTACTTGAATTTCATTATTTCTACATCATTCAAATTTAGTGACAGTAACAATAAACTTGGTTTTTTTTGCCAAGTGTAATATGCTTAGTTCTTTTTACCGTAGTTTGCTTAACTCGCGATCACGTGCATCACGACTTACTCATATAGTTGTAATATTCATTTTTATAATAGAAATAAGTACTATGATACATTGACTGGAAGTCTAAAAATGCAATATAATAATTTAAGGTAATTATTGGTTGTGTAAAAATGATCATGAGTTACAGTAAATTTATCGTGTCATTGTAAGAATATCCTTAGAAACTCCTTCAGGATCGACTACATGGTGTATTTCTGACAGTATAATCAATCCGTGTATTTATATTAAATTCTTTGAATGCATTCAGTTTTTAATTTCCCCTCCCCATTCACAAATTCTGTTCCCTTCGTCACTTTTACACTCTCAAAGCCATAGGTTCCTAGACGATACCTCGTTATCAGTGACCTTGAACTGGGGCGGAGCCGCTTCTCAAACACAGCACCTGCCTTATATACTCCCTTTGGGATAAGAAATTGTTGAACTATTTTTCTTCCAGCTTCTTAAAAGCTATTTAAATTATTATTAAAAGATGAAATATAATGTGGTTACACTGTATTAAGAAAACTATAGTTTGCCACGGTTGCAGTAACAAAAATTCAAACAGTTTCCCCATTTCGTTTATTTTTATAATTTATATTTTATAATTATATCTTCGTCGATAGGTTCAAAATTAGCTTTTAAGTCCTTAACCAATGCACGGCTGAAATATTTATATCACAGTTTTTTGTGTAAAGAATATGCTGTCAAACAGTTTTTTGAATTATTACACAGCGCGGTTTTCAATCTAGGAGAAAAATGAAATATCGAGATTTTATTAATGGTCAAATGAACTAGTTTATACTTCGTTTTCGAAGCCTTCAGGGAAAATTAAATTGAAAACTTAACCAGCTTGTGACATTGGCTGGGGATGGTCTGCTTGATAACAATTCTCTGTGAAAAAATGTTATCAATACAATCAATTTTTTATATAGGTACTCTACGTTTTTTAAGAAATTTAAAACTACCCAACTAGTCAAAATTAAAATCTGTTCACAAATTACAAAATCACAGAAGTATACTTAATTCATGCAAAAATTGTCCGGCATCAACACACACGACTTGCAATAAATGTTATTTTTCACCACAGAGTACTGATCCAGATTGAGATCGTCTGACATAAGATCTTAATTCATTGTTTGTCTTTGTCCACCATTGAGGGTGAGTATTGATAGAACTAAAATACGATTTTGTCATTACATAAACTTATAATTTACACAAAACACTTTTCTAAGCCATTGCTACCAACTTAGTCAGCAGCTTATTCATAACTTATTTCTATACAGGCTTACTATATTAATAATTTAACTGACATAATTTGATTTTAAAATGTTCAGAATGTACTAAACGGCTTTTAAATAAATGTTTTACTTTAATTTTAATATAATAAATGCGCTTAATACGTACTATGAACATCTGACTATTTCAAGATACAATAAAAGCATATATGTGCATAATGATCTCTATAAAAACCCATTTTCTTGTTTCTTTGGAAAGACATTTAATCAAAGAGTTGATTCAAATTCACTCATTTCCTAGAGAGGACTGATAAAGCAAACCCAAGAAAATTTACTACGAGTAACAACAATTGACCGTAACACGTAGGAATATAGGCTACTGTGAAATAAAGTGGAAGTGTGTTATATAAACTGAAATCTTAAACCAATCTTAGCGTAATTCCTGGAAATCGTTTGGGAAACAAATAATTCCCTTTACACTGTAATCTTTGTTCGGATCATATGAGCCCTCCAGGATACAGATCTCCAAGTACAAACAATTACGCATTAAAAATTATATTAATTACATGTAAAGAAATAAATTAAAAGAGTTTTACCTAACTGTACTGAGTATATTAAAATGAAATCAAAATTATAGACGTTTCAAAATTTAAGTACATTCGTAAATGATGAAATCAGAGAAGTTTATTTCATTGTAAAAAATTTATGAAAGAAACTTTTCATCAACACACACGGCTTGTAAGAGTTATTTTTCAACACAGAGCAGTGAGTGACGTACACTGTAGGCCTACACGGGGCGGCATCGTGGGCGACCGTTCACCTTCACTGTCGTTGTCGATACACGACCATAGCAGACAAGTGTCAAGGCTGCCACGCTAACTGGACCTGGACCACTGTCGCTGTCGATACACGACCATAGCAGACGAGTGTCAAGGCTGCCACGCTAACTGGACCTGGACCACTGTCGCTGTCGATACACGACCATAGCAGACGAGTGTCAAGGCTGCCACGCTAACTGGACCTGGACCACTGTCGCTGTCGATACACGACCATAGCAGACGAGTGTCAAGGCTGCCACGCTAACTGGACCTGGACCACTGTCGCTGTCGATACACTACCATAGCAGACGAGTGTCAAGGCTGCCACGCTAACTGGACCTGGACCACTGTCGCTGTCGGTACACTACCATAGCAGACGAGTGTCAAGGCTGCCACGCTAACTGGACCTGGACCACTGTTGCTGTCGATACACGACCATAGCAGACGAGTGTCAAGGCTGCCACGCTAACTGGACCTGGACCACTGTTGCTGTCGATACACGACCATAGCAGACGAGTGTCAAGGCTGCCACGCTAACTGGACCTGGACCACTGTTGCTGTCGATACACGACCATAGCAGACGAGTGTCAGGGCTGCCACGCTAACTGGACCTGGACCACTGTTGCTGTCGATACACGACCATAGCAGACGAGTGTCAAGGCTGCCACGCTAACTGGACCTGGATCACTGTCGCTGTCGATACACTACTATAGCAGACGAGTGTCAAGGCTGCCACGCTAACTGGACCTGGACCACTGTCGCTGTCGATACACGACCATAGCAGACGAGTGTCAAGGCTGCCACGCTAACTGGACCTGGACCACTGTCGCTGTCGATACACGACCATAGCAGACGAGTGTCAAGGCTGCCACGCTAACTGGACCTGGATCACTGTCGCTGTCGATACACTACCATAGCAGACTAGTGTCAAGGCTGCCACGCTAACTGGACCTGGATCACTGTCGCTGTCGATACACGACCATAACAGACGAGTGTCAAGGCTGCCACGCTAACTGGACCTGGACCACTGTCGCTGTCGATACACGACCATAGCAGACGAGTGTCAAGGCTGCCACGCTAACTGGACCTGGATCACTGTCGCTGTCGATACACGACCATAGCAGACGAGTGTCAAGGCTGCCACGCTAACTGGACCTGGACCACTGTCGCTGTCGATACACGACCATAGCAGACGAGTGTCAAGGCTGCCACGCTAACTGGACCTGGATCACTGTCGCTCTCGATACACTACCATAGCAGACGAGTGTGAAGGCTGCCACGCTAACTGGACCTGGACCACTGTTGCTGTCGATACAAGACCATAGCAGACGAGTGTCAAGGCTGCCACGCTAACTGGACCTGGATCACTGTCGCTGTCGATACACTACCATAGCAGACGAGTGTCAAGGCTGCCACGCTAACTGGACCTGGATCACTGTCGCTGTCGATACACTACCATAGTAGACGAGTGTCAAGGCTGCCACGCTAACTGGACCTGGACCACTGTTGCTGTCGATACACGACCATAGCAGACGAGTGTCAAGGCTGCCACGCTAACTGGACCTGGATCACTGTCGCTGTCGATACATACCATAGCAGACGAGTGTCAAGGCTGCCACGCTAACTGGACCTGGACCACTGTTGCTGTCGATACACGACCATAGCAGACGAGTGTCAAGGCTGCCACGCTAACTGGACCTGGACCACTGTCGCTGTCGATACACGACCATAGCAGACGAGTGTCAAGGCTGCCACGCTAACTGGACCTGGATCACTGTCGCTTTCGATACACGACCATAGCAGACGAGTGTCAAGGCTGCCACGCTAACGGGACCTGGATCACTGTCGCTATCGATACATACCATAGCAGACGAGTGTCAAGGCTGCCACGCTAACTGGACCTGGACCACTGTTGCTGTCGATACACGACCATAGCAGACGAGTGTCAAGGCTGCCACGCTAACTGGACCTGGACCACCTTTGCTGTCGATACACGACCATAGCAGACGAGTGTCAAGGCTGCCACGCTAACTGGACCTGGACCACTGTCGCTGTCGATACACGACCATAGCAGACGAGTGTCAAGGCTGCCACGCTAACTGGACCTGGACTACTGTCGCTGTCGATACACAACCATAGCAGACGAGTGTCAAGGCTGCCACGCAAACTGGACCTGGACCACTGTCGCTGTCGATACACGACCATAGCAGACGAGTGTCAAGGCTGCCACGCTAACTGGACCTGGACCACTCAATGCAAATCGCACACCGTGCTGCAGATTTATAAGATGTGAAACTCAATGTGTGTGTGACTTCAACCAACAAACTTAACAAAGTTACTTGTGTTGCTTATGAGACATGTACGGTGCTGTAAATATATTTTATCAAAGTTAAATGAAATAGAAAACTTTGTAACGCTATTAAAACTGGATTTTTTCACAGAGAATGGTTTTCAAGCTGACCATAACCGGCCAACGTCACAAACTGCTTACGTTTTCAATTCAATTTTCCCCGAAGGCTTCGAAAATTAACTATAAATTTTTTAAATGAAATCACTTTTATTCTTTTGCTAGATTAAATAACTGCGCTGTTCCTTAGTTAAAAAAACAATTTGACATCAATTTCTTTACGTAAAACGTTAGAAAATAATGTTTTATATTAATATTAGCCACGATTAAGTTGTTAAGTTTAATATTACAAAAAAATAATGTATGGTAGTTAGAAATACGTTTAAGCTTAGATTGGGTTTTTATTTCTAAAATATTTAAGCTCTTAATATAAAAAGCACACGAAGAACAAATACGTTAAAATCAAATAACCGTATAATCTTTGTAAATAAATAGTTTACAAACTCCCTATTTATATTTTTAAAATAAATATTTTCTTACTAATCAAAAAAAATGTTTCTTTTATAACGAAGAATTTATTTTCCTTGTATATAAGTTTATGAAGCTACATTGTAATAAAGTATATTTCTCACAAAATTTCCATCATAAGAAAATTAAGCAAGACCTTTACAAGGTAATATCGTATGATTAATTTGCGCTTTGCACATTCCATGTGAATGAAGAGTCGGAGTGGGCGCTATTGCGTGTGTCTCACAAACCACTAGACCCATATCAAGGCCAAAGTGTTTAATTAACGGAAAGGCAAGGACCGATCTCCTCACGAGTTAACAGCTCTCCTCACAGTTTATTGTAACAAGTTACTCGCGTTTCCTCGTAAACATTGTTTCAAACAGCCTGATCGGAATCTTTTACAACTCAACTTTGTCTCTCCGGCGGCCAACTTATCCAACTCAGCTTGAGTCTCTGCTTCAGTTTGATAAATAAAGCTTCCCTTTAGAAGTTAATTTAGAGCGGTAGTAAAATAATTTATTTATGGCCGTTCTAACTTATTGAACAGCTTAGTTGAAAATCGAATGTTATTGAATTTACACAATAAAAACTATGCGATTCAAGGTTACATAGAAATGAATAAAACACATAAATTTCTAATAGGAAAGATATATTTAATTAAATTTTATGGCAATGTTAGTATTCCTATACTATAATACGAGGAATCTCTGAAGGGATGTGTGTTCCACGATCTCGAAATCTAGCTGTTAGATTTTGCTTAAACTTTGCATTAAAGAGTGTTTCGGCCCAAAAATAAGTTTAGAAACAGTCTCAATCCCAGGAAAAATCAAATTTTATCTACATTTAAGTTTAAAAATTGTAATTTTTAACATTGGTCTTATGGGTTGCTATTTTGGTAACGAAATAACAACTAAATGTAAACAAAAATAAAGGAACATTAATGTTAAGCAGACCTTTTGAAACAGCTGTTAACTATGAAGAGGTATAGTTGGTTGTTGGTGAAAATATTAAAATTGAATCAAAACCAACGAGCAAGGCTCGGTTAACCTGGTACTACTAAGAAAAGCGAAAACGTAAAATGGGTGTCAATATGACGGTTAGTTTTCTTAATACTTGGTCTATGATTACTCGAGTTGCGTAATTTAGTTATTTCACTACCGTTATATAAGTAAAAACACTCTAATATTTTTTTACCGAAATAATCTTTTTTAATATGAGAGCACATTTATACGTAAAAAAATTTGTTTTGTCTGTCTTTAGAGAGGCTGAAACGGTTAGCTAAGAAAACTATAATTTGATTTTTTTTACGGTATAGTTCTAAATAAAGTTTAGTTTTGATTTCAGTTTCGTTTGTCTTCAAAGCCTTAATTTAACAAGATGGTTCTTAAGGTAATGCAATTGATTTGTCATGATTACTCTACAACTTCCTACAATCTTGCAAGACTTGTTCTTGATGACGAAGCTTTTCCATCAGTTCTAATTTGCTAAATACTCTTAAGAAAAATTAAAATTAACAAGTTATACAGAATATTTTTGAAAGTTTGTTGGTTGGAAACCATTACTTGTTGTACTTTAAGATGAAGTAATCAATTGAAAGTGCATTACTTCTTTTATTTGTTAGAAATTTATGGATAATCCATAAGAATGTATATTCTATAGTATTGTTGTGTAATTCGATATAAAGGAGCATAAGTTACATTTATCGCTATGTAATGTTTGTTTGATTTAAGCTGCAACAGCAATATCGACTGTAACGCTTCACTATAAAAGTGTGTGATAAACAGATATTGCAATATTTGCAGCCGTGAGTATCCAGGTGTAAGCTTTCGTTGCACCAGCGTGTGTTTCTCAGCAGACTGAATGATTACCGTCTCAGTTGGCAGAACGCTCGCTCGCTTCCTACGCTCCGGCCATTGACTATTGCTGTACCCGTCCGGTCTGTGCACAACATTAAAGCTAAAATTATGTACGCAGTTAGAACGTGAAAGTCTGATACATTGGTATGTGTTGCAACACAACATTCATTGTACATCACAGTTCTCAAAAGAGTTTGTAATATCAGTTTTCTTTCTTCACATAAGAAGTTACTTGTTTAATTAGCTTTATTTTACGTAAAGTAATCAACTACTGTAAGTAAGCATTTTTACTAACCATTTATTAACGCAATTTATGACCTAAGGAAATCGAGTACCTGCTTATCAACTCTATCTTAAGAACCAAAATAAAATCAACATTAAATGAAAAAACATATATCAGTTCGTTGCTCATTCTTGCAAACGATGAGTAATCATCACTCATGATTCACTAAATTCTTTTTAAATGTATTTAATACGGAAATAAAATTCACTATGTGTTCTATAGCAAAGTTTTAAAGCTGCCGGCTACTAGATGAATGTAGGAACGAGAGATGGGTGATTCGCTGGCCAGACATTCTCTACTAAAGGAACATGTGGGACACGTAGACCAGTCTTGCACTGCTAGAAGAAATTTATGGGAGTCCGCAAGCTATAAATTTACTGCTAAAGGAAAATTTGGGCTGCGTAAGCAAGACTTACACTGCAAAGGGAAAAGTTGGGGAATCTTCGACTAAAAATTTACTGTTAAAGAAAAAAGTGGGCTACGTAGGCCAGACTTGCACTGCTAGAGCGAACAATGGATGAATTATTCATTTTGGCTAGTGCGAATCGTTTATCGGGTGATCCCGTATTCATGGGCCAGTTTATTGCTGGTTTATACTGGGCAGTGCTGACTGCGGCCCACTCGGCCGGTAGTAAAATAAAATATACGCTTGATTGACCTTATCAAACCATTTCAACAACGGATTTATTCGCAGTAATATCTTCGGTACTGTTATTTATATGTTCTTTTGATGAATTATGGATTGTTAAGTTTTTCATTCACTCACGTCAAAACATGTGCAGGTTATAAATTTGCTTTAACTGAGAAAAATTAAGCAATTGTGAGTGATAGATTAGGGTTTTACATTCACATTTGAATTTAACAAAATTAAACATAACTATTCATATAATTATGAGCAAAGTAAATATATTCCATAATTTAAAACGGAGATAACTTTAGTTTGTCAGGCCTTGTAATGTACAGATGTTACAATGTTCAGTGAAGCACCTTTCACAACTTGAAATGCGGCACATTGAAAACAAGGATATTAAACAGTATATTATTTAAAATCTTTAACTAAAATCCTCCCAGTTTCCTAAAAATATTATAAATTAAAATCCCAAAAATGCAATGTAATGTACAAGTTTTATTTAAAAATTCAGTTTATTAAAAAACCTTTACATCACTATCCTATTATGAATTTTATATTTCTATGATTATTGAATAAGGAATTATCTTTAGTATGGTTGTAATCTGGTGTAAAAATTGTCTTAAACAACGAGACGTTTCCAATGACTTACTATATGATGCATCATTAGTCTCCGAGCGGGTTAAAACAACATTTAAATAAGAGTTTTCAATGTACATAGCTTGGAATCATAAAGTGTTTTTTATAATTTTTATATATTATAGCCTACAAAGCCCAATTGAGTTTCATCCCAACTTACGTATGTCTTTCTTTCTGTTTGAGTGTTTTTTGGTGCTAATTTATTATGATTTATTAAAATCAAATCTATAAAAATTAGTATAAAAACATGGTTTTTACATTTTTAATATTAAAATGTAGTCTACTTGAAACTGTTAGTTGATTCCATTTGCTGTCATGTGAATCTTTATTTTACTACATTTTGTTTCGTCCGAAATCCCCAATAAAGATTACGACTTAGAACAACCGAGAAAGAAGTACTCTGTCCAATGTTTAGTAGTATACCCCTGAGGCCTAGTAGTAAGGTAATTCTGATATAGTATATTATATAAAACTAATACTTGAGAAATGGATACTAGTTGTAAATATAATGATCCATTGTCAGGTAATTCATTTTAGTTTGAATCGAATCATTTTAAGTTTCACTCAGGTAACACTACCCGAGCCGAACTGAAGATGTAACTGCCACGCGCCGTTCGATAGCATGTTCGGATCTGGCTTGGTTTTTATTTCATCGATAATATACGTTGTTTGATGTACTATTAAAGTTCAATAGGATTTATTTATTTATTTTTATTGAGTTAACGAACTAAATAGTTTTTAATAACTAGCAACACATTAGATTTTTATGCCCATTAATACATTGGTAAATAAAAATTACTAAGACTGATGGTTGCAATGCAATTGAAGATTGAGAGTTGTTTATCCTGTAATTTTATTACTGTAAGTGATTTTAAATCAAGTATAGGAAAATAAGTTTGAAGTTTATCTAAGCATTGCAATATTGAAAATTTCTTAGTCTTTCGTTAAAAACAGATCTGAGTGCTCAAACAATAAAAACTTAGTAAAAAACAAAGCGTGAACGATGTTGCTATCGCAAACCCGTTGACGTCTCTCCAGACACCGTGCTATTTTACACGGTTAGCCCACGTCGTCCCCCACCGTGAGCCAGTGACTGCTAGCCGCTACATTGTCGCTAGGTGTAGGTGTAGGAGGCACGTACCTGTCTCGGTGCGCGGGTGCCGCCGCCGCCGCCGCGACTGAGCTGCCCCACCGCCGCCATCTTGTCCCGGCGTCGGTCGTCACGTCACGCACCGTCCGTCAGCCTAATGGACATGCACACCGTGAGATGGGTCACTCCGGCATGCACTACACTTATACACAAATGTGACCTGCTTACAGGCGGACTCGAGATGGACTGAAATTTTAACGGGTTGAAAGAGTATGTTTAAAACTAATTATTTCAATTAGAAGCTCAGTAATTATTATAATTTTCTCAATTATTACGATTATAAATTAATTTTGCCGAAAATTAATGTTTACCTTTCAGTTAAGGTCGTCACGTTAAAAGTACATTTTTTAAATATTGACAAGAATACACTACCTCACAAAAATCAATATACCTCATGTGACGAACTACGTTTCTTATTGCACAACTTGCTTGGCACTTAAGAAGTAAACAAGGACTGTATTTTCATACGTGGAATGTACTTATAGTATAACAAGGCTATTAATATTGCACAACGTTGTAAAATTGTTCAGTCTTCGCTTAAATAAATTAAACATATAATAAAATCAAGCTTAATAGAACAGCGTATCATACAGTGAATATTTAAAACTTTACTTTTTCACCACATATGTACTTCAGACTTTTACTGCATGAATAATCGAAGCGGTAAATAGTATTCCAACACTTCCGCAAAGGGGAAAAAATTTCGAGAAAAGTAGAAATAAGATTACAATTTTAATAAAAATTTACATTTGAATATGAACAATTGACATCAGAATGACCTTATTCCTGTTTCGGTAATTTCTGTACAAACGCTCTGTTGTATTTCCTTTCGTTCATCGAAATTACAATGGCATTTTAAAGTAGAGAGTAATTTGTACACGGGGGGCTGTTGAACTGGATTTAAATACCTTATTCTAAGTTGTACGCGTTAGTTTAATTCGGAATACCTAAACAAAATTTTGCATAATAACTGAGCCAGTATATTTCTTCTCGACTAACATATCGACGAAAGCATATAAAAAAGTCAACCCAGAAAAGCTTAACATAGGTACCGATTTTCTTGTCTTGGGTGAATGTTTGAATGTATACAATATGGTGTGCTTAAATATTTTTCTTACTTAAAAACTATTACGTAACTGATATTCCTAAACCTTTAACAACTTCGATGGAAATGTTTGTAATCATTCAATCTACAACAATCATTTTGATGTTTGACTAAATATTATTTTTTAATGTAATTATGTTAAATACTAAAAGAAGTAAATTGCATGATAAATGGTAATACATTTTTGTTTCTCATTGTTGTGTACTGAGGTGGAAGCCAAATTGTCAATTGGTGTAATGTAGGGCATATTCAATCTGAGTATGCTGAAAGAAATAAAAATTTTCATCAGCATACTCCGACAAAATGTGTTTTTGACACCCGCTTTTAAGGCCCAAGCGTTGGATTCAATTTAAAAACAATTTCATTTGACTTCAAAGGAAATGTTTACACCATGAAGCAATAAAGCTGTAAATTATAAAGATTCAATTTGTTTTTCTAACAGACAAAGAAATCATTCAGTCTTACTAAATTTAATTATTTCTTTAAATCAAATATATCGAATATAATGGTTCACATATAGGGTGGTTGAAAAGTAACTTGCAAGCCCCTTAACTTTTTAACTATTTGAGATATTTGAAATTGGTTTGCGGCAACCTTATTAAACATGAGGTTATTTTACCATCATTATTGTAGGCCCTCATATCCAAGAAGGTTGCTGCAAACCGATTTCAAATAGTTAAAAAGTTAAGGAGGGGGTGCAAGTTACTTTCCAATCACTCTGTATATAAACAATAATAGGCCAGCTTAGTATTTTTAAATATTAACTGTAGAGTAAAAGTCTTGAAACATAGTTCTTTGAGTACAACTTCATGCTCATTACTCAAGCTTTGTGATTTCTGATCTATTTAAGGGAAGAAAAATTGGAGCTTTTTGACTACCGATAAATATTCAGTTTAATTTTTGTAACTAGAAGCAGTCAGAATTGGGTGGACTATCTCTGACGCTGAACTTCTTTTATTCGTAGCATAATCATGTGTGCTATTTGACAAGTGGGAATGATTAGCCTATACTACGAATAAAAGACGCTCATTAAAAAAAAATTCCACCCAATATTGACTGTTTCTAGTTAAAACTGTATGTATGTCTAAAATCGATCATAAGTTTATCGCAATTTGATGAACTTTATCCTTTTCGAGAAAACGTGTTTGTTAGCCAAGGATAAATAATTAAAATCAAAAGTATTTACCCCATTGGCCGTTATACTTCACCTGTATCATTATCCTTCATACTCAAAACGTCGATCGAAATCAGTTTAAAACCTAAAAAATGCACTACATGTTAATTATTTATTTTGCAGTAGTAAGCTAAATTGTTTTTACTTATAAAATCTTCGACAATACACAAATTTATGTAATTTAGACGGGTTTACTGAGTGTTCCAGTAACTATTTACGTTTACTACTACAGTGGTTTATTTAAAAAATATTTATTTTAACTGTTCAAACAAAGATTCCTGATAGGATTGCAATATTTCCGATAGTTTTTATCGTGACATTTAATTTAGATGTACAAATAAGCTTATCTGTGTGTTATGGAAATCGTTTAAACAAACATCGATCATTATGTTGTGAACTGCCATTGGTGTTCGTTTTACGATATCTGTTAGTTGACACTCAATATGCGATTTGTATGTTGGGGTTTTATCTGGGATAGCCAAACACAAAACGGACTGAGATTCCCTTCGAGAAGCAAATCACACCATCAACAATAGATTTTATTATTTAGTCAAAGTAAAGCCTGACTAAGTGCCTGAATATCGTTGGAAAGTTAAAACATTGGTTTAACAAATTGGTTTGAATTGAATTACAAGAATAATTGATCCAGATTGAGATCGTCTGACTTAAGCGTTTAATTCTTTGTTTGCCTTTGTCCACCATTCAGGATGATTTTATAGAACTAAAACACGATTTTGTCATTACATAAACTTGTAATTTACACAACGCACTTTTCTAAGTCATTGCTGCCAACTTGGCCAGCAGATTATTCATAAATTCTATACAGGCTTACCTAAGCTTACTAAATTAATAAGTGAACTAACATAGTTTGTTTTAAATATGTTCAGAGTGTACTATACAGCTTGTAATAAATGTATTGCTTGAATCTTAATATGTAATTGAACATCTAACAATTTAAAGATACAATATAAGCATATACGCACATAATAAGCTCTATAATTTGTTTTTCTTGGAAAGAAATTTAATCAAAGAGTTGATTCAAATTTATTTTAGTTTTCTAGAGTATTGACAAATCAAACCCATGAAAATTTACTGCGAGTAACAACAATTGACCTAAACATGTAGTTATATAGACTACTGTGAAATAAAAAGAAAGTGTGCTACTTCTATTTTATTATAAACTGAAATTTTAAACCAGCCTTAATTTAATTTCTTGCTATCGTTTGGAAAACAAATTACTCTCTTCATATTGTAATCTTTGTTCGGATCTTATGAGCCCTTCAGGAATAAGATCTCCAACTAGAATCAATTTCACATTAAAAATTTTATTAATTACCTGTAAAGAAATATATGAAATGAGCTTTCCTTAGCTATACTAAGTAAATTAAAATAATTGAAAAAACTAGAGATGTTTTAAAATTAAAGATGCATCCTCATTTAACTTCAGGCAAATGTTATTCTGTTAACCCATGTTCATTGGAGTTATCCAGCATTCGGCCGTATATCGGATTGGTTTATTCATGACTGCTCCTGCATGGTAGAACGTAATTTGCTGTTTGTTTCATAGTGACAATTCCACTTGGCAATTTTAACGAAATCCATAGAGCTAATGACACATTGATGACATTCACTGGCGTTATTCGCCAAAATAAACATAAACATTGTTTTAACGTGTACATGCTAAGTAAATAGTCTAATCGTATCCATCGCACTACCTGTAACACAATAAAATTTGTCTGATATCATATTTGATGTCAATATATATTTTTACTGTTAACACAAACTGACTAAACCATCCTTGAGACCAACCTTTTTGTTGTCACTTGTCCATCCAAATCATCTAACGTTTCTCTGTTCTTAATGTTAATTTATTACGAAAAACGTGACTATTACACATGTGGAGTTCTGCATAGAGTGTGCTAAAAGTCCTACTATCGAGTAATTATTTTTTAATAAAGTTAGTCTCATTGATTAAATCTCGTAGAACAATTTAAACTATTTAAATTTACTTCTCCAAACATGTATACGTTTTTTATCCTTTTCAGGGACCCACAGGGAATAAAGTCTTAAATGTAAGCATGGGTCTATATGCACATGAAATCAAATGTCTTTATTTGTAGATAGTAATGTCTCAAACCCAACCTTGAAAGGATAATCGATTTGTGAATAGGAGGCAATTAAACTTTGGATTTATTCACATTGACGAAACTAAAAATTCAATAACTGCCGATAAACTCAACCTTTTCAGATCAGGTTTGTGGCACATTGCTCAGAAAGCAGAGTCCTCTTCAATTATGCATGACATAACGTAGGCCAAAAGAGTTTCTGTGCCACTCACTCTAGTGACGTCTCCTAAAGGAAGTCGTGGGAAACTTCATAGGTCTGCCTCACATTAAACATAATTTTAAAGGGCTTTTGAATTCCGAGCAATGCGCCACAAACTGGACGGGTGTAATTGCATAAAAAAATTTCTTCCATCTAGAAAATTGTAGACTTGAAAATTATAATCTTCGAGAAGAATTAAATTAAGGACAGAATTAAATGTAGTCCAGAGAACTTACGTGTACATTCATAAAGAACCATTGTTATTTATGGTTTGTATTGAAAAAGCAATTACAAATATTGAAATAAAATCCGAACTAAGGACCTCATGCTGCTATCCTGAGTATTGGTATTTTTGCTAGTTAAAATCCTCAAGAACAGCAAGTGTGTCCTTCAGTTCCCCCGAATTAAATTCAGTTTCAAAGTTGTGAAAATCTGTTCAGTATTAATTAATACCTTATACTGTATAATTTATTTTTGAGTGTAGAACACTACTTGCTGATAAAATTAATTTAAATCTGAATAACAAATACAATCTGTTTGAAAAACCCATTAATTTTCAAATAGGCAGTTGGAAATAAATTGGAAAATTTCCCAAATTGCTTTTTGCCTAAAACAGATGTGTCAAAATTATTCCTCTAATTATAATCGATGTATGAGTTGTAAAGTATCGGCCACTTTAATTGAATTTTTCCAATATTTCTCGATATTGGATCCCATTGTTGATTTATGTTTCAATAACGCACGAACAGCTAACTATTACTGGTACAAATATTGAAATATAGAAAGATTGCACCCATTGAAAGATGAGATTTTATTACTGGTTTGTTGCCGTAATAAAGATGGAATATACATCATATTGGGACTTAATATAACGATTGTTTGAACACATTTGTATCATTTCAACAGAAGGAAACTCACGTTTTATTTAAATCTACATGATGACTTTGATTAGATTTTAAGTAACGCACTCGTGCAAATTAGTAGTATAATTCAATTTTTTTAGAACCTTTTTAGAAGTTTTTTTTTGTGAGGCAGTAAAAGAGAATTTTAAGTAATATAGTAATTGTTTTGTAGCTTTTCTTTTAAATCGATAATTTTTACCATTAAACATATAACACAAAATCTTAAGATTATTAATAGCAACAGATAATTTTTGCCTAATATTCAGATGCCTCGTTTTTGTGGATACGATTTTGTATATCTTATTGCTTCACAAGCTATGTCGAGGGCCACCTTTACTTCTTTTATAAGTATTCCTTTTATAGTTTTTGGAAATATGAACATTATTTTCCAATAGGTGTACAAAAGAGCAATCTATTAAAAAGAGCTTGTAAAAATAGTGACGCTCTACAATTTTTAGTGAAATCTTAATTTTTTAAAATTAACTGGTACTGAATTTTTAAAGTTTATATTCGAAAGTGATTTAATTATCATTCTGTTATGCACTTTCTGATAACCAATCAGGCACAACACACCTTTTTTTCACCATTCAATATATAGGGAGATCTAGTGTCTACACGTAAGCAATTCATGACCTACACCTGGCCCAAATTTGTAAAACTTTTTCACACAAAGTAAATTGACTGTCTTATGTAGAGTAAGTGTGTTTATGAATGACGGCCCCTGCGCCGTCGCCGCCGCAGTCGGTCAGCTGTGGCGGTCGGCCGATGCCGGCAGGTGCTGACGCGGCCGGCTCGCTGCTGAGTCCGCTGATCTCGCCTCAGCACGCCACTGCTACTCAGCAGTGACTGTTAGCCGTGCCACCGTACCACCACACTGTCCAGGTCAGTCCAGCTATCCCAATTAAAGAGGGTTTCGATTTCATATTAGTTGTGTTATTTCTGTCAGTGATGATTAACATCTTATGAGTGGCCATTATGGGCAAATAATGTGATTCATTTTCCTTCTAGCGGTTCAACAATCATTTTTCTTTCACTAATACATTTCAATATTATATTTGGTTTAATATATATTGCATAATAGTGTAGTAAAATTAAGCCAAAATATGGCTGGAAAATGAAATAATTTTTGGATAGCGAATTTTTGCTGAAATGTGTTCTATACCATCCCCTGACCTCCCTCAGAAAAGTCCCCTGAAATCCCCAGTGGGCAACATGCCTAAAAATGATGGGATGGCCCGCGTGGAGTCAGAAATAAATCTTTTTTCGACCTATGGGTTTATGTTCATCAAATTAAAGCTCTTAAGTAGTAGAATTTAATGCCGCAAACCCCATCTCAAAAGGTTGTCTGAGTCGAAATCGGCAGCCTGTCAAACTTTGAATAAAAATCAAATTTTAACATAAACGCTTAAAAATGTAATAATTTTCGAAATACTTGACCTTTCGAGGTGCGGTTTGCGGCAAACGTTTGCTTTTACAATTACCTTTGAAAATGCGGATACCTAGTCATATGCTTATCATACCACCCTTGAACCACCCTCCACATGGACGTCCCAAAAAGGAAGTTTAAAAAAAATTTTCTTAGACCATAGCCATCCTATACATAATTTTAAAGGTCTTAGTAAGGAGAGTGCATAGCCGAAAACCAGACCTCAAAAGGTCAAATATGTCGGAAGTTATTGTATTTCAAAGTTTTGATAGTATTATTTTATTCTAAACTTTAAACGCCTGCCATTTCACTCCCGACAGTTATGTTGCGGTCGGGTTTACGGCATTGTATTCTACATTTGAAAACCTTTAATTTGATATATATAAACCTTCTGGAATGTATTTAAATTTAGTATGCTTAATATCAAATTTTAATGTAACTCCTTATGGGCCAACCCTTCATTTTTAAGCGTGATCCCCATATGGGATTTCCGGCGACTTTTTGGAGGAAGGTCAGGGGGTGCCATAGAACATATTTCAAAAGAAATTGGCTTTCCAAAAATTATTTCATTTTTCCCGATTAATTTTACTACACTATAATATTATGTTACACAGAGTCCTTCACCCATTATCCTCACCAAACGTTCCTCTTTTTAACTTGGCTTTGACTTCAGCATCTAATTTATGTTAATTACAATGTATAGTGTAATTATTTAGTTTTTATAGCGCAAGACGCTAGGTTAGGATGTTCACCAGACCAAAACTATATGTCGGTCGGCTGTCTTGCCCCCTCCAACGCTTTCTCCCTCTAGTTGCCATCATAATTGTAAACAGCTATTTAAATACGGGATCTTTACTTTATCAGGCGAATAATGACAATTAAATGAACGAGGCAAATATTTGTACTGGGATCATCAATACTTTTTAAGTTATTTAATTACAACGCCTATTTTGCTTTTAGTATTTGGCAGATTGCCATCAACATACTAATAAAGGATTTTAGTTACATAACAAATTATATTGTTAAAAATGTAATTTTATCGAAATTTAAAGTGGAAAGGCGACGAAAACGACAATTAGAAACTTTAAAAGTTTTGAAGGAGTAAGCTACAATTGTACTGCCGGAAAAAGAACATTTACTGTTACATTGATACATTGTAAATTGTGATACGACTCTACCAGATAATTCTTTTCATCAATAAATTGAAAATGGTATGAGAACATATGTCCAAAAACGTTTGTTGCTGTCATTTTCGTTCAATTATAAAACCTATGATCTTTAGATTGAAACAATACTAAACATGATTATGACTTTTTATAGCTATCTGTCATAGATGATGGAATTTTGAGGAAATTTTTATTCTTATTATGTTTTTAAAATGTTCTGTGCTGCTAAAAGGGTTAGTGCTTTTAATGAATTCAATTGAACAAAGATATTATTTCATATATTGATAAGAATTTTCAAAATAGCTTTTCATTAACTATTATATATCAAAATAATCCTCAAATCAATGGATTGCCAGAATGTTTCGAGGGCACTACCCCTCATCCTCAGCGGCAAATCAGTCATAAAAAGCCCATTTCAGTGGTTGTCAAATATTTAAAACGTGAAATCACATAAAACACAAACGGACACATTTCACACGAATAAATACGAACTAACCGACGTCGGTACACGCACATTGACATAGGACTGTTCCGGGCGGATCTTGTAGGCCTACTGGTTGTGATGCGGCAGTGAGATCAAGGTGCAACTTCCGTTATCATCAGCTGATTAGATAACCAGTCCTTTAATGCTATCTACCAGGCAGTTGTAAAGTTTAAATGTAATTTTGTCAGGAAAGTCTTCTTGCTTATTTAATAATTCATTGTTTCTGTTTTTTACAACATTGTCACAAATAAAGTATTCCTCCAACACCTGGGCCTTTTTATTGTCACTACATTTTTTGAGAAACTTTAGTGCTGTATCAAAATCAATTTTATGAGTACTGTTTTGTTATAAGTGTTGTGCTACCTTAGATGTCGGGTTATTGTGATTTACAGCCCTATGCTCCTTAAATCTTTCATAAAATGTACGATTTGTAAATCCAATATACTTTTTATCACACGCCACACCGCCATTACATTCAATCATGTATCAAGGTCACCTTTGGACCTTGTATACAACTTAAATTAATTTCATAAAAAGGTATTAAAGCTGTTAGAATAATAATAGAATAATATTATATAAAAATCTTGGAGTGTTTTGTTGCAACTTTACCTTTTAGTGTAGAAATTTATAAAATAAATTGACCATGATTATTATTTTTCATGAAAAATTAGAAAATATTCCAATTAGTCACAAGATTTATGAGGAATTATATGAATCTGGGCAAAACAGAGATGTAACAATTTCCTACTTCAAATTGCAGGATGAGTGGTTTTAAAAGATAAAGTGGATGTTCTAAGTGGATTTGCTACTAATCGGGGTGGATTTTTTTTAATTACTTAAAAAAACGTCTTGCACCATTTTTTATCTGGTGCAGGATATGCTATTAAAATGGAAAAATATATAAAACAACTTCTTAAAGAACGTTTTTAAAACTTAAAAACTATGTTTTTGGTGAATTTTTAGCCATTTTCTAAGTAGTATAACTCTAAAACTCAAAAGGTTTTGCACGGTTTCAACGATTTTGACATTAATTTAAAGGGCATATAACCTACTAAAAATATACGTGTATATTCAAGTTGATATAGTTCTCAAATCCAATTTAATCAAAATTTAAAAATAAAAAATAAAATTTTCTGATTAAACAAATTTATTTACATTTTTACCCAGTTATAGCTACCAACCTAATTTACCTTGCTTTTTGGTTACATATGTCAAGAAAAGTTGTACAAATTTCAATAAAATCCAAGAAGTAGTTTCTGAGATGTTTCAGCCAGTGTATTTTTGGTATCCAAAAAATTCCTATAGTTAAATTTTTGGAAAACAAAATTTGGACAAAACAATGTTTTTCAAACAAAAATTAAGGCAAATATTTTTTCAAGCGGCCATCAAGTTTTATTACACATGTTTTTACACAGCTTTAGAACATTGTATATTGTTTACCTTAACAACGGTAAACAACGTACACAACCACAAATCAAACTTAGAAGTATATCCGTTTACGTTAAAAATTACAAACACAATCTTTATTTCGGGCAATTAATGTTAGAAAATCAAATTCTATTGTATTTTACTTACGTAATAAGACTTAAAAAAAATAATTAGACCACTTTTTATTTTTACAAAATTATTACTTTTTTCTACAGAGAAACCACAATCGCAACCATATTTAATAGATTCATTCCTAATTACGAGTATACAGTGTGGTTGAAAAGTCCCGGAACGCTGAAATATATTTTTTACCATTATAGATGAAGTAATGAAACTTGGTATATTAATAATAACCATAAATATCTACTCTTTCAAGCTATTATCACTTTTTTACCCCTTAAGGGGGACGGCCCACGAGGAGTCAGTCAAATGTCTTAAATAGCAGCATAGGTCGAATTTGGTATCAAATTAAAGGTCTTACTTAGCAGAGTACAATGCCGAAAATTAGACTTCAATCGGATGACCGAGGCGGGAATGGCAGACAAACAAAGTTTCCATTAAAATCATATGGGTAAAACTTACAAATTCAATAACTTTCTTAATACTCGACCTTTTGACATCGGGTTTGTGGCTTATTACTCCAAATGCAAAGACGATTAAAATTATGTATGATGTGACAAGGGCCAAAGGAGATTTCTGTGACTTCCAAGAGGGACATCCCTTAAAGGGTGTGTTAATGGAAACTTCTTTGGCCCTTGTAACATCATACACCATCTTAAACGTCTTTGCATTTGGAGTAAAAAGCCACAAACCCGACATCAAAAGGTTGAGTATTAAGAAAGTTATTGAATTTTTAAGTTTTACCCATATGATTTTAATGGAAACTTTGTTTGACTGCCATTCCCGCCTCGGTCATCCGATTGAAGTCTAATTTGCGGCATTGTACTCTGCTAAGTAAGACCTTTAATTTGATACCAAATTCGACCTATGCTGCTATTTAAGAATTTTGACTGAGTCCTCGTGGGCCGTCCCCCTTAAGAGATAAAAAAGTGATAATAGCTTAAAAGAGTAGATATTTATGGTTATTATTAATATACCAAGTTTCATTACTTCATCTATAATGGTAAAAAATATAATTCACCGTTCCGGGACTTTTCAACCACACTGTATATCGAATTTGTACTAACCACATTAATGTTTTGGGTGGTGAAACTTCATTCTGACTAATGCAGCCACCATGAGGATCCGCCGTTTTCTGCGGATATAAACTTTAGAACCTTAGTGTCAACCCATTTTGGATTTTTATTCCCATAAGACTAATGTTAAATTTGAAACATTTGCTACGCCTTCAATATTGTTCAAAAAAGATTAATCTTTATGCCACTATAAAGAAAATTTAAATATCTAGGACACAGGAAAATCATGATTATAAAAATTACGAGTTAATTCACGATTATAATTTGTGAAAAACTGTCCATTTTTTAACAAAACACTTTAAGAATACTATGTTGTTTATAAATCAAGCAATCAATAATATAAAACTTTTGATTCCACAGGGCCATAGCTATTACAATTTCCTTTAATATTACTTAAAGATGAATCTATTTCGACCAATATTAAAGGCGTAGCGGACTTTAAAATGCAACATTAGTATCCTACAGACTTACAAGTTGTGTTGTAACTCATCATTGCAAAGTAGTTATTTTACGATGATAGTAATGCCGCAATAACTTTTTAAGTCTTGAGTCAATCTCAAGGTAAAAGTTATTTTTTAAATATAATGTTGTTATAACTACATCTCTTAATATAACAGATTTACTGGCCTTCATCCACATAAAAATTCAATAATATCAATTCCATCAAGTTAGCTCAAGATAATAAAAATAAAAAAATTGTGGCATTGTTACAGTGACCGGCCCAGGAGAATGCACTTGAATATTCAAAATCATATGGATCATATTTTAAATTTTAATCCATAAATTGTTGTATTACATTTCTAAAAACATGTCTTTTTTAATAATATGATTGTTTATTTATGACAAATCAAAACATATTGAATATTAAGGGAAGATAACGGAATTATAATAATTATTATTCCATATTTAATAATAAGTTGATTTTCCAGGATCCGATATAAATTTTGTAGTTCACTTGTTCATAGTATGAATTATCGTCTCTAAGTGACGATCGGACCTTTGAAAAGTGGTAGCTAATCGTAAAGTGGCAGTAAAATGTCAATTCATAAGTCAATTCCGCCTGTATGGCGGTCACAGCGTAGGAAATCTGCCCCATTTCGGCAGATTCGTTTCTAATGTTTGTAATGTTGTATGGAATGTCGACTAACGCAACGCGAAAAACTCCGCAATTATAATTTAGGAGGTCACATGGTCCAAATACGAGCGCTGCAGACTCATACAGATCAGGGTTGCCTGGAGTGTTGATGTATACGGGGGTTGAGATTTGGCGTTAAGTTGTATAATTCGAAAGGAATTTCGCCTAAATATTTTGTAATGGTTGTAATGTATTTCAATAGTTCAAATTATTGCAGTAGTTTTTAAAATTATTATTAAGATATTACTTTATCCATAAAATCTCTGTGACTTGAAAAATGTATATAGCCTAGAACAGTCACCTGTCAAATTTCAATAGGACTCGTTAATCTCAATGGGGTTAGCACCAGTACTTAATGAAATGAATCAACTAATGAATCAACAATTAATTGCTTAAATTTTAAACTTTATTATATGATTATAGTATGTGATGGATTTTCAACTCTTAAAACTCTGTACTATGCATCAATTTTATAATAATACGTGTAAACAAACAGGTAGGGGTGTTTTTCCAAAGCACATTCTTTTGCATAACAGGAATTCGCCTGCCACCGTAGAACTGCAGAAAACTCCCGCCTAAACGACACTAAGACGTTTTTTACAACTATTTCCCATAATTGGTTGAAAGTATTAAATATGCATAGGCCTATGGTTCAAATTTTGTAATATATTACTAAACAAACATGCTAACCACTTTTGGCTCGGAGGAGGTAAGAAGAAGCGCTTTCAACGCCAATTATAAGTAGTCAGCTTGAACTTTGAGTGCGTCATTAAATTTATTACAAGCGAGTAAAACGTTGTATTTTTTCCTAGGGTTCATCCATTTCAACATTTTGTACAAAGATATGACTGTTGGAATCAACTACAACCCCCGCTACTGTACTGTTCAAAAGGTTTTGAGTTCTGTTTAATGCTCCAGATCTAACCGTCCAATGGCCGTTTTACTAACATATAAAACTTCAATTTGGTATTTTGAAAAAATATGCACTCCATATTTTTATTTTAAATATTTATGTTAACTTAATTTCTAAAGCAATTTTAGTTTTTTTTTAAGGTGGAAATAAATTAACAAACACAAAAACCTGGGATGGGATAAGCATAAACAACTGACACTAAGTTGCTACAGTTTTAAAACATAACACATGTTTGGTATTATCATTTCAGATTATCTGTTTAGACAATATTTTCTTTAAGACGATGTTTTTAGTTGAGTACATAGATCTGATGGAATATTCAATTTGAATGGCTGGATTGTTATTCCATATGATTGTTTATTGATGGATCAAGTGCATTCTCGTGAGCCGGTCACTGTATTAGTTTAGAATGAGGAGTTTCTTAAGGTGTTAATTAAGGGTTACTTTGGTGTTATTTTTCAGGGATTGTGGATATTTAAAATGTATATTTTTTACATTCTTAAAAAACAGCTTGTGCTGTAAGTTTTTTTGTTAGGAGGTTTTATGCCTCTGTCTGCCTACCTGAAAAACTGATGAACCACTTTCTTACTTTTGTTGTTAACTTAAAATTTTTTCTGTTTTTAAGTAAGTACCTTTAATACCTTTAATACCTTTATTGAAATGGCGACCTAACTCAATAGGTAGTTTAAAGCCAAGTATGAATGAGTAATAATAATAAATATAATAAAAGTAATAATAAAACTAATAATCATTATAAACATCACTTACTTAATTTTCAAAAACAAAAAAACAAAAATTTGTAAGTTTTGATAGTTTTACAGCGTTAATAGACAAACAATTTTAACAATAAAAATTTTAAAATATTTTTGAATGCTCAACATTTTTAATTTTTTTTACTTTTTTTCAGAATCTTAACACATCTTGGTAATTTTTCAATGTTCCTGTATAAACTGCATTAAATTCGTTTAAAATTGATACAATTGAAATGTATTTTGTTCTGTAAATACATAATAATGATTTTTTTATGACCATGTAACTTTTTGCCTAGTTTTGATGTGAGGAATCATCTGGTAACATTTTTCATTCTTACCAAAAACCGCATTGAATAAATCATAAAATGTTATTATTGTGATATATTTTGTTCTTGCAAGTTTGTTACCATACAGGACAGGTACTGAGTGGCATTGACTTTAACTGTTGATGTTGGAAGTTGTCCGAGTGGCCGCTAGGAGCGCGCCGCGCGTTATTGGCGCTGATGGGGGAAATGTGATTATCGCAGGGCAATGGATGCAGCGACGAATATACATTGCAAATGACATGTGACGTGGGCGCCCGGCAAGAGTTGCTCTAATGCAGCTTTTATCGCTTTATTATAGGATCAAATAATGTCAAGCCTTACAATATACTATACAGGCTAACCTCATCTTACGTTTCAGGGAAAATTTATTTTTTTGCAATTATCCTAAATTAATAAAGAGGCCATAACTTCCGCATCTAAACTTATTTAATACGCTAAGGCTTTTTTGGGTTTAAAAATTCTCCAACAACTGATAAGTTTTTGGTGTCGTTGAATAGGGCTTGGTATGTAGTTCTTTCCGCCAAAAATTGATGAAAATCAGTCATAAAATAAGGGCGCTATACACAAATTAAATTTGAAATTTCCCATTAGGATAACATTTGGTTTGGGTTGAACATTTAAAACATCTGTTAATGTACAGCTGTAAGTTACATGTACATGTAGTTTTTTGTGATTACTGATATTCACAATATCAGATTGGTCGGATATCGTTGATTTAGAACTTTTGTATTGTATCAAAATAGTCTACTTGAACAACAAGTAGACTAGTGACATAAAATCACTTTTATTAAACTCAATTCAAAACATAATGTCGAAACAAACATGAAATCTTTCAAACTTTACATTTCCTACCATGGTTCAGTTATTAATCAAAGAGTGAAGTATTTTTTGCTTACTGTAATCATTTGTTCTTGTAAAACCATTAAATTTAGTTAGATTTCATAAGTGTTCGTTAAATTTTGTTAACCAATTATTCTGAATACGAGTTTTTTTTTATTACCAGGAATAAATAATATAGAAATGTTTGACACAAAATTATTTATTTCACCAAAACAAACTTCAAGCTATATTTTATTAGATTATAATTATACTCTTATATAAAATTAAATACTTGTAAGTAATTAAATACCTTATTTTAATACCGATTTCTTTAAGATGATATAACAATCTAATTTGTGTTGAGTGACATACTACGAAAAACTTGTTATATAGAAAATATGTTGCAAATGAGAACCTCTTTCAAACACTATAGCTCCACAAATAATTTTAAAGATGATTTGTTAAAACAATTTTAAATTATGTCATGATTAATTAGTTACAACATAAATATTTTTATTCATAAGCCATGTTAATCTTTTGTTACTTAACGGCAGGCGATTCTAGTAGTAGTAGGTTAAACGGGGGTTCTGGCGCACCCTCATAGTTTTTTTTTAATGACTTTTGCTTCGTATGACCACTTTTTTGCTTCATATGACCACTTTTTTTGCTTCGTATGACCGCTTTTTGCTTCAAATGACCACTTTTGCTTCAAATGACCACTTTTTGCTTCAAATGACCACTTTTGCTTCAAATGACCACTTTTTGCTTCAAATGACCACTTTTTTGCTTCAAATGACCACTTTTTGAATATAATCCAGGGAACACTCATAGTTTTTTTTGACCGCTTTCAGCTCCAAATTGACCGGTTTTTGACCGGATTCTGGCCGGTTTTGGTCAAATATCAGCCAATTTCGGCCCATTTTAGGGCATTTTTCAGGATTTTCAGATACTGATTTCAAGGAGCACTTAGAATTTAATCCAGTTGTTCATTTGATTAGGGGTCCTTTTTTTACCCCCTTCAGCTTCAAATTGACTGGTTTTTACCGGATTTTGATTGGTTTTGGCCAAATATCAGCCCATTTCAGGGCATTTTTCAGGATTTCAGACAGTGATTTCAAGGAGCATTTTGAATTTAATCCAGGGAACTATGAGATGCACTCTTAAGTTAACTTTAGTTTTTAAATGAAGTTACCCACTCCCCTTGTGGTGAATCTAATCCAGAAATTAATCCAAGGAAGTGTGAGAACTCCTAAGTTAACCCTATGTAAATGAAAAGATACCGGTTTTCGGTGATTTTGGCCTACTTTTTTGTCAACTTTCCAACATTTTTCAGGATTTCCGATCCATAAAAATTGATATTGAAAGGCGAATTGCCCAACATCCCAGCCCCATATAAAATTAACTTTAATTGCAATTTTACCTTCAAAGACACATTTTTAGGACAAAATTCTCCAATTTTTAACAGAGTTTAACCTCTTAAGATCTAATCCCTAAGGCCCAGACAAGCCCTAAAACCTAGCAGCTAAGGCTTTAACCTATCAATAAGCCCAATTAATCATTAGCTTAGACCTAATGTGTTGGACCTAAGATCTAAACCTAAGGCCTTGCACCTGAGTCCAAAGCCCTAAAACATAGCAGCTAAGGCTTAAACCTGTGAATAGGGCCGATTAGCCACCAGCTTAGACCTAATGTGTTGGACCTAAGATCTAAACCTAATGCCTAACAGCTATGTCCAAAGCCCTAAAACCTAGCAGCTAAGGCTTTGACCTGTGAATAGGGCCTATTAGCCAACAGCCTAAACCTAATGTGTTGGCACTAAGAGATAAACCTAAGGCCTTGCACCTGAGTCCAAAGCCCTAAAAGCTAGCAGCTAAGGATTTGACCTGTGAATAGGGCCTATTATCCAACAGCCTAAACCTAATGTGTTGGCACTAAGAGATAAACCTAAGGCCTTGCACCTGAGTCCAAAGCCCTAAAAGCTAGCAGCTAAGGATTTGACCTGTGAATAGGGCCTATTATCCATCAGCGTAAGCCAAATGTGCTGGACCTAAGATCTAAAGCTTAGCCCTTGCACCTGAGTCCAAAACCCTAAAACCTAGCAGCTAAAGATTTGACCTGTGAATAGGGCCTATTAGCTAACAGCCTAAACCTAATGTGTTGGCACTAAGATGTAAACCTAAGGCCTTGCACCTGAGTCCAAAGCCCTAAAAGCTAGCAGCTAAGGCTTTGACCTGTGGATAGGGCCTATTATCTATCAGCTTAGGCCTAATGTGTTGGACATAAGATCTATGCCTAAAGCCTTACACGTGGTTCCTAAGATGAAATGCCTTGGACTTAGGTCCTAAAACCGAGCAGCTAAGGCTTTGACCTGTGAATAGGACCTATTTGCATTTAGCTTAGACCTAATGTGTTGGACCTAAAATCTTAACCTCAGGCCTTGCACCTGAGTCCAAAACCCTAAAACTTAGCAGCTAAGGATTTGACCTGTGAATAGTACCTATTAGCAAACAGCCTAAACCTAATGTGTTGGAACTGTGTTCGGTCGAGATTCGGGACCTTGATGCCCTCTCCACCGAAGAGGAGGTGACCCGTGCGATCCAGGTGGCACTCCCGGAGATACCAGCTGATGGAGTGAGGGTATGGCTGACAAAGCCCAACCGAAGTCAACTCCGGATGGCTGTTGCTGAGATGGGCGAAAAGCACGCCAATAAGCTGCTTAGCCTTCAGCACCTCAGAGTCGGTTGGGTCAGTTGCAGGCTCAAACGGAGGGTGGTAGTTTCGAGATGCTTCCGCTGTCTCGGTTTCGGCCACTCCTCCCGAAACTGTAAAGGGCCCGACAGGAGTGCCAACTGCTTCCAGTGTGGAAGCCAGGGCCACAAACGCAAGGAATGTTCCTCGAGCCCCTCCTGCTTCCTCTGCAAGGATTCAGGCTCCAGTGCCCTCGGTCACTTACCCGGGTCTGGTCAGTGCGGTGCCTTCAGAGCCGCACTTGAACAGGCAAAAGGCAGCGGCCGGTAATTCGCATCCTCCAGGCCAACCTTCATAGATCCTGGGGAGCTGATAACCTTCTAGATCAGCTCGCCCGAGAACTTGGTGCTGACGCGCTCCTTATCAGCGAACAGTATCGGGACAGAGACCCAAACATTTGGATCTCGGACAGCCTCGGTACTGCTGCATTTTGGGCACGTAATACACGAGATGTCTTGGTGCGGAGTCACGGGCGCGGCCGAGGATTCGTCTGGGTTCGGTGTGGGGACGTGACTATCTTCAGTTGCTACCTCACACCCAACGAGGCCGTCCAGGACTTCCGCGACAAGATAGATAGCCTAGAGGAGTGCGTTCTCGGCACCACCGGGCATGTCGTCGTTGGTGGCGATTTCAACGCCAGGGCCGTCGAGTGGGGAATGCCCTCTACCAGCTCCCGGGGGAAATACATCCTGGATTTCATCGCCAGGGCCGGTCTTGTCGTCCTCAACCAGGGCGACACACCTACTTTTCGGCGCCCCGGGCAGAGAGGCACGATCCCCGATGTCACCTTTGCGTCTGAGTCGCTCCTTCCGAGGATCTCTGGCTGGAGGGTTGTGGAGGACTACACGGGTAGCGACCACCAATACGTCGTGTTTGACCTGCATGATCAGGCAAATCGTCGAGTTTCCGCATCTCGGGAAGGGCCACGCCGGTGGAACACCAACAAACTGGACGTGGTCAAGTTCACCGAAGTCATCTCTCGGGGAGCGCAGGGGAATCCTGGTGAGGCTGGGGCCGAGGCACTAGTAACATCCACGATGGAACTGATCGTCTCGGCCTGCGACCAGTCTATGCCGCGAAGGAAACCCCGACGCGACAAACAACCCGTTTACTGGTGGACTGAAGAGATTGCGGAACTCAGAAGAACATGTTTAAGAACTAGACGAGCCGCCACAAGAGCGAGAATCCCCGCAGACAGAGTTCGTAAGTCTGAGGCCTATAAAGCTGCGAGAAAATCTCTCCGCCAGGCGATCAACAGGAGCAAGG
Source organism: Neoaliturus tenellus (assembly GCA_030545055.2). NCBI lineage: Eukaryota > Metazoa > Arthropoda > Insecta > Hemiptera > Cicadellidae > Neoaliturus > Neoaliturus tenellus. Next base: position 70,119,080 of record CM061531.1, on the reverse strand, counting down.
CGAATAGCTGGAGGAGACTTCGTGACGACGTTGATTCCGACCCCTGGGGCCTGGGTTACAAACTTGTAACACAGAAACTCGGCGCCCGCTCTCCACCTTCCATCATGGAGGGCGCCACCATGGGGAGGATCGTCGCTGCGTTGTTTCCTGAACATCCACAGCGACCGCCGGTTGACTTCGGACGGGTAGAGGACGTTCCACTCTTCACTTTCGAGGAGCTAGAAACCTCCGTTCTCTCCCTGAAGAGCAACAAGGCTCCTGGCCCGGACGGGATTCCCAGTGAGGCTTTAAAGAAAGTATTTTTAATCAACGCTGACTTGTTGTTGAGAATGTACAATGCCTGTTTGGTAGAAGGGGTGTTTCCGGCTCCCTGGAAAACAGCCAGGCTTGTACTGATCAGCAAGGGCAAAGGTGATCCCGAGCTGCCGTCGTCCCACAGGCCTCTCTGCATGTTGGACACGGCTGGAAAGCTGTTCGAGAAGCTGATCCGTTCCCGCCTGACTTCTGCCGTGGAAGCTGCCGGGGACTTATGCCCCCGTCAGTACGGCTTCAGAAAGGGACGGTCAACGATCGACGCTGTCACCGAAGTTCAGAGAGCTGTGGAGAGAGCCGAGAGCCACAACCATTTCTCCCGCCGAGTAGTGCTTCTTGTTACGCTTGATGTCAAGAATGCCTTCAACTCGGCGAGGTGGGTCGATATGCTGGATGCGCTTCGCAACACCTTTCGTATTCCTGCATATCTGTTGCGGCTCATCGAGGATTATCTACGCTCTCGAAGCCTGATTTATGACACGAGGGACGGAACGCGGACGATGGAAGTCACTTCTGGTGCCGCACAAGGTTCAATACTCGGCCCGGATCTCTGGAACGTTGCCTATGACAGCCTCCTGAGGTCCGAGATGCCTGAGGAAACCACTTTGGTTGGGTACGCCGATGACGTCGCAGCTCTCATTGCTGCACGCAACGTTGAGCTGGCTCAACTGAAGTTGAACCGAGTTATGCGGGTGGTCAACAACTGGATGTCCGATCACGGTCTCTCACTTGCTCTCAGTAAGACGGAGATCGTGATTCTCACGAAGAAGAGGATCGACACCGTCGTCCCGTTTCGAGTGGGAAGGGAGGTGGTCACATCAACTCGTGCCGCCAAATACCTCGGGGTTATGGTGGACACCAAGTTAAGCTGGAGGGATCAGATCTTCCGTACGGCGGACAAGGCCGCTAAGGTAGTGACTTACCTTAGTAGGCTGATGGCCAATGTCGGGGGTCCCCGATCCAGCAGAAGACGTCTGTTGATGTCCGCGGTCCAGTCTGTGCTTCTTTACGGGGCAGAGGTGTGGGCAGGCGCTCTAGATAAGGAGTGCTACAGGTTGCGACTCGCCCGGGTTCAGCGTCAAGCTGCACTCCGGGTGTGTTCCGCCTACCGGACAGTGTCCGAGCCTGCCGTCCTGGTGGTCGCCGGAGTCATCCCTGTCAAGCTCTTGGCAGGGGAGAGGAAAGCGATTTATCAGAGACAAGGCGAGATCGGCAAGGACACGGCAAGAACAGAAGAGCGCTCCCGAACCTTCCAGCAGTGGCAACACAGCTGGGAGCACGACACCCGAGGACGATGGACTGCGCGACTTATCAAGCAGGTCCAACCATGGGTGGAACGGCGGCATGGGGAGGTGGACTACTACCTGACCCAATTTTTGACAGGTCACGGCTATTTTCGGTCGTACCTGAACCGGATGGGAAAGACCGGTTCACCGGACTGCATTTATTGCCCGGGTGTTCCCGACGATGCGGAACACACATTCTTCCGCTGTCCCCGTTGGGAAGGGCCCCGCCTGGAGGCCACACAAATCTTTGGTGTATTTTCGGTGGACTCGGTCTGCCAAAAGATTTTGGAGGATGAGGGCAACTGGGATTGTTTGTCACAGTTCGTCCGGGGCATCCTCCTGGAAAAGAAAACCGATCTGGACCGCGAAGTGGCCCAGATCCCTTGATCGAGTGGCTGGATAAGGAGCGAGCCCCACTGGCGTAAGCCAAATTTAGGCCTAGCCTGACGTAATGTGACAAACAATTCCAGGTTAGATTCCTAAAGAGTAGAGGAGGTTTTTTAGTGGGTAAACCCGTTTTTAGGGGAGCCCCACACTACAGGCTGGCCACCTGTGTGCGTAATGCATTTTTCCGCCTCTCCCTCAAAAAAAAAAAAAAAAAAAAAAAAAAAAAAATGTGTTGGAACTAAGATGTAAACCTAAGCCCTTGCACCTGAGTCCAAAACCCTAAAACCTAGCAGCTAAGGATTTGACCTGTGAATAGGGCCTATTAGCCTAAACCTAATGTGTTGGCACTAAGATGTAAACCTAAGCCCTTGCACCTGAATCCAAAACCATTAAAGCTAGCAGCTAAGGCTTTGACCTGTGAATAGGGCCTATTATCTATCAGCTTAGGCCAAATGTGTTGGACATAAGATCTAAGCCTAAGGCCTTACACATGGTTCCTAAGATGAAATGCCTTGGACTTAGGTCCTAAAACCTAGCAGCTAAGGCTTTGACCTGTGAATAGGACCTATTTGCGTTTAGCTTAGACCTAATGTGTTGGACCAAAAATCTAAACCTCAGGCCTTGCACTTGAGTCCAAAACCCTAAAACTTAGCAGCTAAGGATTTGACCTGTGAATAGTACCTATTAGCAAACAGCCTAAACCTAATGTGTTGGCACTAAGATGTAAACCTAAGGCCTTGCACCTGAGTCCAAAGCCCTAAAAGCTAGCAGCTAAGGATTTGACCTGTGAATAGGGCCTATTATCCATCAGCGAAGGCCTAATGTGCTGGATCTAAGATCTAAACCTAAGCCCTTGCACCTGAGTCCAAAACCCTAAAACCTAGCAGCTAAGGATTTGACCTGTGAATAGGGCCTATTAGCCAACAGCCTAAACCTTATGTGTTGGCACTAAGATGTAAACCTAAGGCCTTGCACCTGAGTCCAAAGCCCTAAAACCTAGCAGCTAAGGCTTTAACCTGTGAATAGGACCTATTACCCAACAGCTTAGACCTAATGTGTTGAACCTAAAGTCTAAACCTAAGGCCTTGCAACTGAGTCCAAAGCTCAAAAACCTAGTGGCTAAAGCTATGACCTGTGTATAAGACCTATCAGCCCCCAGCCAGGACCTAATGTGTCGGGACTAAGATGTAAACATAAGGCCTGACACCTTAGTACAAAGCCATAAAATCTTAAGATCTGAAAACTTACAAGGGGGCCGCGATTCATAGCCCCCCATGAATTGAGCAAACATTAGGCAACGAGGTCTTTTTTCTTTGAATATGAAATTATGATCAGAAATGGTTATCAGATTCAGATTGGAGTATTTGAAGACCAACCTCCATCTATCTTACCCAACTCCTAACTACCGCATGGACTTGACCCAAGACCTAAGGCTATACACCGTAGGCTTTAAGGATCTTAGCCCCAAGACCGAGGCCATAGAGTTAAGACCTGAATATTTACAAGGGGGCCGCGATTCACAGCCCCCCTGAAAAGACACTGTAGTCTAAACCTAATACCTAATACACCGTGGTCTAGGCTTTTAGGTTTTAAGACCAAAGACCTACTACACCATGGTCTAGACCCAAGATCTAAGGTCTGTGGTCTAGGCTTCAGGTTCTAAGCCCCAAGATTTAAGGCCTGCATAGGCATTTAGGTTCTTAGCCTCCAGATCTAAGACCCGTAATCTAGGCCTTTAGGTTCTTGAATCCAACACCTAGGACCCTACATCATGGTCTAGACCCTAAACCTAAGGCCTGTGATCTAGGTCTCTAAGTTCTCCTCAAGACATAAGGCCCTACACCATGGTCTAAAACCAAGACCTAAGGTCCGTTGTGTAGGCTTTTAGGTTCTTATACCCAAGACATAAGGCCCTACACCAGGGTCTAGAACCAAGATCTAAGGTCCGTGGTCCAGGCTTTTAGGTTCTTATACCCAAGTCCTTAGGGACTTTACACCAGGGTCTAAAACCAAGATCTAAGGTCCGTGGTCTAGGCTTTTAGGTTCTTATACCCAAGACCTAAGGTCCGTGGTCTAGGCTTTTAGGTTCTTATACCCAAGTCCTAAGGCCCTACACCAGGGTCTAGAACCAAGATCTAAGGTCCGTGGTCCAGACTTTTAGTTTCTTATACCCAAGTCCTAAGGTCCGTGGTCTAGGCTTTTAGGTTCTTATACCAAAGTCCTAATGCCCTACACCAGGGTCTAGAACCAAGATCTAAGGTCCGTGGTCTAGGCTTTTAGGTTCTTATACCCAAGATCTAAGGTCCGTGGTCTAGGCTTTTAGGTTCTTATACCCAAGTCCTAAGGCCCTACACTAGGGTCTAGAACCAAGACCTAAGGTCCGTGGTCTAGGCTTTTAGGTTCCTATACCCAAGTCCTAAGGCCCTACAACAGGGTCTATAACCAAGATCTAAGGTCTGTGGTGTAGGCTTTTAGGTTCTTATACCCAAGTCCTAAGGCCCTACAACAGGGCCTAGAACCAAGATCTAAGGTCCGTGGTCTAGGCTTTTAGGTTCTAATACCCAAGTCCTAAGGCCTCACACCAGGGTCTAGAACCAAGATCTAAGGTCCGTGGTCTAGGCTTTTAGGTTCTTATACCCAAATCCTAAGGCCCTACACCAGGGTCTAGAACCAAGGTCCGTGGTCTAGGCTTTTAGGTTCTTATACCCAAGTCCTAAGGCCCTACACCAGGGTCTAGAACCAAGATCTAAGGTCCGTGGTCCAGGCTTTTAGGTTCTTATACCCAAGACCTAAGGTCCGTGGTCTAGGCTTTTAGGTTCTTATACCCAAGTCCTAAGGCCCTACACCAGGGTCTAGAACCAAGATCTAAGGTCCGTGGTCCAGACTTTTAGTTTCTTATACCCAAGTCCTAAGGTCCGTGGTCTAGGCTTTTAGGTTCTTATACCAAAGTCCTAATGCCCTACACCAGGGTCTAGAACCAAGATCTAAGGTCCGTGGTCTAGGCTTTTAGGTTCTTATACCCAAGTCCTAAGGCCCTACACTAGGGTCTAGAACCAAGACCTAAGGCCCTACACTAGGGTCTAGAACCAAGACCTAAGGTCCGTGGTCTAGGCTTTTAGGTTCCTATACCCAAGTCCTAAGGCCCTACAACAGGGTCTATAACCAAGATCTAAGGTCTGTGGTCTAGGCTTTTAGGTTCTTATACCCAAGTCCTAAGGCCCTACAACAGGGCCTAGAACCAAGATCTAAGGTCCGTGGTCTAGGCTTTTAGGTTCTAATACCCAAGTCCTAAGGCCTCACACCAGGGTCTAGAACCAAGATCTAAGGTCCGTGGTCTAGGCTTTTAGGTTCTTATACCCAAATCCTAAGGCCCTACACCAGGGTCTAGAACCAAGACCTAAGGTCCGTGGTCTAGGCCTTTAGGTTCTTATACCCAAGTCCTAAGGCCCTACACCAGGGTCTAGAACCAAGATCTAAGGTCCGTGGTCCAGGCTTTTAGGTTCTTATACCCAAGTCCTAAGGCCCTACACCAGGGTCTAAAACCAAGATCTAAGGTCCGTGGTCTAGGCCTTTAGGTTCTTATACCCAAGTCCTAAGGCCCTACACCAGGGTCTAGAACCAAGGTCCGTGGTCTAGGCTTTTAGGTTCTTATACCCAAGTCCTAAGGCCCTACACCAGGGTCTAGAACCAAGATCTAAGGTCCGTAGTCTAGGCTTTTAGGTTCTTATACCCAAGTCCTAAGGCTCTACACAAGGGTCTAGAAACAAGATCTAAGGTCCGTGGTCTAGGCTTTTAGGTTCTTATACCCAAGTCCTAAGGCCCTACACCATAGGCTAGAACCAAGATCTAAGGTCCGTGGTCTAGGCTTTTAGGTTCTTATACCCAAGTCCTAAGGCCCTACACCAGGGTCTAGAACCAAGGTCCGTGGTCTAGGCTTTTAGGTTCTTATACCCAAGTCCTAAGGCCCTACACCAGGGTCTAGAACCAAGATCTAAGGTCCGTGGTCCAGGCTTTTAGGTTCTTATACCCAAGTCCTAAGGCCCTACACCAGGGTCTAAAACCAAGATCTAAGGTCCGTGGTCTAGGCCTTTAGGTTCTTATACCCAAGTCCTAAGGCCCTACACCAGGGTCTAGAACCAAGGTCCGTGGTCTAGGCTTTTAGGTTCTTATACCCAAGTCCTAAGGCCCTACACCAGGGTCTAGAACCAAGATCTAAGGTCCGTGGTCCAGGCTTTTAGGTTCTTATACCCAAGTCCTAAGGCCCTACACCAGGGTCTAAAACCAAGATCTAAGGTCCGTGGTCTAGGCTTTTAGGTTCTTATACCCAAGTCCTAAGGCCCTACACCAGGGTCTAGAACCAAGGTCCGTGGTCTAGGCTTTTAGGTTCTTATACCCAAGTCCTAAGGCCCTACACCAGGGTCTAGAACCAAGATCTAAGGTCCGTAGTCTAGGCTTTTAGGTTCTTATACCCAAGTCCTAAGGCTCTACACAAGGGTCTAGAAACAAGATCTAAGGTCCGTGGTCTAGGCTTTTAGGTTCTTATACCCAAGTCCTAAGGCCCTACACCATAGGCTAGAACCAAGATCTAAGGTCCGTGGTCTAGGCTTTTAGGTTCTTATACCCAAGTCCTAAGGCCCTACACCAGGGTCTAGAACCAAGATCTAAGGTCCGTGGTCTAGGCTTTTAGGTTCTTATACCAAAGTCCTAATGCCCTACACCAGGGTCTAGAACCAAGATCTAAGGTCCGTAGTCTAGGCTTTTAGGTTCTTACAGCCAAGTCCTAAGGCCCTACACCAGGGTCTAGAACCAAGATCTAAGGTCCGTGGTCTAGGCTTTTAGATTCTTATACCCAAGTCCTAAGGCCCTACAACAGGGTCTAGAACCAAGATCTAAGGTCCGTGGTCTAGGCTTTTAGGTTCTAATACCCAAGTCCTAAGGCCCCACACCAGGGTCTAGAACCAAGATCTAAGGTCCGTGGTCTAGGCTTATAGGTTCTTATACCCAAGTCCTAAGGCCCTACACCAGGGTCTAGAACCAAGATCTAAGGTCCGTAGTCTAGGCTTTTAGGTTCTTACAGCCAAGTCCTAAGGCCCTACACCAGGGTCTAGAACCAAGATCTAAGGTCCGTGGTCTAGGCTTTTAGATTCTTATACCCAAGTCCTAAGGCCCTACACCAGGGTCTAGAACCAAGATCTAAGGTCTCTGGTCTAGGCTTTTAGGTTCTAATACCCAAGTCCTAAGGCCTCACACCAGGGTCTAGAACCAAGATCTAAGGTCCGTGGTCTAGGCTTATAGGTTCTTATACCCAAGACCTAAGGTCCGTGGTCTAGGCTTTTAGGTTCTTATACCCAAGTCCTAAGGCCCTACACCAGGGTCTAGAACCAAGATCTAAGGTCCGTGGTCTAGGCTTTTAGGTTCTTATACCCAAGTCCTAAGGCCCTACACCAGGGTCTAGAACCAAGATCTAAGGTCCGTGGTCTAGGCTTCTAGGTTCTTATACCCAAGACCTAAGGTCTGTTGTGTAGGCTTTTAGGTTCTAATACCCAAGTCCTAAGGCCCTACACCAGGGTCTAGAACCAAGATCTAAGTTCCATGGTCTAGGCTTTTAGGTTCTAATACCTAAGACCTAAGGCCCTACACCAGGGTCTAGAACCAAGATCTAAGGTCCGTGGTCTAGGCTTTTAGGTGCTTATACCCAAGACCTAAGGCCCTACACCATAGGCTAGAACCAAGACCTAAGGTCCTTTGATTAGGCCTTTAGGTTCTTAGACCCAAGTCCTAAGACCCGTGGACTAGGCCTTTAGGTTCATAGACCCAAGACCTAAGCTCTTAGACTCAAGACCTAAAGCCATATACCGCGGGTTAGGGTTTTAAGCTCTTAGACCCAAGACCTAAGGCCATACACCCTGGTCTAGGCTTTTAGGTTCTTAAACCCAAGACCTAAGGCCATACACCCTGGTCTAGGCTTTTAGGTCCTTATACCCAAGACCTAAGGCCCTACACCCTGGTCTAGGCTTTTAGGTTCTTATACCCAAGACCTAAGGCCCTACACCCTTGTCTAGGCTTTTAAGTACTTAGACCCAAGACCTAAGGCCATAAAGTAAAGACCTGAAAACTTACAAGGGAGTCGCGATTCACGACCCCTGAACAGACACTGTGGACCCAAGACCTAAGGCCTTACACCGTGGTCTAGGCTTTTAAGCTCTTATACCCAAGACCTAAGGCCATAAACCCTGGTCTATGCTTTTAAGCTCTTAGACTCAAGACCCAAGGGCATACACACTGGTCTAGGCTTTTAAGTACTTACTCCAAGACCTAAAGTCATAAACCATGGGCTAGGCTTTTAAGCACTTAAACTCAATGCCTAAGGCGGTCCGCATGGGCTAGACTTAAGACCTAAGGCCATACACCCTGGTCTAGGCTTTTACGTACTTATACCCAAGACCTAAGGCCATATACCGTTTTCTAGGCTTTTAAGCTCTTAGACTCAAGACCTAAGGCCATACACCGTTTTCTAGGCTTTTAAGGTCTCAGACTCAAGACCTAAGGCCATACACCGTGGTCTAGGCTGTTAAGTACTTATACCCAAGACCTAAGGCCCTACACCGTGGGCTAGGCTTTAAAGCTCTTAGACCCAAGACCTAAAACCATAGGGTTAAGACTTGAAAACTTACAAGTTAATCGCAACTCACGATCCCCGAAAAGACACCGTGGTCTAGACCCAATACTTAAGGCCCTACACGAAGACCCAAGAGCTAAGGTCCTTCACCATGATCTAGACCCTAAGACCAAAGACCTTACACTATGGTCTAGTACTTGGCTTAAACCGTTTGCAGTTGTGGTTGTTTAATCTATTTCTAGAGGTAAGTCGGCCTCTAAGTTCCTAGACCCTAAGACCAAAGGCCTTATACCACGGTCTAGTACTCGGCATAAGCCATGTGCAGTTGTGGTTGTTTCATCTATAGCTAGAGGAAAGTCCTAAGTTCTTAGACCCTAAGACCAAAGGCCTTACACCATGGTCTAGTACTCGGCATAAACCGTTTTGCAGTTGTGGTTGTTTCATCTATAGCTAAAGGTAAGTCCTAGGTTCTTAGACCCTAAGACCAAAGGCCTTACATCATGGTCTAGTATTCCTTCTTAAGCCGTGTGCAGTGGTTAATTTGTCTATACTTAGAAGAAAGTCGGCCTTTAAGTTCTTAGACCCTAGACCTAAGACCCTATACCCATGGACTACAACCTGGACCTAAGGCCACATCCCGAGGTTTTGTACTCGTTTAAAACCGTGTGCAGTTGTGGTTGTTTCATCTATAGCTGGGCGAAGGTTGGCCTTTGATAACTGTGTGCAGTTATTACTGTTTCGTCTCGAAAAAGAGAATGTTTATGCTTTTACACCATAACTTAGAACGAAAACCCATGGTCTTATTCCTAAAACCTAGGACCTTAGACCGATACCCTAGGATATAAGGGCTTAGACTTATTGCTTTAGATCTAGGGCAAAAGGAATTTAAATGAGGATCTAAGGCCTCATAATTTAGACCAACCCCAATCCCAAGCATTTAAGGCATTATACCATGGACCTGTATGTATATGACCTTAAACATTTGACCTAAGATCTAAGACTTTAACATAAGTCTTAAGCCCTAAGACCCTACCCCATGGGCTAGTACTGGTCCTACACCATGTGGGACCGTGTAAAATGGCGTGCATAAAGATAATCACATGGATTATTTGAAAGCCCAGCGCACATAAACACCTGTGTTTGCTGTTGGGCGTTTTTATGATTTGCGCTTTCGGGCGTTTTGCAAACTCGACGCGGAAATTACGATCGCAGACGTAAATTATTAAAAAACATCGTGTACACATCGATTTTGAAAACGATCGTACACGCCGATTATTTTAAACAGCGTCTGGGCATCGATTCTAAAAAACGTTCGCAGACGTTCATTATTAAAAGGCATCGTCTACACATCGATTTTGAAAAACGTTCGCAGACGTTAATTATTAAAGGGCATCGTCTACACATCGATTTGCAATATGCAGGTCGAGTTTGCAAAACGCCCGAAAGCGCAAATCATAAAAACGCCCAACAGCAAACACAGGTGTTTATGTGCGCTGGGCTTTCAAATAATCCATGTGATTATCTTTATGCACGCCATTTTACACGGTCCCACATGGTGTAGGACCAGTACTAGCCCATGGGGTAGGGTCTTAGGGCTTAAGACTTATGTTAAAGTCTTAGATCTTAGGTCAAATGTTTAAGGTCATATACATACAGGTCCATGGTATAATGCCTTAAATGCTTGGGATTGGGGTTGGTCTAAATTATGAGGCCTTAGATCCTCATTTAAATTCCTTTTGCCCTAGATCTAAAGCAATAAGTCTAAGCCCTTATATCCTAGGGTATCGGTCTAAGGTCCTAGGTTTTAGGAATAAGACCATGGGTTTTCGTTCTAAGTTATGGTGTAAAAGCATAAACATTCTCTTTTTCGAGACGAAACAGTAATAACTGCACACAGTTATCAAAGGCCAACCTTCGCCCAGCTATAGATGAAACAACCACAACTGCACACGGTTTTAAACGAGTACAAAACCTCGGGATGTGGCCTTAGGTCCAGGTTGTAGTCCATGGGTATAGGGTCTTAGGTCTAGGGTCTAAGAACTTAAAGGCCGACTTTCTTCTCAGTATAGACAAATTAACCACTGCACACGGCTTAAGAAGGAATACTAGACCATGATGTAAGGCCTTTGGTCTTAGGGTCTAAGAACCTAGGACTTACCTTTAGCTATAGATGAAACAACCACAACTGCAAAACGGTTTATGCCGAGTACTAGACCATGGTGTAAGGCCTTTGGTCTTAGGGTCTAAGAACTTAGGACTTTCCTCTAGCTATAGATGAAACAACCACAACTGCACATGGCTTATGCCGAGTACTAGACCGTGGTATAAGGCCTTTGGTCTTAGGGTCTAGGAACTTAGAGGCCGACTTACCTCTAGAAATAGATTAAACAACCACAACTGCAAACGGTTTAAGCCAAGTACTAGACCATAGTGTAAGGTCTTTGGTCTTAGGGTCTAGATCATGGTGAAGGACCTTAGCTCTTGGGTCTTCGTGTAGGGCCTTAAGTATTGGGTCTAGACCACGGTGTCTTTTCGGGGATCGTGAGTTGCGATTAACTTGTAAGTTTTCAAGTCTTAACCCTATGGTTTTAGGTCTTGGGTCTAAGAGCTTTAAAGCCTAGCCCACGGTGTAGGGCCTTAGGTCTTGGGTATAAGTACTTAACAGCCTAGACCACGGTGTATGGCCTTAGGTCTTGAGTCTGAGACCTTAAAAGCCTAGAAAACGGTGTATGGCCTTAGGTCTTGAGTCTAAGAGCTTAAAAGCTTAGAAAACGGTATATGGCCTTAGGTCTTGGGTATAAGTACTTAAAAGCCTAGACCAGGGTGTATGGCCTTAGGTCTTAAGTCTAGCCCATGCGGACCGCCTTAGGCATTGAGTTTAAGTGCTTAAAAGCCTAGCCCATGGTTTATGACTTTAGGTCTTGGAGTAAGTACTTAAAAGCCTAGACCAGTGTGTATGCCCTTGGGTCTTGAGTCTAAGAGCTTAAAAGCATAGACCAGGGTTTATGGCCTTAGGTCTTGGGTATAAGAGCTTAAAAGCCTAGACCACGGTGTAAGGCCTTATGTCTTGGGTCCACAGTGTCTGTTCAGGGGTCGTGAATCGCGACTCCCTTGTAAGTTTTCAGGTCTTTACTTTATGGCCTTAGGTCTTGGGTATAAGAACCTAAAAGCCTAGACCAGGGTGTAGGGCCTTAGGTCTTGGGTATAAGAACCTAAAAGCCTAGACCAGGGTGTATGGCCTTAGGTCTTGGGTTTAAGAACCTAAAAGCCTAGACCAGGGTGTATGGCCTTAGGTCTTGGGTCTAAGAGCTTAAAACCCTAACCCGCGGTATATGGCTTTAGGTCTTGAGTCTAAGAGCTTAGGTCTTGGGTCTATGAACCTAAAGGCCTAGTCCACGGGTCTTAGGACTTGGGTCTAAGAACCTAAAGGCCTAATCAAAGGACCTTAGGTCTTGGTTCTAGCCTATGGTGTAGGGCCTTAGGTCTTGGGTATAAGCACCTAAAAGCCTAGACCACGGACCTTAGATCTTGGTTCTAGACCCTGGTGTAGGGCCTTAGGTCTTAGGTATTAGAACCTAAAAGCCTAGACCATGGAACTTAGATCTTGGTTCTAGACCCTGGTGTAGGGCCTTAGGACTTGGGCATTAGAACCTAAAAGCCTACACAACAGACCTTAGGTCTTGGGTATAAGAACCTAGAAGCCTAGACCACGGACCTTAGATCTTGGTTCTAGACCCTGGTGTAGGGCCTTAGGACTTGGGTATAAGAACCTAAAAGCCTAGACCACGGACCTTAGATCTTGGTTCTAGACCCTGGTGTAGGGCCTTAGGACTTGGGTATAAGAACCTAAAAGCCTAGACCACGGACCTTAGGTCTTGGGTATAAGAACCTATAAGCCTAGACCACGGACCTTAGATCTTGGTTCTAGACCCTGGTGTAGGGCCTTAGGACTTGGCTGTAAGAACCTAAAAGCCTAGACTACGGACCTTAGATCTTGGTTCTAGACCCTGGTGTAGGGCCTTAGGACTTGGGTATAAGAACCTAAAAGCCTAGACCACGGACCTTAGGTCTTGGGTATAAGAACCTATAAGCCTAGACCACGGACCTTAGATCTTGGTTCTAGACCCTGGTGTGAGGCCTTAGGACTTGGGTATTAGAACCTAAAAGCCTAGACCACGGACCTTAGATCTTGGTTCTAGACCCTGTTGTAGGGCCTTAGGACTTGGGTATAAGAATCTAAAAGCCTAGACCACGGACCTTAGATCTTGGTTCTAGACCCTGGTGTAGGGCCTTAGGACTTGGCTGTAAGAACCTAAAAGCCTAGACTACGGACCTTAGATCTTGGTTCTAGACCCTGGTGTAGGGCATTAGGACTTTGGTATAAGAACCTAAAAGCCTAGACCACGGACCTTAGATCTTGGTTCTAGACCCTGGTGTAGGGCCTTAGGACTTGGGTATAAGAACCTAAAAGCCTAGACCACGGACCTTAGATCTTGGTTCTAGCCTATGGTGTAGGGCCTTAGGACTTGGGTATAAGAACCTAAAAGCCTAGACCACGGACCTTAGATCTTGTTTCTAGACCCTTGTGTAGAGCCTTAGGACTTGGGTATAAGAACCTAAAAGCCTAGACTACGGACCTTAGATCTTGGTTCTAGACCCTGGTGTAGGGCCTTAGGACTTGGGTATAAGAACCTAAAAGCCTAGACCACGGACCTTGGTTCTAGACCCTGGTGTAGGGCCTTAGGACTTGGGTATAAGAACCTAAAAGCCTAGACCACGGACCTTTTATCTTGGTTTTAGACCCTGGTGTAGGGCCTTAGGACTTGGGTATAAGAACCTAAAAGCCTGGACCACGGACCTTAGATCTTGGTTCTAGACCCTGGTGTAGGGCCTTAGGACTTGGGTATAAGAACCTAAAAGCCTAGACCACGGACCTTGGTTCTAGACCCTGGTGTAGGGCCTTAGGACCTGGTATAAGAACCTAAAGGCCTAGACCACGGACCTTAGATCTTGGTTTTAGACCCTGGTGTAGGGCCTTAGGACTTGGGTATAAGAACCTAAAAGCCTGGACCACGGACCTTAGATCTTGGTTCTAGACCCTGGTGTAGGGCCTTAGGACTTGGGTGTAAGAACCTAAAAGCCTAGATCACGGACCTTGGTTCTAGACCCTGGTGTAGGGCCTTAGGACTTGGGTATAAGAACCTAAAGGCCTAGACCACGGACCTTAGGTCTTGGTTCTAGACCCTGGTGTAGGGCCTTAGGATTTGGGTATAAGAACCTAAAAGCCTAGACCACGGACCTTAGATCTTGGTTCTAGACCCTGGTGTGAGGCCTTAGGACTTGGGTATTAGAACCTAAAAGCCTAGACCACGGACCTTAGATCTTGGTTCTAGGCCCTGTTGTAGGGCCTTAGGACTTGGGTATAAGAACCTAAAAGCCTAGACCACAGACCTTAGATCTTGGTTATAGACCCTGTTGTAGGGCCTTAGGACTTGGGTATAGGAACCTAAAAGCCTAGACCACGGACCTTAGGTCTTGGTTCTAGACCCTAGTGTAGGGCCTTAGGACTTGGGTATAAGAACCTAAAAGCCTAGACCACGGACCTTAGATCTTGGGTATAAGAACCTTAAAGCCTAGACCACGGACCTTAGACCTTGGTTCTAGACCCTGGTGTAGGGCATTAGGACTTTGGTATAAGAACCTAAAAGCCTAGACCACGGACCTTAGGACTTGGGTATAAGAAACTAAAAGTCTGGACCACGGACCTTAGATCTTGGTTCTAGACCCTGGTGTAGGGCCATAGGACTTGGGTATAAGAACCTAAAAGCCTAGACCACGGACCTTAGGTCTTGGGTATAAGAACCTAAAAGCCTAGACCACGGACCTTAGATCTTGGTTTTAGACCCTGGTGTAGGGCCTTAGGACTTGGGTATAAGAACCTAAAAGCCTAGACCACGGACCTTAGATCTTGGTTCTAGACCCTGGTGTAGGGCCTTATGTCTTGGGTATAAGAACCTAAAAGCCTACACAACGGACCTTAGGTCTTGGTTTTAGACCATGGTGTAGGGCCTTATGTCTTGAGGAGAACTTAGAGACCTAGATCACAGGCCTTAGGTTTAGGGTCTAGACCATGATGTAGGGTCCTAGGTGTTGGATTCAAGAACCTAAAGGCCTAGATTACGGGCCTTACATCTGGAGGCTAAGAACCTAAATGCCTATGCAGGCCTTAAATCTTGGGGCTTAGAACCTGAAGCCTAGACCAATCGCGGCCCCCTTGTAAGTTTTCAGATCTTAAGGTTTTATGGCTTAGTACTAAGGTGTCAGGCCTTATGTTTACATCTTAGTCCCGACACATTAGGTCCTGGCTGGGGGCTGATAGGTCTTATACACAGGTCATAGCTTTAGCCACTAGGTTTTTGAGCTTTGGACTCAGTTGCAAGGCCTTAGGTTTAGACTTTAGGTTCAACACATTAGGTCTAAGCTGTTGGCTAATAGGTCCTATTCACAGGTTAAAGCCTTAGCTGCTAGGTTTTAGGGCTTTGGACTCAGGTGCAAGGCCTTAGGTTTACATCTTAGTGCCAACACATAAGGTTTAGGCTGTTGGCTAATAGGCCCTATTCACAGGTCAAATCCTTAGCTGCTAGGTTTTAGGGTTTTGGACTCAGGTGCAAGGGCTTAGGTTTAGATCTTAGATCCAGCACATTAGGCCTTCGCTGATGGATAATAGGCCCTATTCACAGGTCAAATCCTTAGCTGCTAGCTTTTAGGGCTTTGGACTCAGGTGCAAGGCCTTAGGTTTACATCTTAGTGCCAACACATTAGGTTTAGGCTGTTTGCTAATAGGTACTATTCACAGGTCAAATCCTTAGCTGCTAAGTTTTAGGGTTTTGGACTCAAGTGCAAGGCCTTAGGTTTAGATTTTTGGTCCAACACATCAGGTCTAAGCTAAACGCAAATAGGTCCTATTCACAGGTCAAAGCCTTAGCTGCTAGGTTTTAGGACCTAAGTCCAAGGCATTTCATCTTAGGAACCATGTGTAAGGCCTTAGGCTTAGATCTTATGTCCAACACATTAGGCCTAAGCTGATAGATAATAGGCCCTATTCACAGGTCAAAGCCTTAGCTGCTAGCTTTTAGGGCTTTGGACTCAGGTGCAAGGCCCTACGTTTACATCTTAGTACCAACACATTAGGTTTAGGCTGTTGGCTAATAACTATTCACAGGTCAAATCCTTAGCTGCTAGGTTTTAGGGTTTTGGATTCAGGTGCAAGGGCTTAGGTTTAGATCTTAGATCCAGCACATTAGGCCTAAGCTGATAGATAATAGGCCCTATTCACAGGTCAAAGCCTTAGCTGCTAGCTTTATGGGTTTTGGATTCAGGTGCAAGGGCTTAGGTTTACATCTTAGTGCCAACACATTAGGTTTAGGCTAATAGGCCCTATTCACAGGTCAAATCCTTAGCTGCTAAGTTTTAGGGTTTTGGACTCAGGTGCAAGGCCTGAGGTTAAGATTTTAGGTCCAACACATTAGGTCTAAGCTAAATGCAAATAGGTCCTATTCACAGGTCAAAGCCTTAGCTGCTCGGTTTTAGGACCTAAGTCCAAGGCATTTCATCTTAGGAACCACGTGTAAGGCTTTAGGCATAGATCTTATGTCCAACACATTAGGCCTAAGCTGATAGATAATAGGCCCTATCCACAGGTCAAAGCCTTAGCTGCTAGCTTTTAGGGCTTTGGACTCAGGTGCAAGGCCTTAGGTTTACATCTTAGTGCCAACACATTAGGTTTAGGCTGTTAGCTAATAGGCCCTATTCACAGGTCAAATCTTTAGCTGCTAGGTTTTAGGGTTTTGGACTCAGGTGCAAGGGCTAAGCTTTAGATCTTAGGTCCAGCACATTTGGCTTACGCTGATGGATAATAGGCCCTATTCACAGGTCAAATCCTTAGCTGCTAGCTTTTAGGGCTTTGGACTCAGGTGCAAGGCCTTAGGTTTACATCTTAGTGCCAACACATTAGGTTTAGGCTGTTAGCTAATAGGCCCTATTCACAGGTCAAATCTTTAGCTGCTAGGTTTTAGGGCTTTGGACTCAGGTGCAAGGCCTTAGGTTTAGATCTTATGTCCAACACATTAGGTCTAAGCTAATGGTTAATTGGGCTTATTGATAGGTTAAAGCCTTAGCTGCTAGGTTTTAGGGCTTGTCTGGGCCTTAGGGATTAGATCTTAAGAGGTTAAACTCTGTTAAAAATTGGAGAATTTTGTCCTAAAAATGTGTCTTTGAAGGTGAAATTGCAATTAAAGTTAATTTTATATGGGGCTGGGATGTTGGGCAATTCGCCTTTCAATATCAATTTTTATGGATCGGAAATCCTGAAAAATGTTGGAAAGTTGACAAAAAAGTAGGCCAAAATCACCGAAAACCGGTATCTTTTCATTTACATAGGGTTAACTTAGGAGTTCTCACACTTCCTTGGATTAATTTCTGGATTAGATTCACCACAAGGGGAGTGGGTAACTTCATTTAAAAACTATAGTTAACTTAAGAGTGCATCTCATAGTTCCCTGGATTAAATTCAAAATGCTCCTTGAAATCACTGTCTGAAATCCTGAAAAATGCCCTGAAATGGGCTGATATTTGGCCAAAACCAATCAAAATCCGGTAAAAACCAGTCAATTTGAAGCTGAAGGGGGTAAAAAAAAGGACCCCTAATCAAATGAACAACTGGATTAAATTCTAAGTGCTCCTTGAAATCAGTATCTGAAAATCCTGAAAAATGCCCTAAAATGGGCCGAAATGGGCTGATATTTGACCAAAACCGGCCAGAATCCGGTCAAAAACCGGTCAATTTGGAGCTGAAAGCGGTCAAAAAAAAACTATGAGTGTTCCCTGGATTATATTCAAAAAGTGGTCATTTGAAGCAAAAAAGTGGTCATTTGAAGCAAAAAGTGGTCATTTGAAGCAAAAGTGGTCATTTGAAGCAAAAAGCGGTCATACGAAGCAAAAAAAGTGGTCATATGAAGCAAAAAAAGTGGTCATACGAAGCAAAAGTCATAAAAAAAAACTATGAGGGTGCGCCAGAACCCCCGTTTAACCTACTACTGATTCTTTTTAATTATAATTCACAAGGTATAAAGATAACCAGTTATTTGAATGATGTTAAAGAACTACCTATAATAAAGTAAGTGTACATTTTTTTATATTCTTAAATTTTGGGATGACAGACTATAACATCATGTTTGCTAATCAACCTAGAGTATTCGATAGTTATCAATTTTCCTGAAAGTAGAATTGTAACACAAAATTGGATTTGAACCTGCTTTCCATTCAACAAAGAGAATCGCTTCATTCTCAAAGGAATATGTGGTCTTTGTGTATATAATAATTAGGTTTGTTTAGTGTTCCTCTTAACTTTTATTTCACACCAAGGGCAAGGTCTTGCCAGGCCGAGGTGTGGAGGAAGTTCATCCCATCCAAAACCCTTTCCCCCGAATAGCCCACTGTTAAGTGACAGCTATAAAATGAAAATGTACATATTTCTTTGAAAATTAATATTGACCAGCTAAATGACCGTGATTCACTACGGATATAAGTTCAATAGTAAAAATACTTCTTACTTAACATGTTCTCGTAGCTTCGTATTTCATTACATTCAATGCCTATTATTGCATTCTTTAAACCCTTGGTACTGTAGAAATAATATTTCAAAATGAATGCCAACTTCTAGATTATTAAATACGGTTTGTCGAAAAAGGGTTCGCAAAAGTATAACAAACATGTCTACTAAAGATCTACCTAGAAGACAAGATTATAGTATTTCACTGTTTTTGCTCGAGCCTTTGAAAAGCTATGGCACATAATCCTTAGATAGATCGTGCGCCTGACTCGAATTCCACACATCTACACATCAGTAACGTTAATTTTACACATATTTCATTAATATTGGTTCAGTAGTAACTTAGAACTTCGTTTTAAGCGTTCCATACTTCGATTATGATATATTTAGGTTTTTATGTCATAAAAATTTTTTATTCGGCATTTAATAATGACGATAGATAAAATGAGAATATTAGAACAATAATTAAGACGTTGTAAGGATTTTGTGACATAACGACACATTTAATATTGCAATGTGAAGTTTTTTAGAATTAAAACTAAATTGTTTAAATAAACCGTTATGATTTTTAAAGTGGTTTTTACTATGGCTGACGAACCGTAAACGAATTTAAATTAGTAAATATTCATTTTAGTGGGAGGATACATGATTGGCAGTGTTTCGCACCTGAATAAATATTATTTAAACCAACCATGACGTAAATGTTAAGCAAAAAGAGTGGCGTTATTACAATTGTAGCGTGGACATTAATCAGACGATCCTGAGTTGCAAAAACGCGGCGACAATAACAAGGCCGAATTGATGGCTCACAATTACACGCCGAGATATTGAGGCCGTGATAAATGGACTAATTTTGTTTAATTGGACGATGATAGCTAACTTTTATCGCTTTATACATTTAAGATGGTTGATAACTCGAGTTTAAATCGATTTTTTCATAATTTGTGATATCTAATTACAGGCTTGAATTAAAAGTAAAAAATGCTCTGAACCTTTTTTTATTCTAACTACTATTGGTATTTGGTAATTTTTACTCATCGCTTGTAAATTACAGACTATCTATTCAAAAGAATCAATAGAAACCCATTTAGGATCTATTAGACGGCTGACGGATTTACTTATATATATATATATATATATATATATATATATATATATATAAAACTTTTAACATGTACAGTCAAGGTGGTTTGATTTCCTTAGTAAAACTGTTTGTTTTAGTCTTACACCTTTAGAAAATCGAAAAGAGAGTATTCTTCGAAAAAGACAAGATTTTACGGTATTTAACTCCACAAGCTTATGTGGGTGTTTTATAAGATTCTAATTCAAAGTTTTAATTGTATATTTTCTTTACTGAAATAAAGATTCTTCCAGTTTGCAGCATATTTTAAATTTATAGCAAGTCAGATTCATGTATTTTATTTCTTTTTCTGTACCAAAGGTTTTAATAAGTAATTAGTATGAAAGAAATCAATGTCACTCAAATAAATCATAATCAGATTTAAACAGAAAAATTTTTACGATAGTTAGATTTTTAGATAAAAATATGTCACAATCCAACAATTCTAATATTAAAATTATTAAACCTATTATTTTTTTTAAATTATTTTAGAGGCTTTAATGATGGAAGAAGCTTGTATTAATTTAAGAATGCAGAACTCAAAACGCACACGTTATTGAATTTTTAAAGGAAACTGAAACTAATTAATCATAGTAATGGTGAAGAATAAATATAAATACCTACAAGTAAAATTTCTTTTGGGAATTTTTACCTAATTAAGGTATTACTTGCAAATAATCAAATATTATTTTGATTAGTATTAGATGAAATAATCAACAACTCATTAAGGCCTACCTAAGCATTAGGTAGAAGAATAACAAAGCTGCATTAGTCTTGAGCGTATGAATAATACTGTAATATATTATCTCGTAGTAATATTTCGTGAAAATATTACGTACTATTTCATAATAATACGCAATCAAGAATAATATTCTTCTAAGTAATTCAATATTATTGTACATAAACTACTTTCGTGGTAGCAACCCTTAAAGGAAGTCTCGGAGGGACCATCATTCATTCATCATACATAATTTTAAAGTGTGCACAAAATACTACAAATGTGATCAATACTTCAGATGTTATTGCAATTTTAATGTTCTAAGTTTCATCGCCTGCTGTTTCCGGGCGTGCCATTATCATGGTGTCGGATATTTGGCATGGTCCTTGACTAAGTAAGACCTTTAATTTAATGTAGATATGCATGAACTTTCTCGATTGTCCGTCATCCAGGTTCTTTAAACATTGCCTCGGCATGCAAAAGTCAACTGTGAATGCATCTAGGTGTGGTTACCAATACTAGCCTAAATGCTAGCATACAGAATTTTATTAAATTTTATCCAGAAAATCAGTACTTATAAGCTATATACAGTACTTATATACTCGGCTTCGGCTCGATGGAGCCTCCGCCCTAATTGGGCTCTCCAAACATTGATATTAAAAAAGGGAGTAATAAAAATCACTCTCTCTCTCTAGCTCCGCAATATTTATCATTTAATTTTTCCGGGCTCAAAATTTATATTAGTTTTTTTGCAATATTCACAGTGCAAACTGTATGCTTGGATAATCGCTGAAAATAACCAACACCTCTTATTATTTTAATAATTGTTTTGGTATTCGATATTTAAAGATTTAATAACAACCAAAACATACCTGACCGATAAACTATCGTTTTGGTACTCAAAACTATAAAAACTATCGTACTTAAACTAATAATGAGAATTTAACATTATTCAGTCCTTGTATACCACAGAAGTTTTAAAGTATATAAAAAATAACTGCAGTTTCTACTAAAAAATGCTAAGCTGTAAGCTGTATAGCGTTATTATTTTATAAATAACTATTACTTAGAAGGAATTATAAAACATAAAGAATGAAATAGAGGTTTCATTATCTGGAGATACGTTAAAAACGTCCATTAGCCGGCCTTATTCTTATAATCCAGTGAACAATATACCTGGGGGTTGGGGTTTTGTTCCGCGGGATATTAACCACCACTTCCGCTCGTAATTATCTTTGTTAACGATACAATAAATCTCCAAACTAATGGATTATTTTCTTTCCTTCCTTTCATTATTTAACCTCACTTGAGAACAAGTAAATCTGCACAGGCAGTGATTCCTAAATGACCAATTTGTATTGTTTTGTGCTAATAATAGAATCCTTGGCGAACAAAATATTAAAACTCGTGGCATACTGCTTTCTGGTAATAATTTACAACAACTACCTAATGTAGGTTTTTATGAGTTTTAAAACCAATTATTGGCTTCGTTGTGAGCATATGGTTTTTAGTAGGCAACATTTGATATGAAAAAGTTTAGCGTTAGTTATAAGTAATTTAACAACTATTATAAGTAATTTAAATGAAACAATCTAACGAGCCCCTAAAGATGTCTATAACCTTTAGTCAATAAGGATACAAGAGTATTGTTCTCTCGATTTTTAAGGATTTTTTCAATGTTATTTTCTATTTAATTGTAGTATAATGTTTCCACCGAAGTTCAATAACGCATTATTGATGTACTCGAGAAATTTTAGAAAAAAAATAGTCGACTGTCCTTCTTTAAATAAAATTTTTGTGATACAAAACATCACATTGCTTACTGTTTCAAATTTAAAAGAATTTAGTAAATATTTAGAAAAATTTACAAGAGGAATTTAATTTGTAAAATTATCTTTGGTGTTTTGGATCTAATAAATACTGTAGACTACGGCTGTATCTTTTGTCATTTTGAGAGGAAAGCCTCGTAGAAAACTAAACTGATCACAAAGCCATAAGTTTATTGTCATTACAAAACAACACGCGTGACTTTCACTGAAATAGAAACTTTTTTTGCAAAATATCCTAACTAAAATTTTAACACTTAGCAGAAGGAAATTTAAGATTAGGCCTATAGAAGAAGAAGAAGAAATAGTGCTTTATTGATCCATACAGAAAATACACTTCTATTACAGTTATATGATTATTTATATATTTAAATTAACATAGGCTAAATCCAGCAGATAGGCTGAGTCAGAATTGACAGTCAGCCGACAGTCACTTTGACTGTCGGCTTGAGGTCACTGATTAGGCCTATACCCAAGGTAACTTGTATTGAAGGAGATTATTTCGAGGAGACTTAGTTAAAATCCAAAGGTTTTTGTTTCTCACTCGAAGAAGTATATGCAGGAAGGTTCTGGAATGAAGAAGAAAGAATTATTGTTCATTTTATAAAGTGAAAATTTACATATGAAATAGATAAATAAAATTGAATTTATTCGGACAATTGAAACTTATTTATAACAGTATATTGTCAAGTTCCCTCTATATTCATGCAATCGTTTTCAGCTTATAACTTCTACTTCATTTTACATTATTTACACCTGTTTTGAAGAATCAACAATGAACTAACACCAACCGATTGCAGTATATTTCATTACCTGCGTCTCAACCCCTGCTTCTGTATGCCCAAATCCGTGGTGAAGGCTAGAAACTGTTTTTTGTTCGTGTTGTTGAAGCCATACACCAGATGGATTTAATGCAGGTCAGGTTGCTGACATATTCCAAGTACAGGTGGAGTGTGACGGCGGTTTGTTGTTGCAGGATGGCGGCAAGATGATGTCGCCGTTGTGTTTGCTGTTGACGTTGACATTGACGGCCGCCGCGCCCCGTCCGCCGCCGCCGCCCCCTCCCTCTCCCCAAACTGACACGACCCTCTCGCTCTACAGTAAGAATCACTTTATTTCATATTTTTAAAATCTAGACGGTTTTTAAGCTATAATTAAAACCAACCTAATCAATTTATGATGTAAAAATTGGTTTGACTTCTCATTACATTTTTTTTTGTTTACAAAAAATTAAGCAATTTTTTTGTAATATTTTTGAAAAATATTTGAGCCATAAATCATAATGAATTTTCCGATTATCAACAAAAGAGGTGATAGGTATAATCGCCTGTAATCTGGAATCAAGGATAAACTTACCTTGTATTAAATGAATATTAAATCCTAAATTAAATAATTGACTGATTTTAAAACACAGAATAATTAGACCTGCATATAATAGGTTAATATGAATCAAATTAAAGGCGTTACGTAGCCGCAAACAAAACCAGTATTATGTTACCGTACGGATTTACGTACAATGCAATAAAACCCGCCCTTGAAAGATAAACTGAGTAAAAAATGGCAAGCGATCAAACTTTGCACTACAACCATATCACTGAAATATATAAAAAAAACTATACCTTCTAACATATTAGACCGATTGAGGTATAGAATTTATGGTGTATTTCTCTACATTGCACCTTTAAATTTAGTGCAATTTATTGGTATACACAATGAAGTATACCAATAAATATCGGGGATAATAAGTATACAATATATATCGAGGATGTATCCTAAACAAAATCATGGAGAAAACTTGCAAAGGTTTTTATTTTACCGTATTAGCGAAGAATCTGATCAAATAAAATATAAAATGTAGAAAGTTATAGCATTTTCAAATTCTATTAGTATGATTTCAAGGTTTTGATTGTTTACTACTTTCGGTTTGTGTTCGATCGTTTTTTGTAGAAGTAGGCTCTCACAAATAAAGTCTTAAATTTGATGAAAATGCATTTTAAAGATATTTAGTTGGCTCTAGAAGACACTTATGAAAAACTAACCTCTGAATTAATACAGTTTTTAAACAAAAATTCAAGTTAGCTATGGCCGAATATTTTTCACAAACGATAGCCTTCAACTATAATTTATCACTGTTGCATTAGTAAGAATAACAATGGAAATAAACTTTAACAATGTTAATAGAGATATTAAAGGCAAAGGAAGGTAGGTGTAAATTGATTTTTTATGGTCCAGTCGCCTTGAATAATTTGCGTATAGTTATATTTCTATACAGGTTTTAAATTACTTAGTACATATAGATAAAAAAAAAAACTTAGGCCAAAATTCCGCGTGTAATGAAATCTTAATTGGATAAAGTTCTTTAAGCCGTGATTTTTTAAAACTATACTACTATGCAATAATGTATTAAATAATATATTAATTAAAATATACTTTAAATTAAATTTTACAATTTAAATATACGTTTGCACGTATTTTTTATACTAGAAAGGTAATTCGTCATAAGTGACAATCCAACCCAAACCTACATCTTTTAATTTCAATATATAATTAATTTAATTTAAATAACATCGTACTAACTGTTATTAATTGGAAAAATAGTAAATATAACATGTGTTGCGATGGTTATGCAGTAACCATCATAAGCATCATCATATAGCAAATATAATATGGTACCGTACTAAATCGTTTTTTAAGTAGTCCATGTTTAAACACGAAAAGAATTACGGCAATATGTAACATCAAAAACATAATTAATAAATATATTTTCTTGTTCCAGCGAATTGCATGGATGCAGACATTTCGGACATTGAAAGATTAAGATCAAAGCTGAAAGAAACTATTTATTTCAACCATACTGAAAATATACAAAAAATCCCGTTTGGACTTTTAGAAGAAGACTGGGAGCGGTTAAAGTTTCTTGAGATGATGCTACCAGACGGCTCACCGTTAAAACGGAAGCTAGTCAAGGCATTTCGTATTTTGGTATCAGCCATTTATCAAGCACATATTACTTCAGATAATACTAAAAAGAACGGAAACGAGCCAGGAATTCGTCCTAGTATACCGAGCTCGACGACACCGTCCGAAACTGCTGCAGGAGAGACAGACAACGAGGCAGAGGAATCGGAGCTTCATCAAGAAATATTAACTTTTGGTAATCCACCTTATACAAGTGATTTGTATACTACCATAATCCGTGATGAAACTACTGAATTTAAACAGAGTGATGAAAATGGACAGAAAAACAAACAAATTAGTACAAAAAATCCCGACTACGATTTAGAACGAGGTAATCAAGACATTCATTCATCTGAACTCTCTAAAGGACACTCGTCCACCATTGAATCAGTCCGTATCGGCGATACCTCCTCCGAGAATCCAAAAACATTTTCGGAAACAGATGAATTAATTACAGAAGATAATATGGATTCCAAAACAAATGATGAAGGTGAACCGGTATATACCGCTGAAAGTAAGGAAGTCACGCCTATTTCATTTGAAAAGGAAAATTATGAGAAAGAAAAGGAGACATCCACAGTTGATTTAATTTCTTATAGTGGGATTGTTAATGGAGAAACCACCATCACAAACAATGAAAAGCCATTAACTACTGAAAATCAGGAAACCAACTCACTGTTTAAAAAGGAGCAAAGTAAGTCTTCATATACTTCCATTATTTATGACACAGGAGCCATGAGTGGCGAAACCACTCAATCGATCAATATTTCTGTTCAAGAAGAATCAACAGAACGTGCAATTCCTAGTACTGTTCAATTTTCTGTGTCAGCAGTTATACCTTTCAGCAAAACTACCTCTCCTATATATATCGCTTCTACAATACCATCTACTGTTTATCCTGAAACCGAGGATGTAACTATTGATGAAACAACCATTTTCAGTAGTAGCAGCGAATTTCCTGAATTTACTACGGAATCTAATACACACACCAGTTTTCCTCCCTCATCCGTTACTTATAAGGATTACAACAACAGATTGGTTGAAGATTCCGATATAGATAATAGGGGGCCTTTGGATGAGGCTGAAAACAGAAGCGGGGCATCAGTAAATTTTGACATGGAACAATCTTCACCTAAACAAAACAACGCAGAAACAAGTGTGGGGTTTCTATCTACGTCCACTCAAGAACCCCGCAGAGACAGAACAGACTCTCACTCAAGTACTGAACCTTCCCCTGATACTGTAACATTGTATTTATCAACAGCTTTTCCTGAGAGCAAAGCAACTAGCCCGTTATATATCGCCTCAAGTATGCCCAATGAAATTTATCCTAAAAACTTAAATGAATCAACTACTGATAAAACAACAGCTTACAATAATAACAACCACTTCCCAACATATGCAACAGAACCAAATCCATACACAACTTTACCTCTCTCTTCAGTTACTTTTACGGATTACAAAGGCAGTTCGGTTGATTCCGAGAAACAATATACATGGTCTTATGATAAGTCTAAAAACAGAAGCGGGGCATCAGGAAATAATGACATGGAACAATTCTCACCTAAACAACAATATGTAGTAACCAGTGTGGGACTCGAGTCTACGTCCTCTTATGATATTGTCCATGAACCTCGTTTAGACGGAACAGACTCTAATGCAAGTACTGACCCTTCCCCTGATAATACTCAATTTTCTGTATCAACATATTTTCCTAAAATCAAAGCCACTAGTCTGGTACATGTCGTCTCAACAGTGCTTAATTCAGATTATTCTAAAAACGCTGCTGAAGTAACGACTGATAAAACGACAATCATCATTCCTAATTCGCAATCCACTACATTTACGACGGAATCAAATCTACACACAACTCTACCTTCTTCATCAGTTCCGGATTACAATGGTAGTTCATTTGAAGATTCTGAAAAAGAAAGTAAGGTTTATTATGATGAGGATGAAACCAGAAGTGGGGAACCAGGAAATATTAATATCGATGAATACTCCACACCCAAATATCCATATGCAGAAACCAGCGTGGGGCGAGACTCTAAAGAAATTGAATCTTCGTCCTCTCAGAATATGGTTCATAAACATGGTACAGAGTCTTATCCGAGTTCTGAAATGACCACTGCCAAAAAACTAGTTGAACTTGACCTGCCTAGTGATGAAATTAAATCCAGCAAACACCCTGATTATCCAACGCTTCCCTCTCAAAGTCAGGGTTATAAGTACATCGATAACGAAATTAATCCTTTTACTTCAAGTCCAACTGACATAATATCAAGTGTCATAACCAAGATGAATACGAGACATGACAAATCTTTACAGCCTACCACTTCAAATCCAATCGACAAAAATCAAGATCCGATAGCTCCATCAGGTAAAACATTAAACGAGATGTATAACTGGTTTACTCTTGTATTTCCAGAAACCCCAAAACACACCTCTCCTTCACCACATCTAAACAAATTGATGATATATCCTCGAGATAGAAACCGAGGATTCGGGATTCCCTCCCAGGGAACAAGAGGGCCACCGTCGTCGAGGACAGATTGTAGAAACAAAAACACGTGTGTTAAAGTGCAAGATCTCAGGTTCTATAATCCACGTAAATCTATAATATACGCTAGACCAAACAGTGATTTTGAAGCTTTTATGACCACGAGAAATGCCAATTTAAATCATAACGATTGGGAAGCAGAAAATGACCTGTGGTCCTACAAAATGGTGGCGCTAAGAAAAAAATCTTTGGAGCGGTAACACTGAGTATCATATGTTATTTTGTAATTTTTGTAAATTGTATTTAATGATTATCAATATTTATATTTATAAAGATGTGTAAATAATTTGCAAGTTTATGTCACTGCAAATATTTTTTGTTAATTTCGAACCTTTTTAATTTATTTATTTAATTACTTTATTTAGTTCTAGAAGATTTCTTATTATATTGAAAATATAGAAACATTTTATATATTGTTAGTATAAACTTTTTTATACCAGTCTTTTTGCTTCAGTCTATAAAAAGTGTAAAAGGATACTGCACTGATATTTTTGATTTGGGAAGTCGCATTATAGAAACAAAAGCATGAACTCTATAATCCAAGAGCACTAAATGTTTTAAAAGGAAAGTCAAAACTTGTATTTTTGGCTTATATTCCAATTGCATAATTATCCCCAAATATTTACAGAATCTTTACGTTTTGACCTCAGCATTAGTTCCGTGGGGACACAACAATGCCAACAAGTATGCCATTAGCCTACGATTGGAATTAAAGAGCGGCCTGCGGCCTCTTTATCGGTGTTGTTGTTCTTTGGAAAAACAATACCTTATTTTTCTTGACTCGTGGATATGAGTTAAAAACTGTTTTTACCAAAGTATTTTTTATAAATATTAACTGTTTTATCCCTATAAATTGTATATCTGTTTTTATTTATATATTTAAGTCATTTAAATTTCATTGAAGTTCACGATTAGTCAATATTTTGATGACTTCAATCATCAATCGTGATAAAAAATAAGAATGTGAGAAAGTAAAAGAAAGAAATGTTTGAAAAAGTGGAGATATATTTCCGGAGCTTTGTGACTGCTGTGATAACCGTACTTAGTTTTAATTTGTCCAGTCACCATGGACTGATATGTATATTAAACCCCATCGGTGACCGAGATCAATAATAATCACAACAAAAATATTTCAGTATTTTTATAAATTGTAAATTTTAAAACAATATCATGCATAAAACATCATAAATTAGTATTATTCATTTAAACATCGGCATTTAATTTCATTTCGGCTCTTCGTTTCATTTAACCACAATGTAAATAATGATTATTTAATTTCTCGGAGATAGAATTGCATCAATTCAGTATGACGATATTTTAAATTAGAAATATAATTAAAAAAACGAAAAGTACAAATAGAAGGTAAAAATATCTGTATAGCTGCTGGTGCCATTCCGGGTACACTATCAACCACGCTAAACCACTGAGACTCTGGCTACATTCCAGTCCTTGGAAGTTCCTTTAAGTTTCTGTATGTTTTTTTTAAGTTGTTCTCATTCTGAAAGAATTGATATAAGCCTGCTCTTTCTAAAAATATTGTTCAAAAAAATTTAGTAGAAACAGTTTAGCTTTGAATTTCTTTGATTGTTTCAAATTTTTTAAAACTTGTAACTATATATACCGAGTATCTTTAAAAGTCCCGGATGGGTCAAATATGCTTTTAAATCTGTAATGAAATTTTGTGAGTACGTTTAAGCATAAAACTATTTTTCTAGGATAATATTGTCATCTCACACTTATTAAGAATGTGTGTGAGATGACAATATTATCCTAATAAGGGAGTTATTTTAGATTTACATTTACATCCTAATAAGATGTAAATCTTAAATAAGTTATTTAAGATTTTCATCCTAATAAGGTTTACATTTAAGATTTACAAGACTCCCTTTATTAATATAAGGGAGTCTTGTAAATCTTAAATGTAAACCTATGACATTATTCACACCACATTAAATGTCGCTCTTGGTCGATTACAAAGCCTCAAAGCAGATTTCAAATGAATGGCCAGAGTGGAAACAGTAGGCAATCAAACTTGGGTTCAAGTAATACGGGCAAAATTTAAAATTGCAACAACTTTCAAAATAATCAACAAATTGATATTTTAAGGTGCGATTTGCTGCAAAACTTCTTTTATAGCAGAATATTTTGCCGTAAACCGCATTTCAAAAGTTTAACTGTAACAAAAATTAGTGCACTTTCAAATTTTGTCCATAGGCCTATGTTTTTAATGCCTTGCTCACTCATTGAAAATGGGATTTGCGGCTTTGTAATCTACCAAGCGCAACATTTAATGTTATGTCAATAATGACTTAGGTTTACATCTAAGATTTACAAGACTTCCTTTCATTTAAAAATTTCAAAACTTACTCATTGGGCCATCCACTCATAGTGGAAATGACAAACATTGCCATCTAGAAATAGTTTTTATGCCTCAAACGTACTCACAAAATGCCTCTCAAAAGTTCAGTTACTTTTCGATTTCTTTGTCTATATTTTATGAAAAATCAATTATTTTACAAAGTAAGTGGTTTTGTTTAACATATTTAATTAAATAGTTTCATTTGAATTATTTAAATTATGGTTGTAAATATTTTAGTAAACTTAAATCATTATTCAGTAAATTAGTATTTATAGTATAAGAGAAAATATTTGAATACACAATGTCCCATATATTGGATCGTGTGAACCAGTAATTGAACTTTAGTAATTATTCACGTTTAAACTGCTTTTGTTGACAGTGCCAATTGGAATTTAATAATTAAATCTCGTTTGATTGTGGATATAATTCCAATATCTAGTGGTCTGATGAAATTACAATATCAAAGATTACTTTTCATTGCAGAAGTGTAAACGTCACTGAAAATTGGTTATACTTTTCTTAGATAATAACTAAGTATTTAAATTTATCATGAATTACAAATAGTATTTAACAGATCCATTTTCCCATCATAGATACATAATGTATATTTGAACAATATAATGTATCATGTCTTGACCAATTTAAAATATTTAAAAATTCAAATGAAAAGGAATAAAAGCACGCCGTCTTAAAGTACAATCCTGCAAATGTAAGATTTTGATTTTAGTATTTTTATCCTTTTATTTAGATTTCATTCCAAAAAAAGAGAGATAGGAATAGCGATTTAATAAAATTATTGCCCCTAGAATTTCTATACTCGTAGTTTCGTTTCCGAATAATATATGAGGCTATAAATATTGATAACATTTTTGGAGTAATGTTTTTACTATTATGAAAAGGAGTGAGGCAAATCTAATAAATGAAAACCAAATCTAATGAAAAGCAAATCTAATAAATTAATGGTGGAATGAAATGATCTTTGATGAAAAGACTTTTGTGACTGTCAAGAATAAAGACATTCCCATTAGAAGCGAAAGTCTAGGGTACGATGCCTCTCTTTAAACGTTTTTCAATTGACTTTAAAAGAAATAATTGCTTTAATAGCGTAGTCCTATCAACTTTAGAAAATCCTTCTTCTCTCTTAAAACCGTAAACATTTGTTAAAAATTTAACATTAGGTTTGTCCCATAATTTTTTATTGAATTGCGTAAGCATAGTTTGGAAAAAGGATGGATTGGTATTAATTAGTATACTTCACTTACGTAACTTCTTAAGTGTTTGTAAACTGAGAATTCTGTTGCTTTCCAAAATTAATAAAATTAATTATGTGAGATTAAACATTCTCTTGCTCGGATAAAATGTTTGATTTGAAAACCTATAACTTTTTTAAGTATACACCCATTTGTATCTTAAATAAAAAATTAATTAGTTAATTTATATTTGTATAATATTTAAGGGACAAAAACATAATTATTATCGTACATCCTACCTATGTGATCGACACAAACAAATTCAACAATACCGTAATGCATATTACTTCAAGATTTATCTTTCTCAATTATTATCTACTATTACAATCAATTATTGTAAGCACTGATAGTAGAACTTATTTACCATCCACTTCTTATCAGCGAAATCATCTTTCTCAAAATTTTAAATATTCTCAGATTTTACTATAATAAAAATACTGTGAAAATCGAATATTTAATTAAAGTTAATTTTAAATTATCACTCATGGATTTTTTAAAGGGTCGACATTTAAAATGTGCTGTATTTAGTAAAATTATGATATGTTTCTTGTGACAGTTAGCAAACAGTTAGCTCCTAGATTTTGTGACGCCCGCAGCTGACAATGGTAGGCAACTGCCCAACTTGCCTGTGTTACCTGCAAACTCTGTGGGTTGTGGGCAGTCTCTTGACATTACATAAAAAACTAACTAACTGTATTCGCAAAATGATGCTTCATTGAAATAATGGAATATAAACCCTTACCTATATTGAGAAGATGAAGGTAATAAACCGAGTGAAAATAAAGACTGGCACATCAGTTCGAAATACTTAATACACTATGCCCATACTTTAAGAGTGTCAAAAAATCTTAACTGAAATTGTTAAATTTATATGTACAGTACCACAAACTGAACAATTGAGATGGAAATTTTCTGTCACTCATCCTTGACGGATTTTCCGAAATCCAATGTGATAAATAAACATTGGTCCGTTCATAAGCTTTTCATAACAGATTAAAACTGGCAATCCAGCAACTGAAAACGACACTAAAATAGCATTAATTCTTGTTCCGTCAGAAATGATTTTCCTAGAAAACGCATAACTTACTATATGTGAATAAGTAAAAATGTTATATGGGGAATAATGGAATTATTATATCTGGAAACACTTAAAAATAAGTAACAACTATTGAAAATATTTATTTTGCTTCATGTTGTGCATTGTGATTGTAACAGAAATAACTGAAATATGTCCAGCGGTAATGTACATTTAAACAACATAAAAGTATTTTATGTGACCAAATAGAATTAATTAGACCTAAAAATTGAAAATTAACTAGATTAATTGTTTAACCTTTTTAGCTTTTAAAGGGGGTATTACTTCTAACGTGGGAATTCACTTCTATAATATGTGTCACAAAATTATTGAGTTACAATAAAGAAAGTTTGAAAACTTAAATTTAAAGTAGTATATCATAATCAAAAAGCCTCAGGAGAAGGGATCAACAAAAGAGGAGTTCTGAGATCTAGGAAATCTCACAGTTTGTGTACAATATGTCAAATATCGAAACCATACTGATTGTTGAATGAAATCTTTTTAAAATGTGTGTCAGCATTAATATACGACCAGAAACAGATACAAAAACTACATCATAGCCTTGAGTTTTACAAAAAGATTACATTATATACTGTTAAAACTACTTCCCAAATAATCTTAAAAAAATAATAATACAAATATACTAAACCTTAGAAACTTAGTTAAAAGCAGTTGTACTTCATATGTTGGGTAGATGAATAATGTGTTATATCAAATATTAATATTCAATCTTTGCGGGCTTAAATTTTCTCTGAATCCTTGTGGAACGCCGCCCCTTGGAGGACTTAAGGAAGTAGAATTTGTCACTCAAAATCAATTTACAAAGAATAAGTTTTATTACTTAAATACTTTTAAAGATATTATATCGTTTCCAGACTCTTTTCCCAACATGTCACATGTGTTGAAAGACATTTTTACACTAGACAATATACTAGCAACGACATAATATTCAACATTCAAGTGTTATGCTTTGTGTCTTTGAATCCTTTGTTTTCCAATTTCTCTACCTTCGAGTTTCTGACCCATCAAATATTTTCATAAAACCATTTCCTTGAATAGTATCTTGATTTCAAATCCCCCCATGGTGAAAGAGTCTACATCTTTAAGTCTCTTTATCTTAGCATTGTTTTATTTTAGATTACCCTTTTTTTCATTCTTTATAGACCATAACCTGATGTTGTATTTTTTTTTACTTTTATTTCCTTACTATTAATAATAAGAATAAAAACCCATTATAACAAGAACGAAACTTTCACTACTTAATTTCAAGATAATTTTTTTACAAAGGAATAAACAGTACAAAATGCATTTGTTATTAAAGTCACATGTGTTAATAGACATTTTTACAGTAGTCAGTATACTAGCAATGACATTATACTCAACAGTCATGATCAGCACTATCAAACATAGATTAAATAATAATCTTAGTGAATGGAAAATGTGATTTAAATGTTAGCTCAATACAATAAAGTTAAAGTCTCTGACACTTAATGTAGGATAATAGATTTTAATCGTATCTACATTGGAACATGTTTTTTTACAATATTTTTAAGTGCCTTTTATTTACTTTAAGAAATAATCAAGACTCAAATCGGAAATTTCTTTAAAGAATTTCACTTAAACTCTTACACAAAAAGACGAGGATGAAGACATTTGAAAATAATGAATCTGTTACGAGACTATAATTGGTGTTGTGAAAGTAAACAACGTTCTTAATTAAAAATAAAATTGAATTTATTCATCAGCGAGCTGTTACCGCTATGCTGGGTTTGGATATATTAAATAAGATAAATTAACTCAGGATAGGCTAAACTGGTTTTGAATTTCGTTTGGTTGTTCATGGTCTAGTGACTTGGTTTATTTCGCAGTTTTACTAGTATTTTTGCTCATTATGGAAGGTTTTTTTTTTTTTTTTTTTTTTTTTTGAGGGAGAGGCAGGGAAAATGCATTACGCACACAGGTGGCCAGCCTGTAGTGTGGGACTCCCCTAAAAAACGGGTTTACCCACTAAAAAACCTCCTCTACTCTTTAGGATTCTAACCTGGAATTGTTTATCACATTACGTCAGGCTAGGCCTAAATTTGGCTTACGCCCATGGGGCTCGCTCCTTATCCAGCTGTTCGGTCAAGGGATCTGGGCCACTTCGTGGTCCAAATCGGTTTTCTTTTCCAGGAGGATACCCCGGACGAACTGTGACAAACAATCCCAGTTGCCCTCATCCTCCATAATCTTTTGGCAGACCGTGTCCACCGAAAAAACACCGAGTTTTCTTGTGGCCTCCAGGCGGGGCCTTTCCCAACGCGAACAGCGGAAGAAGGTGTGCTCCACGTCATCGGGAACGCCCGGGCAGTAGATGCAATCCGGTGAACCGGTCTTGCCCATCCGGTTCAGGTACGACTTGAAGTAGCCGTGACCTGTCAGGAACTGCGTGAGGTAGTAGTCCACCTCGCCATGCCGCCTTTCCACCCATGGTTGGACCTGCTCGATGAGTCGCGCAGTCCATCGTCCTCGGGTGTCGTGCTCCCAGCTGTGTTGCCACTGCTGGAAGGTTCGGGAGCGCTCTTCGGTTCTTGCCGTGTCCTTGCCGATCTCGCCTTGTCTCTGGTAAATCGCTTTCCTCTCCCCTGCCAAGAGCTTGACCGGGATGACTCCGGCGACCACCAGGACGGCAGGCTCGGACACTGTCCGGTAGGCGGAACACACCCGGAGCGCAGCTTGACGCTGAACCCGGGCGAGTCTCAACCTGTAGCACTCCTTCTCTAGAGCGCCTGCCCACACCTCTGCCCCGTAAAGGAGCACGGACTGGACCGCGGACATCAACAGACGTCTTCTGCTGGATCGGGGACCCCCGACATTGGCCATCAGCCTACTAAGGTAAGTGACTACCTTAGCGGCCTTGTCCGCCGTACGAAAGATCTGATCCCTCCAGCTTAACTTGGTGTCCACCATAACCCCGAGGTATTTGGCGGCACGAGTTGATGTGACCACCTCCCTTCCCACTCGGAGTGGGACGACGGTGTCGATCCTCTTCTTCGTGAGGATCACAATCTCCGTCTTACTGAGAGCAAGCGAGAGACCGTGATCGGACATCCAGTTGTTGACCACCCGCATAACTCGGTTCAACTTCAGTTGGGCCAGCTC
This sequence comes from Neoaliturus tenellus, assembly GCA_030545055.2. Taxonomy (NCBI): domain Eukaryota; kingdom Metazoa; phylum Arthropoda; class Insecta; order Hemiptera; family Cicadellidae; genus Neoaliturus; species Neoaliturus tenellus. The sequence continues at coordinate 70,083,859 of CM061531.1, read as the reverse complement.
AACGTTGCGTGCAGCAATGAGAGCTGCAACGTCATCGGCGTACCCAACCAAAGTGGTTTCCTCAGGCATCTCGGACCTCAGGAGGCTGTCATAGGCAACGTTCCAGAGATCCGGGCCGAGTATTGAACCTTGTGCGGCACCAGAAGTGACTTCCATCGTCCGCGTTCCGTCCCTCGTGTCATAAATCAGGCTTCGAGAGCGTAGATAATCCTCGATGAGCCGCAACAGATATGCAGGAATACGAAAGGTGTTGCGAAGCGCATCCAACATATCGACCCACCTTGCCGAGTTGAAGGCATTCTTGACATCAAGCGTAACAAGAAGCACTACTCGGCGGGAGAAATGGTTGTGGCTCTCGGCTCTCTCCACAGCTCTCTGAACTTCGGTGACAGCGTCGATCGTTGACCGTCCCTTTCTGAAGCCGTACTGACGGGGGCATAAGTCCCCGGCAGCTTCCACGGCAGAAGTCAGGCGGGAACGGATCAGCTTCTCGAACAGCTTCCCAGCCGTGTCCAACATGCAGAGAGGCCTGTGGGACGACGGCAGCTCGGGATCACCTTTGCCCTTGCTGATCAGTACAAGCCTGGCTGTTTTCCAGGGAACCGGAAACACCCCTTCTACCAAACAGGCATTGTACATTCTCAACAACAAGTCAGCGTTGATTGAAAATACTTTCTTTAAAGCCTCACTGGGAATCCCGTCCGGGCCAGGAGCCTTGTTGCTCTTCAGGGAGAGAACGGAGGTTTCCAGCTCCTCGAAAGTGAAGAGTGGAACGTCCTCTACCCGTCTGAAGTCAACCGGCGGTCGCTGAGGATGTTCAGGAAACAACGCAGCGACGATCCTCCCCATGGTGGCGCCCTCCATGATGGAAGGTGGAGAGCGGGCGCCGAGTTTCTGCGTTACAAGTTTGTAACCCAGGCCCCACGGGTCGGAGTCAACGCCGTCACGAAGTCTCCTCCAGCTATTCGCCTTGCTCCTGTTGCGGAGGGATTTTCTCGCAGCTTTATAGGCCTCCGACTTACGAACTCTGTCTGCGGGAATTCTCGCTCTAGTGGCGGCTCGTCTAGTTCTTAAACATGTTCTTCTGAGTTCCGCAATCTCTTCAGTCCACCAGTAAACGGGTTGTTTGTCGCGTCGGGGTTTCCTTCGCGGCATAGACTGGTCGCAGGCCGAGACGATCAGTTCCATCGTGGATGTTACTAGTGCCTCGGCCCCAGCCTCACCAGGATTCCCCTGCGCTCCCCGAGAGATGACTTCGGTGAACTTAACCACGTCATTATGGAAGGTAAAATATAAAAAATAATAATAGTTTAATTTCCCACCCTGTTTTTTTAATTTTCTTTCATAATTTTTAAGATAAAAAGATATGAGTATTTTATAGAAGGATTGTAAATATTTAATCTTAAAATAGCAATTAGTTATTTATTTACTTTTTAACAAATATCATGATTTAATTTGATTTTTATTTAAAATTCTTCAAGTTCTTAGAGAGAACCTCTTAGGTCTATGTATTCTAAGTAATTCGAAAGGTATTTCCTTTTTTAATTTATCAGAATTAGGTAGAGGTGTGACAAAAACAGTCAAATACGTCTGAACTTATTCTATTTTTTTTTAAATTAATGAATATCAAATTTAATTCAAAGTTTGTCATCTGTCACATCAGACTTGTTCATCTATGTGATGCTACAGTTGTGGCTTTGTGTTTATCTTAAAGATATTTTTTGACTTATGCACATATAGGGTGTTTGGTAGTCATTGTCAAAATATTCAAGAGGTTATGATACTTGTAAAATGCAACAAGATTATGCAGTAGACACAATTCTATCTCATTCCACCTTCCAGTAACAGTCATTTACAATTATTTTTATTTATTTCTTGACCAATAAAGCCTCATTTTTTATCACCAATTACCAAACTTATTTGCACTTTTTTGACACTTTTAGAAACTACCCAAAATTTCCTATTGAATAAGTGCAGTTTGTTCCAAGTAAGCCCTCTTAAAGCCTTGTGAAATATATTTAAATACAACATCTTGGAAAATTAAGAAAAATGGCATCATAACTTGCTGAAGAAACTTTTTATGGTTAAAGCTACAGACTGTCTGCACGAAAACTTCCCCACATTCTAAGCTTTAAAATTATGTACTATAAGTGGCAGTCCCTGTTTGCCTAAGGGGCGATAATCTGAGTTAAATTTAATTATTGACCGATTTTTTCATTAAATATTTATCATTGTTAGTGATGATCACACATTAAACAGCGTGAAAATTCAGTCTGGAACACATTTAATAACTTTTACATAGAAACAGATAATAATACCAACTTCCACTAATCTTCACCGATGATAATAATCTACTTATCTGTGCCACAACCTTCAAGATGGCCACTCTGAGTGACGGCCCACAAGGAGTCAGTCCAAAATCTTAAATATAAGCATAGGTTGATAAGTACATCAAATTAAAGGCTTTATTTGGTGGAGTCTAATGCCGCAAATGGTTGGCCGAGTCGGAAATGACAGGCAATCAAACTTTCCATTTATATTATATGACAAAGACTTGAATGCCTTCAGACTTTAATATCTTCAGATATATTCGACCTTTTAAGGTTTGTGACATCTCTAAATTTTAAGGCGTTTAATGGTTTTTTATGATGTGAGAAAAACGAATGAAAATTCATTGGGGTCGAACCCTGAATTAAGTTTGGAGAAGATATCTAGGTTCTAGGTATCTAGGTATAGGTATTTCATGAAAAACAGGCGAATAATTATGTTTAACACCGATTCTCACCCCTTAGACAAAAAGGAAAGATCACTTCTAGTTTATCATTTTAAGGCATAGAATGTGGGGGCTAGCAGTTTTAATGAAATTTGACAGCTTGTAGCTTGAGGCATAAAAGAACTTTCTTCATCAAATTATAGTCCCATTTTTCTAAATTAAAAAAATTTTGTTTTCAAGTAGATTTTATAACTCTTTAAGAGTACTTAATTGAAAAAAACTGCACTTATTCTAAAAGGAAATTTTGTATATATTAAAATAATGTCATAAAAAGTACCAATAAATTTATTAAATAATGAGAAGAACGAGACAAAATTTCGAAATGTTGAAAAATTACTGTTACTGGAAGGTGGAGCGAGACGTAATTTCCTAAATTGCGTATTCTTCCATTATACATGCATAATAACCCCTCAACATTTTTGACATTGACTACCAAACACCCTGTATTTGCATTTCATATTTCAGTAGAACTCCGGAACTTCGTCAAAAGTTTTCTTATGATATTTGTTATATAAAAAAACAAAAACGTTCCAAGACTTTGTTCGCCTAGTGGAGATGCAAACAAGCGTTGTAATGCAAGGCTCATTAGGCATTAAATGTAATTTCTATCATTCGTGTCATCGGCTATATTAAAATTTGAAAAAATACAAAAGGTTTTGCCATAAAATATCAAAGGACTGTTTTAAAATTGTTTAGATATAAATCACTCATTTTTAATGCAGCATATACACACCTCCATTGCGGTTAACCTGCGCGTAAGAAAATGTCCATAAATTAAAATCGCGATGAATCTACCATTGGTATTAAAAGTACCCATGTTTACTACACTAAAGGAGGGTGTATTACAATCAAAATATTAATCGACAATTCTCAATTCTCAACTACAACTATTGAATTTCATTAGTTTATCTTTTAATCGAAACTATGTAACATGACTCTGAATACATATTTCATTTTGTGTTAAATGTAATGTATTGTAAATAAATGTTCGAGTTAGATGTAATAGAGAGATATCTTACAACTTAAGCTACATCATGCATATGACTCTTTATAAATAAAACCTAAGAATGCAATATTGCCTTCAGAATATCTTCATGCAAGATATGGCTTTGGTTCTGTCGGTAACAGGTCATGTTTCAGCCTGCACCTAGATTTTTTACTCCTTTGACTTGTAAAGTGAATATCACATTTGTCACCATGACTTGTCGACAAATGGTTGAAGTAATATTTTATTCTATTGTCGTTCTCTTGTATACTTAAGCAGTTATATAATTTCTTTATTTATTTGATAAAAGTAAATAATTATAAATTGAAAGTGTTACATTACCACTTTATTAGTATAAGGGATGTTTTTTGAGGTTTATGTAGCGTTTTGTTTCTATCAATTTTTTTATATTTTTCAACGATTTCTTTTATTGGTTAATAGAAATTCAGAGTGTTTACTTAAATCGTCTAACGCAAGTTGACGACACAAGGTTTAGGACAAAATATGTACCTTTTACTTTCTGGACTCAGGTAGTCCGATAAAAGGTCCATTGCACAATTTTATACCCATCCTAATCTTTTTCACCATGTAAAATCACACTGAAACGCTGGCTAAAAATATTATAGGGCTTATTTTAATAATAATAATAAAAAATAATAATGAATAGGAAAATGTCACAGTACCGTTTTAGCTTTTAAGGGTTTATTGGCTTACTAAGACCATTTCCATGAAACATACTAAAAGTAGATTGGTAATTTAAAATGAAACAAAGTAAATTTTGGATTCCAAAACACTCATTCCGATACGCCGAAATCTTTGGTAATGTTTGCCGTCATAAAACAAACCCAAGCACCTACCGAAACCGTAAATGGAAGAAAGGTTTTTGTAAGAGGTATTAAGTCTTTGATCGCTGAATACGCATTTTTGTTTGTATGCGTTCACTTTAATCATAGAAATGTTAACTGTTTTCAACATTATGCATTGGTTCTGCAGTTTTATAATAACATATTCTTAAATTACATAATTTTTTTTATTGTAAATATTCTCATTTGAATAATAACATTGTCATGAATACTTTCCTCTCCTTATCCAGGAAACACAAAAAAATAAAATTTTTACAAGCGTATATCAAATTTGTTAGTTGCTTAAATTTATGGATTAGACTTGAATTTTATTTTAAAGTCTAGACATAACTTTTTCAAAGGATACTGGTGATGTCTTCATTTTTGTTTTGTATGTAGACATGAAAGGATGCACCTGTTCTAAAAAGGTTTATTCATAGAATGTAAATACAAGAGTAAAGCAGTATTTTATTATGAATATACTTTTTAACCGCCAGAAGAGTATAATTACTGAAATGCATTTATTCTCTCTAACATTATTTTAGATTCGCAATTTGGGCAGAGGTTACAGGAATTTATTTAGCTATTTTAAGAAAAACAAGGATGCAGGATTGATAACGGAAGGTGTATCCTTCCGGTCAGGAAGGATACAGGAATTTATTTAGCTGTTTTAAGAAAAACAAGGATGTTTCGTGTATAAAGTTACAGCATTCTAGATGGAAAAACGAATCTTCCTCTTTTGGCTCTTCTATGTGATCCAGATATGGGAGTCTTGATAAAGAATCGGTCTTACCATTGTGAGCCAATTTCCTGTAGAAGTTGAAAGTTTTTAAAAATAGTGCGTAATGTAAGAGTCGGCTAGCTGTGATGACAGGTAAATCTTGGTTCTTGTTGAACCTGTGAGTCAGTGGCAAATCTATAATATATACTCCCGCATGGGTAACTCACTGATGTACATAAATGTTTGGACGGAACCGTTCAAGCTAGAGACTTGAAATTTGGCATTCTACTAGCTGACACCATTTACATTCATAAAAAATTCTAAAAACTAGCAATTTTTCACTTTTAATCTATAAAAAAATAAAAAATATAGATTTGTCGGTAATGTAGTTCAGCCGTGTTAGCGTATATCATCGTGTGACGGTATCGTAGATCACTTTGCAGGTTTAGTTCTCGCTTGTGTTTAAATGATCTCTTTCAACTGCACCCTTGTTTGAAACAATCTTACTATTCATTTTCTATTACATGAGTTGTCATGTAACTGATATTTACAGTAGTGTTTTTTGGAAGTTTCAATTGCGGACCACGTTGGCCTACTAGAAATGAGTACTAATATTACTTTTCCGCCATTGCGGCCAAAACGGCTGGTCCTAAATATACCTGACACAATCACAACGAACATCTCTCATTTTACTACCACTTTGTTTTAAATTATACATAAGTCGATATACAGAGCGTGAAGAAGGGAATTTTTCCTAATTTCAAGGGTTTTTATTGATCCACTGCGAAACATTTTATTTAGTTTAGCTGCATGTAGCTGAATTCGGCGTTTTGCTTCCCCACAAGCTTGAAGTTTTGTATTAACTTAGCTTGACAGTGATGTCAAAATTAAATTCATAGTATTTAGAAGTGTAACTCTCTTAAAAAATTGAACTACAAAGAATTCATAATTATTTTCAGCTAATATTATGTGTTATTCTTTAACGTTTTGTTGCTACTTTACCCTAAAGTCAGCTTTTAAGTTAACTTGTTTATTTATGTGGGTGGTTTACCAAATGTAGACGTTACATTTAATAACGACTGTAATATTATTTAGTTCCTTCAATATTGCGCATGCACATATCTTGGACGGCACCGATATCAATAAAAGAACCAAACCTAAAAAATAATTGTGATGAATGCCAGAATAAAGTATTTTTATTTTGCCTGTTAGGCGAAACTGGTTGTTTTACAAACTGATTGTTTTGAATATTTTGTTACTTAGTGATGTTTTACATTGTTTGTTACTTACTGACCTAATACTTTGGCCTCCAACTACTAGAGGTAGATTTGCAATTTGTAACTAATATTTTAAATACTTTCGCCAGTAATCACAGTAATATTGTATTTTATTTAAGCTTGAAGTTTTGTATTAACTTAGCTTGACAGTGATATTAATGGAAATTGAATATATTTAGAAGTTAACACTCTAAAAATATTGAGCTTAAAAAAATTATAATTAATACCTGCTAATACTCGTATTATGTGTTTTTCTTTATAACCTGTTCAATATGAACGAATTACTCTATTACATAGATTGTTTGTGAATTAGTAACATAAAACTAACTTATTAACATTGCACTTTTTGTAGTATCCCAAATCGTTATTTTAAGACCGTGTTGCAACTATTATTATTACTAAATTTGATATTCTGCAACTTGTTAATAGGTACATTCCTAATAACTACAGTTACATTGTATCTGAATTTCGAATTTTGCATTCACTGAACTTAATATCCCTGTAATTTCTACAGGATTTAAGAGTAGTAACTAGAATACGGTAATTATTCTTAAATTATTATTTCATAACAAACATTTTTATTTTTTAACGAACAGTATTTTTGTAAATAGTCTTTGGCGGGTTCCAAACCGTTTATTCATGTTTTCCTATTTTTGGTTTTTGTGAAATCATTTATTTATTCATTGATCTAAAAAATAGTTTATTTAGCTTAGTCATTCTACATTGTCATCTATTATATCTAGTTTATTTTTTCAATTATTTTATATTATTAATTTTATCTATATTATGGTGAGCTATACGAAGCTTGTGCGAATATTTTTAACATATTATTTTAGTACTGTAAATGATTTTGCGGCAGTAACGCCTGAAAAGATTTTAGGTCTCATTACGTTTTCTAGACTTTTAGTTTACTCATGCTGGAAAATTTCTTGTAGGTTTTCGCTCGAAAAATTACCTAATACAGTAACTATAACTCTTACTATTTGTATGCTGTCCCTCTATCTGGATCCCTAGATGGAATATAGTACTCAGATGATATTTCTGGCACAGTTTTAATTTGAAGAGTGATGTCCCACACGTGTGTCTTCCCTTCTTTTACCTATTTGCTGTTGTCCAATCAGGCTGAGATTTTAGCTTGGGAAACGATTGAATTGAACGTATCAAGTTATTGAACGATTGAACTTTTCTCAGCTGGGACATTACCTTCGCTATCGTTTACCCAATTCCGACGCTTTTCCTTTTTAAACCATTTACATATCTGATTACCTATCAGGCTGAAAATATTATAATAACCCATTGAATCATATTTAATTAAACTAAAATGTATTTCTTTCGCTGTCACTTTGTCCGTTAAACTTTCTCAATTCACTGCTCTCACCTAAAATCTCGATTACTTCAATTATTGTCATAATTTAAAACTATTCAATGCAACTTCATTATTATACTGAATATTACCCTGTGCTTTATTAAATACTACGAGAGCTCTATTTTTATTAATTTTCTTAACCATGATATTTAATATTTAAAGTTGTACATTGCTGATTTTGTAGGATTAATTTATCATCGTTTCTTTACAATGTAAAATATGGTTCCTGAATTTCTTGGCAACCCTGTGGCGAAACTGAAGCATCATAGCCTACACTAAATATTTTTTATTACAAATGTCTTTCTTTTGTCTTATTTTTCTTCTATTACAAGCAGCGATCCTCCATCAAAAATTATAATTTTATTCCACTTTCATAATTTCTGAATACACCTATTACCTAAATTATGTGCAATCATAATCGTATCTCCAAAATTTTAACACAACAATTTTTAAGGATGACTATTTACAGAGTTCATTAATATTTCACAACCCCATTATATTTTTTTTACGAATCAAGGGGAACTAGGGAGTGGGATTATACCATGAGCCGTGGGCAATTTTCAAAACTTATTACTATTAATTGTAAGTAGTGTGTATTTGCCGCTTCTGTTAACAGTCATGGCTGTTCAGTACTTGGTAGAATTAGCCTGATTAATACTAGAGCCATTATATTACTTTACGAATTTAAGCAAACCCCTAAGGGGGCATGGGGGCGGAGCCCCCATCGAGCCGTAGGCGAGTGATCTGTGTATAACGTAAACTCTCTTCCATATAAATAGTGCACAGACTTTGATACTGCCCATTTGATAGCTAGAGTTTCTCTATCAATCTGTGAATACTTTCTTCAGTTATTGAGCACTCGTGACGCAAAGGCAATAGGGCGCTCGTTTCCGTCGATAATATGAGACAAAACAGCACCAATTCCGTTCGGAGAGGCATCCGCAGATAATATCAGAAATAGTTTTGGGTCATAGTGCACCAAAAGTTTGCCAGACTCAATTTCAGCCTTGATAGCCTGAAAAGTACATTCCTCTCACTTCGTCCATTGAAACTTATGGGTTTTTCTTTAGCAAGTCATACAAAGGAGAAGCTTTAGTGGCAATATGGTTCAGAAAACCCCCATCAAAACCTAACCATACCGAGAAGAGACTTGATTTCGCGCTAGTTAATAGGAATTTACAACCTAAGATTCCCTGTACACTCCCAAGAGTTTCTTGAACACCTTGGCTGTCCAAAATGTATCCCAAATATTTAACCTTACTTTGGAGAAATTTGCATTTATCCCTATTGAGATGAATGGCGTTTTGGTGTAACCGTTTGAAAAGAGCATTCCTTAGGTGTTCAGCATCATTTGTGCAGGTTGCAATAATATCTTCGTGAACTTCCATCACACCTCGTAGTTCTGAAGTCACTCCCTTAATATATACGCTTGCCAACTCATGACTGTTTTTAGCCTATTTGTTTTATATCCTTAGTTAATATAAAGCAAGATTTGGCATCTTTTAACCGTACGGGTGACTGTCATGCACACACCACTAAGTATAGAGATATGTTTAATATCCCTTTTGTTAGACTGAGGAAAAGTCAAAGAAATTCTAGCTAGCTGAGCATGAAATCATATTGTTTGTACAGCCTGGACCCAACCGAATTGAAAATTCCAAACCAGTTTTCGGGCTCTGTTAATGGCTTTTCCTTTATCCTTTACTTAGTCAACGACTTCAATATTCCTAGGGAGACTGTAAGTACTTTTTTTGACATTGTATGATGAATTTTGTGTTCTGTTTGTGCATGGTTGTTTTTGCCTTGTGCATGGTTTGCCATTTTGATTTGTTTTACATAAGTTAGTCTTAAGTTTGTGACGATGCCAATAGCGTGTACATGCCTAAATAAAAATAAAGATTTTGATTTTGTTTTGTCTTTGCAGTTATTAGGATAAAGTGGTGTATTTAAGAGGTGAAATAGCCGTGGACCAGTTACAAACGAATCGACCTTCTTTTTTTCAGGGATCTCTCGTAACGCAAGGTAAGCGTCAAAGCGAGCCGAAGGAGCTTCTTGCTTCGGACTTGGTAGAATGAACTCGCCACCGAGTCATGGTGGCACTTACAGTGGTAGACACTTGTATGAGTGGTAAGTGCGCCACCTATGGTTCCTGCCCTGGCGCTGAGACCAATGGGGACTTCGCCTTTGCAGGCGGTCCCAGATATTATTCAGGAGGCTAGAGGTCTTAGTGGATGAGGAGGTCATGCGCAAACCTCTTGGCGGCGTCGGTTTGGCCGTAGGCGTTCCCTTAAGTCGGGCTCTTGTTGGTGTTCAGCAACGTAGCGAGGGCTTGGGACTCATATCACAAGGTGGTTGATTTGGTTTGGGGAATTAGCGGGAGGTTACACTATTTCATCCTCCTCACTTCCACCTGAAGCTTTTCCTCTAGGCCGCAGTCCACCTGAAGTAGGCAAGGAAAGTTGCCTCCGGGAGCCTCTATCATTTCCTGCGGGTTTTGAGGCGGATTCTCTCCCCAGTTAGTTTCTCGCCGCTCGGTTTTTGTCATTTGCAGGGACTTTCTGTCGGGCTGATCTTTCTAAGGGATCGTACACGATTCTAGGGACGTCCGCAGTGGGGGACGGTCGTCGTGCTCCTCCAAGGAGTCAGACACAACCGTGGCGGAGAGTTGTCGTCAGAGGTTAACATTTCCAAGAGGTCGAGGATAGAGTCTTTGCATCTTTGGAGCGTAGTTTCTCCCCAATGGCTTTCTTTTTCTCGTTCTGCGAGTGACACCTTGAACTTTTGCACACGGACTTGTTCAGTTTGTTCACTTAATTCCTCTGCAAAATTGTCTTTACCAACTGATGCGGACAGTATAATGATTCTTTTTTTCGGATGCACTTCCCCTGATGGTTTTGGGCCGAGCCGCTTACTGGCGACAGCTATTACGGAAGCTTAGTCTGTGTTAAATTCAAACTTACCTTCTTCCTCTAATCCTCCTAATAGTTTATTTATTATTTGTGAGGCAGTTCTTTCTCATCTGAAGCTCGGTCTCTAACGTAAACGTGCAGGCCGACCGAGCGATACCTTTCGGGGATCCAACCATTCTCTTCCCAGAAAGCCAACAGCGTGGGGTCCATAGCACACATGCAAGCTCGCCGTAGAATGTACTCCTGCGCTCAATGAGTCGGAAGACATGGGTCGCAACGAGAGACTGGGGAATAGGGAAGCGGTATCCTCGAATAAGAGGATTAATGCGCTTCCATATAAAAATCCACAGCCGAATAAAATCCATAGAGTGAATAAAGGAAAGTAAATGCAGGATTGTACAACTGAAGCAAGTCATTAACATTGTTATTAGCGTTCGTAATAAGCCTTAAAACCCTTGACATGGACAACGTGCACCTGATTTCAGGTTTGTTCCCTTACCTCGTATAGGTTCCCACCTATTTTGCTTATTACTTTACAAGGTCCATAGAACTTAAGGGCTAACTTCCCCTAACTACGACTGCGTCGGTGCTTGGGGAGAGTATATGTAATCGCCTCATCACTGTCACCGGGGTTAAATATGTGGTCTCCCCGGCGAAGGTTTTAATGGTTCGCACGCCGTGGGCCCTCTTTAGGTTGCCATTTCCTATCTCGAAAACTCTTGCTCCCATTTTCCTGTGTATTTCTTGCGTCGAATGTTCGTTTGGATACGAGGACACTTTGAAGTCCAGGTCCTTTACGGATTTCGGCATCAGCAACTCCCTTCCTAAACAGTTTGGCAGGAGAATATTTGGTTGACTTGTCTATGGCTGAATTAAGCGAAAACTAGAATTCCAGTGGGTCTAATCCTAGGACTTGAGGTTGTCCCGAACGAATTGAGTGATCATTGTCTTTGACACGATTTTGGCACTCCACTGGATCGGATAGGAGGCTGAAGCGTTTTCGACACCTCCTTCTACGGCTAACTTCCTATAAAACGCCAACGTATACTGGGTACCATTGTCGGTTAAGTGTTCCGCACGCAAGGTGACAACTGTCCCCGTAATTGGATAACATTTCTGGGCAGTATACTCGGAGCCATCTGCCATCTATAACATAACCTTTTCACTAGTGATAATTTAGTTTTTTTTTTTTTTTTTTTTTTATAAAATAGTAGATTGGTTCTAAAAGGGTTTAAACATATTTAAATTTGTAGAATGATTTATTTTGATCGAACTATTCCGCCGCTACAAAAACATAATTTGTGAAATGTTTTCAATGTGTCGAATACAATTTAGATTTATATAATCATTCTAAAAGTACATGTTTAGAGTTAAAACAGAGTTTGGTGAAAAATAACACACAAGTTTTATCTGTAATTGTTCATCAATAATAATCTGTGTGAAAGAATGATTTATTAATTTTTGACAAAACATAAATAATTGTTCAAGCGACCGTGAACCAAATCCAAAATGCAGCTCTGTGTGTTAAAAAAAGACTACTTAAATTACAATAATATTATTAATTATTAATGAATGTTAGTATATGTTAATGATTTATTGACGTAATAGGAGTTTATCTTGCAGTTATTTGCTCTACCCACATCGTGCAGAATAAAATTTCAATAAATAATTCCAACAACAAATAATAAGAACTGTAATATTTACATATGTCGAACTCAGAGTCGGAATATTCTCAGTCCAATCCGAATAAACAGTAACATTATTCATACATTATATCCTTTTAGAAGTTTTATTGATTTATTTTGTTCCTTCTTCTTACAGCAAAAGTGCTCAGTATATGGGTTTTACTTTTTTATGTTTTCTAAAAAGTTACCTAGGAGTGATAAAAATAAACATACAGGGTGTTTTTAAAAAACCTGATCGATTTTAACTTTGTCTCACTCATTCCGTGTTAGAGGTATAAACCTCTAGTTTTCATTATTTGTTAGGGAAGCTCAAAAAGTTTTATAATCAGCTGTTTTTATTAGCAGTACCTTCTTACATTGTTGTGTGATAAACAAAAACAAATAAGTAACATTTTACGATGGATCCTCGAGTGAAGACGCAGTGTGTCGAGTGGTTAATAGAAACTAAGTCTCCTCTTGCTGTTCAGCGTAGATTTAGAAGGAGATTTAACGGAAATCCTCCTTCAAAGAACACGATAAAAGCATGGTATGAGAAGTTCATGACCCATGGGAGCATACATCACAGAAGAGGCAATGGTCGTCCAAGGGTAAGTGAAGAGAATGTTCAAAGAATTCATCAATCATTTCTTAATAATCCGAGGCAATCAACAAGATCTGCAGCTCGAGAGTTGAATATTAAGCATTCCACTCTACACAAAGTGTTAAAAAGAGTTTTGCATTTTCGGTCTTATAAGTTACAGATAGTTCAAAAGATTACGCGACAAGACTGGGCCAGACGCAGAGAATTTGCAGTTACAATGCTCGACCGTTTAGAAACTGACAATAACTTCTTAAACCGGATATTTTTTCTGATGAAGCTACGTTTCATGTATCAGGGAAGGTGAACAGACACAATGTCAGGATATGGGGATCTGAGAATCCTCATTTTCACCAGGAGCATACTAGGGATAGTGAGAAGGTGAATGTTTGGTGCGCCTTATCTTGCAACAGATTGATCGGCCCTTTCTTTTTTGCCGAAAGAAATATCAATGGGAACATTTTCGTGGATATGTTGGAAAACTTTGCCATTCCACAGTTTGAAAATGAGCAACCAAACATGATGTTACAACTAGATGGCGCTCCACCTCATTGGAGACAGTTTGTTCGTGACTGTCTCGACGAACATTTCCCAAATCGTTGGATTGGCCGTGACGGACCCATACCTTGGCCACCAAGGTCGCCATACATTACCCCATGCGATTTTTTTGTTTGAGGGTTTGTAAAAGATCGTGTTTACTCCAACAAAGTCAACAGCCTGGAAGAAATGAAGCAAAAGATCAGAGAAGCATTTGATGAAATTGATGTTCCGATGTTGCGGCGAGTTTGGGCAGATCTCGAACACAGACTTGATTATTTAAGAGCTAATAATGGAAAACATGTAGAAATAAGATAGTGTGAATGTGTCATCGTAAACTTAAGAAAATTGTCTTTTATTTAACATTAATTTAAAAAAAAAATTGTGATGAAAAATAAAAGAGCTATGACTGTTTAAAATCGATCAGTTTTTTTATAAACACCCTGTATATTTAGAATTTAAAACTTAGAATAACGTCATGAGAATAGCAAAATACTCATGTCATTACTAACCGTGATACGTTTGGCAATAGGAAATTAAAAACCCAGACCACCAAATGTGGTGGTTCAGCTAAACATTTTAAATCTACACCGTTGGAAACGACATTTAAGCTTCGATGTTTCAAATCGTCTTACATACTTTGAACGAAGAAACGATTATTGTGACGAGTCATGAGTTTACTACAAATAGGGTGAATTGTATTGAAATACTACAAATTGCCCAAACGGCAATCATCCTCTTAACACATTGCTTGATGGATTGTTTTGTTGTATAACAAACTGATATAACTCTTTCCATTTCAATTTTTCGATCAACTATTCAACTATCATTACACGAAATGGATGGTCATTAATTGTTTAGGTGAATTGTAAAATATAATCAAATAGGTGGTATTAAAAAAAATAATCAAAGGTCAACAGGTATTGAATTTTTACTACACGATGGTTTTTAACGCGGACGATATTTGTTCCTATTTGTAGGTGAGGATTAAAACAAATATTTTGGTGTAATTTGGGTCTGATTCGTTGAACATTTTTATTAAAATCCGGCCCAATTTATAATTTTTTACTAAACACCCTATTTATTTTGTAAATTAAAAACCTTTTTATTCCTTAAATTTTTTCTAAACTAATGGTGAGTGTGCCAGTAACAATAGAATTTCATTAATTTATTGTAGATTTAGAATAGCATAATCTCCTCTCAAAAACCACTCAGTAAAAAATGGATAAGAGAATAATTGACTACCATATTGAAAAATAAGTTTTTTATGTGTAAATAAAAATTATTATCAAGGAAAATTTTTTGGAACGCCATTCCATGACATTTTTGTTCTTAGATATTTTTATTTTACTGGGTGCTTCTGGTAATACAGGCATTGATAGTTTGCCCGATCTTATTTTTGAATAATAAATAAACATCCATCGGCCCTAATTCCCTAACCATTAGGTTTCTAGAGTAAAAAAAATTGGGCAGGTACACCTTTTCCAAACTAACTTTTTCTCTTTTCCCACTTACTTAATAGTGTAAGTTTATAATTTCTTTAAGTTACGTTTAGAATAATGATACATAAAAACGTGGGGTTCGTATTTGAAATCATCAAAATTGGCCCCGATTCGACAAATCGCTAGTGTATTAAAAATTTGAAAATAACATCAATAAAGAAAATTTGAAAAAAGTTAGTTACACTAAACCTTTATAAATTTCCTTTCAGATTAATGAATAAAACCAATGGCACACTACTATCAATCACCATATTTTTTACATCTATTATGTTTGTAATGTCTACGGTACATTTTAAAGCTAAATAATAATTGCCAATATTTGATTTAATATTTATGTAGTTAAAGTGTTTGACAATGATATAGAGTAACATATAGCTAAAACACATATCTAAAAAGAAAAAACTTGCATGGTATAATATTGTTTATAGTTCAAAATGATATTCTATAGACTGTTAATATTTTCTTGAATTTTACTCCTGACAGCCTACTTCGGGTGCATTTGCTTCCTCACCTCAGCAATGGTGCTGTAATTTGGGGAGCCGAAACAACTCAATCCACAATGATATTTCGCCCTTAAAAGAAAGCAATTAGATAATTTTTTTAACGAAATCAACTGATACATGTAGAGCGGGGGGTTTCAAACCGTAAAATATTCAAATTGTTCTCACTGTATATTTATAAAAGTCATTCCTTTTACACAAAAGCAAGTAATTTATTTCAATTTTGCAGTAATAATCAATACAGACTTAGCCATGCACCGTACACTTTATCCATACTTCATCACAGCACCTCTTCTTTAAACACTCTTTTTACAGTATTTTAAACTTTTTATTACATTACCTTCAGAAATTAAAAAAATAAACAGAGTGAACACGTTCAGGAGCAAATTGAAATAATTTTTGACCCTCAAAGAATACTACAGTGCACAAGAGTTTTAAAGAAATATGAGAATATTTTTTAGGTTGAAGAGTAATTTCGTTTTATTTATAGTAATTACTGATTGTTATGTTGAAATTAACGACGAACTTCCGCTTTGTCAATTATCTTTGTCTAGTTTTATGACAAATAAATATTCTTGATTTTTTTTGGCGTCAGCTTAGATGGAAAATGTTTCAATTTAAATGTTAAGAGATGTTAGAGATGTAAGAGATGTTAAGTTACCTATAGGTTCTCGGATTATAGAAACCATATCAGCAGCTTCGGACGCTGAAGTTACTAAAAAAATGTAATTTTTGAATAAAAACAGCATTTTAGGATGAAATGGCTAAGTACTTAATAATACTTTTCATCTAAAAACTATTTTGTATTAAATAATTAAGTCAGATTATATAAAAAATTTTGATTTTAGTGGGCAAATGATAAAATTGTAAAATGAAGATATAAATTGATTACTTGAAGGAAACCCCCTCTATTAAACCCTGTGTTATTAAATATTACCATCGTTATTCCGAATTTTACTGATTTTTCATGGTGTTTTACCGTAGTTATAAAATTCTTTAAGTATCAATAAAGAAATACAGTCATCATAAACAGACGCTCAAGTTAAAACACCCAATTGCAAAATTCTACTATCGTAAAACAGACCCTAACCGGAACAGATTGCTTGTGTGAAGTCAATATCGAGTTTTAATTAAAATCTGCAATAGGCTCCGAACAGCATTTTTACTGTTGTAACACATTCTACGGGTATTAAGATCCATCTGGTATAAGATCCATTTGGGTAACTGTACTGCACTATACGTCCTGCTATAACATCTGGGATCTCTCAGTTCAAGCTTGACTAAAGCCTAGTCCATACTCACGGTAACTCGGTATGTGAGATCATTGTTTTGCCAATAAATTTATAAAGAAAAAAATGGTCTCGCTGGCTAAGAAAGGAATCCATACTACAGATCTCTTCCATCAACGCGTTTTTTTACTTACTCGTTTTGAGTATGGTTATTATATTAATTATCTACTAGCTACAGAGTATTTAGAAAAAGTGTATGTGTTGTTAGCATAATCATATACTATTTTTATTTCACCAGCGGTTATTCGTCGCAGCGTTTGGGATGACAAGGGATGTGCCATGCTGGCCACAGAGCTCGCCAAATCTGCAATGCGGGAATTGCTTCTTTATCCTGGATGACTGTGTTTACTTCGCATACTAATTAAACGTTCCCGTCTATCCCAAATTGTGGGCATTTTACTTTGCCTTTCAACTAAAACTTAACTCCATGAGGTAGGTCATTGCTATGTCCACAATGTATAAATAAAAACTTCACCCATTTTTGAATTTGGCTTTTGAGCGCAACATACATACTAACCAAACCGTTGACACAATTTTATTCATATACATTGTCAACATCTTATGAGGTGTGTGTGTGTTTGTGTGTGTGTGTCATTACTTGATGCTTTCATACACCTAACTAATAACCAACATTAGAGTGATGAATGAGGGGATACATCAACAGCGCCATGTGCGTTCTGTCGAAATAATTCATATCTGGCTATCCTGGCCACTGTCATGAGACAACAGTTGTCATTATGTCAATGTGTATGTAAATTTCGCTGAAATTGTGTAATACTACATCAGTCAAATTATCGTTCTTTGATTTAAATTCTTTTTTTTATTTGACAAGTTTAGAATTCGGACTACTTGTGTTTAGTTGTGAGCAGTAGTACAATTCAACCTAATTACAGTTGTATTTCATAAGTTGTTTGAATGAACGTTGTAAATTATTCTAATTTACATCTCTCCAATGATTTGGAATACCTAGAAGGACCTTGAAATTATCGCGTTATATTTTTTCTAGGAGGCATAAGGCTCAACTTACGTAAGTACATGTCTGATACTACTGATACTGCCGCGCTGGAAATGAACAACGTCAAATGTAGATGAACGAGATGTAGTCCGCCACATGGACGCCGGGTGATATTCTGGCGAAAGTTCGTAATTTACGCCATCGATATTATCGATGTTAAAATTTCTAAATAGCGATTATTCAACTGTATCATTGGTTGAGTTGAGAATTGTAATATAATCATATGGCAATCTATTTATACTATACTATGTGATTATTAAATAACATTATGTTGTTGGGTTTTATTAACTTTCATTTTAAAACCATAATGTCTAACACCGTCGTACCTGTAACTATGTCTATCATTGTTCAATTAGAAAAACTATACGGGGTGGTCCGGACCTAGCGTTAAACTTTTTTGGGTGAAAGAGCAACATCAATGTGACTCAAATCCACGATTTAAAAAAATCCTATTTCACTCAATCTACTAGAGAAATAGTCTTGAGTACATAAATGGTTTACAACATACATTTGAATTATTGTTGGAAAATGTTACTTGTGTTAAATGTGGATAATAAATTTTCTTAATTTATCATACATTATAAAGTTATTAGTATTTAACTATATCACTACTATAACATATTGTTAAAATCGTAACATTATCATTTACTTTGACTATCGATATAAATAATCGAATAAGCGCAATATCAAACTTTTAACATCGATAATAACGATGGAGTAGGGTGATGAACTTTTGACGATATACTAGACTGTAAACTTTTTTTTATTTGCATATTTCAATGCATAAGGCATTTGATTTATTTTTATTTTTTTATATGGGACTGTTTGTTGCCAACTTATTATTAGGGGAAAGTTATACTAAATAAAATTATTAAACTTTTATTTATGACAAATTTAATGTCCCACATTGCAAAAGTAGTACAAATAGAATAGATGTCATGTTGTAACTCTTCCCAAGAGTCACCTAACTCTGAAAAAAAACAAGTTGCTATGTTACACATTTGAAATTATTTAGGTCCCTTGAGGTTCCAAACGAACACGAGATAAAATGAGTCGTCGCGAGCGTATGCGCTGCTCCGCGGTCACCTGGTGGAGTGGGTTGCTGCAGAGGCTGTCTGTCTGTGTCTTGCTGGTAGGAGGGCGTTTGGTGTAAAAAGGGGATTTATTACGTTGAAATATTACAGCTATAACTAAATCTAAAGTATAAAACAAAGTTAATAATGGTGTATTGATCTCTAACTTGTCAAAAATTAGTTAAGAATTCCTTCAACGTAACAGTCCAAAAATTGAAGTAATCGTTAAAATTAAACAATGACACTCTTATGAAAACAAAGTAACATAGAAACACGTTAATGTATAATCGATGAAACCAACTCACATAATTCAGATAAATAAGCAGGTTAGACCCAAAGTTTGTTAACTGTACCAGCAAATGCGGCTTGTAAATGAGTATGTAACCTAGTTAGGTTGAGGCTGAAGATTAAATAGGGTTTACGGGCAATTTTACTCCCTTGAGGCGGTTCAATGGTACCATCCCTTTCTGTTTTACACTTCGCTATACTAACTATTGCTTGCACGATCTTGGTTTAAGCCCATTCCTGTCATCTGGAGATGATGAGTAAAAAGATTCTAATGCAGGGCGAGAAAATAAAATGGCACAGTAAAAAAATCCAATTTTGTTTTTACAAAAGTATGGAGGATTTAATATTAATCTTAAGAATTTGATTGGAAATAATTATTTAATCCAAACCCCTAATTTTTTAACTTGATGTTATTAAGGTAGCGTTACTCATTTATTTTTATTATTTTTTTGTAATAGTAAATTGAGATATCCCCAGGCAGCCCGTGCATCAGATTTGACTGCCCTTAAATCTTTGTTTGGGGCTAAGTCTATTAGATAATATGCTCAAAACAACGGAATACCTAAAGCAGTGAATTAAGTTATCAACAAACATTATTTTGATGCAGATGGTACTGTGAGTCACAAAATGTACGCACAATCAAGACACCACACAGCTGACACTTTCAGCTCCTCACTCAGGTCAATCAATCAATCTTTAATCTTGTCTCATGATTCTTCTTAAATTATCCTTTATATATTCTTTTGTGCCTGTCTTATCATCCTGTAAGGCTTTGCTTTTAATAAAGTAAACCAAGTCAGAAGTTG
Source organism: Neoaliturus tenellus (assembly GCA_030545055.2). Classification (NCBI taxonomy): domain Eukaryota; kingdom Metazoa; phylum Arthropoda; class Insecta; order Hemiptera; family Cicadellidae; genus Neoaliturus; species Neoaliturus tenellus. The sequence goes on along the minus strand of CM061531.1, from coordinate 70,063,714 downwards.
ACAAGTCTAGTAAGCGGACGGCGAAGGGATGTCTCCACTGCTATGAAAAACGCCAAAAATTAAACGACAATCTTAATGATACCATGTTTAATAAAAAATATTATAGTGAAATATTAATTTATACTCGTGTACTTGAAATTAATGTTTAAAAAACCATCATTCATTAAAAAATACATTAGTGGGAATTTTTCAAAATCGTACAGTTCTATTGCCTTGCCCTGGAGAACAACTTTCACTTACTAAGAGTTAAGCTAGATATTTTTTTGGTATTTTAATTCCATAAAATAAGAATCGTATAAGTTATAAAATGATTATAACAAAGCTCGTTTAGTCACATTTTAGCAAGTAATTCACTTACGTACTAAAACCATGAAACCTAATTCATTGTAATAAAATAAGTGTTCCTGGAAATTCATGGGTTGTCTGAAACTTAAAGGCCGGTAATTAAGTGACAGATATCCTTACCTTAAATCTCTGTACGTTTGTTATAAAGATATACTATAAATTGACTTTAATTCATTAATGGTTATTTCGGTTGATTAAGACCTTACAATTTTTCGTCACAAATATATAAATAGAAAATTCTTAACCCGATGCCTTTTTAAAATTTAATTTTCACTGTTATTGCCCAGCTGAAATCAACATTATTTTTTGGTGGTGACACTACTGTTTGCTTTATAAAGACAAATAAAGTTAAACCAAACTTCATGGAATTCACAGAATTTGCATGTTTAAGAACGATGTATGAGTTTTGAAGTAATATATCCGTATATCAGTTGGGGCCAGCTGACTAATACATCAACCCGGCTCAACTTAAACTCTTCGACATATATGATTTATACTGAATGATAAATTTCTTAGATTTATCCTTTACAATAATATGTAAGATGGCAAAAAATAAATAAATAAATATCCGGGTATCTGATTTTTATGTACCACTGAAATTTTTTGTTACTTGGGTTCGATTTCAATTGGTTCATGATTTTTTACGTGGTTGTTGTATGTTTGTAATGTATATCTTAAAAAGGAGAGATAAATTAAATTGATATAATAAATTGTAATAAATGGAAAAGCCCAAAATTATTATTCATGGTGGTATAGATTGAGCTTTGATAAAAGGACTTCTGTGGCAGTCAAGAATAAAGACGTTTCCATTAGAAGCGAAATGTCAGGGATACAATGCCTCTCTTTAATCGTTCTTCAATTGACTTTTAAGAAATGATTGCTTTAATAGCTTAATTACTTGACGACTCTAAAAATTTCCATTTCATTTTTAAATATGACTCATTTTTAAAAAAAAGGTTATTAAGTTTGATTATTATTTTATAATATTCATTTAAGAGCCAAAATTTTCACAATAATAGTTTATATTATAGTAAGTATTAATTTCAATCTATATTTTCATATTATTTAAAAAAAAAGGAAAAATAAAGGAGTTCTTTTAGTAATTCGCTATGTACATTACGCAGGTTCTACGACGGTGGTGGTATATATAATTATATCCTTCTTAATTAAATACTGAATTTAATTTTTCCCCTTCATGCTGTAATTTTTTTTGGTAAAACTATGTGAATTAATTAAATACATAGATAACATATTTTATTTCAGTCTAATTTAAGTTACAATCAACTGTCTTACAAATTAACTTTTATCATAAAAAATGCAACAAAATAGCTTTTGGAATAGACATGAGCATTGTATAATTCGGAATAAATGCAAACATATAATTTTACAACTAATTAAAAATTAATTTTACTGATTTTATTTTTTAAATAGATTAATGTTTTTATTTAAAAGATCAATTTTGGCGGTTGTAAATTATAATATTAGTTGAATCTTGATTACAATGTTCTAGTTACAAAAAAGAATTCCATCAAGTGATGGATTTCAATTTATTTTAGTTGAATAGTAAATAAAATTAACATACACGTTTAAAACATAGACACGATTTGCAACTGAATTTTTTAGTCGTGTAATATTCGGAAAATCTCTTCCGAAAATCTGTGTAGTGATTAATAGGATCAATATGAACAAAAAAAATCATTAGACTCTATGTCCTAAAATGCTTCGTTAAGCCGCTAACCGTAATTTTTTTTTACACTTAAGAATTTGATTTCATTAATGGATGGGTGTATTAGGTTTACATATGGCATGTAAACCGTACCGATTTTCATTTCTCACCGATTTTAATTTCCAGGAAAAAATATTTTTATATAATGTGTAAATGGCGGCCATTTTAATTTTATAAACCCAAATGTCATAAAACGGTTAATTTTATCAAATTGGTACATGTGACAAAAAGTTTAAAAATTAAATTATCTAACCCTTGATACCACGTTTGTATGGATCTGACATCAAATAATGAAGTTATTGCGATTTGTCTATTAAAATAACCTTAATTTGCATGATTTACCAAGCAAAATCAATGTTTTTCTGCAGTAAAATGGCAATAACTCCGCTATTTGATGTAAAATTCTTACAAAATTGGTATCAATAGTTAATGTAATTTGTTAACTTTTTTTGTAACTTGAACAATTTTGATAACAAATTTCATGTTTTGAGAAATTTGACTTTTAAAAAAATTAAAATGGCCGCCATTTTGCAAATACACTTAATAATTATATTACTGGAAATAAAAATCGATGCGATAAAGGTTTATGCTAAATTTAAACTTAATACACTTATCCATTACGGAAATTAAAATGATTAAAAACAAAAAACAAAATGTCAGCTAGCAGCTTAACGAAGCATTTTAGTACATACGTTTCTATGATATTTTGGGTAATTTTGATCCAAGGAAACACACAGAAGTAGTGTCAAATTGTTGGTGCTGGCTCAGTTCAAGGTCACCTGAGGGATGACGTCATCGAGGTCAATGACCTAACCGATGACGTCATCGATTGCGTCATCGATGACGTCATCACTAATGACGTCATTTCTATGACGTCACACCCATGACGTCACAGAAATGACGTGCTGATGACGTCATCACCCCTTACGTCATCAAAATGACGTCACCGACGCCACTGAGGTCAAGGTCACGCCGAAACTTAAAATTTTTTGGCACTTTTGCCGTTTCTCGCACTACGCTCCGAGTTTCAGTCAGAGTCCCCGTGACCTTGACCACTTGGAGCGAATTTTCGACGAGAAACGGCAAAAGTGCCAAGTTAAACTCGAGTTTCTGACATGACCCTGCCTAAATGGGCAATCGGTTATCCCTCAGGTGACCTTGAACCAGCACAACACCAACAATTTGATATTACTGTGACCTTGAAAACCTAACAACGGAGCGCCGACACCGATGCGCACCCCACGACAGCCACCGAGTGACTGACTGTCAGGCTCTGTGTACTCTAGGTATATGGGGAAGTGGAGGGGGAAATCTCAAGGTCATCCAAATGAAGTTTTAAAAAAGTTGAAGAGTAGAAAGACTACTCTTGTGCTTCCTGGGCCACTTCATCAATTTCCAACGGATCTGTAAACCAATCCGATCTGTAGCGGCAGGAGTCCAGAAAACAGGTGCACCACCCATCAGGTTGTCCGTAGCACTTCCGACAATTGGTAAGATTGGAGAAGTGAAATTTAATACACCGCTGCGGACAACAAGTATAAAAGTATTTGGATTTGTAGATTTTGAAAGTTTGTAGTACCGGTGGTGGCAGCTGTTGGTTCTTGCATCTACACCTGCAACATCCGAAGCATTCACATTGCCGGCAGGCCAGCCCATCCACTTGCCACTTTGGTAAGAGGAAACACTTATCCTCACAGCAATAGGTTGTCCCCGTCTCTTCCTCCCAACGCTTCTTTGCACAATATGTGACGCCTTGTATCTCCAAACACCTATGCTCGCAACATGAGATGCGCTTACTTTCCATAGTTGATGTTGCTTTGACGAGGGAGCACGATGAAGTGATGCTGTGGTCAGTGGAAATGGGGTTTATATAAACTAAGGTGAGTGGAGGGGGAAAGGTCAAGGTCATCCAAATGGAGTTTAAAAAAAAAGAAAAGAGTAGAAAGACTACTCTTGTGTATCTATAGCGATTTTATTGATAGTGAGTGCTTCTGTATGCCAAGTTGATCTGTACTGACAGGCTCCTAAATAATGTTTGCAAAAACCTGCAAAATGATTGTTGCACAATTTGCAGCCAGTTAGCTGTTTTAGTGTGAATTCAATGCAACGTTCAGGGCAACAAGTGTACTTATGCCCTCTCATCTGGTACACATGGAATGTCTTCAACTCTGGTTTAGGCTTCTTCCAAGACTTGCACTTACACATGCATTGACCAAAAGCTTCACATTTTCTACACGCCAGGCCATCCGCAACATCAATGTCATTTGGCCATGAAAAACATTTCTGTTCGCAACAGTAGTTAAGTTGACTCTCCATGTTGCTGCGGTGAAGGTGCGCGATGAAATGATGCTGCAGTCATTGAGAGTGCACCTTAAATAAACTCAGTGGAGGGGGAAAGGTCAAGGCCGTCCAAACGGAGTTTTAAAAAAGATAACTAGTCGTCCTCCTCCTCGTCCGTTGTACTTAGAGAGCTGTCAGACGAAGAGCCCCGTGCAGGTGCTCCCCAGATGAAAAACAAATCAATTTTAAAACGAAGACCAGGATCTTGCATCATCAATTCCTTTAATTTGTCACATACTAAGTCCACCTTGTGTAAGGTGTCAACAACAAGCTTCCAATTTGTTGGCTCAATATAACTTGTAGTAGAGTCTGCCTCGCTGATAACCACATCCTCCGGCCGTATTGGAGTGTAAAGATGTGTAAAGTTCTTCGGCTGTAGCTGAGGTTCAGGCTGGCTGGAAGTGGAAGGTTGAGTGTGGACCCCTGTCGCATCGAAATCCATAGTCATTCTACATTCAATGTTGGGGTTTTCGTTTAATACATACACCAATTTCTCATGCAACATATCCACTTCTGCCGAGTCTTGCAGATGAACATTCCAGGAAAATGGCCATTCTTCATCCGTAGTGGAGTCAACTCGAGAAAGAGTGCTGTCCGCCATGATAGCTAAGCAAGGAATGATGTGAGCTACAGACTGTGGTAACAGTATTGAAAAGTAGAGGGGGTAAACCAAAAGTATGTGGAGGGGGTGTTTTCAAGGTCATTTAATTTGGGTTTTAAAAAAAAGGAAATAGTGGAGGGGGAATTCTCAAGGTCATCCAATTTGGGTTTTAAAAAAAAGGAATGAAGGTTACTCCTCTTCAGCCTCGTTGTCCCCCACATCCTTATTAGCCTCATCTTCATCGACGTCAGACTCGCCGTAAGGGTAGATCGGGGACATGGGCGAATATTGTGGAGATTGTTGACCGTTGTTATCGTCCCCTTGCATTCTGACTTGGGACCAATCATAATTTAAATTCATTTGTATTATGATTCCAGGGTTGTCCCGCAGTATTTCCTTCATCCGTTCGCAAATTGTTTCCAAATAGTGTACACTATCGATCGACAGTGTCCAACCCGTACTTGTACCGACATCAGTAGTGGAGTCAGCTTGGCTGATGGTGTTGTTGTCTGCCATGGTTGCTTGTCGGACAAGGAATGACGGTTGATGTGATGCTCATGCAGGAACATGGTGAAGTGGTGGGGGGTGTGGTGGAGTAGTGGGGGTATTTTCAAGGTCATCCAAACGAAGTTTTAAAAAAAAGGAAAACCTACAAAGTAACATTGAAACTTTCCAATTGATGGTGGCGAGCGTTTTCTTCTGCAACCTTGCCGACACATGTGACTATGCCATACAGTATGAAAAGTACAACCATAATAAGGCCGAACAATAAAAGATAGCCGTTGACTATCATGATATTTTCTGAGTGTATCTGCTTTCTTCGTATCGCCCTCTCCTGCATCCTCTTCTCCAACTCGTGGACGAAGTCACAGCAAACGTGAGGACATGTTTTATCCGTTGGTAGGTTTGCCATTGTTGATGTTGTCGGTTTGGCTGTTGAAGATGGAATGAGGTTTCCAATTGTGATGTGCCATGTACATCAATAGTCAAGTGGTGGGGGTAGCAAAGCAGTGGAGGGGGAAGTTTCAAGGTCATCCAAATTGTGTTTTAAAAAAACCTATCTTGTTACTGAGCTCATATGTCAGTAACAAGATAGGTGTTTTTGCTCTTTTACTTCTTTAATATAATGAAAAAATGTACATATTCTATTATTGTAAGAACAAGGAAGACAACTGCTAGTCAGCTGAAGTAGTCCAAGTTGTCTGGCTCGGTCTTCATCGACGCCGGTGAGGAAGCCGTGGAGGAGTGTCCAGGCTCTTCTTTTGACTGCCGGGTGTTCCGTATGTTGCAAGCGTAAACTTGCACGTTTATACGGTAGCCTCGTGCCACCATGAGCTGCAACTCCTTGTACAAGTCGTTTAGCTCCTGCTGAGTCTTGATGCTCACCTCCTCGTAACTTGCGCAACTGACGTTCAGAGACATCCTGATGTTGCTAGGTCGGCTGCTGGAGTAGAAATGAAGCCGAGGCACAGCGTTTAGAGGTACATGAAAAAGTGGTGGGGGTAATGGTGGTGGGGGTATGGAAGATCCAATTAAACACTTCTAAACTTTTTCCATTGATACAGTGGGATGGAACAAATAGCACAGGTGTCCTTGTAGTTTTCAAATCTAAACATCGGTGCTAGAAATCCGAACTGTTTTCTACCACCTTCCTGTACGAACCGTCGAAGGTCTCTGACGGCAGCATTGCCACAAGGCCTACAAAACTTTTCCCCGTCTTGGAACCTATACCAGGAGTATCCCGAATACCCTCTATTATCTTTCTTGTACTCTTCGATATCCTGTTTTACTGTTATAGGGATATTATCTCGTAAAGCCGTCTGGAATAAAGATGCGTCAGTTATAACTCGTTGTAAGCAAAGCTCGTACAAGGTGCTCATCGTTTGCTAGTTGGCAACAGACTGACCGTTTTTCGCATCCAAGCAGGTTTGAATCCTAGTGCGGTAGTGGGGGTAATTACGGTAGTGGGGGTAGTTGTGAAATGCAAAGGTCAAAGGTCAAGGTCACCCGCGAAGTTTAAAAAAAATGCAACATATCAATACGTGAAGTTTGTCACATATTGATATGTTGCATTTTTTTGTTTTTTTTATTTTTTTTTTGTCTTTTATGATTCGTTTATTTATAAAACATTACAACAACAACATATGTACAACATTCAAACTTAAATCTAACACTGCTGCTTGTCAGCGATGTGGATGGTCAACTCTGTAGAATTGCTACCCGTGCAGCCGTGGGACACCAGGTATAGACACCCGGGTTGAATAGAGCGAAGATCCTCGTTTTGTAGAAGATGGACGAATCTCTTGGGCAGGTACACCTGGAACTTTGGTTCATCCCCAGGAGTAAACGGTGCCTCGCTGAGACTGCAGCAGATGGCCTCCCCAACTGTAGTCTCCATCTTCTTCATAGCATGGATTATGTAGTGCTTCTCGTCTTTTAGTTCCGAGCACTTCTTTACAGGTAATATTGTTGACTTGGAGTGAGCATTAAACTGCTCGACCAAAGTCTGAAGGAACTGGTGAGATGCCATGGCCAGGTTACAGATCGTCTTCTTGCTCGGAGATGTTGTCGTCTCGGAATCTCGAGTAATACTCATGCCAGGTCCCTGTCTGCTCCCCACTTATATACTCTCCGTTACCCCCACCACTCCCCACTTCCCCACTTTGAAGGTAAGAGGCGAGTTTATAGGCATTTTTCAAAGCGCAATGTCTATCTTTATCATGTTCTGGGCTTTTTGTACAAATACATATGGTTTCCAGCATGTATTGATAATTTTTATCCAATTCCACATCATTAACCGGAACATGAGTAAATCCTTCGATCCATCTTTTCTTTTCCAGCCCCTTTGTGTAAATATTGGTAAACTTGTCTGAAAAGTGATGCATAATGTGATACAAGTCCGTGTAACTTGTAAAACCATCATACCAATCGATATGATGGAAGTGTTTTGAAATCCATCTGTTGGTAGTAGCGGCTTTACTAGTTAAAGACGAATAAGAACATGGTGGTTTAAATAAAAACGAATAAGGAACACTTGTATTCATGTCCAAAAACACAAGTTCTTTTATAATGAATCTATCATCATTACCACGAAACGCTTGAAACTCAATAATACCAGGCTTGGACTTTACTTGTTCTTCTTCTCCCTTGTCCATTTTGAAGGTCACACGTCTGCTCATTACGAAGTCAGGAGGTCAACTGATTTCCACACCACGGTAGGTACTACTTTTATACCAGGCCGTACAGTTGTTGGCGCGTTGGTGTATATTTAACGTGGGCACCGTCCCCAATAGGCCTAACCCCACAAAATGTTGGTTATTGTTTTAAAAACTAACCATTGTCATTTAAGTTTCCATCTTTATATTTTCCTTGTTTTCATTTTCATCACTAACACTTGATTCTTCTCCTCCATCTTCCTCTTCTTCCTGTTTTACTGATTTCTTATGTAGTTGAGCGTACTTTTCCAATTGTCTCCACATCTGTACTTCATGAGGAACTCTATTAAATATAGAAGTATCCACAGGTCCATATAATATAGGTGCGTCCGGTTGTTTGTCCAAAGTGTCTTCCAGATAATCTTTAATAATTGAACTTGAAAACACCAGTTGTCTCAAATATCTTGTTATTGGTTCAGTAGCACAAGTTAAAATGAAAAACTCCTCTCGATTAAGTTGAATTTTGTTATCATGTCTTGTTGTGTCTCTAAACCGCAGCTGATGATCACCACGTTGTTTAATAATATCGATTTCCACATTTGAATCCAAAAGTCCTACTCTTGTCTTTCTTCCAAACATGTTACTACTTAAATAGCATTCTAGCAGATGCAAGTGTTTCATAAACGATTCCCAAGCACTGTCCGTAAACAAAATCATTTTGGGTCCGTGAGTTAAAATTACAGTAGGGGAATAATCTGTCGATTTCATAACACCGATTAAAACACTTTTGTCCAAACTGGAAGAGATTGGGTAAAATATTCGCAAAAATACCTCACTCAATATGTTTGGAGAAATATTATCTTCAATATCCCTTTTTCTCTTTTGTATAGTCTTTCTTCTTTTACCTTTTTCTTCAACATTATTACTGGCGTGAAGTTGTCCGCAAACGTTTTGTTCACCTCCTTCCTGGTGACCTTGAGGATCTAAAAACTCAGATATCTCCTTCTCAATATCTATCACATTTTCAGGTGTACCACTAGGAGAAGCCATATTGAATACGATGCTACCCATACAACAGTAGGCAACAAACTGATGAGGAGCGGTCTGTACGCTCTGCTTTTATACTCGCGGAATGAAACAAAACCGGTTCTTACAATACATTTTTAACAATTCCAGTTAAAGGTGTGTATGTTACGATTTTATCATGTAGAATTAAACAGTATGCAGTTGTATTAGCCGGTATAGCATCGTTGAATTCCATTTCTATTTTTATATCCACACTTGATGACTTTACTGATTCATTTTGTTTAGAACAATCGATTACAACTATTGGGTAGGCATCGAAATATTTGTCAGGTGATAATAAAGGTGTATTTGTTTTACCGTAATATGAACTTTGGAATCTTGCGTACATATCGTACAATATACTGTATTTCTTCTTAGTAAATGACACATTTAAATTGCGTATGGAAAGAATTGTGAATTTAAATAAACTTTAATATTTTTCAAGTCACAATGATCAAATTGTCCTGCATGTTTAGTAATGGCGTCTCTTCTACCTGTTTGTAAACCAAATATAATATACCTGGCTCGTTCTACATAATTTGATGTTTTAACAGTCCAAGTGTGTCGATCCGTAGTAGGTAAACTGGGGTGCTCATGAAATTCCCAACTTCTAAATGGAATAACAATATCACGATCGGCTTTTAATTTTCTTAAAAGTAGCATTCTATGCTCGTCAGCCAATTTAACATGTGGAACTCTCCATACAATTTTGTCTAATTTTAATTTCCATTCTAAAGTTGCATCTGTAGTAGCATCTGCAGCTTTAATAATGTCTTTATCGTTAGAAGATCTCAACAAAACTAATTCTTGTTTAACGTTTAATATTATTTTCCTATAATCTTCAGCAAAACCAAGCAACAAACGTAATGGAATATGAAAATCAAAATATCCATTTGGATTTGGAGTGATTGTGTCAATTGTAGGTAATACCCATCCGGCAGGTTTAAGTAAATTGGTTTCATTGGGTGTTATAGATGTTAATCCTTTTAAAGTTGTCGTAATACCTACTTTTTTAGTGGAATCAACTGTTACACCTGATATTTCATATCTAATTTCATCAAATAGGAAAGCCATAGGATTATTTATAAATGGAACTGTTGTACCAACAGTAGTACCGTCCTTTTTAGTAACTTGTCCTTCAATATACAAGTAACTTTCACATGGTAGTGTGTAAATGTCTTGATTTTGTATGGGAATACGAATTTCATCGTTATTGTTTAATTTCGATGAAGTGTAAGGGTTGTGGGTGTGATATTCTTTTTCCCATAGGGTTTCGTCGAATGTTGGACCCTGCGCTATATCCAGTATATCCATAATCGGTTAATTTTAATCCAATTCTCTCTAAGAAATGAATGTTCTCGCGTGTTAACTCCTCCACAGCTGAAGAGCTACTAATACGGTTTCCCGTAGGTTGTTCGCTTTTAAATGTTAAACCCATGATTTTGTATTAAAGTGTCGATTTTAAATGTAATCTAATCGTAATAGGCTCTTCTCTGAAGTCTACCAAGTTACCGTCTTGATCCAATACGCTCAACACGATGTCTGAAATGAAAGTGGTGTTCAACGGTAGATATACCAGGTTTTGTGGCTTTTCAACAATTTTAAATCCAGGTGGTACACTTGGGTAAAATGTATGTATGATATGGGTGTTAGCCCCATCGCTATAAGCTCCTTGTATAATGTTACAAGTTATGTCTATACTATTGACTTTTAATATTGTTACTGTTTTCTTACCGGAATGTGTTACATCTGGTTCTAAAACAGGCTCATCGTTGGAAAATCCTAATAAATCACCAATTGAGTTTGGTTGAGTAAAATCTATATAATATTTGGAAGTAATTTCAGCTTTCATCGTATTATTATTACCTTTTAATGTTATATTGTCTTTTCCCATTTTAGTTTGCAAAAATTCATTTATATGATCAATTTCATAAGAACCTGTGGGTAACCTGCACTCTTGTAAGTCTGTAAATTTCCCACTGGCATCTTTTCCCTTATAATAATGCAATACGTTATTTTTACCTTCCGTAACATTGGGAATAGAGTTGTAAGTTGTAAAATCCAATAGTGCCGCCTCCCAAAACCTTCTTTTTGCAAGCGTAACGCTGGAAAAAGGATACTTCGTAAAGTGGACGATTTTCCTGTTAATGATACCGTATAGGAAGACATCTCAATAGTGACTGATACTTTTAGCTAGAAATTCCAAACATAAATGGCCGCATATTGAAGTATTATCAGGTTGTTCTCTTTTATAGTTATAATATATGTTTTTAGCAGATTTAAAGTAATTTTGAAGTTCTTTTGGTGGTGGCAAATTACCGAAACTATCAAAATAATATACATTGTTATTTAGTTTCTTATAACAAACCCAATGGGTGCCAGGCCCTTCAGTATTATCCAAATTTACAATTCCAGTCTCGTTTTGCCACATTTTCTTTGGTAAACTGTCTTTCATAAACACACCGCGGAAAAATGGTATTTTTAAACAGGAAATATATTTAAATAATTCAATATTGGTTAATGCTTTATGTGGTATGACCAATTGATTTTTTTCATTTAATATGCACGATAAGGTCTTAGGTAAAGACCTGCCCCGTTTTTTACCATTGACCACACGGTGGGCTTCTTCCTGCCTTTTCTGCTAGATCGTCGTCTTCTTATATTTCCTCCATGTTTTCTTGTGGTTGACTTCCTTTTTACCCTTCTTCTCCTCCTTTTTCCACCTCCTACTGCTGTTTTAGCCTTCATACCTGCTGTTACTGCTAAAGCTGCTGCTTTTTCTGCTATGCTAGCGTCACTTGATTTTACTCGTTGCCAAGCTATGTCCGCAAGCTTTCTGTCTGCTATAGACCTATTTTTTGAATCGGCAAACGTGGAATACGCGATATCGTGTTCTTTACAAGCCTGATCTAACTTATTTATGCCAGGATCACCTCTTTCCAGTCGTTTGTTCAATTTAGTTCCTGGTCCGCAATACTGATAACCTCCCGGTATATGAAATTCGTATGGTAAAGCGTCTATTGCTCTATTTACGATAGATCCTACTGGAATACGATTTAAAGCTTTACTTAACAGAGAAACCGCTGTGGACGTGATCCCACCTCCTTTCCTTGCAGTGTCTCGATATGGACTGATGTACTTGAACGTCATTATTGTCCTTTTATAATCGCAATGTGCAACTCATGTGTTAACTCTATGACAAGTTGGACATAAATGAAATCGTTTATTGTGATCTTATATTAAATATCAATATCACCCCAATCTGATGATCTAAACTTTTGCGTATTAGGGTTAATAAAGTATTTTTTAAAAATTTCCCGTTTAATCCAACCACCTCTCGCGGCTTCGTCCCAAATTTTATGACCTGGTCCTCCTTGAAGAATTTCCGGTGTGAAATGATTGTGAAAATCAAATAACGCATTACCTAAAACTTTTACAAGGAAATTAACAGTGACGGCATTATCTACATGTTCAGGGTCTTTAAGGTCTGTTATACGTTTATTATTACAAGTATACACTTTACTATCCTTAAATGATGTTGTGATGGTCTGTCCTACAGTTGCAGCATCATTCGGGTGTCTTCCTGCTCTCAAGTTTGTAATATTGTTATTATTACATGTAAAAACTGCAAAGTGTAAATTTGGATCTAGATGTACGGTTTGTGATAAAGCAGCTGCATCATGATCCTCATGACCCCATGACACGTTTGATAACTTTTTATCCATGCAATCCCAAGCATTATTTTTGTATGTTAATAAATTAAATTTTTCATTACCTTGAACAAATTCATCCCCTTGCTTTGATACTACTTGATTTTGTTTTACAAAAGAGGTTGTTTCTTTTTTTAAGGCTTCCATCATTTGACCTACTGTTGCACCATCTGATGGCGCCGAACCATCTTTAACATTTGCTAAACAATTACCAAAACAATCTATAACCCCTACATCACGTATGATACAATGATCTTTTATATATTTGAGGTTTACAGCATCATTTTCATTTTTTGGATAACCTATATCGTTAATAACAAATTTATAAAAAGAAAATCCATCTTTTGTCTTTTCAGGTATCAAGGAATGTAAATAGCGTCTATTTACGCTGTCTTTTGCATCTTTAGGGTCATCTACGTTGGATATACGTTTATTGTTAGCACTATACGTTTTCCCATTGAATTTTAACGTATTTTTTAATTCAGATGACAAATAACCTTTGTTTATTGCATCACCGTTTTGATTTGGTTTACCAACGTTGATGATTCTATGATCTTCTGCGTCATATGTGTTATTTTGTAGTCTTAATGTTGGCGATATCTTTTCCTTTAATATTTTTAAATTTATTGCATCGTTTTCATCCGTAGGATCTTTTATGTTTTTTAGCCTTTTATTACTCATATCATAATCTCCATCAGGTGTTTGTGGTAAACCAGCACTTCTTTTTAAACTATTCGCATAATATAACCCATCCGAGGAGTAACGTCCGAACTTGTCGACACTCATGGTGCAACTGAATAGTATTCTAGGGAGTAACGCATTTTTATGAGATTACCCCACGGTTTCGGAGTTCATCCACTAAAGCCACCCATTCGTTTTCCAATCCAGTATGACCCGCTTCTTTAGCTTCATGTATTAGTTTCATTCTATCCACCAATTTATTGATATTATTGTAATAAATCACATTTGTGTTATATAATTTCTTCATTAAACCTGTACCTGTAACAGACTTACTTCTTTTTCTTCGTTCCTGAGCACTTACATCCAAAGTGGATGCCATAAATCTTCGTTTTACAGGTTTTCTTTGTGTTAACGGCATTGTTTGTCTTCTAGTTGGTATTAACTTGGATACAAATTCTTTATATTTTAAAGACTTAGATCTAAAAGGAGGCTGGTCAGGTAAATACTTTCTCCTATATGCATTTGTCTGTTCCAAAATATTTTTATATGCTTCCATGTCTTTTTCTTTCACTAACGATACTGAAGGCTTATTTTCAAATAATAATTCAAATAATCCTTTTGTGCCCTTATACCTTTGATCACCAATAACAATATTATCATGTTCGTCAACGTTTAACGGGCTATTACCTATCATTAAACCATCTTCTGTTAATCTCGCTCCATAACTATGGTAATTCTTATTAGGAATTGTTCCAGCTAACATTTTTACCATATATTTCCTTCCTAAAGGTCCTTTGTTATGAATGTTTTCACCCAACAAGCTTATGTTTGACGGTCCTTCTCTTGCCTCTTCTCTTTTTTCCTCTTCACTAGCAGTTGGTGCTTCTTCTTCAGGTCCCCTTTCACTATATCCTGGTGATTCTAGCTCTCCTTCAGATTCTGCTCCGGTAAAGCCACTATATGTAGAGGATTCCGGGTCTTCATCACTAAAACCTTCATATTTTACACTTTCTCTTTCAAACTTTGTGATAGGTGCAATTGCATCCCCTTCCAATACAGGTTTAGCGAATTTTTTGTTTAATTGTTTCAAAGGTTCAGTAATAGGTTTAAAAGTAGATTCAAGGAATTTCTCCCTCTCGCTAATACCTAGTTTTAATGCTCTGTTTTTAGCCCGAATAGAATCACTAAGTGATTTTATTTCTTTTACTAATTTTTCTTGGTTAACCATGTTTGTAGCAAGACGTGTTGTACAACAATGAATGTTTTATACCATGTTCAATGTATTAATATAAATTTATCAAATCCTATCCTGTATCGACCATTGTTTAGCGGTTGTTCCTTCATAATTGTTAGGGACCCATACTTTTCAGCCCAAGCCTTTCCACATAACTCTTTAAATCGTTCAAATGTCATATCCGCATTTACATGATCAAAATATATATGTTTTAGGTTGGTTTCGTCCTGTTTAAATACAATTAACATGTTTGCATTGTCTCTAATGAGTTGTTTTGGTATTTTGCTGTAAGTTTGACCAATATAAATGCTATCTATGTTGTTATGTCGACCCATAGCGAAGTAATTCCTTATTGTGTTTTGGTTTTCACAAGATACATCGTCAAATATGAACACGGAGAATGGTTTAGCTTCTTGTGGTTGCATGACACTCTCGCTTGCATTAAACTTTAAATATTTAACCTCAGGCACATTATTCAGTATCTTTTCCAATAATTGATACTTTGGTTGTTGTAGTGATTTTGAAAATACATATAGATTGTTAAAACGTAATCCTTTAGGGTTTGTAATCAAATTGAATACCACATTAGTTTTTCCACAGTTGGAAGGTCCGGTAACCAGACAGCGCACGGTGTTTGGTAACAAATTGCCATGTTTCCCACTATTAAATTCTGAATTATCCACTGTGAGTTCATCTATATTATTAATAGTAAAACTCTCCTTTTGTGGTATTATCTCCATCCTTTGTAATGGTTCAACCTAAAATGATTCTCTATCGTTATATCAAATCCTTTTTAGGTATCCAAGAATCTTCTGTCTTATTAAATCCTAACCATCGTACTTTAACCTTATCTTTTTTTCCGTTGCAACACCTTTTCAACTAAATATACATCGCCTACTGTTGATTTTAACATTTCATGTCCATAAAACCCTCCTTCAAGCAATTGTCCTTTATTATCTTTTAAAATATATGTCTCGGGTACTGTAGGTTGTACTTTGAATACAGTAAAAACCTCATTGGTCCAATTTGGCAGATATCTTTTACTGAATACACCTTTATATTTACTTATTCGCACTTTATCACCCACATTAAATGTTTTAGGCTTTAGTTTTTTAACTTTTGGTTTGGTATTCATTTTTATACGTTTTAATACAAGGTTTTCATTTTTACTAGTTACTTGGTTTGGTTTCATTCCGATAGTCCTATGAAATTTGTTATTATAATCGTTTATAAGTTTTGGTAACATATCAATCCATATGTGCGATCCTCTGTTGGAAAACATTTTATACATTGCACTTTTTAAAGTTCTGTTGAATCTTTCAATTATTGAGGCTTTTACCTCTGAATTGGTTGAGTAATGGTTTATATTGTGTTTTTTCATTAAATTTGCAAATTCCTTATTAAAATATTCTTTTCCATCATCCGTTTGTAAATGTTTAATGGTATGTTTGTCTCTTTGTATAGCTGTTTCCATTGCTTTTGTAACACTTTTGCCACTTTTATCTTTTAGTGGTAAAGCATCTGCCATTTTTGAAAAACAGTTAATAACAGTCAATATGTATTTATATCCTTTATTTTGTTTGCTATAAGGAATCATTTCGATTAAATCCGCTTGATATAAATCATTAATTCCTTTTATCACCGTATTTCTTCGTGGAAACTTTCTTCTTGCAGGTTTATGAAGTTCGTTGACAATTTGTTGCTTCAAGTCCTTCATATTGCAAGTTTCAATGTTTGTTGTGCCACATGTATAATCACAATGAATGTTGTTTTAAATATTCACATCATTTATATGGGTCAAGGTCATCCAAATTTGTGTAAAAAAATGGGGAACACGGCGTTGGACTTGCCGTGTTCCCCATTTTTTTACGGAAGGAGAAAGGAATAAGGTCGAAGTTGTAGAAGGACAAAGAATAGGTTACTAGTTGAGAGGGTTTAAAGAGTAATGGCCGAAAGGAAGAGTGTGGATTTTGTCGGGCATAATATGTCTTTTATCATCCCGGGCTGACAGTGCTTTTTTAATTTCGGTGACACTGTAGACTTGATGCTCGAAGCTTCGGATATTGTTGAATGTTGCTGATATCGTAGTATCTTCAAACAAACAAGTCTTGTAGTGGTCAAATGTCACGTGTTTTTTTCAAATAAGATGTCTTCACTCCTTTTGCTTTCTTGACTGTCGGTGTGTTGTTCTCGTGGTACATCTTAAATGAATACAATTTCGCCATCAGCGCCACTATTTCTTCTAAAGGCATTCCATTTGCTTCATCTTTGAATTTTCCAATTACTTTTTTTATTTCTTTCATTAAAATTTGGATGGTTCTTCGGATAGTCAGAAAAGTCGAAATCCTCTTTGTATGGAAAAGTCCTTAGGTCTTCATACATGTCCAAAGTTTTTATCCAGTAGATAAACGCGTCCGTATCCATGTATGCGACTCCAATGTTTTCCCTTCCGTAGTGTTTAACCATTTTGTTATAATGGAAATCATACATCAGGGTTTTACTGGTGTCCAAAATCGACATACCTATGTATAACGGACGGTCCATGACTATTGTTGTTTTCTTCATACTGACAGCGACTAGATTTTCGTTTATAATCATGGATGTTCCAAAATTTGGTTTTTGCACTAATTTTTCCAATTTCCTAGGATCACTTACTAATTTTACATTTTTGTGTTTTCTTTTGTTCTCCAAGGTTTTTCCAAAGATGGCGTTGTTCATTAATTTATAGAAGTCCTTTTCAAATGCTGTTGTCGCTGCAGCTCTTCTTGTAGTGTTGGAATCAATATATGGTTTCAACCAACAAGACTGGGTGAATTCAATTGCTCTATGAATTCTCACTATACGTAGACCCAATTCAAGAGCCTGTTGAACTACCCAGTAGTGAGCCACATAGCGATCCTTATTCTCCAAGGTCATCATCAATTTTGGCCATCTTCCTGTCGGTGAAACTTCAGTCTTGGCTAGGAGAGGCAAGTCGTAGTGATGGTCATGAAGGTGCTCCGGATATTCAAAATCACAGTCCAGAATATAGCCTTTTGGACCATTTTTCGGAATCTGTGAGATGTCTCCGATGGTGGCCGGGTCGATCCATTTGAAGTCAGCGTAGGGAAGCGGATTTGACATTGCCCAACCATAAAGGTTGTTTGCGTCAAAGTAGCCAAGGTAGACCGATGGTTGTTGCTCGTCGAAGCCGGGGATGTACTTGTTGTTGGCTTTGACATGACGTGTTACAGCTTGTGTCAAACCGCCCCGTACACCAGATTCCATCATGAGCACCATATCAATATCCGTTAGAAGTTCCAGTCGACAGTTGGTTGACTTTAGCATAGCTTGCCATGCTAATCCTGGAGATGTGTACGAGTGTAGAGGGTCCAGTCCATAGGCGGAGAAGCAGGTGTTTCGAAATTCTTCCATCACATCGCACAGCAGAGTTACGTCCAATTTTATATAAAAGTCAGAATATTCCCCTAAGGTTTGAATGTTTAGTTGGTTCTAAACATTACAAGCATGATTGTAGTCTTCAACGGAGATTTCACTTTCGTTTAATTTGCTGTTGAAGGCTTCAATCGGTGGCAGACTGGTTTCTTCAAATTTTTCTGCAGACGTTATGTAATCATAGGGGAAAACTCCTTTCCGTAATACTAGGTCTAATTTATCTTCAGGTACAATTTTTCTGGTTTCTTTTAGGTCTTCTCTTCTTAGGTTCTCTGACAATTTGGCTAAACTAGATGCCATAAATCTGTAAGAGTCTACGAAGCGAAGTTTAATTTTACCTACTGTTTTTGAAAAGCTGATGTACTTTTCCAATGTTGTAGCAAGAACATCAATTTTACCGTCATCTCTTCCTAACTCCGGGATAATAAAGTGGGAGTCGTAGCCGCTAAGATTGTGTAAAACGACAGGAATAAAGTTTGGCAGTTTGTAATTTATATTGCATGAATTACAAGCAGCTCCTCTGTATAACCCTGTCAGGTGATCGTGATCTCTTACTTTTGGATTTTCTTCACTGAACATCTTCTTGCATAAATAGCATCTTGTCGCTAAGTTGTATTCTTCTTGTTGATTTTGGTTTAAAGGTTCCATAGGTACAATATTACCGATCAAGCGTTGAACCTTTCCAGCAATATCGTACAGTTGGTCTACAAAATACTTAGCGGCTTCTTCACCACGGTAGAGTATTGGAGTGGATGTTAAACCATAGTCTTGCAATTGGTTTTCAGACAAGGTTGATTTAACTAGTAAACAAAAACTGTTGGGCTGATGCAACTGATATTTTGTTCTTCTAGTCACTTCGCCGTCCGGCAGCTCCTGTGGTACTAACGTTGATTCAAAATCTGCGTAGACCACTAGTGGAATTCGGTATTGGTGAGCTGTCTTGTTAAATTGTATTGAAGCTCGGGTAGGCGGTGGAAGACTTATCTTTACTTCATAGTTCTCGTTGCAAAGTCTTTTATGTTCCAATAACCAGTCCAATCCTCCACGTCTTGAATCTTTCCAAGAAAAGCAGAAACATCTCTTGCAAACTGTAATCCTATTTACTCTTTTGGTCAATTGTTTTACAACTAACGCTTCAAAGTCTTTTATCCATACATAATGGGAAATTTCACCCTTAGTTATCAATAGCAAATCCGTGTGGTTTCTTTGCTCCACCTTTACTACCCGCAAAGGATAAACGTTGTTGGAATCATCCAGACCAAAAACATTGACTGAAACGCCAGGATTTTTCTTTTCAAATTTGTCAATATCTTTTAAAGTAACTGGGTAAGTAAGACCTTGAAAGTTGTAGCGGTGTTCATTTTCGTAGTATTCTCTACCAACTCTACAAGGATTGTTTTTAACATACTTGGTTAGCATTGCATACTTGAAACATTCATTACCCTCATTTTGAACATTTCTACACGAGTTAGTGTTTTGGATTTTCTTTGGTAGAGGGATAAAACTACTACCTCTTAAACCATATCCATGTTTATGAACCCTAACATCCATACCTTCGATTGATGACAAAGTCCATCCAGATCCTCTTCCTTCATGTTCTTGGAGTTTGGTTATAAGTTCCTCCAAGCATTCTTCAATAATATCATCAATGTCGGAGGTGAAGGTAAGGGTTCGATTTTTGGTAATGAATGCTCTCAATGCTGTTTCACCATCAGTATTGTTAAACATAGCCTCTAACACCATTCCAAATTTAATAAAATTTAGCCTTTGTAATTCTTCCCTCAACGTTTGACCAACAAGTTCCTTAGCCTGGGTTATGAATGTTTCCAATTCCAATTGAACGTTATTAATTTTGAAATGTGTTACAACTCGTCCTGGCAAGGCCGTGGTGCGCAGTTGTCTTACATCTTCCAGTTCTTCTTCTTCCATATCCTCTTCTTCGGTGTCCTCTTCTTCGGTGTCCTCTTCTTCAATAGGTCTTGTAGCAGTAGATGGTCCAGCACCAGCAAATTGTATCACACTAGGTCTTCTTCTTTGCATTTGCTGTAGATAGCTGTCCCAGTAGTTCGTCTGCTTCTGGTGCTCTTCCAAAAACCGGTCAATTGAGTCTAAGTCTATTTCATCCATGGTAATATCTTCTTTTCTATCTTCGTCTTCATGTAATTCTCTGTGTAGGGTGAAAAGATCTTCGTCTTGAAAGATTTCCCCACAAATGTCGCAAAGAGCCATTTCAAACAGTTTGGCTTTGAATGCACACTCTGTGAATGTCCACGCAATAATGAGCAGCGCGCTCGACCGGGACCCTTTATATCCGAGGCAGATAGGTGGGGAAAGTGACGTCATATAAAACAGGTTATCAATCATGTGCTAAATTTAGCCTTTACACAACCGTTTGTAATAAATTTATCAGTGTAGGCTTGATAAAATGATGATATTTGGTCTAGATTCAATAATTTGTACAAGTTTTTTTAAAGACGTCTGTTTGAGCAAAATTTATATAGGTCAAGGCCATTTGGAATTATTATTTTGAGCGGGGGATAGAGCACTAAGCAGCATCATTTACTACAAAGTGCTCTATCCCCCGCTCACATTCTTTTTTTTAACTTTTTGTTTAAGCTTTTACAAAGGTGAAACATCACCATCAGAGTCGGAATCATCCTCATCACGGAATAGGCAGCGATGACAATACATAATTCTTCTGGCAACTAACATCCTATCCATTGGACGATGAGGAGTGTCTTGTTCTTCTTCTTCTTCTTCAATTTCCAATTGGAATTCCATTTCCGACTCAGATGATGACTCTAATGTTTCGTAGGCGTGCAAGTCCACTTCATTGTCCGTTGAACCAGCTTCGTCAGAGTCCGTTTCAATATCCATTATTTCTTCCTCCTCCTCTTCCTGATCAACCGCAGGTAGTTGGTCCTCTGCTTCTATAACTTCTACAGGTATTACCTCCAGAATTGAAAGAATTCTGTCGCGATGGAACACGGTGTTGTCAAGTGGAGCCATGGTATGAAAGTGGTGTATCTATCCAATTGGTTTGCCCTTTTTATACCCCCACCAACTATACAATTTATGTGGGTCAAGGTCACGTAAAAATACCCTTTGAGCGGGGGATAGACCACTAAGCAGCATGCTAGTCCATTGCCGCAAAGTGATCTATCCCCCGCTCTGTTCTACACAACCTCCATCAAGTCCAAGTTCGAGTCCTGTTTAACACATTTCATTCTAATTCCATATCCAATTTAAAAATTTCAATTTCACAAGGTTTACATTCCTGATGTATCAAACACTCCAGCTCCCTAAACATATCGTCCAGTTCGTCCAAATTATGATGTCCTACCTTTAATACATGGAGGTGGTTCATGCTTTGCATTGTAGCATGACCATCAACAAACAAGTTTCTTTTCCACGCTAACATAAATTCGCAGTTTTCTTGAAAAATCCTTCTCACCAAACACTCATACACAGCCGTCAACATGTCTCTACAGTTTTCATAATGCACCATCACAGTATACCTGTCCAAGTTGGCACCAAGAAGAGATCCACTCATTTTTCTAGCGTTCTACTGGAAAGTCCAAAGCAGAATGAAATTAAGATGTACAGACCCCCCTCTTTTATACCAGTTAACCGGTTGTCCTTGCTTATAAGTGGGTCAAGGTCATTCAATGCTACCCTTTGAGCGGGGGATAGACCACTAAGCAGCATGTTAGTCCATTGCCGCAAAGTAGTCTATCCCCCGCTCTGTATTCTATACACACACATACACATGTCCCTGTCTTTTCATTACATACCTAATATATATTCACTACCTTCATCGTCACTATCACTCATCTCCGTTTCTACAAACTCCACCGGATTAAAGTTAAATTGTTTCAATTGTTCTTTTAAGTTTTCAATTTGTTGATCCTTTACTTCTAAAACACTGTGAAGGTGTGATATGTAGTCTGCTGCCTCGTTGATGCTTACTACTCTGGGATCGCCTAACTTCAAGCTGGGAACTACACCCTGCAGCCTGAAGTACGCCATACGCCTTTCTTGCTCCTGCCGTTGACCAGGACTGAGCAAGCCTTGCCCGTCTTGGCTCACCTCCAGCAAGGTCCGTAGCATCGGAGCTTTGCAAGCATTTGCCCGAGCAACAGTTATGCTATGGAATGGTCGAGCAGGTCCACGAGTAGCAGGCAGGACGTTGGCAGCACGCCTTCTTGAAGAAGAAGCCCGAGAAGTTTTGCAGTTGGAAGCCATGTTGAAGTGCGGTATTCAGCTAAGCGATACAAAGCAGAATAACCAAACTGCACATCAATACCCGTATATATACACTTATCAGTGGTGGGGGTACTAGCTAACCTTGGTAAAGTGGGTCAAGGCCATCCGAAAACATTACCAGAACGGGGGATAGATCACTAAGTGGCATGTTAGTCCATTGCCACAGAGTGATCTATCCCCCGCTCTGTATTTCACATTCACGCACACATTCATACAAACACACAAGTCCCAGTCCAAGTCTTTACCCCACACACCTATCCACTCTCATCCTCACTATCATCACTGTCCAACAGGCTTTCACACTTCCTAATTAGTTTTTCCCATTTACTCCGGATATGAAGTAGCTCACTGCGAGTATTCTCTAGCATTCTGTCCCTTTGCTCTATGACTTCGTTGTACCACTCGATGATGCTTGGTGAAGTCTGAGTTGATGCATCCGTCGTGGTTGGTTGAGAGGCTCCGCTGCTTCGCAACTCCTTCCTCACAGGACCAAAGCCGGAGAACCGGACACGACTCCTTGATGAAGGCCCCGATCGGATTGGCCCAACACCTGAGGTGGAGTTAGAAGAAGAAGCTGAAGCGTTGCTAGACATGGTGCGAAGCGTTCGGCTTAACAGTGTAAAGCAGAATGAGAGGACAGTGGATTACCACTCCTATATATACCCATTTTTGTGGTGGGGGTTGCTCAAGGTCAACCTTCCCTGGTATCAAACCTGGTTATTATAAGTTTGGCCTCAATCTTATTCTCTTCAATAAACTTGCTTACTTCAAACACCCAGGAGAACAGTTCGTCTATATTTTTGCATTCAATTTTAGTGTAGTGTGTAATGTTTAAGGTTTGTCTGTTTATAACACATAAAGTAAACATAGCCCTATCAAGTCTTATCCAAAACTCAACATCCCTTCTCAAACCGCTTAAAAGTTCCCATGCAGTGTGTTCATCTAAGTTGTATTTACCACCTTTGTAGGAGAACGGTGCCATGTTTAGTATCAAGCGCAGAAATAGACTGAAGCAAAATGAACAGCTCATACAAGCTAAGCAAAACGTTAGAGTGGGGGTATCACATGATACACAACCTTGGTTGCCAGGTTAGCTCTTTACTTTTCAGAATAGTTAATATAGGTCAAGGCCATTCAAAATTTGAAAAATTTTTACCTCCAAACACTTGTGGCTTACCACAAGTGTTTGGAGGTTTTTGTTAAAGATTAACACTTAGTCTTTACCCTCAAGGACACGGTTTGAGATTGTCCCAGTGATTTTACATCACCGCCAGGTTAAAGTATTATACAAGTCAAGTATTTTTTTTTTTTATTAGTTGACTTGTATAATACCCCTCTCCCTTACTTTAAGAGGGTTAGGACTAAATTTGGAAAAAATAATTTGGAAGAAGAATTTTTGTTTTTTAAATATCGTCCAACACAACCTAACAATTTAGAATTTCTTTTGGTAGGCCTACATCCTAATCCATTTCCCACACAGATTGGCATCCTTCCCTTCGTATTAGATAGCCTTTTTTATGGATGAAAAATTGTCTTTGTACCATCCGAACGGGTACTTTCATTGTATGAAGGCTGCCATCACCTTTTACAATGATTTCTACTTTGGCATCGAAAGCTCCATAAGTTTGAACAATAAAATAATATTTTTCATCCACTTTAAGTCTTCTAATATCAAGCGGTTGCGGACTGTAGGGATGTCTGGGTTGGGATGTTTTAGACCTAATGTTGTTAAGACTGTAGGGTCTTACTCTCGGAAGATTGATATTTTTGTTCAAGTGCGTTTGGCAACGGTCTTCATCTAAAACAGCAAACTTCTGACAGCAAAGAACCCCAAAGTCTTTTGACATATACACGTAATCGCATTTATTACCCTTGCCAGCAGGGACTTTAACACGCTTACGTTTTTGTGTTGGACGCTTTACTGGAGTGTTTTGGAGCTTGTCCGGTTTAGGCTGGCTAGAAGGAATAGGGGTAGAACGCTTTACGCGGTGAAGAGGAAGGGAGCAAACAATTTTGGGTGGGGTAGGAGAA
This sequence comes from Neoaliturus tenellus, assembly GCA_030545055.2. Taxonomy (NCBI): domain Eukaryota; kingdom Metazoa; phylum Arthropoda; class Insecta; order Hemiptera; family Cicadellidae; genus Neoaliturus; species Neoaliturus tenellus. Next base: position 70,039,125 of record CM061531.1, on the reverse strand, counting down.
CGTGTTAGGTCGATGGTTGGTAAGGTAAATTTGGATGTCATATCAATAGTAGGATAGGGAGCATCAGGAGAAAAGATGGATCGACGGGGTGGTTTAACAGGTGTTGGTGGGATAGGGGATAGAGGTAGAGGGCATTGGGATTTGGTGTATGAAAGGATTTTTTGTGAACGGGAGTATGGGGTGTACTTCGGCTTTGAAGTCTTCTTCTTCTTCTTGTCGTCCTCCTCCGTCTGGAAAACGGCAGCATCCGAGTTGGAGTCCGAGGAAAGGGAGACAGCTGGAGAACAAATCAATCCTCGGCTGGTCCCAGCGGCAGTTGTATTGGTTAGCGCTGGCATCGATGGCAGAAGGCTGGTCACAGTCGTGATTACAGCCAGCGCTTGCCGCAGGACCGAGTACTGCATTGTAGTGGTCCCAGACGAAGAAGGCGGAGTAGACTGGACAGCCGAAGTGGGGTTAGCAGAAGAAGCAGAAGCTGGAGGGTAATTCTTCAATTTCAAACCCTTCAAACCTATTTTAAAAGTGAAGAAGTGAAGTGAAAATATGTAATATAAAGATGCAATATAAAGATGCAAAGAGCAGGAGCACCGGTCAACACGAGTATTGGTGGTCCAATGAGAGGTGCATGCAACCCGGCCGCCTTATATCCCCACCGACCATGGGTGAGCCCCACCCTAGGGTATAGAGGTAGGGGTAGGGGTAGGGGGGGTAGAGGGGGGGTTGGGGGGGTGGGGTGGAGGTGTGGGGTGGAGTTGTGGGGTGGAGGTGTGGGGTGGAGGTGTGGGGTGGAGGTGTGGGGTGGAGGTGTGGGGTGGAGGTTGGGGGGGGGGTGGAGGTGTGGGGTGGAGGTGTGGGGTGGAGGTGTGGGGTGGAGGTGTGGGGTGGAGGTGTGGGGTGGAGGTGTGGGGTGGAGGTGTGGGGGGGGGATGCTGGAGCAGTCTTTCCTATAATTAGGTCAAGGTCACAAAATAACTTAAAAAAATAAAGCCCCACCTGGGGCATTTAGGTTGCCATCGCTGTAGCCTCCAAAGAGACCCAACTATGGACAACAGCAGACTTGTATGTTAGTAATACCTAACCATTAAGGATTTAGAAAACTACTGTATTTAGGTCAAGGTCACGGAAAAATTTTAAAAAAATAAAGCCCCACCCGGGTCATTTAGGTTGCCATCGCTGTAGCCTCTAAAGAGACTCAACTATGGACAACAGCAAACATTCCAATGTTGTCTGTCCTTCACCACGCAAGACTTTTACACATTTACTGCATTGCTAACAAATAACTTTTTCAAAAGCTAACAAAGGTCATTTACATAATTTTGAGAGAGGTTGAGGACAACCCTAGTGGCTTACGTCCTCGGTCCGAGTGCAGAGGCCGCCGCAAATTGGCCACAGCTGTGGTCTGCATGCCAGCGTACAAACGGACCGGTTCCCAACCCAGCCGCAATATTGCCTGCCTGAGAGGACCCATGCTAACATTGGTATAAAATGATTTTACACGGGGGCCTACTCCCGTTCCCTATCTTTAATATTTAAGTTTAGCAATGCATTAAATTTGTATAAGTCGTTACTAGGTCAAGGCCATACAAACATTAAAAAATTTCGGCCCCCGTACATCCATGGCGAACCACGAATGTTCGGGGGCCTTGGGGACAAAAAACACAAATAGCTAACAAAGTTTCATTTACGTAATTTTGAGAGAGGTTGAGGACAGCCCTAGTGGCTTACGCCCTCGGTCCGAGTGCAGAGGCCGCCGCAAATTGGCCACAGCTGTGGTCTGCATGCCAGCGTACAAACGGACCGGTTCCCAACCCAGCCGCAATATTGCATGCCTGAGAGGACCCATGCTAACGTTGGTAAAAAATAATTTTACACGGGGGCCTACTCCCGTCCCTATCATTACAATTTACTTTGAGCTGTGAAAAAGGCTCAAGGGGGAGTGCTAAAACAAGCGTATACACTTTAGATAGATATAACACACACTTACAAAATAGGTTGAGCTCAACATGGTAAGTGCTGGAACAAGCATATACACATTAAACACATATGGCATAAAAGACAAAACAAGACACACAGGATAAAACACAAACAAGACACATAGGAGACATGGGGTACAAGTAAAACACTCACATATAAAACAATTCCTAATACCCAAACGCAAGCGCAATGTCTTAAAAATAATACAAGTCTTAAAGTTAGAGTAGACTTCGCTAAACAGTGAAGGCGCCTTTCAGTGTTTAGTGAGGCCTATGGCGGTCCGTCCCGATCGTTCACGTTCAACGCTCGGGAGCGGACTGCGAGCCGGCTGTGGCCGGGCCGCCTTATATCCCCACCGGTCTCCCCCGAAGGGGCGGCATGGGGCGGAGGTCCACCCCTGGGGTGGAGGTCCACCCCCATGGGGGGGGTGGAGGTGGGGGGGGTGGAGGTGGGGGGGGGGTGGAGGTCCACCCCTCAGGGGTGGTTCAAGGTCACCGACTACACTTCTACTCTAAGTCTGGTTCAAGGTCACCCACTACACTTCTACTCTAAGTGTTGACAATACCCCCACCATATTCGAGTCCCTAAGCTACGCGACGGCGCTTAACCAGTATGTCTCAGGCTTGCATGCGGTAAGCATCGCTACTTTTCTACTCTGTTCCTGTAAGTGTTTTACAGATTTTTGCCTCAAGGTCATTACATTTGGACTCTGGACAAACTTGGTTTGGATTTTTTTCTCTGATTTTCCCCAAGGTCACTGCACTTTAACTCTGGGACGATATCGACTTGTAGTATTTCTGTGTTTTGACTCAAGGTCATCACACTTTAACTGCGGCGTTGAATTATCGTACTAGAGGTGCTCTGGGACGATATCGACTTGTAGTATTTCAGTGTTTTGACTCAAGGTCATCGCACTTTAACTCCGGCGTCGAATTATCGTACCAGAGGTCCTCACTAACCTAACTTGTAATGTTTGGGGTGGCGTTTTCACGCCACGTAGTATTACCATGAGTGTCCAGTCCAGATTTTAAGTTAGATTAGTTCTACTGTGATCTTTTCCATTTCCAATTCGTTTTGCCAAAGAGTGAGGTGTCGCTTTATAAAGTAGTATTTCTCTAAAGTTATTGGGGATTGCAGGGATACAATTAGTTTATTTAGAAGACTCTTTATCTTGGAGTTAAACAAAACTTCCACTTTGACTTTACTTCCTCGCCCCTCACAGCCTAAGCTGTACAGGAATGTTTCTTCTAGTGCCAACTCGGGCCAAGAGAACAGTGTGTTGACTGTAGGACAGCTCATGGTGAAGTGATGCGATACTCCAGCGTACAACCTCACCTTCCCCCACCACTTTGACCTTCCCCCACTCCTGCTGTTTCCCCCACCTCTTTTCCCTTCACTCATGCGCTACAAGCAGTCTCTCAGTATTGCGCGGACTTTTGTGAGGGGAAGCCATGTCGCGGGACGCTTTAGGTAAGAAGCTTAGCCGTGTTAAGACTTTATTAGTTGCTCACTGTCCACCAGTCAAAGTTAAAAGGGTTTCGACTTTAGCTAAGTGGCGCAAACTGTTGCGCGGACACCCTAAGTTTTATACCAAACAGACTAATGTAAGTTTTACTGATGGAGATTTGTTTAGAATGTTGGATGAGATGACTTTTCCTTGCAAAATTCAGTTAGTTACTCCCATTCCTCACAGTTTGGAGTCTTAGTCTCTCAAGCCGATATACCTAGAGTACGCGGAGCCTGGAGGTCAGTCGCTCGGTGACTGTCGTGGGGTGCGCATCGGTGTCGGCGCTCCGTTGTTAGGTTTTCAAGGTCACAGTAATATCAAATTGTTGGTGTTGTGCTGGTTCAAGGTCACCTGAGGGATAACCAATTGCCCATTTAGGCAGGGTCATGTCAGAAACTCGAGTTTAACTTGGCACTTTTGCCGTTTCTCGTCGAAAATTCGCTCCAAGTGGTCAAGGTCACGGGGACTCTGACTGAAACTCGGAGCGTAGTGCGAGAAACGGCAAAAGTGCCAAAAAATTTTAAGTTTCGGCGTGACCTTGACCTCAGTGGCGTCGGTGACGTCATTTTGATGACGTAAGGGGTGATGACGTCATCAGCACGTCATTTCTGTGACGTCATGGGTGTGACGTCATAGAAATGACGTCATTAGTGATGACGCCATCGATGACGCAATCGATGACGTCATCGATGACGTCATCGGTTAGGTCATTGACCTCGATGACGTCATCCCTCAGGTGACCTTGAACTGAGCCAGCACCAACAATTTGACACTACTCACAGAGTTGCGGAAGAGAGTTTCCGAACCCCCTGTATATAGGAGCAGTAACAACAAAGTTTTTCAATCAAAGAAAGCCACAAAACAAATCACGTTATATTTGGGTCTTTTAAGGATTGTAGGCAATAATCATTAACATCGCCATTTTGTTAAGACGATTTTAATGATAAGCTTTTAAATGCTAGTTGATCACCAACATTGGTGTTTTAGCTGTGATAAGTCACAACACGGAGCCCACGTGAGCAGTAAATGTGATTTACGATAACCCACATTAAGATTATATTGTAAACAATACAATGCATGCGTCTAGCAACCAGTGTTCTTAATTAAACCATGTAATATTCAATAATATTTTAGTGAGGTTTGTTCACGTTAGATATAACAAAATTGGACAGTAATAAAACGTGCTAAGATCATCAAGTTTGTAAGTAGTTATGTTTCTTATTTTACTTGAAAGTACAGACACGATATGTTAGACTGACCCCTACCGGCATTTTCACTTACAAATGGAGTGATATGACTAATGGTTGCAAATGGAGGCCATTCAAATTAATTGAGGAGAGAAATATTCAAAAAAAAAAAACAAAAAAAAAATTGAAATGGAGAGAATTTAAATATTTTATTGTTTATTGGGCAACTTCACAGTGGTTGGTTGTAAGAACCATTCAACATGTAAGTATTAAAAAAAATTCCATGGGGTTGATTAAAATTAGTTAAAAACATTTTAAATGCATGGTGTTTGTGTAGTAATTTTATGTGAACCGTAATAATAGATACAATAACTGTTCTACTTGGATGCTTGGATACTTAGATGGATAGAATAAAAACGGTCAACAAAAAGAGGTTTCAAGCATGAACTTCCGATGACAGAGATAAATCAAAGTATATTTTAAACGTATAATTTTTAGAAAAAGATATTCCTAAAATTGTTTCTAATAAAAAAAATGTAATATAAAAAAGAAGGATAAATTTCCGTATAAAATAATAATAAGGTAAATAAACCTTAATAAGGTAATAAGGTAAATAATAATAATAAGGTTTACGTGAAGGCCAAGGGCCAATATGCAATGCAGAAGCAACACCATCCCATTGTGAATAAAATATTAAATACTAAAAATAAATTTTCATTGGGGCTTTGGGCTTAGGTCTACTCCTAAAATTGAGCACTAACGAGAACAATTTAATTAATTATTTGCTCATTTATATAAGAGTTTAGTAACTGATTTACAAAGTATGGTATTACGAAGATAAAAAGCTATAAGACAATGTAAAAGTGTATTATAAAGCAAGTTTAAAAATGTATTGTGTATAAATGTGATAGTTTTGTTGGCTATGCAATATATAACATAAGAAATAATACAGTTTTTTTTTTTTAATACACATTACGTTAGCTAAAGGATACGAAGTTGTTTAAACATGGGATGTATGTAAAAATGGTCCAAGAATAATTTTGTCGATTGGTACTTGGTCTTTAAAGTCTTAATGTTTACTGACGAACGGAATGTTGAAACGCCGCACAAAAGTAATGAGAATTCGAACGCATTCAACACGAAGTGCGTACCAATGATCAAAGACTGCACTGTTGCTAAAAGCTTTCATTGACAATCTTCAATGCTGTTTTTCTGTTTGTTTAGCTGGCAATACGAAATGTTTCATGGTTATTTTATAAGAGTTTACTAAGTAAATAATCATACCATTTCTATTAGTAAATAACGAGTACACATTATTATTATTACTTGTTAATATTAAGACACCCCCTATACATGGAGAGCGAAAACACCCTACCCACTGCTGCTGCCACTTCTCAATTTTGTTCAAGCATATGACAAATCAATAAATTATACGAAATAATCAGTTTAATTTAATAAAACTTTTCATTAATTTTTAAATTACGTACTTCAGTTTTAATGTTTACCACGGGTTAAGTGTTTTAATTTTTGGATTTTAAATTCAACTTGATTCGTGGTATAGTAATTGTGTTTTCAACGTTTTCCAGTAACAACTGTTTGAATGACTTGTTACGCTGAAAATAGTATGTTTGAGATATTTATTCAAGCTATAACTTGAAGACGTTAGAAATATGACCCAATGAAGAAATAAAACGTACGAATGCAATATCGTCTCCCCGGTTCCTTAGTCAGCAAGCTATGACTCTGATTCTGACAGGAACAAATTATGTTTCAGCCAACACCTCTCTGGAATGTCATATTTTACTCTTCTCATATGTGAAGTGAATATTCAAACTCTTTTATGACTTTTCGTTAACAAAATGTAATGGATATTTCAACTTACACTTTTTTTGGCTATCACAAATTTTAGATAAAATTTACATTAATATACCAAGTATTAAAAGTTACTAAGGGGCCCGTGCAGCGCAATGCTCTGCATATATCAGAGTACCTGGTGATCAAACCTTGTTACATTGAAATTTACCAAATTACTTTGAATGATAATTGTAGTGAAAATCAGTTTACATACTATTGGTATTTCATCCATCGATCTTCATAAATAATTCTCCAACTTCCCAATGTGATAGTGTTGAGATTTGGTGGTTGTTCTTTTAGGTCCAAATTAGCTAGGATTACGTGATGGTTCTTATGCCCATTTGTTTTAGAACCTCTGCTCTATAAAATTTAAAATAAATTCATAAATTCACAGATGTTGGATCTAGATAGTTCATCACACAAGATACGTATATGACAACAGAAGAAAAATCAATAGGCCTATTTTACTACAACTCCCCGGTCTTGATTGTTACATGTTACAAATCTTTTCTACTGATAATAATTATGTTCCTCCTTGTTCTTTTTCCGTAGGTAAGATAACTATTAATCATTCAAAGATTTCCAGGATCCACAAAATAAATTTTAATTCATCCTTAATTTTTAAATTTCCCTCTTTATATAACATCATGTTATGACTTACAGTTACGTTTTGATTTGTCTATTACAAATTTGTATAAACAATTGGACTTTCAGTTTGAAAGATAATATTTTTTTGGAAGAGTATATAAAAATAAATTTACAAACCCTCTTTGTGTGTTTAAACTGTTCAGTATTGCAATGGATCACATTCTGTAATGATTTGGTTTTACTTAATTTTAGTGATTAAAAACTTCGAAATTGTTTAAAATTCATTGAACGATGTCTTAACTGTCAAAATGGAACTCGCCTTTAACTTACTTAAGGCAGTATAATTTCTTTTAGAGAACTGTGATAAATAACGCCGATTATATGTTATTCCCTCTAGTTCTCAATCTTATAGTAATCTATTTGCATTAAACTATATATACACATCTATGTATTTAGTTATGCTTGTAGTTGAATTACTATACATATAAATAAGTTTTTATACTAACAATCACAAAACTGTTTCTGTAAAAAATAACGCCAATAATTTTATTCCTTTTTAAATTTGAAATTCATTATTCTTTTGATTATTATATTAACCATATTTTAAACAAATTATACCCGCTCAAACAATGTTAAACATAGCCTACATTATTCAGATAAACAGAGGTGATTCTAAATTTTAGTTTTACCTATAAAAATTGCTCTTAAACTCAACCCCTTTGATAGTATAATAGAAAATTTTTATGTTACGAGATTAATTTTATTTTAATTTCGTAGAGATGAAGTTTTAAGCTTTTTTTTCTTACTTAAAATTGCCATTCTGGTGCCCTAAAATGTAAATCTCTTCGCTATCAATAATATTATATTGATTTAGTATCCACCCGCTTGGGCGAACCCATTGATATTATTTAACATTGATTTAGACTAACTAATTATTCATACTAAAGCGTTGACAGAGTTGGATTATTTGAGCAGGAATGTACAAGACATTGTTGGTTCCAGTTGATTAAACCACTTGAATGACGGTGTGCCGCATATTACTGGAGTGCGTCTCTGACCCACTTCTTGATTATATTGGTTCAAGATTATATTCGTGTAAGAAGGAGATAATCTAAAAATAATATGTCGCCGTCGGATCGATCTTGAGATTTGCATACACAGCGAATTTCCACCAGAATTCTTTATTGTTTGCTACGAATACCGTGGGAATAAGAATGTAGGTTTACTGTCTTAAGGGTGTTGTAAGCAAATACAAAATAATCCATTCCCAATGAAGGTGCTTACTAAATTGTATCAATTTCTGTAATCCCCCCCCCCCCTTAAACACTAGGGGGGTGAGTATATGAAGGTTTGAAGTCATATGGGTCATATAAGCAAATATGAGTTAAGGGTTTTTCATAACATTAAACAATAATTATCAGTCTACCACTCAGGTAAGTTGATAATTTGTACTTGGTATGTACATTCACTACCTAGTGAAAATACATACCAAATTTTATCACGTTATGCCAATAAATATGTGATATAAATCGTTGTGTTTATGTACGATAAAAATAACATGGGAAACTTATTTTTGGCTTTTCTTAACTTTTCCAATCTATTTAATTGGCTTTAGTTAAAGTTGTTGATTTTTTACATTGAGGTCACAAAATACCATAATTCCACCTTTCACCAGTGTAGCTAATGTATAAATTGATTGACATGTGTCAGCTTATATACTTGATCCATAGGAGACGTAAAGAATTTTTAAATGCAGTTCTAGGTTTTTGTTCTTTATAAGGCAGAATACGTTAAATTTTAATTGTAATCATAATTATGTTGTTTCCAAAACGAAATTTCGTTTCATTTTAAAATTGGTCGTGATATTTTAACACATAAGACCAGGGCACTTAAATAGCCAACAAAACAGTTTAGCTGAATAAAAAATATTTCTGAAAAAATTCAGGGATGTATTTTAAAACTCTTTAATACGTGATAGTATTTTTAACTGTGAATGCTAACTGCGTTTATCTTATGTGTAAAAAGATATTTAACCCTTGGTAACTTTGACCCTAAAACATTTCTATCTTAATATGATATGTTTTATATAACTCGTTATTTATAGTGTAGTTACAATGAAATTGAAAATATTTACTAAAAATTAACAAAATTTAATAAAAATTATATTTTCTGTCTTAAAATAAAAATTATATTACTGAATTGCACAGCTAAATATAATTAATTTAACAGATGAAGGTTGGAGAACCACATGTCACTGACCAGTCTTGCAACCTCAGGGAATGTTGGCAACTATGTCGCCAAAGTAATACAACTTGATAAATGAGATCTTAATTTATACTTGAAATCAAGTACTTCAAGATAAACTTATGCCATCGAATACTTTGGTCTCCACTACAAGGTTCAACACATAAACTGGATAAAAATTATAGTTACTATCACAAAACTATTTCCCAAAATGTTTTGAGTAATCGAAACTAGTTTGTGGAGTTGTAATGTTTTTTCTTTTAACAAATAATACATTAATATATTTGAGTTGGGTTTACATTTCTAATCTTTAAAATAGAGTAATGACTATAATAAGGTAATGATATTAATGACGTAATGACTGTTAAATATAACTGAGCCATGAAGTATATTAGTTGAACTAAAGGTTGAAACTAAACACTTGATGTTTTCTAACGGAAAAAATCTCGATTCGACTCAGTGACCTTTGCTGCTTCGCATCAATTAAACTATGCAATCTAACAAGATTTTTTTATTTATCATAGTGTAGTAAAATTAGTTGGGAAAATGAAATAATTTTTGGACAGCCAATGTATTTTTAAATGTGTCCATGTTTGGGGAGACATGTCTGTGGCATCCCTAGACTTTCCTAGAAAAAGTCCACTGAAATCCCCAACGTGGGTAATGTCTAAAATAGGAGATTGGCCCAGGAGAAATTAAAATAAAATTTGATAGTATCCATACTAAATTTAAATACATTTCAAAAGGTAATATACATGGTGTTAATTAAGTGTGGAACATCTTTAAAAAATTTTAAACCACAATAGAAAAAAAATACCAAAATTCACACGTGCTTACTGGTGATAGTAACTCACACATCTGTCCAATTACCGACCGCATAACCCCTTTGTGGAACGGTCCACAAGGAGTCTGAAGGGCATCTGGAGTGTAGGCATAGGTTAATATGTACATACATTTAAAGGTCTCTTAGAATAGGAAACAATACTGCAAATCCGACCTCAAAAAGAACACCGAGTCAAAAATGGCAGGCGATCACTTTCCATTAAAATCATTGCTTAAAAAAAGTGCAATAACTCCCGATACACTCGACCTTTTAAGGTTGGATTTTTGGCATATTGCTCAGAATGCAAATCCCTTTAAAATTATATATGATATGAGGTAGGCCAATGAAGTTTTTTTCCCAAGACTTACTTTAGGAACGACCCTAGTTGAATTCATCAGGGAAACTGCATTGGCCTACGTCATATGATACATAATTTTAAAGGGCTTTGCATTCTAAGCAATTTGCCACAAATCCGATCTCAATGGGTCAAGTGTATCAGGAGTTATTGCATTTTTGTTTTCAGCAATACTATTTTAATGCAAAGTTTGATCGCCTGCCATTTTTTACTCGGTCATCCTTTTGGGTTTTCGGCATTGTTCTATATTAAGAGAACCTTTAATTTGATGTACATATCAATCTATGCTTACATTTAAGATTTCATTCTAACTCTTTGTGGACCGTTCCCCAAAGGGATTATCCGGTCGGAAATTAGACAGATGTGTGCGTTACTATCTCCAGTATGCACGTGTGAACTTTGGTATTTTTTTCTATTGTGGTTTAAAAATTAAAAAAAGATTTCAGGCTTAATTGTCACACTGTATATCAAATTAAAGGTTTTAAATTGTAGAATACAATGCCGTAAATCCGATTTCAATATGACGGTCGGGAGGAAAATGGCAGAAGTTAATATTAGATTAATATAATATCGTCAAAACTTTAAAATTCGATAAATTTTAACATGACGTAGCTTTTGAGATCATGTATGCGGATATATACTCATCCTTCCTAAAACCTTTCAAAAGATGTATAGTACGGCTATGGACGAAGAAATAATTTTCAGGACTTCTTCTTATGGATTTCCTGTAGAGAGTGGTTCAAGGGTAGTTTGGTTATATTATTGAGCATATTTCAAGTTATCTGCATCATTGAAGCTAATTGCAATAGCAGATGTTTGATGCAAATTGGTTCTCATAAGGTTAAGTATTTCGATTATTGTAGCATTTCGAGCGTTAAATTTGGAATTCTTATCGAAATCTGACATTCAGCCATTTTTATCTCAGACAACGTTTTTTTGCATGGGATTTGTGGATGACATGACATGGAACACATTTCAAAAAAATTGGTTATCCAAACATTTTGTTCCATTTTTCAGCTCCATTTTGGCTTAAATTTACTACGCTCAATATATAACTCAACGTTTATATTGTTGATGAAATTGTAAAATTATGGCTAAATTGCCCCATGTTTCGAAAACTCAGGATTTGGAATCCCAGGATTTTTCTTAAAGTCCCCGAGGTCACTAAGGCCTCAGAGACTTGTATGGAATTTGTAACAATAGTTGAGAAACGTCAACAATGCAACAAACTTTACATTTCTGCGTGACCTTGGCTGGCGTCGTTGTCGGTGGTGTCATTTGTATGAAGTTACCTATAGATTAATGAACTGCTCGGCCTGTTCTCTGTTAAACCGACGACATGATCACTTCTTGCAACAGTACTTATTGAACTACGTGGAGGTTATTGAACTGGCCTGAAACTCTGCCACTACTGACCTCGATGCTCCAAAGTCCCTATTTAAGTACAAAAACCTCAATCCGAACTTTTTCATAGTTAAATACGTGATTTTCTTTCATACTTTTATGATTGTGCACCTGTACTATACTTGTGGATGTGTAACACAGTATTTTCTCAGGAAACTACGGTTTGATTTAATTGTAGTTGTTCCTTTGAAGATAATGTTGGAGATGGATTTTTTGTTTTAGAAATTTAACGGATTTTCCTTTCACTAAAAAGAGATAGGTAAACTCTAAAATGTTTTACAGTACCCTTGCATGTGTCACCTTCATACATGCCCTCATGTATTCTTATAAAAGTCACTGACAATTATGAAAACCGTTTTGTTTATACCTTAGCATGTAAGACACGCTCTGAAAGATACCAACAGTTTTAAGCAGTACATTTTGTTTAAAAGTTGCTCCCTTTTAGCTCCCTATTGGTATATATTTTTACTTAACTATATTAGGTAGTGTATTTACTTAAATAATTATACTTAAGTAAATTTTTACTTAAATAAAAATTTAAGAAAATATATATAAATATATAGTAAGAAAATATAATATTAAGAACATACGAATTGTCACATCAGTTAGTCTTAAGAACAAAACAACCACACGGTCTCAACATTCGTTGATCAGTTAATCTTCCCTGGCTTATATTTTTTCCACAATAATTCAATAGTTTTATTTCAAATCAAATCCATCCCTGAACCAAAATTGTCATTGTTTCTTAAAGCTGATCTATTGTTTTATGTTTCACTCCACAAAAACCTCACCTTTGTACTTCAAAAATAAAAAAAGTCGAAATATTGTGCAAAAATGGTTGTAATTCTTTCAGTATATATATAATATATTTCTAATCTCATCCCGTTCTAAAGCGATCAGTAGTTTTTTGAATATAGTTTGAATGTGCAATACTTCATTGTTCTCGCCAAATCAATGTTTCCACGTACTCGAAAGCACACGACCAGTGAGTTACGAGGAATGCGGCGTCGGAAAGGTAATCGCGACCCTTTACATTGTTCCAAATACCAGGAGGGGCCGTTCATTCGGGAATGTACAACAGTTCTGTAATTGGATATGGTTTATGACTAATGCTATTGTTTCTAACTTGGCCGAACGAACATGTTACGCTTGTTCGGTGGAATTTAAAATTTTAAAAGGCCAACTCCCCTGTGATAGTAGTGGAAGCGATTATACATATAAATATTATAAATATAAATATTTATGATTATAAATATTTGTTTTTTTTACTTAATCTCATTTTAAAATAGATATCTTAACATAACAAGATATCTGGGTCTTCCTATAAAAATATCAAGAAAAACTCATAGCTCAAAAGGTATTTTGCAACGTGACACTTAAAATAAAGGAAATCAGACGTAACTGGGCAACTGAGGATGGTTGAAAAAAAGGATCAATAAAAGAAGTAAGCTTTGAAACAGGTTAAAGTAGTCTGTTCAGACCGTGCTTGGGGTTGTATAAGACTTTGCTCAATGTACTTGCGCCTTTAAATTAGTTTTTCGGTTTAAGAACAAAAAGTAGTTATTTTATGATTATTTTAAAGAGTTAATTCACTGATCCCCACTCCTCACACTCCTTTATTTCAAAACAATTTAGTTACAAACTTAAATATTAACTTTTAAAGAGCATTTGTTTTATTCCCAGAAACTTAGTTTAGTGACCAAACATATTAGAGTAAAATTCAAATAAAAAATAGTGAGTGGTCGAAACTAGAGGGCAATTTTCCACAGTCATTAATTGCTTCCTTGATAACCAATTAGTTCGTCAACACAAATAGCTTCATAATATTTTTAATTAGTTCCTTTGGAATAAACTAAACTAAGATCGTAATCTATATCAATAAAATTACAGTTTTTTTCTGTATATTGCTTAGAATCATTAAGCTTTTGGTATAAGTACGAAGGACGGGTAAATAGGTAGTCAATTGCTTTATTCGTAATCATAATATTTAAGGATATTTATTCAAAGTTATTATTGCAAATGTAATCAATCCAGTATTAACTACAGTTGTAAAGAACCCAATAATTTGTTTTTGACTAAAACATAAAAAAGTTTATTTGAGTTAATGTATTTGCTATAATGTATTTGTTCCCGCAATAAATAATGTATTTGCTATGTAAAAACCTATTTGAAAAAATAGGTATGTAAGAATTGTAATCACGATGAAGAAATAACATGAACGTATGTAACACTTTCTTTCCAAAAATTAAAGTATAATGGAGATTTTTGACATCCAAGACGTTTATAAAATTCCACATTTTCGTCTTTCAGAATGAAAAAAATCTGCATTTTTTATTTGGCCTACCGGTACCTTTTGTTTATCTCCCGCCACATAATAAATCACTCACGTTCCTCATCTCAAACGCTGCTATTTGATAAGAAATATAATTTTGTAAACCAGACATTTACCTTTTTTTTTTTTGTTAGAAGAAGAAGGGATCTACTACTGAAACCTAGTTGAAGTAAACTGAAATGTAAATAATAAACTGAAATAGCCTTACTTACAGGTTTGTATTCACATTTAATATGCAAAAAACAAGAATTCATTTAATCACTAGGTTTTAATGACATGTTAGTCTTGTAGCGGCAACAAAAAGTTAAATACCCTTAGGTTAGGTTAAGGAAGGTTAGGGCAGGTTAGCTTAGGATAGATGATGTCAGGGGAGTACAGTTTAAGTTCCCTCAATAAATGTAGTGTAGTTAAATTAAACCAAAATATAAAATGAATAAATTTTTTGGACAGCCAATTTTTGCTGAAATGTGTTCTATGACATCCTCTGACCTCCCTCAGAAAAGTCCCCTGAAATCCCCAGTGAGGAACATGCCTAAAAATAATGGGATAGCCCACGTGGAGTCAGAAATAAATTTTTCATCGACTAGTGGCTTTGTATACGAGCTCTTAAAGCTCTTATATTAAAGCTCTAATATAAGAGCTCTACACGAGCTTTATATTAAAACTCTTAAATGCCACAAACCCCATCTCGAAAGGTTACCTGAGTCGGAAATTACAGCCGGTCAAACTTGGAATACAAATCAAATTTTAACATAAACGCATTGAAATGAAATAATATTCGATATACTTGACCTTTTGATGTCGGGTTTTCAGGGTTTATTCTAAATTTTTAGGCCTTCAATTTGATATATATAAACCTTCTGGAAAATTTAGTACGCTTAGTATCAAATTTAGTGTAACTTCTAGTGGGCCAATCGCCATTTTTGAGCATGATCCCCATATGGAATTTCAGAGGATTTTTCAGAGGAAGGTCAGGGGGGATGCCATTGAAAACATTTCAAAAGAAATTGGATGTCCAAAAATTATTTCATTATTCCCGACTAATTTTACTACACTAATATTGCAACCAAAATTACCAGTGCAGTGGCCAGCCGTCTGGAACCGGTAACGGTGTGCTCGTAACTATATAACAATAGGGAGATCATGGAAGTAGTGGGAAAAAGCCACTCCAGGCACAGATCAGCTGCCCGCCGAGCAGCTGCCGGGGCAGCTGGTGCCAGCTGCCATGTCATATAGCTTCCGGTGGGGGCAGAGGGTATATATCAGATGCTGTAGTGATATGTTATGCCATATAGGTTGGGGTGGAGATGGCGATAGTGTTGGTGTTAGGGTGAAGTAAATTTGCGCATAAATTAAAAGTTAGTTCAAAATTGAAATTCGTCGGTGTTAACGAAACTCTAACAGTTGAACAAAAATTAAGAGTTAGTTCAAAATTGAAATTCAAACTTATAACTGGGATGTGGAAAATATGTCAAGGTCATCCAGAGTAAGTTTTTAAAAATTCTATCCAACTATCACCAGAAATAGTTTTAAGTTGAAGTAGTTGGTGATAGCGGGATAATTGATTCGTGCCATGGGAGAGGTGTTTATCGTTTGAAAGTTGGCGATCGAATGAGAAGCGCCGCCTAGGGAGAGGGCTTATAAAATGGCAACCTTCCCCCACCACCCCTTCCCCCACTCCTTTAGACCAATAACCGGTCGCCAACTCTATGTGGCGAAACTGAACCAGACATGGCGGCCGCCATGGATAATTCTAACCTCAAACCTTAGTTTTTCATTGGTGAGCATGCGCCACCCCCACTCCTTTACCTTTCTTTTATATTTTTAAAACCGAACAGATGTCCGGGCAGCTGCCCCTACGGGCAGATGTTCGGGCAAGTGTTGGGGGCAGAGATGTTGAAATATTGGGGTGGAGATGGCGATAGCGTTGGTGGTCGGTTGAACTGAATTTGCGAATAAAGTAACTAGGGTTGAACTAAAAGTGCACATAAATTAAAAGTTAGTTGAAAACTGAAATTTGACGGTGTTAACAAAACTCTTAATAGTTGAACAAAATTAAAAGTTAGTTTAAAACTGAAATTCAAATTTATAAATGGGATCTGGAAAGTATGTCAAGGTCATCCAAAGTAAGTTTTAAAAAAGCCTACCCAACTACCACCAGAAATAGTTCTAAGTTGAACTAGTTGGTGATAGTAGGATAGGTTGAAGTAACTTTTTAATTTTATTAGTGAACATAGAATTAATGTGCAACAGCAGAGTTTAAACAAGTTGAACTTTTGTGATGAATTACAGAGTTGTAAATGCAAACACCAACGACGATGAGAAGGTAAATGCAGAGTCCCCAGATGATGTATTTGAAAAGCTTGAACAAATGTAACATTTCGAGTTGGTTTTCCTGTTCCATTTCCAATCGTTTAATTTCTAATTTCAATTTATCCTCTTCCATTCTAGTTACGAAGGGAACTTCATCCATCATATCCATCATGATTGTGTTAGTGTTTGAAATTTTAAAACAAGTGATGTTGATAGTTCAGAAGTCGAAGACGGAATGAGAAGTAAAAGGGAGAAATGTTAGTTAAATAAAGAAGTGGTGGGGGGGAAAGGATGAATTACAAAGAAGTGGTGGGGGAAAGACGTTGCTCTTCATTATTACCATCAGTAGTGTCAGATGGTGCAGGAGTTAGATTTAGTAAACTGTCTTCGTCTAAACTTTCAACCTTATCACAAATAGGACAATCGTATGTTATTTCCAAATTCATTTTGATGGTTGTAAAATTATCTACAAGTTCTTGTAAAATATTAAAAATGTCTTGTAACTCTTCTTTAGAGTTTATTTCAAAACTAGAATTCATTCGGGCCAATGGAGAGTTGTTCATTGTTGGAGAGTCGGTGATGGAATGAGGATCGGCGCATAGGGAGGGGGCTTATATAATGGTGACCTTGAGCAGGCGTCTAGGGAGGGGGGCTGTCTAGGGAGGAGGCTTTTATATGGGGAACCTTGAGCTTATGATTGAATAAAATGTTTAGTTCTTCTTCTTTGTCTTTTAATTCAATTATTTGAACCGAAGTAGTTGTTTCATCTTCTTCACTTGATGAAGAAAACAATTCACCAGGATTTAAATATTGAACTACAATTCTAAACCATCTTATAGGATATTCGTCAATGATAGAAAGTAAGTTTTGAAACAATTCTTCCATCTCCTCCCTGTCAGTTATTATATGTTCAAACTTGATAAATTTGTTTTCCATGTTGTTAGTTAGAGTGTTGGAAGTGGAATGATTTAATATTATATAAAAATTAGAACTAGTGGTGGGGGAAATCTCAAGGTCATCCAATTGAAGTTTTAAAAAAGAGTGTAAGACTGAAATTATACATTTGATGGTTCTACAGGATCGGAATACCAATCTGATCTGTATTTACATCTTTTTATCATATGTGTACAAAAATCATCTTGATGAGACTTGGTGCGTTGACAATGAGCAAGATCTAGAGGGTGAAATTTGAAACATCTTTGAGGACAACATGTATGAAAATATCTTGATTTGTAAAATTTGAAAGTTCGCAATTCCGGTGGCGGTAGTTGTTTTGTTTTACATTTGCAATAACAAGATCCGAAGAATTCACATTTAGTACAAGCTAACCCATCCACCATCATTGGTCCTAAATCTGTACACTGTTGTTCACAACAGTAACGAGGTTTTTACTTGTATTTTTGCTCTTCCATGTTGATGCTGCGGAGTCTAGTGAAAGAATAAGATTGTATAGTGATGAATAGCGAGTTTTATGTACTCTGAAAAGTGGTAGGGGTAATTTCAAGGTCATCCAAATGGAGTTTTAAAAAATTATACCTTACAAGTGTAAGGATTATTGAAATTTAGGAAGTTTGTTTCTGTTTGTTTTCTTCAGACTTTTTTTCTCTCTCTGCCTTAGCCATAGCAATAAGTTCTTCTGTTGATAGTGGATGTACTTCAGGAAATTTTAAAATTAATTTAGCTTGATATCCTTCTTTAGTTAATACATCTAAATCTTGAGTCATTTGTTCAACAGTGTTATAATCTTTTCCATAGATTTTCCCATCAAGTTCAATCATCATTCTGTATAACATTTTCTAGAATAGATCTTGTCGTGGCGAGAGCTGAGAAGCGAATGATTATTTATCAAACTGTTACATCCTTTTTATGAACTTGACATTGATCACGTGATTCCTTAGTTGTAATTTTATTTATTAAAAGCTATTCAACATTGGTAATACTTCTGGAACTTGACGTTATGTTGACCAGCTGGCGATGAAGAAGTTGTAGGTTGTGTAGAAAAAAATATTTCATCATCGCAATATTTTGTTTTAGTGAACATCCTTGTATTAGTAGCACTAACATCAACAGTCAAGTGATAACCACCGGTAAGTAAAACTCGCATTTCGTTAGTTAAATCTTCAAGTTGTTCAAAAGTAGTTATGGTGTTGGTATCATAAGATGCACACTTAACCTTTAGGGACATGTTGAAGTTTTGTATTTAGTGATAGAGAGTGAGATGTGTACGGTACGAAAGGTAGTCGTAGACTGATGAATTTCACAAGTTGATTTTCACTTTTATTATCACACAAAATTGGGTCAAGGTCATCCCATGGAATTTTTAAAAAAAAGCAACATATTGTAATGTACAAACACATTACAATATGTTGCTTTTTTATTTTTTTTTTAGGTTTATATCATATTTATTGAGAAACAATTACAAAGAAATATTTACAATTTTATGTACAAATTAATCAGTAGTAGGTGTTACATGAATTGTAAGTTCAGTAGAGTTGTTTCCACTTGGTCCATGTGATACCAAATAGAGTGCGCCGGGTTGAACTACACGAAGATCTTCATTTTGAAGAAGTTGTACAAAACGTGAAGGTAGGAAGATTTGAAACTTCGGTTCGTCACCAACTGTATACGGTGCCTCGCTCAATGTGCAATTAATAGCATCACCTACTGAAGTTTCCATTTTCTTGATCGTATGAATGATGTAATGTTTTTCTTCTTTTAGTTCAGAACATTTCTTCGTAGGTAGAATTGATGATTTAGAATGAGCGTTGAACTGATCGACCAAATTTTGAAGTAAGTTCTGCGATGCCATCTTGATGTTATTGTTAATTTTCTTGTAAATAAGAATGTCCGTTGGAGATGTTGTCTCTTCGGAGGTTCGAGTAATACTCATGCTGCGTCATGGTAGCGCTCTCACTTTTATAATCGACACTACCCCCACCACTTTTTTGAAGGAAACTATTCAAGCGGTAGGCATTCTTTAAAGCGCACTGCGACCTTCGATGTTTAAAACTTTTTGATGAAATACAAAGTTCGTTGAAGTAGCATTGGAAATCTTTATCAATTATTGCATTAATCACTTCGTTGCTTGTAAATGATTGTATCCAATTTGCTTTTTCCAATCCTCTTGTGTAGATAATTTTAAACTCTTTGCAATAATGATTCATAATGTGCGGCATCATGTTATAATTAATGAAACCTTCATCCCATCTTAAGTTGTGAAAATGTTTGTTCAACCATTTGTTTGTAACTTTCGCTTTAGTTGTTAGTCTATAAAATGGTACTGGAGGTTTGAACAAATAATGATAAACTACTGATGTGTTCATGTCCAAGATTACTAATTCTTTAATAATAAAATTACCATCATTTCCTCGGAAAGCTTGAAATTCAATTATACCTCTTTTAACTTCCATTATGTGTGGTGCATTAGAAAACGAAACCCGTTTATTCATGATGAAGTCTTATTAACAACTGACTTAAAAATTGAATGAGCCGACGTTTATAACAGACAGGATTGTTCTTCTTCTTTCACTTCTTGTGCCACTTCATCGATATTAAAATTGGTGTGATAGTTGTTTAATTGTCTCCACATTTCAACTTCTTGAGGTATTCTATTAAAGATTGAAGTATCCACGGGACCGTATAAAATTGGAACAAAAGGTTGTTTGTCCAATGTATCGATTAGATAGTCTTTAATTATTGCACTTGAAAATATTAGTTGTTTCAAATATCTGGTGACGGGACCGGTAGTACAACTTAAAGTGTAAAATTCTTCTTTAGTAAAATATAATTTAACATTGTGGGTAGTTAAATCTCTGAAGCGAACAATTTGTCCTCCACGATGTTTTACTATATCAACTTCAATATTTGATTCCAATAAACTTAATCTTGTTCTTCTTCCAAATGTGTTGTTACTTAAATAGCACTCCAAAAGATGTAAATGTTTCATGAGAGATTCCCAAGTAGTTTCACTGAAAGTAACCATTTTGTTTCCATGATTTAAAATAACAATTGGTGAATAATCCATTGATTTTAAAATTCCAACTGATATACTTTTTGTCATTCATGAAGAAATTGGGTAGATAATCCGAAGAAATACTTCTGTTAAAATATTGGTTGTAATGTTAACTTCAACCTTCTTCCTTTTTACTTCTTTTTCAGCTTCTTCTTCTTCCTTCTTCTTATGTTTGTTAAACTTTAGGAACTCGTCCATTTCTCGTTCAACTTGTTTTTCTATATCTGAACTATTATCATCCATTAGAGGTGTATTTTCTTCTCCGTTAGTAGAATTCATCTTGCGAATGATGTTTCCCATACGACGGTTGAAGATAGAATGCAGTTTCCACTAATTATTTTCTCGCTTTTATATTTTTCGTAAAATCCTTGAAATTTATACAATTACATAATTGTTTGTTTTCAACTTGTCTTTCACAAATGAAATTCTAACCTCAAAAATTGAAGCAGATAATTCTAACCTCAAAAATTTGCAGTCGTTGTACAATTCTTCTTAAAGTACATTCTTCACAATTCCGGTCAGCGGTGTGTAAGTAACTATTTTATCATGTAGAATTAGACAGTATGCCGAAGTTCCATCCGCTACTGGTTCTTCAAATTCCATTTCAATTTTTATATCCACACTTGATGATTTTACCGATTCATTTTGTTTTGAACAATCGATTACAATTATTGGAGCCTTGGAATAATACTGGTCAGGTGATAATAGTGGTGTATTAGTTTTTCCATAATATGACGTTTGAAATCTTGCATACATATCGTATAAAATAGAAAAACGTTTTTTGCTGAACATGACATTCAAATTGTCATAGGGAAAGAATTGAGAGTTTAGGAAAACTTTACAATTCTTTATTTTACAGTGATCAAATTGACCAGCATTTGCAGTGATAACATCTTTTCGCTTAGTTTGAAAACCGAGTATTATGTACCTTGCTCGTTCCAAGTAAGTTGATGTCTTGACGGTCCATGTTTGTCGTTCTGTCTGAGGTAGTGTAGGGTATTCATGAAATTCCCAACTTCGGAATGGCATGACAATATCACGGTCAGATTTCAACTTTCTCAATAATAGGATTCTATGTTCATCAGCCAATCTTACATGAGGTACTCTCCAAACAACTTTATCCAACTGTAGTTGCCATTCCAGTTTATCTTCCGTAGTTGCAGGGTCTGCAAGTATCAAGTCCTTATTAGTTGAAGATCTGAGTAATACTAATTCTTGTTTGACATTTATTATTACCCGTTTGTAATCTTCAGCGAATCCCAAAAGCAATCGTAAAGGTACATGAAAATCAAAGTGACCGTTGGAAGCTGGTGTTATAGTGTCTTTATCGGGGGCAACCCATCCGGCGGTGACTATTGAATTCTTCTCATGCGGTGTTAATGATGTTAATCCTTTCAATGTCGTTGTTAAACCAACCTTTTTTGTTGAATCAACCGTCACCCCTGATATTTCATATCTTATTTCATCAAAAAGATATGCCATCGGGTTATTTATAAAAGGAACTGTTGAAGCAGTTTTTCCATCCAATTTTAATACCCGTCCTTCGATGTACAAGTAACTTTCACACGGTAAAGTGTAAATATCTTGTTGTTGAATGGGGATCCTTATTTCATCGTTATTGTTTAATTTTGATGAAGTGTAAGGGTTGTGCGTGTGATATTCCTTCTCCCATAGTGATTCGTCGAACGTTGGTCCTTGAGATATATCCAGGATATCCATCGCTGTTAAGTTTCAATCCAATCTTCTGTAGAAAACGAATGTTGTCCGATGTTAACTCTTCCAATGTCGAGGAGCTACTGAGCTCCCGACTCTTCCGTTGCGGTTTAAATGATAATCCCAAGTAGTGGGGAATGGGGGCTTTTGGGCCAGTTCAAGGTCACCCGAGCGATGACGTCATCGATGACGTCATCGAGGTCAATGACCTCATTGATGACGTCATCGATTGCATCATCGATGACGTCATCACCAATGACGTCACTTCCTTGACGTCACACCCATGACGTCACAAAAATGACGTGCTGATGACGTCATCACCCCTTACGTCACCAAGATGACGTCATCGATGTCACAAAGGTCAAGGTCACGCTGAAACCTAAAATTTTTTGGCACTTTTGCTGTTTCTCGCACTACGCTCCGAGTTTCAGTCACAGTTACCATGACCTTGACAACTTGGAGCGAATTTGCGATGAGAAACAGCAAAAGTGCTGAGGAAACTTGAAGTTTGCAACGTGACACCGCTCGGGTGACCTTGAACTGACCCAGAAGCCCCCATTCGACCATTACTGCAACCGCGATGCGCACCCTAAGACAGACACCGAGCGACTGACTGTCCGGCCCCGCGCACTCTAGGTATATGGGAAGTGGTGGGGGAAATTGTGATGACCTTGGGAAACTTGAAAATGTCAAGCCGGGTAGCACCGTTTCGGTGCTACCTTAAAGTTACATGCTAAAGTGTGATGACCTTGAGTAAAAACATAGAAATACTACAAGTTGATACCGCCCCAGAGTTAAAGTGTGGTGACATTGAGTCAAAACACTGAAATACTATAAGTTGAAATCATCCCAGAGTTAAAGTGTGGTGACCTTGAGTCAAAACACAGAAATACTACTACAAGTCGATCCCGCCCCCAGAGTTAAAGTGTGACGATCTTGAGTTAAAACACTGAAATGCTATAAGTCGAAATCATCCCAGAATTAAAGTGTGATGACCTTGAGTCAAAACACAGAAATAGTACAAGTCGATATCATCCCAGAGTTAAAGTGTACTGACCTAGATTCAAAACACAGAAATACTACAAGTTGATGTCGTTCCAAAGTAGAAGTGTGGCGACCTTGAACTACCCCAAATTGTCAGGAATTGGAGTAGCAACAGCGATGTGCACCCTTCGACGGACACCAAGCGACTGACTGTCTGGCTCTGCGCACTCTAGGTATATGGAAAGTGGTGGGGGAAATCTCAAGGTCATCCAAATTGGGTTTTAAAAAATAAGAAACTCTAAACTTCATGCTCCTCTTCTTCCCTTTCCACCTCATTTGTAGGATATATGGTTGACAACGGTAAATGTGACAAATACTCCGGTGATTGTTGACCTCCACTGTGATCTGATTCTTGATCGTCTTGCTGCATTAAAACTTCAGACCAATCATAATCTAAAGTGACCTTGAGCTTTATTCCCGGGTTGTCGAGGAGAATAGACTTCATCCAATCGCAGATGGTTTCTAAATAATGCACGTCGTTGATTGTCAATTTCCAACTTGTAGTGGGTACATCTTCGGTGGAAGACATGTCATCGCAAGCAGGTGTGTCCGCCATGGTTGTTGGAGGAGGAATGATGCTTGTTGCAGCGAGCAATGCTGGTATAACAGAGTGGTGGGGGAAATTTCAAGGTCACCCAAATGGAGTTTTAAAAAAGGAAACTTTGTCTATTTACTTATAACATAACCACTTAAACTAAAAGGATTGGGATCAACAGTACGTTTAATCATCATATTCGGTATATTCTTCATGTTTCTCAGTTTTCACCTCCGCCCAAATAGTACCTCCACTCTTTAGCTCCTTTTCGGCTTCTTCTAGTTGCTGGGTAATCGCCATCTGACATTGAAGTTCAAAATCATCACGCGGCACAGATCCGCAAATATCCATCTGAGCCAACCAGAGCTGCCTAAGGTTCTTTTCCTTTTCCTCGACAGCTTCGACGGCTGCATGTAATTCCTTTTCTGTAATAGAGGAGTCCCACAATTGTTGATCATCGGTTTTGTTGACAACCTCATTTTTGGACTCCTTGTACAAATCGTTCAGCTCCTGCTGAGTCTTAATGGTTACCTCCTTGTAACTAGCACAACTTACATTGAGAGACATCTTGATGTTGTATGGTTGACCGTTGGAGTTGAAATGAAGCTGAGGCACAGCGCTTGGGGGTACTATAAAAAAGTGGGGGAAGTTTCAAGGTCATCCAAATTGTGTTTTAAAAAATCCTATCTTGTTACTGAGCACATATGTCAGTAACAAGATAGGTGTTTTTTCTCTTTTACATCTTTAATATAATAAAGAAATAAACATATTCTACAATGGTAAGAAGAAGAAACCAACTGCTAGTCAGCTGAAATAATCCAAAGTCTGGCTCGCTTCAGTCTTCATGGACGCCGGTGATGAAGTCGCTGGAGAAGAGTAATGTTCAGACTCTTCTTTTGGGTGTCGGAGATTGCGTATATTGCAAGCGTAGACTTGCACATTTATACGGTAGCCTCGCGCCACCATCAGCTGCAACTCCTTGTACAAGTCGTTCAGCTCCTGCTGAGTCTTAATGGTTACCTCCTCGTAACTAGCACAACTTACATTGAGAGACATCTTGATGTTGTACTGTTGACCGTCGGAGTTGAAATGAAGCTGAGGCACAGCGCTTGGGGGTACTATGAAAAAGTGGTGGGGGTGTTTGCATTGAAGCATGTTTGACCTTTAGCTTGGTGGTAGGGATAACTGTGAAATGCAAAGGTCAAAGGTCAAGGTCACCCGCGAAGTTTAAAAAAAATGCAACATATCAATATGTGACAAACCTCACATATTGATATGTTGCATTTTTTGTCTTTTGTATTTTTTTTGTCTTTTATGGTTTATTTATAAAACATTACAATAACATATGTACAACAGTAAAACTTAAATCTAACACTGCTGCTTGTCGGCGATGTGGATGGTCAACTCGGTGGAATTGCTACCCGTGCAACCGTGGGAAACCAGGTAGAGACAGCCGGGTTGGATGGAGCGCAGATCCTCGTTCTGGAGGAGATGGACGAACCGTTTCGGCAGGTAGACTTGGAACTTGGGCTCATCCCCCGGAGTGAACGGTGCCTCGCTAAGACTGCAGCAAATGGCCTCTCCAACTGAAGTCTCCATCTTCTTCATGGCGTGGATAATGTAGTGCTTCTCGTCTTTAAGTTCGGAACACTTCTTGACGGGTAGTATGGTAGATTTGGAGTGAGCATTGAACTGCTCAACCAAAGTTTGCAGGAACTGGTGAGATGCCATGGTTGAGTTAAAGATTGTCTTCTTCTTCGTCTTCTTGCTGGGAGATGTTGTCGTCTCGGAATCTCGAGTAATACTCATGCCAGGTCCCGGTCTGCTCCTCACTTATATAACCCACGTCACCCCCACCACTCCCCACTCCCCCACTTTGAAGGTAAGATGCGAGTTTATAGGCGTTTTTTAAAGCGCAATGTCTATCTTTTTCATGTTCTGGACTTTTAGTACAAATACAAACATTTTCCATCGTATACTTGTAGTTTTTATCCAAGTCCACATCATTAACCGGAACATGAGTAAATTCTTCGATCCATCTCTTCTTTTCCAGTCCTTTTGTATAAATATTGGTAAACCTGTTTGAAAACTGATGCATGATGTTATATAAGTCCGTGTAACTTGCAAAACCATCATACCAATCGATATGATGGAAATATTTTGAAATCCACCTGTTGGTAGTAGCGGCTTTGCTAGTTAATGATGAATAAGAACATGGTGGTTTGAACAAAAATGTATATGGAACACTTGTATTGATATCGAAAAACACAAGTTCTTTTATGATAAATCTATCATCATTACCCCGAAACGCTTGGAACTCAATTATACCAGGTTTGGACTTTACTTGTTCTTCTTCCTTGTCCATTGCGAAGATCACTCGTCTGCTCATGACGAAGTCCAAAGGTCAACTGATTTCCACACCACGGTAGGTACGACTTTTATACCTGGCCGTACAGTTGTTGGCGCGTTGGTGTATATTTAACGTGGGCACCGTCCCCGGTAGGCCTAACCCCACAAAGTGTTTGATATTGTTTTAAAAACCAACCATTGTCATCTAAGTTTCCATCTTTACATTCTCCTTGTTTTCATTTTCATCACTAACACTTGATTCTTCTCCTCCTTCTTCCTCTTCTTCCTGTTTTACTGATTTCTTATGTAGTTGAGCGTATTTTTCCAACTGTCTCCACATTTGTACTTCATGAGGAACCCTATTAAATATAGAAGTATCCACAGGTCCGTACAATATAGGTGCGTCCGGTTGTTTGTCCAAAGTGTCTTCCAAATAATCTTTAATAATAGAACTTGAAAACACTAGTTGTCTCAAGTATCTTGTTATTGGTTCAGTTGCACAGGTTAGAATAAAAAACTCTTCTCGATTAAGTTGAATCTTGTTATCATGTCTTGTTGTGTCTCTAAACCGCAATTGATGGTCACCACGATTCTTTATAATATCAATTTCCACATTTGAATCCAAAAGTCCTACTCTTGTCTTTCTTCCATACATGTTACTAGTTAAATAGCATTCTAGCAGATGCAAGTGCTTCATAAAAGATTCCCAAGCACTATCGGTGAACAAAATCATTTTGGGTCCATGAGTCAAAATTACAGTAGGTGAATAATCCGTCGATTTCATAACACCGATTAAAACACTTTTGTCCAAACTGGATGAGATTGGATAAAATATTCGCAAGAATACCTCACTCAATATGTTAGGAGAAATATTATCTTCAGTATCCCTTTTCTTCTTCTGTGCATTCTTTCTTCTTTTACCTTTTTCCTCAACATTATTACTGCCGTGGAGTTGTCCGCAAGCGTTGTGTTCATCTCCCTCCGGTTGACCTTGAAGATCTAAAAAGTCGGATATCTCCTTCTCAATATCTACTACATTTTCTTGTGTACCACTAGGAGAAGCCATATTGAATAAGATGCTACCCATACAAGAACAGGCAACAAACTGATGAGGAGCGACCTGAACACTCTGCTTTTATACTCGCGGAATGCATTGGAATGTAACAAAACCGGTTTTTTACAATACATTTTTAACAATTCCAGTTAAAGGTGTGTATGTTACGATTTTATCATGTAGAATTAAACAGTATGCAGTTGTATTAGCCGATATAGGCGCGTTGAATTCCATTTCTATTTTTATATCTACACTTGATGATTTTACCGATTCATTTTGTTTAGAACAATCGATTACAACTATAGGGTAACCATCTAAGTATTTTTCTGGTGATAGTAAAGGTGCATTCGTTTTACCATAATATGAACTTTGGAATCTTGCATACATATCGTACAATATGCTGTACTTTTTATTAGCGAATGACACATTTAAATTATCGTATGGAAAAAATTGTGAATTTAAATAAACTTTAATATTTTTCAAGTTGCAATGATCAAATTGGCCTGCATGTTTGGTGATGGTGTCTCTTCTGCCTGTTTGTAAACCAAATATAATATACCTGGCTCGTTCCACATAATTAGATGTTTTAACTGTCCAAGTGTGTCGATCCGTAGTTGGCAAGCTGGGATGTTCATGAAATTCCCAACTTCTAAAAGGAATTACAATATCACGATCAGCCTTTAACTTTCTTAATAGTAGCATTCTATGCTCGTCAGCTAATTTTACATGTGGAACTCTCCATACAATTTTGTCTAATGTTAATTTCCATTCTAAAGTTGCATCTGTTGTACCGTCTGGAGCTTTAATAATATCTTTATCGTTTGAAGATCTCAACAAAACTAATTCTTGTTTAACGTTTAATATTATTTTCCTATAATCTTCAGCAAAACCAAGCAACAAACGTAACGGAATATGAAAATCAAAATTTCCATTTGTATCTGGAGTGATTGTGTCTTTTGCAGGTAAAACCCATCCTGCAGGTTGTATTAAATTGGTTTCATTAGGTGATATAGATGTTAATCCCTTTAAAGTTGTTGCAATACCTACTTTTTTAGTAGAATCAACTGTTACACCTGATATTTCATATCTAATTTCATCAAACAGGAAAGCCATGGGATTATTTATAAATGGAACTGTTGTACCAGTAGTAGTACCGTCCTTTTTAGTAACTTTTCCTTCAATATACAAGTAACTTTCACATGGTAGTGTGTAAATGTCTTGATTTTGTATGGGAATACGAATTTCATCGTTATTGTTTAATTTTGATGAAGTGTAAGGGTTGTGGGTGTGATATTCTTTTTCCCATAGGGTTTCGTCGAATGTTGGACCCTGAGCTATATCCAGTATATCCATTATCGGTTACTTTTAATCCAATTCTCTCTAAGAAACGAATGTTCTCGCGTGTTAACTCCTCCACAGCTGAAGAGCTACTAATACGGATTCCCGTAGGTTGTTCGCTTTTAAATGTTAAACCCATGGTTTTGTATTAAAGTGTTGATTTTAAATGTAATCTAACCGTAATAGGCTCTTCTCGGAAATCTATCAAGTTACCGTCTTGATCCAATACGTTCAACACGATGTCTGAAATGAAAGTGGTGTTCAAAGGTAGATATACCAGGTTTTGCGGCTTTTCAACAATTTTAAATCCAGGTGGTACACTGGGGTAAAAAGTATGTATTATATGAGTATTTGCTCCATCTCTGTAAGCTCCTTGTATAATATTACAAGTTATGTCTATACTATTGACTTTTAATATTGTTACAGTTTGTTTACCGGAATGTGTTTTATTTGGTTCTAAAATCGCTCCATCTTTGGGAAATCCTAATAAATCACCAATTGAGTCTGACTTACTGAAATCTATATAATATTTTGAAGTAAGCTCAGCTTTCATTGTATTGTTATTACCTTTTAGCGTTATATTGTCTTTTCCCATTTTATTTTGCAAAAATTCATTAATATGATCAATTTCATAAGAACCTGTGGGTAGAGTGCAAACTTCCAAGTCTGTAAACTTCCCACTGGCATCTTTTCCTTTATAATAATGTAATAAGTTATTTTTACCTTCCGTAACATTGGGAATAGAGTTGTAAGTTGTAAAATCCAACAGTGCTGCCTCCCAAAATCTTCCTTTTTGCAAGCGTAACGCTGGAAAAAGGATACTTCGTAAAGTGGACGATTTTCCTGTTAATGATACCGTATAGGAAGACATCTCAATAGTGACTGATACTTTTAGCTAGGAATTCCAAACATAAATGGCCGCATATTGAAGTATTATCAGGTTGTTCTCTTTTATAGTTGTAATATATGTTTTTAGCAGATTTAAAGTAATGTTCAAGTTCTTTAGGTGGTGGCAAATTTCCAAAACTATCAAAATAATATACATTACTATTTAGTTTCTTATAACACACCCAATGGGTGCCGGACCCTTCAGTATTATCCAAATTTACGATTCCAGTCTCATTTTTCCATATTTTCTTTGGTAAACTGTCTTTCATAAATACTCCGCGGAAAAATGGTATTTTTAAACAGGAAATATATTTAAATAATTCAACATTAGTCAACGCTTTATGTGGTATAACCAATTGATTTCTTTTATTTAATATGCACGATACGGTCTTAGGTATAGACCAGCCCCGTTTTTTACCATTGACCATATTGTCGGTTTTTTATTATTTTTCCTCGGAGAACGTCTTTTTAGTCTAATATTACCACCATGTTTTCTCTTGGTTGATCCTTTTTTATTCTTACCCCTCCTTTTTCCACCTCCTACCGCTGTTTTAGCCTTCATACCTGCTGTTACCGCTAAAGCTGCTGCTTTTTCCGCAATACTAGCGTCACTAGACTTTACTCGTTGCCAAGCTATATTCGCTAGCTTTTTATCAGCGATTGACCTATTTTTTGAATCGGTAAACGTGGAATATGCGATATCGTGTTCTTTACAAGCCTGATCTAACTTATTTATGCCTGGATCACCTCTTTCCAGTCGTTTTTTCAATTTAGTTCCTGGTCCGCAATACTGATAACCTCCCGGTATGTGAAATTCGTATGGTAAAGCGTCTATTGCTCTGTTTACGATAGATCCTACTGGAATACGATTTAAAGCTTTACTTAACAGAGAAACCGCTGTGGACGTGATACCGCCTCCTTTCCGTATAGTGTCTCGATATGGACTGGTGTAATGAAACGCCATGATTGTCTTTTATATTCGAAAAGCGTAACCCATGTGTTACCTCTATGACAGGTTGCACATAAATGATGTAATATATGGTGTTATTTAATTAAATATCAAAATCACCCCAATCTGATGATCTAAACTTTTGTGTGTTATGATTAAAAAAATATTTATAAAGAATTTCTTGTTTAATCCATGTATTTCTCATTTTTTCGTCAATAGGTTTATGTTGTCCTGCTGCAATATAATTATGCATATCAAATAATAAATTACCTATTACTTTAACAAGAAAATTAACAGTTACAGCGTTATTGGCATAATCAGGGTCTGCAACATTTGTTAATCGTTTGTTATCACAATTCCACCATTTTTTTCCAGTTGGCTCTAATTGTATTATCTGTTCATAAGTAACAGCATCACCAGGCTTTTCACCAATACCTAAATTTGTCAATAACTTTCCTTTACCATCCCAAACATAATTGTTTTCTTCAAGCAAAGTAAACTTTTTATTTCCTTGTACAAATACATCTCCTTGACGTGTTACTACTTGGTTTTGTTTCACAAAACCGGAGGTTTCTTGTTTTAAAGTTTCCTTCATTTGACCCACCGTTGCACCATCTGATGGTGCAAAACCATCTTTTACATTCGCTAAACAATTACCAAGACAGTCAATAACTCCTACATCACGTGTAATACAATGATCTTTGATGTATTTTAAATTTACAGCATCATTTTCATTTTTTGGATAACCTATATCGTTAATAACAAATTTATAAAAAGAAAACCCATCTTTTGTCTTTTCAGGTATTATAGAATGTAAATAGCGTCTATTTATGCTGTCTTTTTCATCTACAGGGTCTGCTACGTTAGATATACGTCGATTTTCAGCATTATACGTTTTTCCATCGAATTTTAACGTATTTTTCAATTCCGATGATAAATAACCTCTGTTTATTGCATCAGCGTTTTGATTTGGCTTACCGACGTTGGAAATTCTATGATTACCCGCGTTATATGTGTTTTTGTCTAGTTTCAGTGTTGGTAATATCTCTTTTTTTAATACTTTTAAATTTATTGCATCATTTTCATCTGTGGGATCATTAATGTTTTTTAACCGTTTATTACTAATATCATAATCTCCATCAGGTGTTTGTGGTAAGCCAGCACCTCTTTTTAAAGTATTAAAGTAATATAATCCATCCGAGGAATATCGTCCGAACTTGTCAACACTCATGGTGCAACTGAATAACATTCTAGAGTGTAACCCATTTTTATAATATTAGTCTCGATTTCTAACCCATATCAGTTTTTATACAAATTCTTAGTCTTTATCAGTTACATTTTCATCGCTCCCGGGACATTTAAAATATTTAAAATTTCCACTAACTAATGCTCCGTCTGATTCATTTCGAAACACATGATTTTTATGAATAAATTGTTCACCAGACAATTTTCTAAATCCGCTAAATGAATTTGGATCTGCAATTAATATATTTTGATAATCATTTACATCCATTAATTTAAATCTTTGCTTATTATAAATAAACTCTTTATTTGCACTGTCATATTGTAATGTTTGTCCTACAGTTGCAGCATCATTTGGATCTCTTCCATTATGCAAGTTTTTTATTACTTTATTTTTACATGTAAAAAATCTAAAAGAATGATCTGGATCTAGATGTACGGTTTGTGATAAAGCAGCTGCATCATGTTTTTCATAACCCCATCCCATATTTGATAACCCTTTACCCATGCAATCCCAAGCATTATTTTTGTATGTTAATAAATTAAATTTTTCATTACCTTGAACAAATTCATCCCCTTGCTTTGATACTACTTGATCCTGTTTTACAAATCCAGATGTTTCTTGCTTTAAAGTTTCCTTCATTTGACCCACTGTTGCACCATCTGATGGTGCCGAACCATCTTTAACATTCGCTAAACAATTACCTAGACAATCAATAACTCCTACATCACGTGTAATACAATGATCTTTTATATATTTTAAATTTACAGCATCATTTTCATTTTTCGGATAACCTATATCGTTAATAACAAATTTATAAAAAGAAAAACCATCTTTTGTCTTTTCAGGTATTAATGAATGTAAATAGCGTCTATTTACGCTGTCTTTTGCATCTTTAGGGTCATCTACGTTGGATATACGTTTATTTTCAGCAGTATACGTTTTTCCATTGAATTTTAACGTATTTTTTAATTCTGATGATAAATAACCTTTGTTTATTGCATCAGCGTTTTGATTTGGCTTACCAACATTGACAATTCTATGATTACCTGCGTCATATGTGTTTTTCTGTAGTCTTAATGTTGGTGATATCTTTTCTTTTAATACTTTTAAATTTATTGCATCGTTTTCATCTGTGGGATCTTTTATGTTTTTTAACCTTTTATTAGTTATATCATAATCTCCATCAGGTGTTTGTGGTAAACCAGCACTTCTTTTTAAACTATTGGCATAATATAACCCATCCGAGGAGTAACGTCCGAACTTGTCGACACTCATAGTGCAACTGAATAGTATTCTAGGGAGTAACGCATTTTTATGAGATTACCCCACGGTTTCGGAGTTCATCCACTAAAGCCACCCATTCGTTTTCCAATCCAGTATGACCCGCTTCTTTAGCTTCATGTATTAGTTTCATTCTATCCACCAATTTATTGATATTATTGTAATAAATCACATTTGTGTTATATAGTTTCTTCATTAAA
This sequence comes from Neoaliturus tenellus, assembly GCA_030545055.2. Classification (NCBI taxonomy): domain Eukaryota; kingdom Metazoa; phylum Arthropoda; class Insecta; order Hemiptera; family Cicadellidae; genus Neoaliturus; species Neoaliturus tenellus. The sequence goes on along the minus strand of CM061531.1, from coordinate 70,005,935 downwards.
CCTGTACCCGTAACGGACTTACTTCTTTTTCTTCGTTCCTGAGCACTTACATCCAAAGTGGATGCCATAAATCTTCGTTTTACAGGTTTTCTTTGTGTTAACGGCATTGTTTGTCTTCTAGTTGGTATTAACTTGGATACAAATTCTTTATATTTTAAAGACTTAGATCTAAAAGGAGGCTGGTCAGGTAAATACTTTCTCCTATATGCATTTGTCTGTTCCAAAATATTTTTATATGCTTCCATGTCTTTTTCTTTCACTAACGATACTGAAGGCTTATTTTCAAATAATAATTCAAATAATCCTTTTGTGCCCTTATACCTTTGATCACCAATGACAATATTATCATGTTCGTCAACGTTTAACGGGCTATTACCTATCATTAAACCATCTTCTGTTAATCTCGCTCCATAACTATGGTAATTCTTATTAGGAATTGTTCCGAGTAACATTTTTACCATGTATTTCCTTCCTAAAGGTCCTTTGTTATGAATGTTTTCACCCAACAAGCTTATGTTTGACGGACCTTCCCTTGCTTCTTCTTCTTTTTCCTCTTCACTAGCAGTTGATACATCTTCATGTCCTCTTTTAGCTTTTACTTCATATAATTCTCTTATACCACTATAGTCTGGTGATTCTAGCTCTCTTTCAGGTTCTCCACCGGTAAAACCACTATATGTAGAGGATTCCAGGTCTTCATCACTAAAATCTTCTGATTTTACATTTTCTCTTTCAAACTTTGTAATAGGTGCAATTGCATCTCCTTCCAAAACGGGTTTAGCAAATTTTTTGTTTAATTGTTTCAAGGGTTCAGTAATAGGTTTAAAAGTAGATTCAAGAAATTTCTCCCTTTCGCTAATACCTAATTTTAATGCTCTGTTTTTATCTCGAATAGAATCACTAAGTGATTTTATTTCCTTTATTAACTTTTCTTGGTTAACCATGTTTGTAGCAAGACGTGTTGTACAACAATGAATGTTTTACATCATGATCAGTGTATTAGTATAAATTTATCAAATCCTATCCTGTATCGACCATTGTTTAGCGGTTGTTCCTTCATAATTGTTAAAAACCCATACTTTTCAGCCCAAGCCTTTCCACACAACTCTTTAAATCGTTCAAATGGCATATCCGCACTTACATGGTCATAATATATGTGTTTTAGGTTGGTTTCATCCTGTTTAAATACAATTAACATGTTTGCATTGTCTCTAATGAGCTGTTTCGGTATTTTGCTGTAAGTTTGACCAATATAAATGCTATCTATGTTGTTATGTCGACCCATGGCGAAGTAATTTCTTATTGTATTTTGATTTTCACAAGATACATCGTCAAATATGAATACTGAGAATGGTTTAGCCTCTTGCGGTTGCATGACACTCTCGCTCGCGTTGAATTTAAAATATTTAACTTCAGGCACATTATTGAGTATTTGTTCCAATAACTGATATTTTGGTTGTTGTAGTGACTTTGAAAATACATATAAATTATTAAAACGTAATCCTTTAGGATTTGTAATCAAATTGAATACTACATTTGTTTTTCCACAATTGGAAGGACCGGTAACCAGACAACGCACCGTGTTTGGTAACAAAACACCGTGTTTTCCAGTATTGAATTGAGAACCATCCACTGTGAGTTCATCTATATTATTAATAGTAAAATTGTCTTTTTGCGGTATTATCTCCATCCTTTGTAATGGTTCAACCCAAAATGATGCTCTATCATTATATTAGATCCTTTTTAGGTATCCAAGAATCTTCCGTCTTATTAAATCCTAACCATCGTACTTTAACCTTATCCTTTTTTCGTTGCAACACCTTTTCAACTAAATATACATCACCTACTGTTGATTTTAACATTTCATGTCCATAAAACCCTCCTTCCAGCAATTGTCCTTTATTATCTTTTAAAATGTAAGTTTCTGGTATTGTAGGTTGCACCTTAAATACAGTAAATACCTCATTTGTCCAGTTTGGAAGATATCTTTTACTGAATACACCTTTGTATTTGCTTATTCGCACTTTATCACCAACATTAAACCTTTTAGGCTTTAGTTTTTCAACTCTTGGTTTAGTATTCATTTTTATACGTTTTAATACAAGTTTTTCATTTTTATTAGTCACCTGGCTTGGTTTCATACCGATAGTTCTATGAAACTTGTTATTGTAATCGCTTATAAGTTTTGGTAACATATCAATCCATACGTGCGATCCTCTGTTAGAAAACATCTTATACATCGCACCTTTTAAAGTTCTGTTGAATCTTTCAATTATTGATGCTTTTACCTCTGAATTGGTTGAGTAATGGTTAATGTTGTGTTTTTTCATTAAATTTGCAAATTCCTTATTAAAATATTCTTTTCCATCATCAGTTTGTAAATGTTTTATAGTATGTTTGTCTCTTTGTATAGCTGTTTCCATTGCTTTTGTAACACTTTTGCCACTTTTATCTTTTAGTGGTAAAGCATCTGCCATTTTTGAAAAACAATTAATAATAGTCAATATGTATTTAAATCCTCTATTTTGTTTACTATAAGGAATCATTTCGATTAAATCTGCTTGATATAAATCATTTATTCCTTTTATCACTGTATTTCTTCGTGGAAACTTTCTTCTTGCAGGTTTATGAAGCTCGTTGACAATTTCTTGCTTCGAGTTCTTCATATTGCAGGTTTGAATGTTTCATGTATCACATGTATAATCACAATGAATGTTGTCTTAAATATTCACATCATTTATATAGGTCAAGGTCATCCAAACTTGTGTAAAAAAATGGGGAACACGGCGTTGGACTTGCCGTGTTCCCCATTTTTTTACGGAAGGAGAAAGGAATAAGGTCGAAGTTGTAGAAGGACGAAGAATAGGTTACTAGTTGATAGGGTTTAGAGAGTAGTGGCCGAAAGGAAGAGTATGAATCTTATCCGGCATAATATGCCTTTTATCATCTTGAGCTGATAGTGCTCTTTTAACTTCAGTGACACTGTAGACCTCATGTTTAAAGCTTCTGATAGTGTTGAACGTTGCAGACATTGTAGAATCTTCAAACAAGCAGGTCTTGTAATGGTCAAATGTCACACGTTTCTTCAAGTACGATGTTTTGACTCCTTTAGCTTTCTTCACTGTCGGTATGTCGTTTTCCATATACATCTTGAAGGAATATAATTTGGACATCAGCGCAACTATTTCCTCCAAAGGTATTCCATTTGCTTCATCTTTAAATTTTCCAATTACTTTTTTATTCTTTTCATTGTAATTCGGATGGTTCTTCGGATAGTCAGAGAAGTCAAAGTCGTCTTTGTATGGGAAACTCCTTAGATCTTCATACATGTCCAAAGTCTTTATCCAGTAGATAAACGCGTCGGTATCCATGTATGCAACTCCAATGTTGTCTCTTCCATAGTGTTTAACCATTTTGTTGTAATGGAAATCATACATCAGAGTTTTACTTATATCCAAAATCGACATTCCAATGTATAACGGACGATCCATCACTATTGTTGTTTTATTCATACTGACAGCAACTAGATTTTCGTTTATAATCATTGATGTTCCGAAATTTGGTTTTTGCACTAATTTTTCCAATTTCCTAGGATCACTTACTAATTTTACAATTTTGTGTTTTCTCTTGTTCTCCAAGGTCTTCCCAAAGATGGCGTTGTTCATTAATTTGTAGAAGTCCTTTTCGAATGCTGTCGTCGCTGCAGCTCTTCTTGTAGTGTTGGAATCGATATATGGTTTCAACCAACAAGACTGGGTGAATTCAATTGCTCTGTGAATTTTCACTATACGTAGGCCCAATTCAAGTGCTTGTTGAACTACCCAGTAGTGTGCCACATATCGACTCTTATTCTCCAAGGTCATCATCAGCTTGGGCCATCTTCCTGTCGGTGAAACTTCAGTCTTGGCTAGGAGAGGCAGGTCGTAATGATGGTCGTGAAGGTGTTCTGGATATTCAAAATCACAGTCCAAAATATAGCCTGTTTGGCCATCTTTTGGAATCCGTGATATGTCACCAATGGTGGTCGGGTCAATCCACTTGAAGTCTGCGTAGGGAAGTGGATTTGACATCGCCCAACCATAGAGGTTGTTCGCATCAAAATATCCAAGGTAGAGTGATGGTTGTTGCTCGTCGAAGTTGGGGATATACTTGTTGTTGGCCTTAACATGTCTTGTCACAGCTTGAGTCAAACCACCTCGTACACCTGATTCGATCATGAGGACCATATCGATGTCTGTGAGAAGCTCCAATCGGCAGTTAGTTGACTTGAGCATAGCTTGCCATGCTAATCCAGGGGATGTATACGAGTGTAAAGGATCCAATCCGTATGCTGAGAAACAGGTGTTCCGAAATTCTTCCATCACATCGCACAGCAGAGTTACATCCAATTTTATATAAAAATCAGAATATTCCCCTAAAGTTTGAATGTTTAGTTGGTTCCAAACATTACACGCATGATTGTAGTCTTCAACGGAGATTTCACTTTCATTTAATTTGCTATTGAAGGCTTCAATCGGTGGTAGACTGGTTTCTTCAAACTTTTCTGTGGAAGTTATATAATCATAGGGGAAAACTCCTTTTCGTAATACTAAGTCCAATTTATCTTCAGGTACAATTTTGCTGGTTTCTTTTAGATCTTCTCTTCTTAGGTTCTCAGACAATTTGCTCAAACTAGATGACATAAATCTATAAGAGTCTACGAAGCGAAGTTTAATTTTACCAACTGTTTTTGAAAAACTGATGTACTTCTCCAATGTTTCAGCTAATACTTCGATTTTTCCATCATCTCGTCCTAACTCTGGGATAATGAAGTGGGAGTCATAGCCGCTAAGATTGTGTAACACGACAGGAATAAATTGAGGCAGTTTGTAATTTATATTGCATGAATTACAAGCAGGTCCTCTGTATAACCCTGTGAGGTGATCATGATCTCTTACTTTTTGATTTTCTTCACTGAAGCTCTTCTTGCATAGATAACATCTTGTTGCCGAAATGTATTCTTCTTGTTGATTTTGGTTCAAAGGTTTCATGGGTAAAACATTACCGTATAAGCGTTCCGCCTTTTCAGCAATGTTATACAACTGGTCTACAAAATACTTAGCAGCTCCTTCCCCACGGTAGAGTATCGGAGTGGATGTTAAGCCGTAGTCTTGCAATTGTTCTTCAGGTAAAGTAGATTTCACCAATAAGCAAAAACTGTTAGGTTGATGCAATTGATATTTGGTTCTTCTAGTTACTTCACCATCCGAAAGTTCCTGCGGCACTAACGTGGATTCAAAGTCAGCGTAGATAACTAGTGGAATCCGGTATTGGTGAACTGTTTTATTGAACTGGACAAATGCTCTAGATGGTGGTGGCAGACTAATCTTCACTTCATAGTTGTCATTACAAAGCCGCTGGTGTTCCGACAACCACTCCGATCCTCCACGTCTCAAGTCTTTATTTGTGAAACAAAAGCATCTCTTACACACTGTTACTCTAATTTTCTTTTTAGTCACTTGTCGTCCAACCAAAGTTTCAAAGTTCTTGATGTAAACATAATGTGATATTTCACCTTTGGTCAATAGCAGCAAATCTGTATGATTTTGACGTTCAGTCTTTGTAACTCGTAACGGGTATACGTTATTTGATTCGTCTAAACCAAACACATTAACTGAAACTCCTGGGTTTTTTCTTTCAAATTTAGCAACATCATTAAGACTAACAGGATACGACATACCTTGGAAGTTATAGCGGTGTTGAACAGCTTCGTATGCTATGCTAGGTCTACAGGAATGGTCTTCCACATATTTTGCTAACATTGCATACCGGAAACATTCATTATCCTCATTTTTCACATTGATACATGATCTTGTATCTCGGATCACCTTTGGTAGAGGGATAAAGCTGCTTCCTCTCATACCATATCCATGCTTGTGAACCCTCACATCCATACCTTCAATTGATGATAGCGTCCAGCCGGATCCTCTTCCTTCATGTTCTTGAAGTTTCACTAGCAGTTCAACCAAACATTCTTCTAAAATTTCGTTGATATCAGATGTGGTTGTAAGGGTTCGGTTTTTAGCAATGAATGCTCTCGGTGAATTTTCACCATCGGTATTAGTAAACATAGCCTCCAACACCAATCCAAATTTAATAAAGTTCAATCTTGCCAATTCTTCCGTCAATGTTTTTACAACTAGTTTTTTAGCTTGAGTTATAAAATTTTCCAATTCTAATCGCACATTATTAATTTTGAAATGAATTACAACTGGTCCTGGCAAGGCTGTAGTGCGCAGTTGTCTTATATCTTCCATATCCTCTTCTTGGGTACGCAGTTGTCTTACATCTTCCACTTCTTCCGTATCTTCTTCTTCCATTTTCTCTTCTTGAATAAATCCTCCAGCTGTAGATGGTCCAGCTCCGGCAAATTGAATAACACTTGGTCTTCTTCTTTGCATTAACTGTAAATAGCTAGCCCAGTCCTTCTGCTTATGGGGTTTTTCCAAAAACCGATCAATCGCATCCAAGTCTTCTTCACTTACTACAATCTCTTCTTTTCTGTCCTCTTCACGATGCAATTCTCGGTGTAACTGTAGATAGCTATCACAGTCGTCCATCTGCTTCTGGCAGTTTTCCAATAACCGATCAAACGCATCCAAGTCTTCTTCACTTACAACAATCTCTTCTTTTCTGTTCTCTTCATGATGCAATTCTCGGTGTAAAACAAAGATATCTTCATCTTGGAAAAACTCACCACAAATATCGCAAAGAGCCATTTTTTTTACAGTTTGGCTTTGAGTGTGCACTCGGTGAATGTCCACGCAATAATGAGCAGCGCGCTCAACCGGGTCCCTTTATACCCGAGGTTGAAGGGTGGGGGAAGGTGACGTCATATACATCCAGTTTATCAATCATGTAGCAGATTTGGCTTTTAAACACCCATTTTCAATTTATTCTTCAACAGGTTTGATAAACCAATAATCTTTGGTCTAAATCCACTACTTTGTACAAATTTTTTGTTTGGGCACTTCTCGTCCGGAGCAAAAAACTTTTTGGTCAAGGTCGAAATTTTTTCTCAAAAAAAAGTTCCGGGGGAAGGGGGGGGGGGTATTACTGTATTTAGGTCAAGGTCACGAAAAAACTTTAAAAAAATTAAGCCCCACCTGGGGCACTTGGGTTGTCATCGCTGTAGCCTCCGAAGAGACCCAACTATGACAGAAGAGACCCAACTATGACAACAGGCAACATCCAATGTCGTCTAACCTTCACCACGCAAGACTTAAGCATTTACTGCATTGCTAACAAATAACTTTTCCAATAGCTAACAAAAGGTCATTTACATAATTTTGAAAGAGGTTGAGGACAGCCCTAGTGGCTTATGTCCCCGGTCCGAGTGCAGAGGCCATCGGCTCATTACCCCCGTATAAGCGTACAAACGGACCAACTCCAATTTCTCAGCCGCATTGAAGCATGCATGAGTGGAGCCTAACAATTAATTATAAAAAGTGGTTTTACACGGGGGCCTACTCCCGTTCCCTATCTTTAATATTTAATATTTAAGTTCAGCAATGCAGTAAATTTATATAAGTTCTTACTAGGTCAAGGCCATACGAACATTAAAAAATTTCGGCCCCCGTACATCCATGGCGAACCACGAATGTTCGGGGGCCTTGGGGACAAAAAAACACAAATAGCTAACAAAGTTTCATTTACATAATTTTGAGTTTCCGGAAGGGAAACTAACTGAGGGACACCCTAGTGGCTTACGTCCTCGGTCCGAGTGCAGAGGCCATCGGCTCATTACCCCCATATAGGCGTACAAACGGACCAACTCCTATTTCTCAGCCGCATTGAAGCATGCATGAGAGTTCTCAGCCGCATTGAAGCATGCATGAGAGGAGCCTAACAATTATACAAAAGTAACTTTACACGGGGGGCCTACTCCCGTTCCCTGTCTTTACGATTTACTTTGAGCATTGCAAAAGCTCAAGGGGGAAATGCTACAACAAGCGTATACACTTTAGAAAAATATAACACACTTACAACACACAATTGAGCTCAACGTAGTCAATGCTGGAACAAGCACATACACATTAAACACATATGACAAACAAGACACAAAGGATAAAAGACACACACACACAGGAGACATAGGGTACAAGTAAAACACTCTAATATAGAACAATTCGCAATACCCAAACGCAAGCGCAATATCTTACAACTAATACAAGTCTTAAAGTTAGAGTAGACTTCGCTAAACACTGAAGGCGCCATTCAATGTTTAGTGATGCCTATGGCGGTCCGTCCCGATCGTTCACGTTCAACGCGCGGGAGCGGACTGCGAGCCGGCTCTGGCTGGGCCCCCTTATATCCCCACCGGGGCTGCCACGCCCAGGATATCAGGGGTGGGGGAGGGGGTGGGGGTGGGGGTGGGGGGTGGGGGGGGGGGGGTGGGGGGGGGGGGGGTGGGGGGGGGGGGGGGGTCACTTCTCGTCCGGAGCAAAAAACTTTTTGGTCAAGGTCAAAAATTTTTCCGAAAAAAAAGTTCGGGGGGGGGGGGTGGGGGTGGGGGTGGGGGTGGGGGTGGGGGTTGGGGGTGGGGGGGGGGGGGTCACTTCTCGTCCCGAGCAAAAAACTTTTTGGTCAAGGTCAAAAATTTTTCCGAAAAAAAAAGTTCGGGTGGGGGGGGGGGGGTGGGGGTGGGGGTGGGGGTGGGGGTGGGGGTGGGGGTGGGGGTGGGGGTGGGTGGGGGGGGGGGGGGGGGGTCACTTCTCGTCCGGAGCAAAAAACTTTTTGGTCAAGGTCAAAAATTTTTCCGAAAAAAAAGTTCGGGGGGGGGGGGGGGGGGTCACTTCTCGTCCGGAGCAAAAAACTTTTTGGTCAAGGTCAAAAATTTTTCCGAAAAAAAGTTCGGGGGGGGGGGGTGGGGGTGGGGGTGGGGGGTGGGGGGTGGGGGGGGGGGGGTCACTTCTCGTCCGGAGCAAAAAACTTTTTGGTCAAGGTCAAAAATTTTTCCGAAAAAAAAGTTCGGGTGGGGGGGGGGGGCGGCTCGCACTTTTTGTCGGGGGGGGGGGGGTGGGGGTGGGGGTGGGGGGTGGGGGTGGGGGTGGGGGTGGGGGTGGTGGGGGGGGGGGTCACTTCTCGTCCGGAGCAAAAAACTTTTTGGTCAAGGTCAAAAATTTTTCCGAAAAAAAGTTCGGGGGGGGGGGGGGCTCGCACTTTTTGGGGGGGGGGGGTGGGGGTGGGGGGGGGGGGTGGTGGTGGGGGTGGGGGTGGGGGGGGGGGGGGGGCTCGCACTTTTTGTCGGGGGGGGGGGGGGGTCGAGGTAAGTTAAGTGGGTCAAGGTCACCCGCAACACTTGTACTCTAAATGTCGGCTATACCCCCACCACAACTGGGTCCCTAGGCTGCACAACACCGCTTCGCCAGTATGTCTCCGGCTTCCATGCGGTGCGTCTCGCTGTTCTCTAGCTCTCTATATGTAAGTAATTTTACAAGTTCTGAATGTAGGTCACTACACTTTAACTCTGGGATGGTATCAACTTGTAGTATTTCTATGTTTTGACTCAAGGTCATCACACTTTAACTCTGGGGCAATATCGACTTGTAGTACTTCAGTATTTTAGCTCAAGGTCACCACACTTTAACTCTGAGACTGCATCGACTTGTATTATTTCTGTGTTTTGACTCAAGGTCATCACACTTTAACTCTGGGACGGTATCAACTTGTAGTATTTCTATGTTTTAACTCAAGGTCATCACACTTTAGCATGTAACTTTAAGGTAGCACCGAAACGGTGCTACCCGGCTTGACATTTTCAAGTTTCCCAAGGTCATCACAATTTCCCCCACCACTTCCCATATACCTAGAGTGCGCGGGGCCGGACAGTCAGTCGCTCGGCGTCTGTCGTAGGGTGCGCATCGCGGTTGCAGTAATGGTCGAATGGGGGCTTCTGGGCCAGTTCGAGGTCACCCGAGCGGTGTCACATGACGGTTTAGGCAGAGTAACGTTGCAAACTTCAAATTTCCTCGGCACTTTTGCTGTTTCTCATCGAAAATTCGCTCCAAGTCGTCAAGGTCATGGTACCTGTGACTGAAACTCGGAGCGTAGTGCGAGAAACAGCAAAAGTGCCGAAAAATTTTAGGTTTCAGCGTGACCTTGACCTTTTGTGACATCGATGACGTCATCTTGGTGACGTAAGGGGTGATGACGTCATTAGCACGTCATTTCTGTGACGTCATGGGTGTGACGTCATGGATGTGACGTCATTGGTGATGACGTCATCGATGATGCAATCGATGACGTCATCGATGGGGTCATTGACCTCGATGACGTCATCGATGACGTCATCGCTCGGGTGACCTTGAACTGGCCCAAAAGCCCCCATTCCCCACTACTCAAACTGTTTATCATTTAAAATAAACTAACCTTCTCAATGTAAATACAACCTGATATACTTACGTACTGGAAAACTTGGACGACCTTTCCCCTAAAGCAGCGGTTCCCCTACGAGACAGCA